>OENG01000008.1:8135722-8735722 GCA_900239735.1 Blumeria hordei DH14 | reverse complement strand
GCAAAGCAGATGTGCTTTACCCTGCCGAGTTAAATCCTCAGAAATGGCAACCTCACATAAGGGAGGGAAAATTCATCATGATAGGAATGACTTCAACGAAAATTTGGAAGTTACTTGATACGCTTACCCTAAGAGATACAATCTCTGCTGATGTTGAGTTCAATGAATATGAGTTTCCTAAGATTGACATATCACTCTTTACTCTACCTGATAGACTAGATGTGCTAACACCTAGACAAGTACCTTTAGAGCGAACAAAGATGTACCAGTCGCAGCTGATAGAAGCTAGACAGAAAGGTGTTAAGCAAGCGCGTAAGAAGTACGCTGCAATTCACCCAATTGGGGCAATGAGTTCGAGCGAAAATAACTCTGAATTGCAAAATCCTGTAACTCGCCTGCGAGAGGCTCGAGATGCGTCTGATCAACGCTATATACAGAAGGCTCCCATTAGAATGGTCGAGCAAGAAACCTACATAGGTTCGGTAGAGCTACAGACTCCCGCAATAAGACGTGAAGGAAGCTGCCACGAGAACGCGTGGAGGAAGCTCTCACGCGAACCCATGGTTGATGCTAGTCTTCCTACTGCAGTAGTGGAAGAGGCCACCATGAGGGTAGTAGAGCAAGAAAATCTAGGAGAGCGAATGAACTTTGACGAAAGTGCTCCTCAGATTATCGGAGAAGCCATCGAACAATCGATTGGGCAGACTCCTTGCTCCCTGCCAAAATCAAGATTTGGCAGACCGCTGAGAAGAGTGGCGAAGGCTGTGTTCAACCATGTTGTTACAGCAAATGCAATATCTGCACAAGCAGTTCATATTAATGCCGGTGAGTCGTCATCGATTCAAGTGCCCACTCCTCCATTTGAATCTTTACTGTTGAACAGGCCATGCATGAAGATCCCAAATTATGGAAAGAGGCAATCAAATCAGAATTGCGCTCTCTGCAAGCCACTAATACTTATACGATTTTGACTGGATCTCCACCGCCTGGAAAGAAAATTATATCCAGCAAAATAGTTCTCAGAAAGAAGTTCAGAAGTGATGGCAGCTTAGACAGACGAAAAGCACGAATCGTTGTCCGTGGATTTGAACAGCAGTACGGTATCGATTACTTCGAGACTTTCGCGTCGGTCATACGGTACAACACACTCCGGATACTTCTATCCAAGGCTGCAGTAGACGATCTTGAAATTGAAGCGCTTGATGTGGATACAGCCTTTCTAAATCCAAAGTTAGAAGAGGAGATTTACATGGAGATACCTGACTTCTTTTCCTTACAACACCCTGGAATCAATCGAAAGGAAAATTACCTCAAGCTAAACAAATCGCTATACGGTTTGAAGCAAGCTCCACATATTTGGTTCAAAGAAGTTAAAGATCACTTTAATCGAATTTCCTTAAGGAGCGGAGATTCTGATCCAAATTTGTTTATAGGTAGAGGTGTCTTCGTACTTCTTTATGTAGATGATATGCTAATCATTGGGAAACGCGGAAATATAAATCCCGTCAAATTAGATATTATGAATAAATGGAGTTGCAAAGCGCTAGGACCAGTTGACACTTTCGTCGGAATTCAAGTGGAAAGAAATAGACAAGAGCGTACAGTTCGCATTCATCAAACTGCCTATACAACAAAACTCATTCAGCGATTGGGAATGGATAAAAGTATACCAAAGGATCTCCCACTTCCAGCAGGAACTGTCCTAAAGCCAACCTCCGAAGATGATATCCAGCAAACGCTCAAAGATGATGATGTCTGTCTCTATCGACAAATTATTGATCTGTCCTATATATATCCAATGGTTCAAGGCCAGATATATCATATGCCGTAGGGCAACTTGCACGATTTATGTCTGATCCCGATTCAAACCATTTGAGCATGGCAAAGCATCTACTCAGATACCTCAACGGTACAAGATCGCTCGGGATTAGATACAGACCTTCCGATACGACAAAGATCTGGGCAGCATGGACAGATGCAACATGGGGGACCGAAAATGATAAGAAATCCTTCCAAGGGCAAACGATCATTTGGAATGGGGGCGCAGTTACTTGGTCCGCTAACCGTCAGAAAAGCACAGCTCAGAGCTCAATGGAAGCAGAGATCATGTCTGCTAGTGAAGGAGCCAAAGAAATCGCCTGGATAAAGAAAATTGCTCAAGATATAAACGTTAAAATAACGAAGCCTCCGCTTCTATATCTCGACAACCAGGCTGCAATAGAGCTTGCCAAAACCACCAAATTTCATCGAAGAGCTAAACACATTGAAATTAGGCACTTCTACATACGAGATGACATGGTGATGAGAAATAGGTTGATAGTTACATTTACACCAGGTACTGAACAGATTGCAGATATATTAACAAAGCAGTTACCCAGGGACCAGTTTGTAAAGTTATTGTCTGAGCTAGGCTTATCTAATTAAAGAACGAATTGTATGGGCGACGTTCATGTTATAGAAGTTCACACAGCAGGATATGATGGGGCCAGGATAAGAGTACTCTTGTACCACAATGCAGTTTCATTCTATTATATTCTGTAGGACTACTGAACTCTTTAAGAAGAAAAGTAGGGGTCACACTTCTTAAGTGTTGTGGGAGTTAATGAGGCTCTATGATATCGCAGCATGGGGGCGTGTCAGGAAATGCTGCTTAGTCATCTAGTTGGTCAAGTGCAAGGTGTCCACATCCTTGGTACATAACACATCTTGATCACTCTATACCTGTAGTACTCACGATATACATTCCTCTGCATATCCCATATTACCGTCTATATTATCTTACTCTCGTGATAATCCCTTCTTAATATCCCAACAAGTACTGTTGTAATTGTGCATCACGTGCAAGTGTCTTAGCGTGCAGGCGTTCTTTCATTACTGCGTCAATAATCAATGTAACATAGTTAATAATAACTCCTTGTAATTCACGACATTAGATACGTTCCTCTTCCTCACGATCCATCTCTTTATAATAGGTTATAGCCCGGATTTAGCGCAGCGCTTATCATCAGTTCATTATCGAACATCGGATCCCTAGGAAAACAAACAGATAACTTCTAAACAGGAACTAAATCAATAACAATGTCAAGCACCAAGGAAGATAAGAGAGCTATCATACTCAAATCTGGTGTTCCATTCACCACATGGTCTTCCGATCTCCGGAGTGCTCTTGCGCAGGATGGATTAGTTGGTTACGTCTTTCACAACGTCCCTGAAATCCGACCTAGGACCGCTCCAGTCGCACCGATCACACTAGGAGACGAAAAGGATACTGAAAAATACGACAGGTATCTGGACGAACTCGAAGCATGGAAAATGAAGGACTTGCATGCTTATGGAATAGTCTTACGAAGGCTTGACCACAGCCTTAGACCAGATTAGGTGAATAACCTCACAGCTCTTCAACTCTACACAATGGTTGCCAATACACACAAGCCTTCAGCAGCAATTCCATATAGAACTTGTTACAGGAAACTAATAGATACCAAGTTTACTACAAACGCTACCAATTATTGTAATGAATTCCAGAAGAATCTTACAAATTTTCGCAATGCTGCAGTAAACTTGGAGTCAACAGTTGATAAATCTGTAGAATACGGTATCTCTGATGGATTTGCCGCAGTAATCTTCTTTGAAGGAACATCTAACATTCAGTGGCTTGAAACTTGGAGAGCAACAGGGGCAATTAATCGAGACCACAATTCTTACGCTTCTCTAGCGCAGATGATGGCTACACTCAGATCTACTGCAGGCGATCGGACTACTGAATACGATAACTCTATCGTAGTAGCGGCAGCACGCAACGAAGGTCTAAATGAATTTTGCCAAATACATCCCAAATCAAAACACACCAACAGGAATTGTCGAGTCCAGCACCCCGAACTACGTGACAGTAAAGCTAGAAGCACAAAGGATATAAATCGCAAAGGTCGTGCAAATACTGCAACTTTAGATGAAAATTCTGACAGTGACGAGCCATCAATAGCTATGACGGCTATCTCTGAAAATTTGGCCCTGATAGCTAGCAGTTCTGGCCACACCATTACAAAAGATACGTTGATCTGGGATTCTGGCGCCTCCAACCACTTCATAAACAATCGTTCGGCGTTTATCAGTTTAGCTAAGCTTAGCAAACCCTTCCGATTCGACCAAGCCGTCAGCAAATCAACTCTCAGTCATGGAGGTACAGCACGAGTAAAAGTCGGCAGTCTCAATCTCAAACTTGCAGACGCTCTATACTCTCCGCAGTCTTCTATAAATCTAATCTCAGCCGGCCGAGCCTACCGTCTTGCCAACATTTTAGAAGACCGCGAAGCCAGTCTACTTGTCCAATTGGTAAACGGCCATCGAGTTCCAGTAGCTCAGCTAGTCTCCATCAACGATGTTTCAATCATTGTAGCACTTGATAAGACAAAGCATTCAGAGAAGCCTCATTTATCACCCTCAGGTCTAATAAAACCCGCTGTGGCCAAACTTCAGAAATTCACCACTGCCGATAGATGGCATCAGCGGCTTGGTCATGTCGGACCGTTAATTTTATCCAAAATAAAGACTTTTGCCCAAGGTTTGGGAGGACTTGAAACCAGTGAGCTTTCTCTTTGCGAAGCGTGTCATCTCAGTAAAGCTCAGCGCACTATCACGTGGACACCAAGGCCTATTCCATTTGCGCCTCTAGATGAAGTTTTTGTTGACATGGTTGGTCCCGTGGAGCCCAATATCTTTGGACAGCAATTCCTAGTCATTATTACAGATGCAACAACTCGCATGAGATGGTGGTTTGGTGCCGTGAAGAAAGATGAAATTCCTACTAAACTAATTGATTGGGTTAACACCATGAGCAATCAGTTCGGTAAAACACTTCGTGTCTGCTTCTCTGACAGAGGCACTGAAATTCAGCGAAACTCACAATGGCAAGAGATGGCTCGCCTTAAAGGTATTCGAAAAGATATCACAGCTCCATACACTCCAGAACAAAATGGCCCAGCTGAGGCAGCTAATAAGGTCATCATTACACGTGCACGATGCCTACTAATTGATGCTGGAATGCCTGTAATTTTTTGGTACTGGGCTGTTAGTCATGCAGTTTTCCTCACCAACCACCTTTACAATCTGACCACTAGAAAAGTGCCTACTCTACAATTTCATCAAGAGCTCCGAGTTGCCCATCGTGAATACTTGGACTTCACTTGTCTCCCTCGCTTTGGCTGTAAAGCTTATCGAACGCTTAATAAGCAAGAAAAAGGTGGCAAATTTGATCCACGCGCGGAAGTAGGATGGTTTGTTGGTTTCCAGGCAAATACTACCAAGAATTTTCTTATAGTCGCCCCTCACAAAACTCCCCAGAAAAAATGGACTCATAAAGTCTTTACCACCCCTCATGCCTCTTTCTGTGAAGATTCTATGTATGGGCCAACCATGGCGAGACTTCAATGTTTAACACCTCAACAATATCGCAGTGGTGGTGGTCTAGGCCTCAACTTTCCTCCTACAACAAGTGTAGACTTCGTGCATCCAGTAAGCTTCCAGAATTTACACCCTCAAACCGTGCCAGATGATTCAACCTCTGTAAACCGAAAATCTTCATGTGTCAGTAATGTCGAAAGAATTACATTACAAAACCAATCAATTAATGGAGAAATGTTTGACAACCTTGAGGATTCCCAATTATTTCAACCTCAATGCGAGGATAATTTGAGAAATCAAGAGAAATTATCGCAGTCTGTAACACATACTACAGATGATGACCATGAAAATGAGGGATCAAACTGTAGTGAGTCTGAAGATCAGGTCATACAAAGCGAGGAAGAAATTATTCAATATGATACTCCTATGCAGCCATTTCAGCCCCCGATCCTTGCAGGTCAAAAGAGGGCTCATTCGCCCGCTCCACAGCCATCTTCTACCCCGAAGGAAGTTATACATCCCGGCTATAGCTCTCTAATTGACCCTTTAACAACATCTCGAGGTGAAAATCTAACTGAGCAGGATGGAGACGAAACTCAAATCGAGTATAACACTCTGATGACGCCATTTAATCCACCACCTCTTGCGGGTCAGAAAAGGGATTACTCGCCTACTCCTCCTTCGCCACCCTTGCCTCCAACTTTAATCACTCGTCGAGGACGTACCACACAGCGGCATGACTATAAAAGACTCAAAACTGGCAAGGCAGTAGCTCCCATATCTACTGAAACAGACCCAAAATCCTGGATAGAGGCAATGACATGATCTGAAGCTAGAAATTGGAAGCAAGCTGCTGAAGCTGAGTTCCAGTCTCTTATATCAACCGGTACCGCAGTCATAGTTGACCGCAAACTCGTCCCGAAAAACCGGACTATTCTAACCGGAAAATGGGTTTTTAAACGTAAGACTCATGCTGATGGCTCGTTGGATAAGTACAAGGCACGATGGACAGCAAGGGGCTTTGCTCAACAAAAAGGACGTGATTACTTCGACACCTTTGCTCCTACACCTCGCACAGACACTATAAGGCTTCTTCTAGTGCTTGGACGCCGTCTCGGATGGCACAGACTACAAGGCGATGTTCCAACTGCCTTTCTCAATCCCACACTTGACGTCGTTCTTTATATACAGATGCCTCAGGGATTTGAAAGAAAAGGAAAAGTGGTAAACTGGGAAAAGGGACTTTACGGCCTCAAGCAAGCTGCCGCACTGGCATGAAAGTGTTAAAGTTGAGCTTGACAATCTTGGACTCAGGCCTACTGAATCTGATGTTTGTCTATTTACCAACAGCAAAAGAGACGTATTTGTGCTACTTCATGTTGATGACTTTCAAATTCTTGGACCTAATATCCATCAAATCAGAAAACTTGCAAAAGCTCTCAGATCGAAATTTAAATTTAAAGCTGTTTCTCGCGACCAATTCCTCGGTATCAATGTGAGTCACGAAGGTGAAATTCTAAAGCTTTCTCAAGGTCGCTATGCGCGCGAACTTCTCTCCAGACATGGTCTTGCAGACTGTAAACCCGTTTCAAAGCCAATTGAGCGTCGCATGGAGATCTCATCACAGCCAGTTTGTGCTGAGCGGATCGCAAAGTTCAACCAAATTGTTGGAGGTCTCCAATATCTCGCCAACCAAACACGCCCTGATATCGCGTTTGCTACTAACCATCTCGCTCGTTTCCTTCAAAATCCGTCTGATGAGCACCTCCTAGCTGCAAAGCATGTTCTCAAATATATTAGTAAGGACCCAGATGCTGGTCTCACTTACTCAAAAGACAAAACCTCATGCTTGAAGCTTATTCAGATTCGGACTTTGCGGGGATCTATCTACATCTCGTTCAACTTCGGGCTCCCTCATTTTGCTTGGAGGCCCAATTGCTTGGAGATCGCATCTTCAACGAGACGTCGTGCTTTCGAGTACAGAAGCTGAGTATCTTGCACCACAGAGACGTGCCGACAAGTGACTTGGTTCAGTGAGATTCTCGACGAGATTGGGCTTAGAGATCAGATAAAGGAAGTAACTGTACTACAATATTTGTGGATAATCAGTCGACAATTGCATTGGTAAGAAACCACGATACCATAAGCGTTCGTCATGTAAAGCTGCGCAACCATTATTGTCGACAACAGTTTAGACGAAGACTTATTGACATTCAATATATCCCAACCAACAGACAACGAGCTGATGCTCTGACGAAGCCTTTGTCTAACGTTGAGATGCTGTGAAGTGTTTCCTAACACTGTGCACGATGAGGGGAATGTTGTAATTGTGCATCGCGTGCAAGTGTCTTAGCGTGCAGGCGTTTTTCATTACTGCGTCAATAATCAATGTAACATAGTTAATAATAACTCCTTGTAATTCACGACATTAGATACATCCTCTTCCTCACGATTCCATCTCTTTATAANTTTTCGGGTGCAAAGCAGATGTGCTTTACCCTGCCGAGTTAAATCCTCAGAAATGGCAACCTCACATAAGGGAGGGAAAATTCATCATGATAGGAATGACTTCAACGAAAATTTGGAAAGTTACTTGATACGCTTACCCTAAGAGATACAATCTCTGCTGATGTTGAGTTCAATGAATATGAGTTTCTAAGATTGACATATCACTCTTTACTCTACCTGATAGACTAGATGTGCTAACACCTAGACAAGTACCTTTAGAGCGAACAAAGATGTACCAGTCGCAGCTGATAGAAGCTAGACAAAAGGTGTTAAGCAAGCGCGTAAGAAGTACGCTGCAATTCACCCAATTGGGGCAATGAGTTCGAGCGAAAATAACTCTGAATTGCAAAATCCTGTAACTCGCCTGCGAGAGGCTCGAGATGCGTCTGATCAACGCTATATACAGAAGGCTCCCATTAGAATGGTCGAGCAAGAAACCTACATAGGTTCGGTAGAGCTACAGACTCCCGCAATAAGACGTGAAGGAAGCTGCCACAAGAACGCGTGGAGGAAGCTCTCACGCGAACCCATGGTTGATGCTAGTCTTCCTATTGCAGTAGTGGAAGAGGCCACCATGAGGGTAGTAGAGCAAGAAAATCTAGGAGAGCGAATGAACTTTGACGAAAGTGCTCCTCAGATTATCGGAGAAGCCATCGAACAATCGATTGGGCAGACTCCTTGCTCCCTGCCAAAATCAAGATTTGGCAGACCGCTGAGAAGAGTGGCGAAGGCTGTGTTCAACCATGTTGTTACAGCAAATGCAATATCTGCACAAGCAGTTCATATTAATGCCGGTGAGTCGTCATCGATTCAAGTGCCCACTCCTCCATTTGAATCAATTACTGTTGAACAGGCCATGCATGAAGATCCCAAATTATGGAAAGAGGCAATCAAATCAGAATTGCGCTCTCTGCAAGCCACTAATACTTATACGATTTTGACTGGATCTCCACCGCCTGGAAAGAAAATTATATCCAGCAAAATAGTTCTCAGAAAGAAGTTCAGAAGTGATGGCAGCTTAGACAGACGAAAAGCACGAATCGTTGTCCGTGGATTTGAACAGCAGTACGGTATCGATTACTTCGAGACTTTCGCGTCGGTCATACGGTACAACACACTCCGGATACTTCTATCCAAGGCTGCAGTAGACGATCTTGAAATTGAAGCGCTTGATGTGGATACAGCCTTTCTAAATCCAAAGTTAGAAGAGGAGATTTACATGGAGATACCTGACTTCTTTTCCTTACAACACCCTGGAATCAATCGAAAGGAAAATTACCTCAAGCTAAACAAATCGCTATACGGTTTGAAGCAAGCTCCACATATTTGGTTCAAAGAAGTTAAAGATCACTTTAATCGAATTTCCTTAAGGAGCGGAGATTCTGATCCAAATTTGTTTATAGGTAGAGGTGTCTTCGTACTTCTTTATGTAGATGATATGCTAATCATTGGGAAACGCGGAAATATAAATCCCGTCAAATTAGATATTATGAATAAATGGAGTTGCAAAGCGCTAGGACCAGTTGACACTTTCGTCGGAATTCAAGTGGAAAGAAATAGACAAGAGCGTACAGTTCGCATTCATCAAACTGCCTATACAACAAAACTCATTCAGCGATTGGGAATGGATAAAAGTATACCAAAGGATCTCCCACTTCCAGCAGGAACTGTCCTAAAGCCAACCTCCGAAGATGATATCCAGCAAACGCTCAAAGATGATGATGTCTGTCTCTATCGACAAATTATTGAATCTGTCCTATATATATCCAATGGTTCAAGGCCAGATATATCATATGCCGTAGGGCAACTTGCACGATTTATGTCTGATCCCGATTCAAACCATTTGAGCATGGCAAAGCATCTACTCAGATACCTCAACGGTACAAGATCGCTCGGGATTAGATACAGACCTTCCGATACGACAAAGATCTGGGCAGCATGGACAGATGCAACATGGGGGACCGAAAATGATAAGAAATCCTTCCAAGGGCAAACGATCATTTGGAATGGGGGCGCAGTTACTTGGTCCGCTAACCGTCAGAAAAGCACAGCTCAGAGCTCAATGGAAGCAGAGATCATGTCTGCTAGTGAAGGAGCCAAAGAAATCGCCTGGATAAAGAAAATTGCTCAAGATATAAACGTTAAAATAACGAAGCCTCCGCTTCTATATCTCGACAACCAGGCTGCAATAGAGCTTGCCAAAACCACCAAATTTCATCGAAGAGCTAAACACATTGAAATTAGGCACTTCTACATACGAGATGACATGGTGATGAGAAATAGGTTGATAGTTACATTTACACCAGGTACTGAACAGATTGCAGATATATTAACAAAGCAGTTACCCAGGGACCAGTTTGTAAAGTTATTGTCTGAGCTAGGCTTATCTAATTAAAGAACGAATTGTATGGGCGACGTTCATGTTATAGAAGTTCACACAGCAGGATATGATGGGGCCAGGATAAGAGTACTCTTGTACCACAATGCAGTTTCATTCTATTATATTCTGTAGGACTACTGAACTCTTTAAGAAGAAAAGTAGGGGTCACACTTCTTAAGTGTTGTGGGAGTTAATGAGGCTCTATGATATCGCAGCATGGGGGCGTGTCAGGAAATGCTGCTTAGTCATCTAGTTGGTCAAGTGCAAGGTGTCCACATCCTTGGTACATAACACATCTTGATCACTCTATACCTGTAGTACTCACGATATACATTCCTCTGCATATCCCATATTACCGTCTATATTATCTTACTCTCGTGATAATCCCTTCTTAATATCCCAACAAGTACTGTTGTAATTGTGCATCACGTGCAAGTGTCTTAGCGTGCAGGCGTTCTTTCATTACTGCGTCAATAATCAATGTAACATAGTTAATAATAACTCCTTGTAATTCACGACATTAGATACGTTCCTCTTCCTCACGATCCATCTCTTTATAATAGGTTATAGCCCGGATTTAGCGCAGCGCTTATCATCAGTTCATTATCGAACATCGGATCCCTAGGAAAACAAACAGATAACTTCTAAACAGGAACTAAATCAATAACAATGTCAAGCACCAAGGAAGATAAGAGAGCTATCATACTCAAATCTGGTGTTCCATTCACCACATGGTCTTCCGATCTCCGGAGTGCTCTTGCGCAGGATGGATTAGTTGGTTACGTCTTTCACAACGTCCCTGAAATCCGACCTAGGACCGCTCCAGTCGCACCGATCACACTAGGAGACGAAAAGGATACTGAAAAATACGACAGGTATCTGGACGAACTCGAAGCATGGAAAATGAAGGACTTGCATGCTTATGGAATAGTCTTACGAAGGCTTGACCACAGCCTTAGACCAGATTCGGTGAATAACCTCACAGCTCTTCAACTCTACACAATGGTTGCCAATACACACAAGCCTTCAGCAGCAATTCCATATAGAACTTGTTACAGGAAACTAATAGATACCAAGTTTACTACAAACGCTACCAATTATTGTAATGAATTCCAGAAGAATCTTACAAATTTTCGCAATGCTGCAGTAAACTTGGAGTCAACAGTTGATAAATCTGTAGAATACGGTATCTCTGATGGATTTGCCGCAGTAATGTTCTTTGAAGGAACATCTCACATTCAGTGGCTTGAAACTTGGAGAGCAACAGGGGCAATTAATCGAGACCACAATTCTTACGCTTCTCTAGAGCAGATGATGGCTACACTCAGATCTACTGCAGGCGATCGGACTACTGAATACGATAACTCTATCGTAGTAGCGGCAGCACGCAACGAAGGTCTAAATGAATTTTGCCAAATACATCCCAAATCAAAACACACCAACAGGAATTGTCGAGTCCAGCACCCCGAACTACGTGACAGTAAAGCTAGAAGCACAAAGGATATAAATCGCAAAGGTCGTGCAAATACTGCAACTTTAGATGAAAATTCTGACAGTGACGAGCCATCAATAGCTATGACGGCTATCTCTGAAAATTTGGCCCTGATAGCTAGCAGTTCTGGCCACACCATTACAAAAGATACGTTGATCTGGGATTCTGGCGCCTCCAACCACTTCATAAACAATCGTTCGGCGTTTATCAGTTTAGCTAAGCTTAGCAAACCCTTCCGATTCGACCAAGCCGTCAGCAAATCAACTCTCAGTCATGGAGGTACAGCACGAGTAAAAGTCGGCAGTCTCAATCTCAAACTTGCAGACGCTCTATACTCTCCGCAGTCTTCTATAAATCTAATCTCAGCCGGCCGAGCCTACCGTCTTGCCAACATTTTAGAAGACCGCGAAGCCAGTCTACTTGTCCAATTGGTAAACGGCCATCGAGTTCCAGTAGCTCAGCTAGTCTCCATCAACGATGTTTCAATCATTGTAGCACTTGATAAGACAAAGCATTCAGAGAAGCCTCATTTATCACCCTCAGGTCTAATAAAACCCGCTGTGGCCAAACTTCAGAAATGCACCACTGCCGATAGATGGCATCAGCGGCTTGGTCATGTCGGACCGTTAATTTTATCCAAAACAAAGACTTTTGCCCAAGGTTTGGGAGGACTTGAAACCAGTGAGCTTTCTCTTTGCGAAGCGTGTCATCTCAGTAAAGCTCAGCGCACTATCACGCGGACACCAAGGCCTATTCCATTTGCGCCTCTAGATGAAGTTTTTGTTGACATGGTTGGTCCCGTGGAGCCCAATATCTTTGGACAGCGATTCCTAGTCATTATTACAGATGCAACAACTCGCATGAGATGGTGGTTTGGTGCCGTGAAGAAAGATGAAATTCCTACTAAACTAATGATTGGGTTAACACCATGAGCAATCAGTTCGGTAAAACACTTCGTGTCTGCTTCTCTGACGGAGGCACTGAAATTCAGCGAAACTCACAATGGCAAGAGATGGCTCGCCTTAAAGGTATTCGACAAGATATCACAGCTCCATACACTCCAGAACAAAATGGCCCAGCTGAGGCAGCTAATAAGGTCATCATTACACGTGCACGATGCCTACTAATTGATGCTGGAATGCCTGTAATTTTTGGTACTGGGCTGTAAGTCATGCAGTTTTCCTCACCAACCACCTTTACAATCTGACCACTAGAAAAGTGCCTACTCTACAATTTCATCAAGAGCTCCGAGTTGCCCATCGTGAATACTTGGACTTCACTTGTCTCCCTCGCTTTGGCTGTAAAGCTTATCGAACGCTTAATAAGCAAGAAAAAGGTGGCAAATTTGATCCACGCGCGGAAGTAGGATGGTTTGTTGGTTTCCAGGCAAATACTACCAAGAATTTTCTTATAGTCGCCCCTCACAAAACTCCCCAGAAAAAATGGACTCATAAAGTCTTTACCACCCCTCATGCCTCTTTCTGTGAAGATTCTATGTATGGGCCAACCATGGCGAGACTTCAATGTTTAACACCTCAACAATATCGCAGTGGTGGTGGTCTAGGCCTCAACTTTCCTCCTACAACAAGTGTAGACTTCGTGCCTCCAGTAAGCTTCCAGAATTTACACCCTCAAACCGTGCCAGATGATTCAACCTCTGTAAACCGAAAATCTTCATGTGTCAGTAATGTCGAAAGAATTACATTACAAAACCAATCAATTAATGGAGAAATGTTTGACAACCTTGAGGATTCCCAATTATTTCAACCTCAATGCGAGGATAATTTGAGAAATCAAGAGAAATTATCGCAGTCTGTATCACATACTACAGATGATGACCATGAAAATGAGGGATCAAACTGTAGTGAGTCTGAAGATCAGGTCATACAAAGCGAGGAAGAAATTATTCAATATGATACTCCTATGCAGCCATTTCAGCCCCCGATCCTTGCAGGTCAAAAGAGGGCTCATTCGCCCGCTCCACAGCCATCTTCTACCCCGAAGGAAGTTATACATCCCGGCTATAGCTCTCTAATTGACCCTTTAACAACATCTCGAGGTGAAAATCTAACTGAGCAGGATGGAGACGAAACTCAAATCGAGTATAACACTCTGATGACGCCATTTAATCCACCACCTCTTGCGGGTCAGAAAAGGGATTACTCGCCTACTCCTCCTTCGCCACCCTTGCCTCCAACTTTCATCACTCGTCGAGGACGTACCACACAGCGGCATGACTATAAAAGACTCAACACTGGCAAGGCAGTAGCTCCCATATCTACTGAAACAGACCCAAAATCCTGGATAGAGGCAATGACAGGATCTGAAGCTAGAAATTGGAAGCAAGCTGCTGAAGCTGAGTTCCAGTCTCTTATATCAACCGGTACCGCAGTCATAGTTGACCGCAAACTCGTCCCGAAAAACCGGACTATTCTAACCGGAAAATGGGTTTTTAAACGTAAGACTCATGCTGATGGCTCGTTGGATAAGTACAAGGCACGATGGACAGCAAGGGGCTTTGCTCAACAAAAAGGACGTGATTACTTCGACACCTTTGCTCCTACACCTCGCGCAGACACTATAAGGCTTCTTCTAGTGCTTGGACACCGTCTCGGATGGCACAGACTACAAGGCGATGTTCCAACTGCCTTTCTCAATCCCACACTTGACGTCGTTCTTTATATACAGATGCCTCAGGGATTTGAAAGAAAAGGAAAAGTGGTAAAACTGGAAAAGGGACTTTACGGCCTCAAGCAAGCTGCCGCACTCTGGCATGAAAGTGTTAAAGTTGAGCTTGACAAACTTGGACTCAGGCCTACTGAATCTGATGTTTGTCTATTTACCAACAGCAAAAGAGACGTATTTGTGCTACTTCATGTTGATGACTTTCAAATTCTTGGACCTAATATCCATCAAATCAGAAAACTTGCAAAAGCTCTCAGATCGAAATTTAAATTTAAAGCTGTTTCTCGCGACCAATTCCTCGGTATCAATGTGAGTCACGAAGGTGAAATTCTAAAGCTTTCTCAAGGTCGCTATGCGCGCGAACTTCTCTCCAGACATGGTCTTGCAGACTGTAAACCCGTTTCAAAGCCAATTGAGCGTCGCATGGAGATCTCATCACAGCCAGTTTGTGCTGAGCGGATCGCAAAGTTCAACCAAATTGTTGGAGGTCTCCAATATCTCGCCAACCAAACACGCCCTGATATCGCGTTTGCTACTAACCATCTCGCTCGTTTCCTTCAAAATCCATCTGATGAGCACCTCCTAGCTGCAAAGCATGTTCTCAAATATATTAGTAAGGACCCAGATGCTGGTCTCACTTACTCAAAAACAAAAACCTCATGCTTGAAGCTTATTCAGATTCGGACTTTGCGGGGGATCTATCTACATCTCGTTCAACTTCGGGCTCCCTCATTTTGCTTGGAGGCCCAATTGCTTGGAGATCGCATCTTCAACGAGACGTCGTGCTTTCAAGTACAGAAGCTGAGTATCTTGCACCCACAGAGACGTGCCGACAAGTGACTTGGTTCAGTGAGATTCTCGACGAGATTGGGCTTAGAGATTAGATAAAGGGAAGTAACTGTACTACAATATTTGTGGATAATCAGTCGACAATTGCATTGGTAAGAAACCACGATTACCATAAGCGTTTGCGTCATGTAAAGCTGCGCAACCATTATTGTCGACAACGGTTTAGACGAAGACTTATTGACATTCAATATATCCCAACCAACAGACAACGAGCTGATGCTCTGACGAAGCCTTTGTCTAACGTTGAGATGCTGTGAAGTGTTTCCTAACACTGTGCACGATGAGGGGGAATGTTGTAATTGTGCATCGCGTGCAAGTGTCTTAGCGTGCAGGCGTTCTTTCATTACTGCGTCAATAATCAATGTAACATAGTTAATAATAACTCCTTGTAATTCACGACATTAGATACGTTCCTCTTCCTCACGATTCATCTCTTTATAATAAGTACTGTCTCGAGTTAGATATAAGGAAGCTGGAGCTGCCACATAGTAGTTCTCCAGCTTCTCAATCTTTCATTCTTTTGATCTTTGATCTCGAAATCTAGCACTTATAAAATATCATAATTCTAGATCCTCACAGTCCGATATCCTCAGTCTTTCATTTAGTATTTACATTATTCGTACTTGTGTTCACCCTGATCTATCAGCCTTGATTGCTGGCTCGGCAACTCGACTTCTTGACTTCGTGTCTCGACTATCCTGTAGTTCTCCGACCTTTGACCACCTGGCACCTTGCCAGTTGGATTATAAATAGGTTTCCTTCGTTAGCATCTACAATCCGAACAGTTATTAACACATTACCTTCGGCAGATGGTGATCTCCAGTACCCTTGGTGCACGCCGTAATATTGCACCTATTCTAAAACAATAGGAACTATGTACGGAGATATGTGAGCCATTCTACTATATTCTATTCTGTTCTGTTCTGTTCTGTTCTGAATGAGAGTATACTGGAAAGTTCGAGAACAATAGAGAGGAATATATAATGGGTAATTGGGATAACTATTGTTCGGCAGATTATGGTCTTGTATTCTTAGGAACTCTTTAGAAATTATTGAATCTTATCTTATGGCAAACTCTTGAACTGTCGAACTCTTGAATTGTCGAACTCTTGACCCCTCGGAATGCGAACACCTCTCGTACCCTTGATACTAGTGAATTGTGTCCTTCACTTAGCTGTGGTAATTAGTTTAAATAGCGCTCTGATATTAAGTGGGTTTAATCAACAACTCTCTGTCACGGAATGTATTAAGGGAATATCACGATCTGGATGGGTCGGGATAAATAATTGTGTTGTGCAATAAGACGAGTAAATCTTACTATGTACATGGAAGTCTCTGAGTCTCAAGTTCGCTGAGCCATTACTAGGACTTAGTCCCGTGACACTCTCCACTATAGTTTTCAGACTCTTCAATCTCCAAAATCACTTCCAGATGCATGTACAACATTTTTTTTTGAATATTCCCTTATTTCTTGATATAACATATCTTACTTAATTTTCCGACCTTTGATCTTTACAGGAAGACAAGGTGCCCCACAGGAGGTGTAAAAACCCTGCAACACTTGTAGACCCCATTCGAGCTGCCTCGCGCGCCGCAAAACGTGCGAGGCTTCATCAATCGCTCCCTGCTATCCAGGAGGAAGTGTACCTAATAGGCCCAGCTATGATAGAACAGCGCAAAGTTGAACCCATCGACATGGACTCAGAAGACGAGTTCATGGACCCCGGATTGGAAACTGAATGTTCCTCCAACGCCTTCTCCTAAATTAGCATTTGCCACTAAACAGTCTCCCCCAAAAAAGATAATGAAAAGAAATCCCAGGCAGGGTCTTTACAGCTCCATTCACGCGTCCAACAAAGACAACGTTGCAACTGAGAAGCAGCCTTCCTCAACTCTCCCGCGATCTAGCGCGCGTACAACAGCGCGGACTATCGAACACCACTTGGCAGCTATGACAAATAACATAGCTGCTTCATTGTTGGCCTGGCAAAATGCTGGAGCCCAACATCTACGTGGTCTACCGCCAACAATCGCTGCGGACCTCAAGGCTATCGTGACGCGAAGCGGAGCTCGAGTTATTGCAGGCCTCCCTGTCTTCAAGCAGTCCCAAACTGCTCCAAATGTAAAAGTTAGTGCACAGCTTGCCCCACAACCAGTATCTCCCGCAAGTTCTACTGACGCAAATGCTGCAAAGAAAAACTTGTACGTACCTGTACACCCTTCCAAGGCTACGCCCAGGGTTACCAGTTCAAAGAAAAAATACAGGCTGGACTCTAGAGTTATGATACGCCTAGCGCCCCATCACCCTTTGAGATTCCAGGATTCTCTTCTGGTCCGTACAAAGTTGAGAAGCCTACTTGAAAAACCAGAATTGATCAAATTCATCAGGTTGGTCCCTTCTGGGCTAGCCCTCATAGCCCCCTCACCTAATCAAACTCTCGAGCTCATGCAAGCAGCCATTGTCTTTCAAGCCGCCAGAGGAGTTGTGCCAATTGAAAGAGAGTAAAAATGAGAGAATTTCCTCCTCAGCCCAGTCCCAAAATATGGGTTCAATGCTTCTGGATCTCCCAAAGCCTTTTCCGATGCTAAAATCCGAGAAGAACTTGCAGCAGCAAAAATTGACAGAAAATCGTTTTTTTCTATCAGCTGGACACGTAACTCTCTAGTATCCCTAGAATGGGAGGGTAATCTCCGACTAGTAGTTGCAAAGCTAGCTGCAGATAAACTCCCATCCAGCGTCAGCCTATTTACTCGGTGTGCCAAAATTCGACCGGCTGACAATTACCCATGCCTTCAAGTCTGCCAACACTGCCATGGATATCACAACATCAATGCCTGCATCCGGAGAGCTCTATGCGGACTTTGTGCGTCAGAATCACACAAAGGCCCTTGTATGACACCCCTTAAGTGTCTTAATTGTGCTGGACCGCACGTGGCCTCTTCCAATGGATGCCTCGCGAGGCCTATTACAAGCCGTTTTTCCGCGCAAGGAGAAAGGTGCGCTCGTATGATGGAACCTCTACAACGCCCCAATTGGGGCAACTGACTCCGGGGAAGTTCTAAAGTATTTAATTAACAGCACAGGCCCTCCAGATATCCTCGCAGGGGACTTCAACGTTCACCACACATGACGCCGGGGCAGCCACCGATCTCTGCTTTGTCCGAAATGATGTTAACGTATTTTGCGAAATTCGACAAGATCTGGAAGCCGGCTCAGACCACAGAACTCTTCTCTGCCAAGTAAATAATTGGGAGGTCGAAATTCCTGCACCAGGTAAGCTTCAATTAGCCTCCTGTAACTGGTCTATATTCGAAGGCCTTCTTGAGAACCACCTAGCCGTTGCTCCCTCCCAAACAATAGAAGAGGAGGCATCAGGAATTGTGAGTGCCATCTCAGGGGCCCTTCGCGCTGCCTGCCCTAGATCCTGTAAACAGGTAGCGAAAGCTGGCTGGTGGACTAAGGAGTGCACCGAAGCTTATTTAAACTTATGCCGACCTCACCGCACAGGTCTTCCGGCAGTTTCCGAACGTCGAGCCTTTGGTAAAGTTGTCAGAAAATCTAAGCTGGCATTTTGGCACCACAAGATAGAACAAGTCTCTAGTCTCAAAGAGGCCTACCAGGTAGTACGCTGGCACAAGAAAGTGGCTCACTACCACACCCCACCTTTAGAGAGCCCGACTAGCCTAGTATTCCGTCCAGAAGATAAGGCGCAGCTATTTAAAGAGACCCTTCTCAGCCGACATCTAGATCAAGTAGATATCAATAATACAGCCCCAGTAGTGGCAAAAAGATCAATTTCCTGGCCTCTAATAACAGACAAAGAGGTCTATAACTCATGCTGTGTCGTCTCCATATCTGCTCCTGGACCGGACAGTATCACCACGACGGTACTTAGACGCGCCTGGCCACTCATTGGGGCTCGGATAATAGCTTAATTCCGCTGGTGTGACCAGCAAGGACTACACCCGAGTATTTTCAAGAAGGCTAATGTTATTATAATTCCAAAGTCTGGAAACCGCAATTGGGCCCGACCAAAGTCATACCAACCAATTGCTCTTCTGTCATGCCTTGATAAGGGACTCCAGAAACTAATGGCCCGCCGCCTCTCATTCCTAGCGCTGAAACTACAGATTGTCTCTCGGGATCAATGTAGCGCAGTTCCTCGAAGATCTGCCACAGACCTCACCACAGCGCTGTCATGCAATATTCAGGATGCGCGGTCCAAAAAAGAGGTGGCTGGCATGGTCATAGTAGATGTGAAAGGAGCATTTGAAGGTATCCAAAAAGGCCGCCTTTGTCACTGCTTGCGGGGTCAAGGCTGGCCCAATAATGTGGTACAGTGGGTGTCTTCTTTTATGTCTGAGCGAGAAGCCTCAATTATAGTTGATGGAACTACATCTCCAATATTTGAAATCCACTGTGGGCTTCCACAAGGGTCTCCCGCCTCTCCAATCCTGTTCCTACTGGCAATTTAGGGCCTCCTCAATCTCTCCCCAAAACGCTTTGGTTACACAAATAATGTGGCAATTATAGCGTCTGCGCCATCTCTCAATCAATGCTCAGAACTACTCCAGAAGCAGTTAGACTCAACCCTCATATGGGGGTGCGAGAACGGCATCACTTTTGAAGTGTCCAAAACTGAGCTGCAATACTTCCACCGAGAGCATGGATCCCCAGCAGAGCTGAGTGTATTCTCAAGGCACTGTATTATCGGTATTCCGTAGGGTACAAGTTGGGTACAAGTAGGTTATAGATGTGGAGGATAGTGGTGATTCCTAAGAGTAGGAGGTATAAATCAGCGTGAGGTATAGGGTTCACGGAAGAGGTAAAGGTAAAGTAAGTAATGGGTGAGGATGGTACAATAACGGCGGTCTTCTTTAGAGAAGAGATAAGTAGGTGAACAATAGGTATGAGTATAAACAGAAGACGTTGCGTGAAGAAGAATACTTCTTCACGCTGAGTATATATGTACATCAGATAATAGGACAGCCCTAAGCACTGTCTCGATCAGTGATACTACGTAATTCCTATGAAACGATCCTATGTTCCTGAGTATGTCCTAATTGTTTAGGAACTCAATCTAACACTGCGTTGTGTTTTGGCATGGAACTCCCATGAAACACCATCCTAGCTTCTACTGCGTTTATCCATGAAATGTATACGCTAATGAAGTATAGGTTACTCCAAACGGCCACACACGCTGGCTTGGGGTCATCTTTGACCGAGGCCTTCGATTTAGAGAACATGTAAGACAAACATGCGGTAGATCCTTGGTCATCACGAGCCACATAGAGAGCCTCTCAAGAATCACTCGAGGAATAATGTTTTACTTTGTATATGAAATGGGGAACGTACACTCGCGTTTGATGGCCAAGATATGATTTGATCGAGAGTGAATTGTAAGTGACTCTATGTATGTATGTGTTTAAGTTACAATCGGAAAACCTCTCCTTATATACCTCATTGTCTTGTTTACCCGCCAATCATATGCCTAATCATTTAGTATTCCTTGCCTGACCAAATGCTCCAAACCTGTCACGTGAGTTGTCCATGCTTGAGGCACCCTGATAACATACTCACCCTCCATGCGCTACCTGCCAGGGCTATCTTCGCTGAGCACAACAAATAAGCCCTCTTCTCTTGAGACAGCACTTCAAGGAGCAGCTTTCACGACCTTTCTCTATGTGGCTGAGACATGGTATTCCAAAGGAACCCCAAAAGGAATTGTTCTTAGAATACAACGAAGGATGAACGACGCGGCCCGAGCAGCTCTTCCAGTTTTCGAACGACGCCAGTTGCTGTACTTCGGGAGACAGGTTGGTGTCCTGCACGAGCTTGGCTTGAACGTATTCAAGATCGCCTAGCTATACGCATAGCCTCGGCAGATCCTAGGCACCCCCTTTGTAGAAGATGGAATTACACAAGAATGCTGTGGATCCGACAAAGTATTTCTCTAGAACTCTCAGAAGATACTATCCCCCCACCCTGGAAAGTTAATTGGGATACATCTTTGGAAAAGATCGGGGCAGTCGGTCGCAATGCTGGAGTCGGTGCCTTCTCCGGTTGGTTTGTTCTGCAATCATTGTTGGACCTCACTGTTTTCTCCGATGGTGCTTTAATCGAGAACCGAGCAGGAGCAGGATATTCAATACGACGTGGCGCGTCACATGAGATAGCCTATGGAACTATACCTCTAGGTACCTCAGCAGAAGTTTATGATGCGGAAATTGCCAGAGCAACTGAGGGGCTAGCAGCCGCCATCCGCAATTCCATGGTATTTTATGCGACTAACGTAACTGTCTGCCTAGACGACCAAGAAGCGGCTCTACGGCTTCTCCTGTTACCCCCCACCGCAACAAGTTCCTGTCAAATTATGAAATTTCGGAAACTCGCAGCCAGCTGGTCTGAAAGGAAACGCGCATCCTGCACTATGGTTGGAACAGTTAGTGTCCGATGGTGCCCCGGACATTCTGGAATCCCCGGAAACGAAGCAGCAGACTCTCTAGCCAAGTCAGCATGTCTAATTCCCACATCTTCTCTCCCTATGTCCATAGCAAGGGCAAAAAGGAAGGTGGTTCAACTATATAAGGCCTCCAGCGATGCCTTCTGGGAACGAGAGGCTCCGGCTAGATATAAAGAACTCGGAATTGGTCCCAGCTCAGGAATAACCCAAGAACTGAAAAGCTTAAATCGGCGGACATTTGGAGCGCTCATTGCAGCTCGTTCCGGACACGGAGATTTCGCCCTTTATCATCGACGTTTCGCACACGAAGGTGCCCTTATGAATTGCTCCTGTGGCAAAGAAAAAAGCCCCGATCACATCTTCTTCTGCAATATAGGAAGAAACCGTGCCCGTCTTGGCGGTGGACCTTGTCATTCTTGCCCCGGTATCAAATGGGTACTTGGCACGCTTGAAGGTGGCCTCGCCTTCGGAAAATGGGTCGAGCTGACAAAATTCTTAGACAAAATCCAAAGAGCCCATTAGATATTTACAAGTGAAATTGTACAATCGGGTGTGGGGTTAATGATAGATGGAACTATGTATTCCTATTTTCGTGTTCTTCGGGTGTAATTTAAAACTGCTTGTAAAAAACAGTGAAGTTCCTGGTAGAGGGAAATTTGCTACATTTAAATTGGAAAGCAGACTGGCGGACAGCTGGTCTGACCCTTTTGTAGTTTCTAGGTATTATAATGCGTGTTAGAGCGTCGGGTAATTCTGTAGGGACTGGGCCGTCCAGTACGTGACAGTAGTCACGAGCTGTGGAAAGGCATGACATTAAATTCAATCAAACCAAATCAAATACCAACTCGCCTCACCAGGTGATATTAAACACAAGCCTATTAGCTTAAGCTTTTCTTCACAACTTCCATTACAACAGATTTGATTGTTGGTTTTCTTTTTTTGGCTTTGATCAAATTTTTGCAAGGCTTTGTTGATATCTGCAATTGAGACTGGCGCCAGTATTAGATCTTGCTGGTTGTTTAGCGTTTTCTTTGTGAAGGCGGAAAATGTTAGGGAAGATACCAGTTTTACTTCCAGGATAGATTAGTCTTTTTTCTAGTGTACTTGTTTTACATCCAGCCTTCTAATTTTTGAAAATTTCCTTCCCCTGATTTATGTAGAGTGAATGGTTATTGGCCTTGTAGATGATGTTGTTTCTCTCTGCCCTTCCCTTGCCGAGGATTAAATCATAATACAATTCTTTGATTATGTATTCCTACCAACGTTCTCGGCTGCCATTGATATCAAGGGTAACATATGTTTTTTGGCTTATTTTATTAGAGTTTCTATCATCTTTTGCAAGTACAAATTTCTGTGTTCTACTGAGATGCGTATAAATTTATGTTTCTTAACAATGTAATCACTGAAGGCAGCATAAGGAAGATAGCCTGAGTCAAAACGAGCTGGGAGAAAGAACTTATTGTTTATAAATGTTTCTTTCAAAAAGGGTTTACTGTCCATTTTTTGTTTACTTCCTGTATTTCTCCAGCTGACAGCTTTTTTCCATGTTTACAACAAAATAATCATACCCTGCTAGCCTCTGTGCAGGACTTTTCTCAGAGGCTATGAGTTTTCCAAATCTGATACAAAGTGTGACGGTCTTAAAGTGGCGTTTTATTCAAACTGAACTCAGAGCTAGATACAAATGAAAATCTTAAAGTAACAAGCAGAGATATGACTGAAAGGCTCCTATTTATTTACAAGACTATGATCTCGTTCCCTCATTTCATACCATTCCAAAAATAGATCATGACCTGTCCTCCAGCAAACACCAACACCACCATCTCCATCTATTTTAATTCAGCTTCATTTTAATGTTAGCAATCTAGTTTTTTTGAATTTGATTTCATTTAGCCCGATTTGGCGCCCCATGGGCCCATGCAGGTGTCTATCAAACTATCTAATTTATAGAGGAGGAAACCTTGCAGTAAAAACCCCCTTAGCTATCTGATTGGATTCTGTACCATTGTAGTGTTACCTTTAGGAAGTACACTCACACTGTTGTTGCAAGTGTGGATTCCGTCCTTGTCCTGTGTTCCCTTTTTCCCCTTTTTGCTTGATTAACGCCTCGATTTCTCCCGTCATCTGAAATTGCTCTATCCATCCTTCCTTCTGAATCCACTGTGCTATTCTAGTCATATCTTTGACGTTATTTACCATTGCTTCGAAGGATCGGGTCGTCGATTTACGAAGCAACTCGCCTCTTCCTTTAGCCCATCTTGGACAAGACATCACCATGTGCTTTATATTTTGGGACGGATATCCACATTGGCAACGTGGTTTTCCTACTCCTGGTACATTTCTTCGGTATAAGTAAGCATTGAGCCCAATGTGCTCGCTTCTTACTTGTGTAGCAATGCTGCTCTGGGCCCTGCTAAGGTTAGCAATTTGGTTATTAAAATAGTTATGATGCATGTGGCTTAGATGACTCAGAACTGGTGGTCGAGTCACCATGTCTGCAATCTAAATTTGTCATTTTAGAATAGATTTGTATGAACTGAGCCAAGGCCTATACTTGGGTCTAATGAGTCGTGGAGGGGTTCATGACATGTATGGTGTTTAAGAAGGTTGGTGTTACGGTTTGACTGTCATTTGAGCTTAGGCAAATAATCCAAGCGGAATATGAAGGATGTTTACAATAAAGCTGTATGGGGGGGAGGTATATGAAGCTAAACCAAATGGCACTACTAATCAGGAGGTTGGAGCGTTAGCACAACTAAGTGATACCTGGCATTGCGTGGCTGGGTAGCAAGTATAATGCCTATGGATAAGTCATCAGTCTATAGACCCACATAGATCAACTCTTATAAGTACCTGTTAGTAGTAGCTAGAGTTCTCTTTTCTCCTTATATAGTTTAATAAATTGATTTACTCATCACCAACTTGGTTTCTGTCACAGTTGGAAGAGTTCAAGCCTTATTTATTAGGTAGCAGCCTGATGATAACCAGGCATGAGCCTGTAACACAAAGTTGTTAGTCAGGGTTCCTGTTACAGGATTAATCCGTTGGGTTTGTACTTTCTGTGCCAGTATGGCAGGGATGAAATATAGGGCCTAACCAGCTACAGGGGCTACCAATGTTGCGGTCTGGATGTGGTTGCTTAGCAACATAGATTGTTATGATCGGCGCTGATAATTACAATTCCCTATGTATACAGCAAGAAGTAGGAAATCTTCTTTCTTTAGATTTCATTAATAATGTCACGGTTTCAGTACAAGGTGCATGTGCGATCTTGTAGGTACAGTATATTTATTATAATTCTCTGAGGAGAGAATTCCTGAAGCTAAAGACTACATATATATACATTCTGGACTATTGCCTTTCGAGAAGATTCTCCCTGTAACCTGAATGACTGAGACTATTCGACAACTACCTAGAAGGTTCTCGGTACACCTGTCATCCTCATGAACCTTCAGTATGTTTCCAGAAGGTTCAATGAGAATATTCTAAGCTCTGTGGCTTCCGAGACCTCTCCCAAGTATTCGCTTTGTGTCATTGCCTACGCTAGCCAGCGTAGGCTACAGGAATCCTTCGGCTCAACAGCCGTTACAAATAAGTTGATTTATTCTGGAATTGCTCTGCTGTTTACCAACACCAATTGATCCGGGGACAATGCCTAATTGCGGTGTCAGTAATCTTCCTCCCCCTTAACACGTTGGGCTCCTCCCTAACCGAGGTCACACCTCATACAGTGTCATGGACTGATTAATGTAGAGATAATATCCTGTGAGTGTTTAGCTTAAAGACATGTGGCTATTGCTATATCACTGACACACTCATGGTGTTGAGGTGATGTCTGATCCTAGCTTCAGCTGGTATCCCTCAGGACAGGTTCTAGTTGCTTCGATAGCCTTCTCAGCTATTCTAACAATTCGTTTCTAGATGTTTGGGGATACTATATTGTACTCAAACTGGCTCACAATGATTAGATCAGATTCTAGGTTACTCTCTGGATTTTAACAGGGATTGGGCTGGCATTAAATTACCTTAGTCTGTAGAAAATAGTGTTGAGGTATAAGTAGGTAAGGTATCTTCATGTCGAAAGCTCTACAGCTTTCAGTCTTATATTATTCCCTAGTCATTCAAGAGACAAGAACATTTTTTTAAAAAAATCATTAAGTGTAAGAATCCTAACTAGCTATGATACTGATTATATTTTTATATACATTGTGTAAGCGGACGTAAGTTTATTATACGGGGGTGCAGTTCATAGGCAAGATGCAGATCTATAACAGGGATATTGAACTTACTGATTGCGCATATGGGGGGCATTGAAGAAGGTACTAGAATAGCCTCATGCACTAGTTGGGGGTGACAAGGGATCACAGAGGGAGGTATTAAATCAGACTCTTGTAGTAGTATAGAATAATAATATAGTGAGTCCTTTTGATGATTAATTGCCTTCTCGATCTGGCTCAGTTCTATACAGTCACGTGGCCTTCGCATAATTTTGCTGTGAATTCTTACATGGTAGCATTATCTCGGTATCTTTCGACGGTTTTTCATTGATTTAGACCTACAAGTCTTGTTATATCTGAAGGTTAACCATCGTGTCAATTAGAGGTGAACAGCAATCAACATTGACTATGTCTGGAATGTTGGGAATGTCGAAGGCGGATCGTGAGATCATATCTCAGGGAGCATCAAATAAAGAAGAGGAGAAATCTTCGAAAGATAGAAAGCTTTTTGGTGGTGGAACATCTGGATCCGGGCTTGGTGGAGCACCCACTGTCTCATTCGGAAAGATCCCCCAGTTTAGTGTGGGGTATAGCCCTGGAAAGCGACAAAAAGGCACGTCAAAGACTCCTAGGAAGACTAAAGTGAAGGCATCGGTTCGATCAATGGAAGAGGAAGATTTTGAGGAAGAAGACGATATGGACTGGGAAGAGAGGTCTCAGCCACGTTGGGGTGAACCAATGTCACGACGGCAAGCCCCTGATACTCGGACGATGTTGGACTGGGCCTCATTTGATTGGAAGCCGGATCCAAAGAGTTTTCTCAGAGGAATCGACAATTACTCTATATACAGAGAGACCATCCTGCTTCAACTAGAGTGCATTGGTTTTCGGATTGGATTTAAGTTGACACAGCTTGACGAGTTGAAACTCGCGGCAGTTATTCAGAGAACTGTCACGCCGGAACTCTCCGAAATGATTTCAGGAATGAGAAGTGGCACAGAGATGATGCGCCTGTTTGAGTCAACCTTCAGGCGAGCTGGAATTATGCAAGTGGAAGCGTTGTGGGAGAAGCTCAATGGTCTCAAGTACAGTGGAGGATGTCCAGTACAGTTTGTCACCAAATTCAAGACAGCAGCAAGAAATTTCCAAGCTGCCGGTGGTGAATCATCGAGTACACAACTCATGATCCTATTCAAACAAGCAGTCAAAGAAAAGGCTGGCCGCTGGTATGGAATGGTATCTACACTTGCCCGATTCAATGAGTGGAAGTTTGAGCCACTATTACAAGATTTCATCTCGGCTCACCACGAAAAAATCGGAAGGAATGCTCAAAGTAACCAGAGCGAAGTCCAAGGAACGCTGGGAAACACTCAAAATAATTACCCAGATCAACCGAAGAATACCCCCTACAAAAATCAAAACTCGAAGGGAAAGAGCAAGGGCAAAGGTTTCCGCTGTTGGAACTGCGGGAAGTATGGTCATGTGAAGACCAAGTGCCCTAACAAAAGATATGATGGTGGAAACAAAACATCATTTCTTGCGAGCAAAAATGAAAATGACATAGGCCCTCCTCCAGTCATTGCCGATGAGTACTGTCAAATAAAAGAACAGTCATCGGGTTATCATTTCGCCACCCAAGCTATGCCTGGTATATATGATCAGGTTGTGGAGTACTATGAGAAAGAAATGTTGCGGAGACGCTGTAAGGCCATTGAAATAACTGAAAATGACAGTGAAAATTGTAGTGATTTCTACAAAAATGATTATGGCAATAAGTCGGACTCCAATCCTAGGTTTGGCAATGTTAATGTTACTCAACAAATTTTGAGTACTGCTGGTGTCGATACATCTTCTGATCGCTGGTTATTTGATACTGGGGCTGATGTTGATGCTACTAACAAACGACAAAATTTCAGACCTGGAACGGTTGTTGAACTTAAACCTGACCAGTTTCCGATACAGACTGGGAATGGGATCGTATACGCTGAGTGTATTGGTGAAGTTTGGCTACCACTGACTGGCCCCAATGGTAGTAAATCTATCATGAGACTCAAATACGTCGTTTACATTAAGGAATTCCCGCTGAACATTGTTAGTGGCGAGCGTTTCTATCGAAAAGGTGGACGGTTAAAGGGTGATCAGATAGTTAGCCCTAATGGTGAAGTCCTATCCTATATCGATGCAGAGCGCCGAGGATTCTTCTTGTGGCTATACAACCAGCCCGAACCAGTCAAGTCACTAACGCGAAGGAAGAACGTTAGCGCTACCTCTACAATTTCAGAGCTATCAAAGAGGGATTTATCTGACGATGAATCCACATTTGTTCGGGAATACAAATCTTGCCTGGTTAACGGTTGTTTTATCATGTCTGAAAAAGTAATGAGGATGCTTGTACTTTGGCACCGGAGACTTTGCCACCCAAGCTCTGAAAGGTTAATTTGGACTATAAAGAACACCGTTGGAATAGGCCTTAATGTGTCCGATATCGAAAACCTACCTTGCAAGGCTTGTGATATGGGTAAATCTCTAAAGTTCACGACGAAGGAGAGGCTGCCTAGGATGAAGAATGTTGGAGAAGGGTGGCACTGTGATGTTGGCACGTTAAATCCACTTTCAATCGAGGGTCACGGATATTTCTGCTTAACTACAGAGGATATTTCTCGTTTCCGATTCTTTCGCGCCTTAAAGAAGAAAAGCGAGGCTGCTGAGGAGCTCAAGCGTATCCTATCTCAGGCTAACTCTGATCTAAGAAGGCTCTCTGATTTAAGGGTGAAGCAGGTCACAATTGATGGTGGAAGGGATTGGGGGCTCAACACCTTTCAGGAGTTCGCTAGTCAGCAGGAGATAAATGTGGTTATATCGGCTCCAGATAATCAATACCAGAATGGAGTATCAGAGCGAGGAATCAGATTTGTACAAGATGCAGCACGCTGTTGCGCAATACAGATGAAGGTACCATCTATTTTCTGGAACTATATACTCGAAATGACCTGTTACACGTTAAACCTTACATCTCAAAGCTCCGTTGACGGTCACAGAACACCATGGCAAGTGTATTGGTCACAATTTGACCCTGACAAATCGACTCCTAGAATTGATCATCTGTGGATACTGTCATAGGACACTAATCACGTGCTACAATGTACGCTTGGACCAGTGAGGAACCACTTTTATGTGTATATAGTATTGCGTTAGCCACCATGTCTTTCTCTCCTCATAGATTACAATCATATTATTGTTTTGCCTTTTAGTCAGAGTCTTTCCTGACCCTCATGCTATCACATTGATTGTAATCTCCATTTTAGTCTAAACCACTTGTAATCAGCGACGTCTCGCAATTATATGAGTAGTGACGACAATTTTAACCTTGAAGGTATTCTCCGTGAAATTTCTGCGATAGAAATCGACGCCTCAAGTGCAAATACAGAGTCTCACAGACCTGCCCTGGAACCAGAGCCACAGACGCCTGAATCAAAAATCGCAACAACTAAACACGAAACCAGAAATATTAAAGCCACAATGACAAACCAAACCGACGCAGTACAGCACAAGTTCACAACTTGGGATGGAACACCTGATCAATATTCTTTATGCTCAGTCATGTGGCGAGTAGCAGCGGAGGACCCAGCAATCATCAAGGGTTTCGGTGGTGAAAGAGGCGTCTGCCTTGCACTTATGCAGACGTTACCAGCGGAGCACAGAAGCCGAGTGGGGCCTTTCTTTGAGAAACAAGTTAAAGCTAAAGAATTTTACTCAAGTTCACTTCTCGACGAATTCGACCGGCACTTCGTTGATAGGGACCGTGAAGCTCGAAATCGACGCCTCCTTTACTCTGTGAGACAAGGAAACGCGCAACCTTTCGCAAAGTTCCTTCACACTTTCGAAGGTTATCTCAGCAATTCAGGTGAACTTGCTCCTATTGGAGTTTCTCGAATCCACACCCTATCTGAAGCCATTGCTCCGTATCTACGCCGGGCTGCAGCAAACCAGACAGATCTAGAAAAGCTGAACTATGAAAAATACGTCGAACAACTATCGACTTTAGCAACTAATTGGGAATCCTTGCCAGAATTTCAGGCTAAGAGTGTAGATGACACTGGAGAAACCTACACCGAAAATGCGATCGGAGACCTTCCTCTAAACATTCAAGAGCAACTACGGAAGCAAATAGTCAACCAAACAGAAACACAATTACAATCACAATCACCAAAACCCAGCGTAAACTCTCCAATACGTGACCGTGAGGGAGATATAAAAATGTCAGGGACTGACATTATTTCTATTGTTTCTACAGTTATATCAGCTATAAATAATGGAAACAATTCCAAAGGGTTTGGACAGGCTCGGCCACTAGATAAACGTCCAAATGCCCCTCATTGTTCCGAGGAAGAACGCCATCAGCGTCTCAAATCAGGTCGATGTATTCGATGCAATGTATTTCCATCGCACCGTTTTAGAGAATGCAAGTTTAAAGGTTTTCGCTCAGAAATGTCCAATCTAAGGATAGCTTCTGCATCAATAAGCGAGTCGGAAAACTAGCAGCCCCTGTACGAAGTCGTGTTCAGGGGAATGTTGGTGTGTTTGGAGAACTACTAGATCAAATACCACCTGCTAGCGAAATTAGGGAGGCTGTTGAAAGGTTGAATAGTAGTCCATTTTTAATTGATATTTTAATAAATTCTACTTGTTATTCCACCGCACTCTTTGACACAGGATGCCTACCCTACGCAGTTTTTGATCGTAGTTTTGCAGACCAGGCACACTTACCACGCCTTCCAGTCACCCACAGATCTCTAAAGCTCGCCAAAGATGGACCTCAAATTCCCATTACCGAAATGACTTGGGCTACACTTGACATTGACGGTAGAGCTGAAAGAGTATTTGGCTACATAGTAGCAAACTTACAATATAATATAATCCTCGGCAAAGGTTGGGCCGAGCGTAACAATGTAACATATGAAGCAGGTAAGAAGTTTCTCACTCTAGGAAGTGGTGCAAACGCAATAAAAGTCAAGGAGTCTGGATGGATGGAACGGGATGAGTTATCAGGCTCTATGCACCAACTACGTCAAGCAAAAAACGTTACAGCTTCAATATTTGCCGCGGAAATCCGTCGTGGAAGAAAAGCAAATAAACATCTACATTTATTCTCCATCACTATAGCAGATATCAACAAGGCCTTGAAAAAATTAGATAACTCAGCGGTCAAGCAAACGGTGGAAGAAATATCAAATCAACTACCTCAGCAGCTTCGACATTTAGCAAAGAACTTTCTAGCTGATGAAGATGGAATCCTCCCAGAATCTAAGCCAGGATGGGACCATTCTATAAACCTTGAACTAGACGATGAAGGCAAACCTAAGGAACCCCCTCAGGTCCACTTTATGGCATGTCACGAGATGAGCTCCTCGTTCTCCGTAAAACTCTTACAGATTACTTACGTAAAGGATGGATTCGCGCCAGCAATTCTCCTGCAAATGCACCGGTACTATTCGCAAAAAAACCGGGCGGAGGTCTTCGATTCTGTGTTGATTATCGTGGCCTCAATTCAATAACAAAAAGGGACAGATACCCGTTGCCGCTCATCAAAGAAACACTTCAGCAACTCTCCAAAGCCCAATACTTCACAAAACTTGACGTCTGTACTGCATTCCATCGCCTACGTATTCGACCTGGCGATGAATGGAAAACAGCGTTTCGAACAAGGTATGGACAATACGAGTGGCTTGTCATGCCATTTGGATTATGCGGCGGACCAGCTACTTTTCAACGTTACATAAATGCTGTGTTACAAGATATTTTGGACGAATACTGTTCAGCCTATATGGATGATGTTATCATCTATTCTGATGGTGATTTATCCGACCATTATAAAAAGGTTGAAGAAGTTATCAGACGACTCGAAGAATCTGGCTTACGGTTAGACATCAACAAATGTACCTTTGCCACGTCTGAAGTCAAATATCTTGGGTTCGTAATCAAGGCTGGCGAGGGTGTTACAGTTGATCCAGCCAAAATAGAAGCCATCAAAAACTGGGAGGAACCAACGACAGTTTCTGAAACCCGCTCTTTTCTCGGTTTCGCAAATTTTTACCGAGAGTTTATTCCAAAATTTTCGGCCATTGCCCAGCCATTGATCAGTCTCACATCGAAACAAACCCGCTGGAGCTGGGACACGAAAGAAAAAGATGCATTCGAAAAGCTTAAGTCTATGCTATCCTCAGCACCATTATTAGCGCTTTTTTCAGCCGAGAAAGAAACCTATTTGGAAGCAGATGCCTCTGGCTATGCTATCGGTGGGGTTCTTTCTCAAATTGACGAAAAAAATCGTCTAAGACCAGTAGGTTACTTTTCACGTAAACTGACTCCAGCAGAATCAAACTATAACATTCATGATAAAGAACTGCTCGCTATTATAACAACAATGCGCCATTTTGATGGTGAGCTTCGAAGCGTTGAAAATCCTTTTACCGTTATTTCAGACCATCAAAATTTATGATATTTCACTACTTCAAGACAACTTAGCGAACGTCAAGTGAGATGGGCCGAGACCTTGGCAAGGTTTAACTTCAAAATTGTATTCCGGCCTGGCTCCCAGTCCGGTAAACCAGACTTTCTTTCGCGGCGGGCACAAGAAGCCCCGCGGGATACGTCGGACGAGCGGTTACAAGGCCGCAATATCCAGTTGTTCAAAAATAATTTAAGCACGTCTTCACCAGAAGAATTCATCTTAAATACAATAAACATTGTAGACTTTCCGGATATGACCTTGAAACATATTGAAACTGACCAGAATATCATGCCCAGCGGCAAAAAATTATTTGAAGATAAGGAAATTGCTTCTTTGTGGGACGAAGCTCTAGAAAAAGACCAAGCTTTTCACAGTATTCATGCATCAGTCGCTGCAGGCCAGTCTACTTTACCTATAGACCTTAAATTAGGGGTTCAAATGACAGATTGTAGCCTAGATGACAGAGGCGCGTTAACACGACGAGGTGCGCTATGGGTTCCAAATTGGGAGCCACTGAGAACAACGATCATACAACGTTCCCATGACTCAAGTATTACTGGACACCCCGGAAGAGACGGTACCCTTCACATAGTGTCTCGAGCATTTTTTTGGCCTCAACAATATTTAGACATTCGCAGATTCACGCGAAACTGCTCGATCTGTAGTCGATCTAAAGCGTGGCGTCAATGCCCGCAAGGATTACTCAGACCACTCCCTGTACCTGAACGCTTTCATAGTGAGTTGTCGGTAGATTTCATGACAGACTTGCCTGCGCAAAAAGAAGACGACCCCAAATATCTTATGGTTATCACTGACCGTTTACTCAAGAGCTGCACCCTAGAAGCAATGAATTCGATGGAAGCTGAAGCTTGCGCAGAACGCTTCCTAACTTGTCATTATCGTTTTCATGGGTTTCCTAAATTTATAACATCAGACAGAGGGGCAAATTGGGTGGGTCATTTCTGGACTTCTTTATGCAAAATGACAGGTATTAACCAAAGATTGTCGACCGCTTACCATCCGCAGACCGATGGTAGTACAGAAAGGATGAACCAAGAAGTGTTAAACTACCTCCGAGCATTTATTAGCTACTCGCAGATAGACTGGTCTAAACTACTCCCAACTGCCATGTTAGCACTCAATAATAGAAAATCGACAGTTATTGGCACTAGCCCATTTTTTGTTACTCACGGCTATGATGCTGAACCAATACAACAAACACATACTAATTCACGAGCAACAAAATCACCGCAAGCCCGCGCGCGAGCATTCGTAGACCGAATAATACAGGGTCAAAGCATGGCACAGGCAGCTATGACAACAGCACAGCAATTAATGGAAGAATCAGCCAACCATCATAGGAGACCAGCGGAACGTTTCAAACCGGGCGATACCGTCTGGCTAAACCTTAAAAACGTCGAAACCCCGCAACAAAAAAAGAAACTCTCATGGACTCAAGCAAAATACAGAATACAAAAAGAAATTGCACCTGATGTGTATCAACTAGATGTACCAACAGGCATACATAATCGATTTTTTGTAGACTTATTAAGGCATGACCCAAATGATCCACTGCCTTCACAAAAAGTCGATGACACACAGCCGCCCCCGTTAGTTGATGGAAAACATCCGTTGTATGCTGTTGAGAAAATAGTTCGCGCTGAAACAATCAATGGGCGTCGCAAAGTCCTGGTATTCTGGAAAGGGTTTGCTGAACCCACATGGGAGCCTCGACAAAATCTTAAGTTAACAGATGCCTACAAAGAATTTGTCAAGCAGTACGGGGATGGCGACAAAGTTGGTCTTTAGTTAGGGATGTTTACAGGTCGAACATTAAGAAATCGAACTATGCGAAAAAGAAAAACAAATAAATGAAACCGGGGGAGGAAAGTAATGTCATAGGACACTAATCACGTGCTACAATGTACGCTTGGACCAGTGAGGAACCACTTCTATGTGTATATAGTATTGCGTTAGCCACCATGTCTTTCTCTCCTCATAGATTACAATCATATTATTGTTTTGCCTTTTAGTCAGAGTCTTTCCTGACCCTCATGCTATCACAGATACCTGGAACACTGTGTATCACCCATGTGGACGCCAGTCACAGAATAACAGGTGAGAAGCTTGACGCCAATGGAACAAGGAGTGTGTTTTTTGGCTATCGAGGTACCAAGAACAAGTTGGTCTGGCTCTTGGACGGGGGACGTTTTCTCATATCTCCGCATGTCATCGCATACGAGAACATAAGTTCGGAGCTTGGTTGGGGTGTTGATCCTAGAGAAATAATTAGATCTCTGCCAAGACACGTACAGGATAGATTAAGATCACGAAAGATGGACTATGCAAGGAATCAAGATTACAATGCTCCGGATAGCGAAGACCTACCAATGGTTGCACCAAGAGGGCGAGGGCGTCCGAAGAGAATAATTCAGCGCCCTTATGATGATCATGCCCTGCAGGTACTGAAGGCTCCATTTGAGGTGGACAATGAATTACTACATTTGTCGCCTGAAGCAAATCAAAGTAAAGTATCTGAAGAAATAAAGGTTGAAGACCTTTGTGATGCAATTACTGGACTTCACTTCGGAACACTACCAGGTGAACTTGATGATAGTTTCGATATCTCTGCTCTGAGCGCTGTACGAAAGGCGATTGATCGAGATCAATTTAGTCAACATGATGATGGCGAAGAGCTGTTTCGGTTACTATGCTGTAATCAGAACTCTCTAAGTTATATTTTCTCAGCTACAGCCGATGAACCGACATTCAACCAGGCAATGAACGGACCAGAAAAAGAGAATTGGGTGAAAGCTATAAATGTAGAAATCCAAGGATGTCTTTCTCGTGGCACTTTCAAGTTTGTGCGCGCCCTTCCTGACCATAGGAAGTTGGTTACATCTAAATGGGTGTTGAAGAAAAAGTATAAGTCAAATATGGAATTTGATAAGCATAAAGCCAGAATCGTGGCAAGAGGCTTCACTCAAACCCAAGGTGTTGATTTCAACGAGACATCTTCCACAGCTGCGAGGTCAGCAAGTTGGAGAACCCTCATGGCGCTTGCAGCATTGAACGGCTGGTATACTCTGCAAGCTGATTTTATTTCGGCATACCTCGCAGGGGAACTTAAAGAGAATATTTACATGAAGCAGTTTCCACAGCTCAAAGAATTCTTCGGAGAAAATAAGGAGCTTGCAGAGAGACTTGGTTATAGCGAGGATAGCATAATCAAGTTAGACAAGCCACTATATGGTTTAAAGCAGTCCGGGAATTGTTGGCAGATGAAAATCAGATCAGTGATGAAAAAATATGGATTTAACCACCTAGTCTCTGACAATGCGATTTATCAAAATCGAGCCAGAAACATAATTGTCGCATCCTATGTTGATGATTTTTTGTTAATAGGACCCAATGAGAGCGATCTTCAAGAATTAACCCGTGTTTTGAACAAGGAAGTTCCTCTGAACGATTTGGGAGAAGCCAGCTGGTTCCTTGGCATCAGGATTCGTAGACCCTCACCAACGGGTTCTATCATGCTAGACCAAGAACAGTACCTGAAAAGATCTTTCGAAGAGATGGATTTGGTACTTGAGAAGAAACATCCTGAGACACCTATGACACCAAGTTGCAAACCAGACTTGAGAAAGTACGCCGGAAAGTCAACTGCTGCTGAGCTGTACAACTATCAGCGACTCATTGGTAAATACAATTTTTCCTCTTGCATGGTAAGATGTGACACAGCACAAGCAACGTCGCAGATGGCTAGATTTATGTGTAATCCCTCTCCTCAACATATTAAACATGCCTCAAGAATTCCCCAGTTTCTTTCAGCATATCCTGATAGAGGTTTACTATATGAAAAGAGTCATCGACATGTCCAAAGATTCGGAAAATATGGCTTACATTGTGCTGTGGACTCGAGCTTTGCCGATGATTTCGATTCTGCAAAATCAACAACAGGATTTGTCATCTTTATGGCGGGATGCCCGGTCATTTGGAGATCTAAGTTACAATCAACAGTATCCACATTGACGTGCGAGGCAGAATATGCAGCGATATTTGAGGCTGCAAAGGACTGCTCATGGATTCGATCGTTCCTCACGGAGCTGGACCACATGCCTTCCGGTCCTATACCGATCTTAGAAGATAACACCGGTGCAATCAAATGGGCCACAGATGATGCTATGACATCTGGTCGTCGTCATGTGCGCGTTGAATATCATTATGTTGTTCAGGAGGTAAGAGCAGGCAACATAAAAATTTGCCAGGTGGCATTGAAGGAAAATCCTGCTGATGGTTTCACCAAACCGCTCGTCGCCGAATCCTTTAAACAGTTCATTGACCATTTAGGCATGAAAGATGAAATCTCGCCTTTGAACTGAGAGGGCGTGTAAGCGGACGTAAGTTTATTATACGGGGGTGCAGTTCATAGGCAAGATGCAGATCTATAACAGGGATATTGAACTTACTGATTGCGCATATGGGGGGCATTGAAGAAGGTACTAGAATAGCCTCATGCACTAGTTGGGGGTGACAAGGGATCACAGAGGGAGGTATTAAATCAGACTCTTGTAGTAGTATAGAATAATAATATAGTGAGTCCTTTTGATGATTAATTGCCTTCTCGATCTGGCTCAGTTCTATACAGTCACGTGGCCTTCGCATAATTTTGCTGTGAATTCTTACACATTGACATAAATTCACATTCTTCCTTGCCATAAATACATGTAAATTTTACTTATAATTGTCATGAATGTGCTTTTCACATTAGTAGTAAATTATCATCCATGTAGTGTAGCATGCAGGGCCAGGAAATGTAACTAGATAAGTGATAGATTACATACCCCCAATTGCTACATTCACCTGTAGTCCACTCCTAAAGGAGACTAGCTAAGGGGCTATCTGGAAGTATGTGGGATTGGTTAATCATCATGTAAATAATCTATAACATAACATCACACAATAAGATACCATTCGCACCCAAACACATTATTGCCATAACCACCCAAGTACAGTCTAAGCCCCCTGAGTAGTCAGAACCATTCAATTGAAGATACCAAGTGTATACAACCATATACACCACCACCCTTCAATAATAATAACTTTAATAGAGCATATTATTGGTTTCAAGATTCATTTGATTTACATCCTCCTCATCCTTGCCCCCATAGAGACATCCAGTTGAGGAGAGATATCTTAATAGTGAAGTTTTCCCCACATTTGTGTTGAATAATATCTTTAGTATAAGTGGTTTCAAGTATTTAAAGTGTTCTTGTCTCTGCCTTCTAAATTTTGAGCAGTGTAAAATTAGATGGCTTGTTGTGTTGAAATACAGGGCTAATCCTAGTAATCAGGATTAATATGTGTCCTTTATGATGGTTAGACCCCCTATTGTAGTATATATGTAGCAAAGATCCTCGAGCCCTTAATAGAAATTAATAGAAATTAGTTGAACCAGTATATTCATTTATATGTTGTCTGAATACTATTTGAGCAAAATTGCATAAGTCTGTGTCACTTTTTCCTATCTTTTTCAAATAGTTGAGGTTGTTTCCTATTCCGGTTCTTACCTGAATATATGATGACTGAGCCTTTCGGCTGAATTTAGCAAATTTGAATGGTTTGAGTTTGAGGTCCAAGACAGAAAACTTCATATGAGCTCTGTAGAACTTGCCTAATCCCTTTGATCTCCTACCATTATCTTCTAGCTTTATTTGTAGAGCCCAGTCTTTATACCAGGCATTTTTGATAGATGTGTGAACTTCTTGTTTGAGGAAACTATAAGGGACATATTGATAACGCTTAGTTGCATGCTGACTTGAAGCTCTCTTTGCTAGAGTGTCGGCCAGCATATTCTGTTCAATTTTCATATGTCCTGGACACCATGTAATATGATATTTCTACCAATTCCATTTTTCCGGATTTGGTGAGAGAATAAATCGGAGCCATTTTGCATCTTTAAAAGTGCTGCTTGGCTGTCAGAAAAGATATAAATTGTTAAACTTGACAATTTTTTAGCATGTCTGATGGCTTTAAAAATGCTGAAGGATTCTGCATCTATTATCCCCATCTCATGGCCAAGATTGACCGAGAAATACATGATTGGCCCGGCATTTAGAGGATAGATCATATATCATATCCTGCTTCCCTTTCCTTCAGTTAATGATCTATCAGTATAAATCTTTGTTGTGGATACTGGGATTTGATTGAGTAGTTGGTTGTGTTCTGTTACTGCTTCTCCTTTGGGGGATGAAGAAATATTGACTTTTATTGATGGCCTTAACTAGGGAGGGTTCCATTTATTGTCACTGGCTTCCAACCTATGGTTAATTGTTAGGTTAGTCAATAGCTTGCTAAACCTGGATAGTTGTGATGAGTGGTTAGTTAATTCCTTTAAGATCCTCGGATCCTGCTCATTGGATAGACTGAGCTCATCCTCTAATTGGCTGTAGGGGTTTTTGGGGATGAGATGAGTCTTCTGGAGCCGGAGGATACAGAGGGCATAAAGTCTGGCATGTTTGAGGTGACGTATTTTTGATAGGAGTTTAGCTGCCTCTACCTCCAAAGCTTTTCTAGGGGCTTGTGGAAATGCTCCTGTAATTGTAACCAGTGCACGGTTTTGTAGCTTGTCATATTTTGAAGTCAGAGTGGAAGACCCAATTTGATTGAACCATAGTTTAGATTCATAATCAATAACTGAGGTTACACAAGATAGATAAAGTTGCCTCAGGTTTTTAAATTCATTCCTCTTGAGGGCACAGATAGATTCTTCAGCCTTTTCCAGATGGCATTTCCAAGTTGGATACGCTTTTCAACATTTACTTTGAAGTTAAGCTTCCAATCAAACCAGATTCCAAGCCATCATCCAACCTCTTTTGGCATCAAAATGGTGTCAAGGACATGGATGAGAACAGCATAAGGATTGTGTTGTCGGCTAAAATGTATAAGCTCAGATTTCTCAACTTCAAAAATGATCTTCAGCTCTTGAGCTTTTTGAGTCAGATTGGTGGTACAATTTTCAAGGAATTTAGCATTCTTACTTATGGAAGTTGATGCTGTAGAGATAGAAATATTATCTACATAAGATAGCTGTAGAAAATTAATGCTCTTGATTTCTGGCAAAAGGTATCTGATAGAAATAAGAAATGAGATTGGCAGAATTGGACTACCCTGAGGTGTGCCTGTCACTTGATAAGATTTACTTAATTGTCCATTAAATGAGAGTCGGATTTGGCACTGGTTCAAAAATGACTTGCGCCAAGTGTTGAGGATAAGTGGCAGTCCTAGTTTATCCAAGATCTTGAGAAGCTGGTGTGGATCAAGTCTATCAAATGCTCCTATGATATCAAGGAATAATGTACTGGTTACTCTTTTTTTAGCATGATTTTCCTCAACAAATGCTTCAAGTAACAAAGCAGCATCAATCGCAGATCTCTGTATACGTCCTCCCATTTTATTTGGGTTAAGCAGATCATCTAATGTGTTGGCTAAAAGGAAAGTCTGTTAGCAAAAATCTTTTCCAATAATTTTGACATACAAGTTAGTAAAGAGATGGGCATGTAGGCCTTTGGTGTAGTATAGTCTTTCTTATTTCTCTGGGGGATAATAATTCCGATGGTTTCTTTCCATTCCGAGTGATGGTAACCAGTTTGAAACAAGGCATGATATGCTTTGAAGAAAAATTCGGGTAGGGTTTTAATAGCAAACTTCAGCATCTGCCATCCAATTTGATCCAACCCTGGTGCAGTTGACTTTTTTGGGATTGCTCGAAGGAACTCCTCTTCATTAAGCTCTGGCCATTCCCTACAAGAATCACCTTTAGTGCATGCTGGAATCTATGGCACATTGGAAGGAGACATGGTTACTTGTGGAGTTATTTTAGGAAAGAGTTAAGAGATTAAGGAATCAAATTTCTTGGCAAAAGATGATGCAATTATTATCTCATAGCTATTAGCTCTTGTACATGTGAAATTTGGTACTAGTGAACTTTGTTATCTTGATGGGTTGGAGTAATTTAAGGCAGTAAATGCTGTCTTTCCTTGTGCCTGCTTTATAAAATCCTGCCAAAGTTGAGCCCTATGTCAAGTTATTGCTTTGAAATTAATGTTTCTTGCAGTTCGAGCTTGTTCCATTGCTTCTGGTGTCAGACTCCTTTTTGAATTACGTTTGAAATGATGAAATATTTTTCGAAGGGATGTAAGGTCTTTTGTCCACCCAAATATTGATCTTGCTGATGGTTTAGATCTTGGTACAGATTTTTCTGCTGCATTTTGAATAGCTTCTCTTGTTGGAAAATATACTGTGTACGATATGATATGGATATATGTGATGAAGTAAAGATGACTTGATATTTGAACAACTATGAGAACATTGGACTTATATATACATCTAAGGGAGAAATCCCCACTAGTCTCATGTGCCTGTCAACCCTAGTTATGACCAGCCACCTCTCATCTACTATGATGAGCCAAGATACACTGTAGTACGTAAATATCCAAACGTATATGCAACAGTAGGTGCAATTAGCGCACTCAGGCATGTGTAGAGAGAGTCTATCTTGTCAGGAATCTAAGACAAAACAGATAATGGTTGAGTCCTAAATTCGAGAGTCAATATTTCCAACATCTCTCAAAAAATAGCTATATCATTGTATCTTTTTTGTTGAGTATACTGTTGTAGGCATAGACTGGAACTTTCTTCAAGAGATCTGAGATTTTTCTCAAAGATTTCCCAGTTTGCTACCTTTAAGTTATACTTAGCTGGGAGACAATTTTGGTTGCCAATTAATGAAGACTTTAAATTGGCTTCAAAGCTGATAACTTCATAATCTGATCCTGTACTTTCCAAATATCTCCAGTTACACCATTGAAGGATGTTCAAGCTGGTTACAAATTTTAGATCAATTATAGATATATTTTTCGAGTTGGACCTGTGAAATGTTCCACTCATCTCTTCAATTATAGTAAAATCATTTACAAGTCTTGCCTGACATGTCTCCATGTATGTTGCAAACTCTTGTGAGATAGTTGATGTTGATTTGAGAGCTGGATTCCAAGATGGATGATGAGGGTTCAGATCACTCAATAGCAGCAGAGGCCTGTCCCACTATATTTTTGATTGGTACAAGCGTGAAACAGTTGTTATGGGTGTTGATGTAAAAGTTTTAAAGAAGTCAGAAGTACTTGGAGTTGATAACACAATGGGAAGGAATAATTTTTCCTTGGGGAGCTAATCTACTGTATCAAATCCTATCTTTTATGTCTTCCGCGTACTCTAGTATTAACTCCCCCCTCTTGGCCACCTGAGAATCATCCTTTCTCCCGGCACAACTCTCCTTCAGTATCATACTCCTCATCTGGTATGTACCTCCTTTGATACCTCCTTAGCGCCCCTTTTGTCTATCCAGGAGCGTTGCTCTGCCACTACCTTACATCGGAGATGGAGTGGTCCTAGTGACCAGTCCCAATTCGGGCAAAGCCTGTCACAGTTGATAATGTTAGTGTCATAATTTACCCCAGACTGACATGATGCCGTATGATGTTAGTCATGACACGAGCTGTTCTACATCATATTTTATCATTTGTGTTCGCAGCAGCTTCTTAATCGAATCAAGACCAACTACCTTACTGACTACAGTCGCTTGCGCTTCCCTCGTTAGGTTGCAATCATCTCTTAGCTTAGAAGTAACGAGTTGGGTCACGTCATGGTTAACCACAAATGATCCTTCCTTTAGTAGTAGGTTCTTACGTATGGATCATAAAGTTAAGGGAGTTAGGGAAGTAGGAATGGAATGGTACATGCAAATATGAGCTGGAGTATTAGAGCAGAAAGAAGTATTTAAGGAACTCGAGGGACATTGATGTACAGTAGCTTCTTGTCTTATTCATGTTCTAGAGATACCTTGAACTACACCCAGAACCACATCTTGAATTTCATGGATCATTGTGGCAAAGCTTAAGATGATACTTCATGCAGAGTTCTAGGCTAAAACACAACGAGTTGTGTAAACGAACTTCTAAAACGAGGAGGGAGGACTCGAAACATAGGCTAGTTTTACAAAGTGCTGTGTAGTAGATCGTTCGGGATTGAGATAATGTGCTATTTGGTTATCTGGTTATTTTATGAATATAAATACTCGGCTTGGAGGAGTATTCTTCTTCACGTAACGTCTTCTGATTACACTTATACCTTATACTCATAAATACATCTCTTCTTTAGGAAGACCGCTGTCCTTTGCACATTGTAACTCACGTTCTCACCATATTTAATCACCACAGAATTATTCATTCTTCCAAATGTAACGGCTGGTGAACCGATAGTAAGCCCTGTAGCCTACATTGGCCAACGCAGGCACCATTTCCACCCGCCAGCAGGTCCCAGCTAATAGAAAACTCACTTCGCGGCTCGGACTACTTACGGCACTTAGACGTGCACGGAGATGGTTGCCTCGGCACGGGGTTCCACATAATGAAAGGACCGTGCAATAGACCGTGTGGTGAAACATCCACTCAGATAGTTAACGGCACTCAGACGGGCACAGGGAGGATTGTTTCGGGCACGGGAGGCACAATGTGGAAGGTAGCCGAGTTACAAATTTCCTGTCCGAAGTGAACAGCATCGTAGAACTCTAAACTTCCTACAGGTACATCTGTCCGCTTTGTAGGAATGAATGTTGGTCACGAATGGGAGGAGAGCGCGGGTATAAATAAGGCTTTCTTGTACATACAAATTCTCTCCTTAGAAGAATCGTAAACTATTGATCGTGCATCTCAAGCCAACTTGAGAATTCCCCCCGACTGTCACATACGATTCTTCTCACCCCCTTCCCCACAAACGAACGAACGAACGAACGAATTTTTGTAGACGTACGAGCGTCAATATTTCCCTAACTCTGATTGTCATACGAAGATTTGCTATATTCATCATTCTCTAACGTCGTGTTATTTTTCCGCTCAATTTCCATTTTTATTTTATTTTTATTTTTATTTTTATTTTTATTTTTAAAATTGTTTTGGTCTTGGAAAGTGTGATTGATATTTTTATATCTTTATATATAAATTTTTTATTTGTATTATTCTCTTTTTTTCAAGTTTTCATTCTATTTTATTTTGTTCTTAACTTCCAACTAAGTCCTGTCTTTCACTTCTAACCCCTACGTCATACATTGACATGGCTACCTACCATGATCCCATGAGTGAATCGGAAGCGGAGGATGATAGAGTTCAAATGTTGCAGACGCAGATCGACGTACTAAGGGCTGAACTAACACGTCGTCCTATTGCCATCGAAAAACGCGTAATAATTGAAAAAGACCCCGTCCCAGCCGAGGGTGTAAGATTTCGCCCGACCAGTTTGCCCGAATATGACGGTAACAGGGCACATTACCCTGCCTGGAGACAAGCTGTCCTCGATATCTTCAGGATGGATTGGAACGCCTTTGGTTACAGCGACACTCGGGCTTTCCTAATAATTTACACGTCGCTGAAGGGCGAGGCCAAGACAAAATCAGGGTCCTTCTTCGAGGTTGGAGGCATTGGTGGAACACGACGCCCAGAAGATTTCATAGCCTTTCTCGATCGGGGGAACCTAGACGATACACGCTCAGACAAAGCCTGCGATGAGTTATACGCAATGAAAATGGGTGAAAATCAGAGATGGTCATCTTTTTTTACGTCCTGGGCAAGCAAGCTAACCGAAGCGGAGGGAGATGCTTGGAGTGATAGGAACAAAATCACGATGCTTCGAAATGCCCTTAACGAGACCATAAGACGTGCTCTGTCCGGAAACCACCTCCTGCCTAGAGACAATTACGCGGAATGGGTTGGAATTGTAGGGCAGGTCTCTCAGCAAGTTGAGGAATTTGCTACCCGCGGACGGCGGGTAGTACAGATGGAAAATTTGGAGAGAGGTGCTAATAATACAAGGAACTTCCAACAACCCATCAGTAGGGACAGGGGTCGATATGTGGGTAGGATAAGTCAAGGAAGGCCCTACGATGGGCAAGGCGATGTCATCATGGGTGGAGTGAACACGGCCCGACCTAGACAGACGTCAGACAACGAGTCTGGCTTGAACCAATACGCACAGCAACAAGCCCCTCCAAATAGGCGATCTCGTTGGAAAACTCCGGATGAAATTAGGCAGCTACGCAACGAGAACCGCTGCTATCGCTGTGAACGAAAGGGATGCAATACTAGGGTATGTCCTGTATTGCCAGCCATCAATCCGGTCGGAAATAATGTGAGGACTAACGCCGTCGCGCTCGATCCCATTGATGAGGGGGTCTACGAGGAACACGAAGGGTATTACACGGCCGGGCAAGCGGAAAACTAGTCACTCCTGGGGAAAGTCGCCCTCAGGAGTCAAAATTGGTCCATAGTTCTGAATTTAAGATGGTTTCTACACCGTTTCTCGTCAATGCATTGTTAAATGATGTGACAATGGTCCAAGCATTAATTGATAACGGATGCTTGTGTACTGGAATTATTAATGAGAAACTTGCCATCAGACTAGGTCTACCGCGCCTTCCAATTGAACCTCGTCCTTTAGAGACAGCGGAGAACTCAACTAAAGATAAACCCATGATTCGATTTATTACCCACGTTTCATTGGACTTGGATGGGTTCGTGACCCCAAAATTACTACTTTACGTAGTGCCGGGTAGCACACACCAGCTCATTCTTGGTAAGAGGTGGCTCGAAGACCAAGACGCCATAATACACTCAAAAGATCAACAGCTTCACCTTCGGAAGCTTGGTGGGTACGTACAGAGCGCCAAACGCTGGCGAAACGACCTAAAGGGCACTCCAAGACCGAAAGCATCAACTGCAAGCGAACTTACAAATATGCTCAAATCGGTACCAGTGTGTAGAGCGTCGCTCGAGGATATCAACAAGGCACTTCGATCAAAGCCTCGACTAACCATTGGAGAAGCTCGCAAACGACTACCAGAACAGGTGAAAGACTTCGCCCACCTATTCGCCGACGACAGTGGAGCAGACGAACTACCCCCACTCCGAGGCTCACTCGATCACGCTATCAATCTCATCACAAAAGACGGCAAACCAGCGCAGCCCTCCTGGGGCCCATTATATAACATGTCTAGGGAAGAATTACTGGTCCTTAGAAAGACGCTAACAGATCTTTCCGCAAAAGGGTGGATACGGTCGAGTAATTCGCCAGCAGCTGCCCCAGTACTATTTGCCAAGAAACCTAATGGAGGGCTCCGTTTTTGTGTGGACTACCGTGGGTTAAACGCTATCACGATACCAGACAGGTATCCGCTTCCCCTCTTCAAAGAAACACTAAGACAATTATCAAAGGCGCGATGGTTTACGAAGCTGGACGTAAAATCAGCTTTCCATCGTATACGTATACGAGAAGGAGATGAATGGGCTACGGCATTCAGATGCCGCCTAGGGTTGTTTGAATGGCTAGTTACTCCTTTCGGACTTGCTAATGCACCTGCAACTTTTCAACGTTATATTAACGAGCAGCTACGGGAACATTTGGATCATGACGCGACAGCCTACATGGACGACGTACTAGCATACACGAGTGGTATCTGTGAAGATCACTGGAAGACAGTACGAAGTATATTAACCCGGCTAGATAAGGCTGGCCTCTACCTAGACATTGATAAATGCGAGTTCCTTTGCCAAGAAGTTAAGTATCTAGGGTTTATTGTACGTGCCGGAAAGGGAATCACGGTTGACCCGGAAAAAGTAAAGGCCATTCAAAGCTGGGAAGCGCCCATATCCGTCAAGGGGGTTCGTTCATTCCTAGGCTTTGCCAATTTTTACAGGTGTTTTGTAGACGGATTTTCTGAGATTGCAGCTCCCCTGACTGATTTGACTAGGAAGTCAGCATTGTGGAAATGGGGACACGAAGAAAATGCGGCGTTCGAAAAACTGAAAGAAATCTTTGCATCGGAGCCCGTACTAGCCCAGTGGGACCCAGAAAGAGAGACCATACTAGAAGCAGATTGCTCTGGGTATGCCCTTGGAGGCTGTCTTTCTCAAAGAGACGAGCAGGGAAGACTCCGGCCAGTAGCCTATTACTCAAAAAGGCTGAACGGGGCTGAAGCTAACTACCCTATCCACGACAAAGAAATGCATTCCATAGTGACATGCCTCCAAGAGTGGCAGGCGGAGTTGACGTCGGTGGCTAAACCATTTGTTATCATGACTGATCACAAGAATCTCAAATTCTTCACTACGAAACGCCTTCTCAATGAACGGCAAGTTCGATATAACGATGTCTTGCAGCGATTTAATTTTGAGTTAAAATGGCGCCCAGGTAAAGCTTGCGAGCGTCCGGACGCTCTCTCACGCCGAGATCAGGATAAACCTACGAGATTTGACGACGAACGTACGACAGGGCGGGTAATGCAGTTACTCCCGAAGATCCCTGTGCACTCAACAAGTGCCAAAAGAAACGACGAAACGACCCAAATCAGGGATACGGCCTCAACGATGAGGATATTTGACGACGACGAACTTCAACGGCTATGGGAACATGGAGTTAACGAGGACAAGCAATGGCGACGTGCACGAGATGCTGTTCAGTCAGGGGAACGCGGGTTCCCACCGGAAATTTCTCACGATATGACAGCAAATATCGCAGAATGTACGGTGGCGGCCGACAACATATTACGAGGACGCGAAAATCGAATTTGGGTACCAAATTATGAGCCATTGCGGACGGCAATAATGCAAAAAACGCACGACAGTTACCTTACGGGTCATCCGGGAAAGGACACCATGGTAGGAATACTGTTACAACGATGGTTCTGGCCTAAGATGAGACATTACGTACGTCAATTTATACGTAACTGTGACGTTTGCGGCCGAACCAACGTTTGGAGGGAGGCTAAAGCAGGATTCCTAAAGCCGCTCCCAGTTCCTGAGAGGTTAGGAAGCGATTTAACAATTGACTTTGTCACTGATTTGCCAGAATCAAATGGGTGTACAAATGTCATGGTTATTACGGATAGACTGGGGAAGGATGTATTCATGTTCGCCGCGCCAACCATGGACGCCGAGAATTGCGCACGTATCTTTATCGACAGATATTATAGATACTACGGATTTCCTAAATTTTTGACGAGCGACAGGGGAAGCGATTGGCTTAGTCATTTCTGGAAATTCTTTTGTAAATCGCTAGGAATATCGCAGCAGCTAACCACAGCTTACCACCCCCAGTCAAATGCTAGTGAACGTGCAAATCAGGAAATGTTCAAATACTTGAGGGCGTTCACCTGCTACGCACAAAGTAACTGGGCAGAACTGCTACCTATGGCCCAGATGGCCTTGAATGCTCGACCAAGCTCGGCAATTGGGGGCATAAGCCCGTTTTTCCTCCGACACGGATATGACGTCAACCCACTTCCAGAGCCCACAAAAGAAAACGACCTATCACGTCACCCAGGTAAAGTTTTAGCAGAAAATTACATTCAACGTCTAAGGAACGCACAAGACTTCGCTCAAGCAGCCATGGCTTCTGCACAGCAACGGTATGAGGAAAATGCCAACAGACTTCGAAGGCAACCGGAAAGATTTAAAGTCGGGGATAAAGTTTGGTTAAATCTGCGAAACATCAGTACCCCGCAACTTTCAAAAAAATTGGCCTGGCTGCACGCCAAATACAGGGTAACGGCTGTACCCGACGCACTAACCGTAGAACTTGATGTCCCAGGTAACCTCCATAAACGTTTCCATGTCGAACTTGTCAAGCGAGCAGGGGACGACCCATTCCCAAGCCAAAAACGCGATGACGCGCAAAACCCGCCTTTGATTGATCAGCTAGAAGAACCAGAATATGAAGTGGAGTCTATACTGAGAGCAAGAACAGTACAACGAGGACGGGGAACTTTCCGTCAAGCACTAGTCAAATGGACAGGCTGGGCTAACCCATCATGGGAGCCAATCGAGCTCATAAAAGACACCATAGCATTGGACAAATACGAAGAAAAATATGGACAAATAGAATCAAACGACGGACCTCCCGAAAACAGTGCAGGTGCATATGTTGGACCAGCAGAACCCCACGCTATGGAGAAACGACGAAGCAGGCGAAAACGGCGGTCATCTTAACCCCACTTCAGCGAGGAAAAGGAGGGGGATTGTAACGGCTGGTGAACCGATAGTAAGCCCTGTAGCCTACATTGGCCAACGCAGGCACCATTTCCACCCGCCAGCAGGTCCCAGCTAATAGAAAACTCACTTCGCGGCTCGGACTACTTACGGCACTTAGACGTGCACGGAGATGGTTGCCTCGGCACGGAGTTCCACATAATGAAAGGACCGTGCAATAGACCGTGTGGTGAAACATCCACTCAGATAGTTAACGGCACTCAGACGGGCACAGGGAGGATTGTTTCGGGCACGGGAGGCACAATGTGGAAGGTAGCCGAGTTACAAATTTCCTGTCCGAAGTGAACAGCATCGTAGAACTCTAAACTTCCTACAGGTACATCTGTCCGCTTTGTAGGAATGAATGTTGGTCACGAATGGGAGGAGAGCGCGGGTATAAATAAGGCTTTCTTGTACATACAAATTCTCTCCTTAGAAGAATCGTAAACTATTGATCGTGCATCTCAAGCCAACTTGAGAATTCCCCCCGACTGTCACACCAAAGACCCCACAACTCGTACCCTACGGAACATTGATGACACAACTCCCTGAGACAGGGGCATTAGAGACGGTTGTCGGGGCAGTAGGAACTGTGAAACCTGGTGTAGGTTGTTGAATTGGCCTGGTGGGGTAGCCTGGTCTTCTTGTGGTTGGCTTTGGTCCATTTCTGGTCTGATGGTGCAGTTGTGTGAGTGTTGAGTGATGTTTGGGTCTACAACACTAGAATAGCTTGCAAGTTTTGTAGACTGGCTGGATGAGCTGGGGTAGTTGTTTTTGGCCACCTGTACTGGTGTGGCTGAGAGCTTAGGTTCGGAGATAATTTGGGCAATTTTTTTGCCACAGCTTTTGGTGCAGTGGTATTGCCTCTGACTATTCCTCCTGGAAGAACGTCTATTTTAATAAAATCTACAAAAATTTGCACCAAGTCTAAGATCCTTGTCAAAGGTCAATTTGTAAGCCTTCAGAATTTTTTTCTGACTGCATAGATTACATCCTCAGCAGAGAGTGCAAATGAATAAGTGGTGGTAGGTTTGTTTAGCTTAGGTGGCTTTGGGTACTCCATTGGTTCAGAGGAGCTTGGGCCATATTTTCGCTTTGTGGATGAAAAGTTTTTCCTGTCACATGATACAGGAGCAGAAATAGGATCAGGACTGGTCTCCAATGCTGTAGGATTGTTGGATGAAGATGAATTTAATCTAGATGGATTTATTGAGGTTGATAGAGTTAGATTACCGCTCCAGATTGATTCATTCAGTCATGGTTGGGTGGGTAGATCAACTGTTGAGACCTAATAAATACAATATTATTATCGGTGAATAACGTATGGGCCTGTCGAACCTTTTTAGCTGGTTCGGAAGCTTTAATGATTGAGTCTGGAGGTATCTGGGAGAATAGCTCGCACAGGAGCTTTCAATTGAAGTAAAATAAAAGATGTGATTGTCTGTCTGTCTGTCTGCCTGTCTCTCTTCCTCTTCCTCTCAGCTTATATATCTATACATATCTACTACCTGACATATGATGATAATATCTAGAAATAGCTTCCTTACATCACAAGATACAATCCAGACATATTGTAGCCAAGATGTAATCCTAAAACGACTCAATACCAGTCCACCACGTCTGTTACATGGACGCCAAGTATTTTCTAGCTGAAACCTACCCAAAACGCCAAGTTTTTCCTGAGGCAATCACAAGTTTTGTCAGGTACCAGCTTGGCATGTTATTCTGACAATAATGTTACGATCATGTTAGAAGAATGGAATTTACATGAATCACGAAACATCAAGTCAAGAATACGGATTCCATCGGGCTCTGATCCTGGTCTGACAGGGCCACATATTTACCTGACTGTTAGTGGTAATCAGTTGGGCAGGAAGTCTGCATGACATGTTGTGTTAAGGAAGATCCAGGTCACGTGATAGTGGCCTTCGTATATTAAACAAGAGGCAGGAAGACAGATCACTCATTCACATCTTTTTTTTTTTTTTTTTCCTGTACATTCGAATCCGAACGCTACCAACGAACCCATATCATTTACGATAGATACTCAACTGGAAACTGATCGACAAGTCGGCAACAATGCCTGCTTTAAGGCGGAGGAAAAAGCCCAACCCCAGCCCAGTAGGGGCGGCCGCACCCACTCGCATTACAAAGCGTAATAAACAACCAGCTCAAACAGTCATCGTGGAACCTCGGATGCCTGTTGAACTAAATCAAGTTCCCCCCGTCCCTCTAGACATGCAAATAGATTCTGATGATGAATTCATGGACCTAGAGGCAGAAGATGACGCGCTGCAGACTTTGACACAGCAGCCGTCAAACAGCCATATCCCGTCCGTCCCTTTACAGCGGACTACGCCCAAAGTTCCGAAGACCCTGGCAACTGAGGATCAAGGCCTTGCTTCTTCCATATTTGCGGTAGCAACCCTCCCACCTCCGAGCGGCCAAGCGGCCAGAAACACAAGCCAAGCGCCTGCCCCAGCCGCGGCTGTACAACGCTCTGTGGCCAACCCATCATCGGCCACTACTAACGAACTAGCCACTACCCTTCTAGCCTGGCAAAATGCCGGAGCTATCCATCTCCGCTGCCTCCCGCCTGCAATAGCGGCAGATCTCAAGGCAATCGTCACTCGTAGTGCTGCTAGGGTCATCGCTGGCCTATCTGTATTTGATCAGACAACCACAGGCGAAGACCCTCAAGCAACCAATCGAAGCGCTGGGCCGGCAATTCGTCAACCCCGTCCCGAGACCTCGCAGAAGCAGACGTGCGCGACTGCAGCTACCCGAAATCCCATCCTAGCGACCCAGACTACTCCAACAAAGAAGACTGTTATTGCACCACCACCGAAGCAGACCAAGTCTCTCCCCAAAGTTACTAAGGTCGACTCAAGGGTTATTATACGCCTACCGGCCGATCACCCGCTCCGAGGACAAGATACATTTCTCATCCGCACAAGGCTCCGGAGACTATTTGACCGGCCAGAGCTCATCAAAGATATGCGCATAGTACCCTCGGGAATCGCAATAGTAGCGCCCACCGCCGCCCAAGCCCCCGAACTACTTCAGGTAGCCTCGGCATTTCAGACGATTACGGGAGACGCTCCAATAGAGCGCCAGGAAAATCGCAATACGTTCATCTTAGGACCAGTCCCTAAGTATGGCTACAACCATTTGGGGGAACGCGAAGCCCTCACCATGTCTGAAATTCGACAGGAACTAGCCACTACGAAGATTGACCCCGAATCAATCTTCTCCATGTCGAGGACTCGCCGCTCTGAACTCTCTCCGGACTATGAAGGGACTATTCGCCTAGTGATAGCTTCCGAGTCCGCTAAAAAGTACCCAACAAATCTGCGACTATTTGCTCGAGCGGTGAAGCTCCGGCAAGTAGACCACTAGCCCCCACTCCAGGTGTGTTCTCGTTGCCACGCGTTCCACAATGTGAATAGATGCACTCGCCGCCCTCGGTGTGGGACATGCGCCGCAGATTCCCACGTCGGGCCCTGCACCAGACCAGAAAAATGCCTTAACTGTGACGGACCTCATCCATCATCTTCTTTAGGCTGCCCCGCGCGACCCATCCGCGCCAACGGAAGCTTCGCCCGCCCGGATAAAACTAGACTCCGAGCTATCCGAAACGAGGGCCAGAAGGCCTGGACCGCACTACACCCTCCAATCTCCGTCCAGGCCACCGCGAGCTCCGGGAACAATCAGGTTCCTACCCAACCCACAAGAATCGCCTCCCCCTCTCCTCCACAAATTGGACAAGAGTCCCGATACTCCGCCCTGATGACCATAGAGGAATCATTGTGATGACTCGGGGCCGGACGCACAAATCACAATCAATCAATGGTTTGTGCATATTCCAGGTAAATGTGGGTAAACAGAGCCCGGCACACGACTCCGCCCTCGAACTTGCCTCTAAAAGCGGAGCAGATCTTGTACTAATTCAAGAACCCTGGATAAGTACTGATCTCTCGCGCAAGTTAACTAAAAATCACCCAGAATACAATTCTTTCTCTCCCATTCCAATCTGGACCAGCCGGCCTCGCGTAATGACCTACACTCGCAAGGGGTGCGGCCTTTCACCTTTCCAACCCAGTATTCACTCACGTGACCTTCTCCGGATTTGCATCTCTCGATGCGGCAAGCGTACCATTGACTGCTGGAATATATACAACGCTCCAGTAGGCGCGGTTGGCGCTGGGGACGGCCTTCAGCTTCTTCTTAATCTTTCTGATATCCCAGATGTCTTAGCTGGTGACTTCAATATCCACCACTCGGCCTGGGATCCAGCAGCATATAACGAAAATTCGGAAGGTGACTCATTACTCGAATGGACAACTGCAAGGGGAATAACGTTGTTAAATGTATACTATGCCCCCACTCATGATGCCGGCGCTACTATCGATCTTTGCTTCGCACGACATAGTCTCAATGCATCTTGTGCTATCCGAATCGACCTGGAAGTTGGGTCAGACCACAGAACTCTACTAACTCAACTGTCAGACACAGGACCTGAAACAGATACCTCTGGAAAACTCAGATACTCTGCTTGCAACTGGGTCACATTCCGTAAAATTATCTCCGACAGACTAGTGGCCGCACCCTCTTCAGACCAGAGAGAGAAGCTTCTTTCCTGGTAGATGTTCTCCAAGGTGCTCTTAACGCCACCTGTCCCAGAAAACGTACACAGGGACCGCGAAATCGATGGTGGACCAGGGACTGTACAAACGCGCACAACGCACTCTGCCAAGCTAAGCGCTCGGGATCAGTGGCCACCGCTGAACGCCGTGCCTTTGGCAAGGCGGTCAAAATAGCTAAGCGAGAAATGTGGCGCAATAAAGTAGATCAGGTCTCTTGTCTCACAGAAGCGTATAGGGTTACAAGCTGGCATAAAAAAATACCCCGGTTTCATACCCCTCCACTCAATGGCCCAGACGGACTCGTCTTCACTCCCATGGCCAAAGCACAACTACTACAGGGGGCTTTACTGAGTAGGCACATGGAGCATGAGGATATAGTCATGGGAATTCCAACTGTGGCAAGAAGAAGCCTCCCTTGGCCTGCACTAACTAATCAGGAAATCTTCAGATCTTGCTGCGTAGTCTCCTCATCCCCCGGACTAGACGAGATAACCGCAGAAGCGCTAAGACAAGCTTGGCCAGTTCTAGGGCCCCGAGTGACCGATTTGTTCCGTTGTGCGACCTGCAAGGACTACATCCAAAGGCCTTTAAAAAGGCCAGCATAATTATTCTCCCGAAGGCAGGCAACCGAAACAAAGCCCTTCCCAAGTCTTACCGACCAATTGCTTTGCTTTCGTGCCTTGGGAAGGGGCTGGAACGCCTCATGGCCCGACGTCTCTCTTTCCTTGCCCTCTCACAAAATATCCTTGCAAAGAACCAGTGCAGCGCTGTTCCTCACCGGTCAGCAACGGATCTAACCACAGCCCTTGCCTCTGACATCCAGTCCGCGGTTAGAGAAGAAGGTTGCAGGTATAGTAACGGTAGATGTTAAAGGTGCATTTGATGGCATTCAGCGAGGACGTCTCTGCCATAATCTCCGTACTCAAGGCTGGCCCCACAATCTTATCAAATGGGTTGCATCATTCATGGAAAATCGCGAGGGCGTAGTCGCATTGGACGGTACAACAACTCCACCCTTCGCCATAAAATGCGGCCTCCCACAGGGATCACCGGTCTCACCTATTTTGTTCCTCCTGGCTATTGAGGGCATGTTGCGCCTCTCGCCAGGGTGCTTCGGCTATGCTGACGATGCGGCAATTTTTGCTTCCGCACCATCTCTACCCGAATGCGCAGCTCGCCTCCAAGAAAAGCTGGACAACGTACTTGCTTGGGGAAGTCTTAACGGAATCGAGCTAGAGATATCAAAGACTGAGCTCCAATATTTCCACCGGAAAAAGGGGAAACCCTTTGAGCCAAGCCTCCGGGCAGATAGCGTCGAGATCAGGCCTAATGAACAAACTCGTTGGCTGGGTGTCCACTTTGATCGCTGCTTGAAATTTCGCCACCACATTAAGCAAGCGTGCGGCAGAGTTACGGCCGTCACAGCGCACATAAAAAGCCTCTGCAATACCGCTCGAGGTATCCAACCAGCTCTAGCTAGACAGGCTTTACAAGGGGCAGCGTTTACAACCCTTTTCTACGGAGCCGAAACCTGGTTCTCAGCAAATACCTGCAAAGAAGATATTGCTCGTATTCAGCGCAGGATAAACGATGCAGCCCGGGCAGCACTGCCGGTATACAAAACCACTCCAGTGGCCGCCCTTCTGCGGGAAACTGGATGGTCACCAGCTCAAGGGTGGCTCGAACGTATCCACAACCGTCTTGCAGTGCGAGTTGCCTCGGCAGCCCCCAACATCCCTTGCGACTTCGCTGGAAATCTCCGAGAATGGCTTGGATTCGGCGCAGAATTTCCCCAGAACTATCAGTAAACACGACTTCACCTCCCTGGACACCAAAAAGGGACGAAATACTCGCAGCGATTGGAGCGGTTGGTCGTGAAGCAGGGCTCCAAGTCTTCACCCAATGGCATTCCTCAGCACCGCCCCTGGACCTCTTCGTTTTCTCAGACGGAGCTCTGATGGAAGGCTCAGCAGGGGCAGGGTACTGCATTTATCGCGGCGCAAAACATGTGATTGATCAAGGCTCTGTTCCTCTAGGTCAATCAGCAGAAGTATACGATGCAGAAGTCGTCGGAGCTATGGAAGGCCTCGCAGCTGCAATTAGAAGCCCAATGGCATACTACGCCACCAACATCACTGTCTGTCTCGACAACCAAGAGGCAGCGTCTCGTTTACTCCTTGGACCGCCGACACCAACAAGCTCGACTCGGATCGCAAAATTTCGGGATCTCGCAAGATCCTGGCCTTCAAGGAACCGTGCCAGATACACTGAGCCAGGAAGGGTCTCTGTACGCTGGTGCCCAGGGCATTCAGGAATCCCTGGAAATGAAAAGGCAGATGCTCTCGCAAAAGCGGCTTGTATCATAACCGCCCCCAATCTGGCCCCTTCCATTGCCAGAGCGAGGAGAATTGTCAATCTTCGCTACGAAGCCTCTGCGTCGGAATACTGGTCGCAAAATGCCCCTGACCGGTATAGAGCGCTCATAATCGGGCCAAGCTCCCGCATCACCCCAGAGCTCGCTAGCATGGATCGACGGTCCCTCGGCCTCCTTCTCGCTGCGCGGTCTGGCCATGGTGATTTTGCAGCATACCACCGTCGTTTTGCACACAGTAGCGCACCTTTAACATGCTCCTGTGGACAAGATAAATCGCCGGAGCATTTCATGACCTGTCAACACGGCCTACTACAGGCACGGCTTCGTGGAGCCAATGGCCCCCGTCCCCTAGACGCTCGCTGGATTTTCAGCTCACCAAAAGGAGCCATCTTGTTCCGAGACTGGCTTATGTCCACACTATTTTTTCGAAGAGTTTCAAATGTACCAGTAATGGGGGAATCTCTGTCTGCACCTACATTTGTAGGACAGCCCTGATTACTTAGACACCAACGCTGTCTAAATACGAACATCTACATGTAGTTTAATTTACGTTTTTAATTATATGATTTATATCAATTTTAGAAGAGTCTCACTGATCTAGCGGCTATGCAGATCCGGAGCAGCGGGGTCTTTATCGGGTTTTTGTTATGTGAATGCCGGTGCGTCGGGTAGCCCTTAATAGGCTGAGCTAACCGGCATGGGGCTTTAAAGCACTGTGTTGTGCGCAGGCACGACGTTAATATAAATAAATAAATAAATAAAGACAGATCACTCGCTCCGTTCAGGACACGAGTAAAGGACACGAGTAGAAGACATTAGTGTTGGCTCTATAGAGCTGGATCACTCGTGGACTATGAATGGTGTATATATGACTGGAAATATGTATTGTAATTTTGTTAAGTCTTTATTAGTATAACAATTGTTATTTCATTACATTATTCTCCATCAATCTTTAGGGAAAAACTCAAAGGCGAATATATTCATTCAGATCTTGCAGGGCCTTTTTATGTTCCGTCCTATGGCAACGCTTCATACTACACAAGTTTCATAGATGATGCTGTTGTAATCTAACGCTTTTCATCCTCGGACTTTATGGTGAGCAGTATTTGTATAGCACGTGATGCCATACGGGGGAGAAGTGTTATAATAACGAGGTCATGAGGGGACAGATGAATACCTGAAATGGATGCAGATGATTATGGATGCGCGGATATAATTGATGTGGCTGTAGTGAGAAGATGTGTTGGAATGGACAGTGGTGAGATGGTTGATTCTCTATCTAACTGCGGAAGTATTGCTTCCTTATATATACATTCAGTACCCCAGTCCTGATCACGCACTCACCACAGGTGCTTCCTACTTCTGTCACAGTAACCACTTCCATAGCCCCTGACAATATCTCCTGTCATAACATACTATTGACACTGGTTGCTAGTGTGGAACTTCCGGGATTGCAGAGCTACACACCGTCGTCACATTGTATGCTGTTGCCACTCGGTAGCCATCAGAGTGATGAGCACCTCAGTCTAAATGCATTGGTCCACCAGGCAACACTCGGACGTAAGGATGTTGCCAGAGTGATTAGGTACTTAGCTGTGCTATCAGTGCCCTAATCTCACCTAGCTTACTGCGGCCGAGTGTCCGAGTGCCGCGATGGTGGAAGCCCGATGAGGCTCGATTGGAGCTGACCCGAGGTATTCACAACAAGAAGGAAAGGAACGGCGAAAGCCGCTAGCTAAATCTAAGCGATCTGGCCCACTTGTAGATGTAGACATCCCTTTTGTACATAGAACAGAAGGAAAAACAACCCTAACTAGTATAACAAGAATAGTAAGGAACTCTAACATCCACACTCAGTTTTCTCATACTATTACAGTGAGGGATCCAGTGGTCTAATTCGCCGTCTCCGAGATATGGATTAGCTGAAAGGGAACAAAAAAGAAATCAAATCTGATCAATTACTAAGCGAGTTTAGAGAGAAGATAAAGTATGATATAGATTGTGAAGCTGGGGAACTTTACACCGGCTGGATCCAGCCCATAAGTACCCCGACACATGCCGGATTCTAGGCTTGGCGTTAACTGTCTAGCACAGTCCCAACTACTAGCAAAAGCAATTCCATAAAATCTACCTCGTCCTGTATCCCTGTCCCTGTGCATTACAATTAAGAAAGTTTACCCCTATTTTCCTGGCTAAGGAAACAATTAATGTGGCTCTAACACATACATTGTGACCCATAAACCTCTATCTTATCTCTTTCACTCAACGACAAAGCTTCAACAGATGCAACACAATGTGCAACTATCAAATCCCTAAAATATAAATCTGATGCAGTGCAAGCCACTTTAAATTTTGTTACGGCCTTGGAAATCCAATACAATTGCAAAATCAAGTCTCACACAACAGATAACAATGGCGAATATGCAAATGAATCACTATCCAAATTTCTTGCTCAGAAGGGGATAAGTCATCACTCGACACCTCCTTATCGACTTTGATTATACAGGAAAGTTGACATTAAAGTTTAAATATAGATTGTCCTAAAGTCAATATGTAAAAGTGTTTGTTGATTACTGCAAAGGAATTGAATAAACTGTGATCAATGATAGAATAAAGTAGAATTCATTAATAAACTTAGTACAGGACCTGTCCCTTCTTCCTTTCAGCTCCAGCCGCCTTTTTATCTATCTACCTACAAGATTCACACATCATCAATCCACTTAATACAATATTTAGGTTCCATAAGCAAGTCAGATTAAATTGCCACACTATACCGTGCGCATTTATGTGCTTATGGGCGTGTAGGTGGGAGACATGCGACATGCATTGACATGGCGTAATACACATTTCAAGGCAACTTTCGAATGTGTGGCAAACATTCGTATTAACCCATACAGAAAAGACCGTAGCCTGTTATGTAGGATAAAGTTCTTGTAAGCAGTGGCATTGTTTATCCCAATCACACCCCTTCAGGCGTACTGTTGAAAGTCTGTATATCACATTCTGAAATATTCTCCAGTCCAATCTGGTGAACAAACTCTTGATGCTTCGTTATATGCAAGCGTTTAGTGAGGCCGTCTGCAGGCATTTGTGATGTTGGAGTCCAACAAAGGTCCATTTTGATTTTATCACTGCTCTGTTAAATCTGACGAAGCCAATGTTGATGGATATCAATATGTCTGAGCTTAGTGGTTAATAATGGGGCTTTTTGGGTAAGGATTTAAACTGTTTGTTGGTTATCACAAATCAATTTGCTTGTAATATTAGTTCTTTTATCCATATATCCCACAAATCTTTCTAATGCGATAAGTTCTCGTGCAGCAGCAGATAGAGCAACTAATTCTGCTTCTGTTGTCGAAGTCGTTACAGATCGCTGCTTATTAGAATGCCAAACCACTGGCCCGCCATAAAGAAAAGCGATAAATCCTTGGGATGATTTGCGCCCTTCATTATCACCAAATGAAGCGTCTGATGCCATTAGTAACATGTCAGGGGTTTGCTCGTCTGATTTCGAGGGTGCACCATTATATCTAATTCCGTATTTGCTAGTATTAGTTAAATATTGTAGTATGTGTGTAATTGCATGAAGGTGCCTCATTGCTGGATTTACTAGATGGTCAGCGCACATTGAGACTGCCAGGGCGATATCAGGCCTCGTGCATATTGATGCATAAATTGCTGAGCCGACTTTCCTCTGGTAAGCTTGAATAACATCTGCACTTAATTTTTCCCCTGTGTTGTGACTCATGTCAAAATCTGGGGCAAGTGGGGTCATTACTCGTCCGGTTGGTTTGAGTTTAAACGATTTGCCAATACGATCCATGTAGTTTTCTTGGAGGAGCCACATTTTTCTTTTTTCGCGTTCGCGGATTATCTTAATACCGAGGAAAGACGTCGCTTCACCAAGTTTCTTGATTGGGAACAATTTGCAAAGGGACCTTTGAAGTTCTAGGGCTTGTTTCTCAAACTTTTTCTCAAACGCCATGATTGAGTCATCAACATAAAAAAAAGTATGATACCATTATCATGTAGCCAAAAACATCTTTCTTCGTTTGCTGATTTAAATCCCAGCGACTGCAACGCGGACGTGTAACAGTTGAACCAGTCTTTCGGAGATTGTCGGTGGCCATATAGTGCCTGATGCACACGAAGCACTTTTCCTCTTTGCCGAAAACCTTCAGGCATATAGCAATAAATCGGCTTGTCTCTTTTTGCGTTGACAAATGCTTGTATTGCATCAAAACTTAAAGTCTCCATGTCGTTGTAATTAATAAACGACATGAGAGCCCTGAAATTTTGAAGGCTCAAAGTATGGGAATAGATTTCATCCCGGACGTATGGTGTTTTATCTAAATCACCTCTGACTACAATGCGAGCTTTGTGCTTTATCAGATCGCCATCTTTCTTAGTCACAAATACCCACCTCATAGGGAAGATCTTTGACCCTTCAGGAACATCTGTGATGTTTATTACTTCCCAGGCCTTACGATCTTGAAGTCCTTGAAATTCTGACTCTGCAGCTATTCTAAATTGAGTATTGTCTTGGTGTTTAATCATTTGTTTCCACGAGGAAGGATCAACTGATTTTGTTAAATTCTGATTTGATTGAAAGCTATAGCCATCAGAATTATAAATACGACTTATTTTGCCCTTAAGCCGATCTTCAGTGATCGCATTTGCTAGACATGAAAAGAAAGGTTCTCCTAAATTAACTCCAAAATCGTCAATTGGTTCGACATGAACTGCTGCCGAGGTATTTGTCCTCCTGGTGCGCTTTCCATGGATGATGTTTTTTTTATCAATATCAGTCGATACCTCATGCTCTTTAGGAGGTTTGAAGAATTTTATGGTCTGTGGTTCTGGATCCCAGAAATTTCCGGGAATTTTGAACTTAGAATCTTCATTCCGGTAAGGATCCATTTCAATCTGTTTATCTGATACTGACGATTTCATTATTTTAGAAACTTCCGATACAATTTTTGTATTATCTGGAGAATCTTCGGATATATTCCATCTATTTAGATGAGGCTGAAGAAAATCGTCATCAGTTGGGCCTACTATATTTGAGAATTGATTTATTTCAATCGGAACTTCATCTCGGCTGATGTCATCTCGATACAAGCAATCTTCTCGGAAAACAACGTCTCGTACCCTTACGACTTGTCTTGACTTAGGGTGCCAGATCCTCCAAATGTTGCGAGCTTCAAAACCAATCAGATAACCTATCCAAGCACGTTCAGCAAGTTTTGCTGAAGCCATTTGCTTCTCCTTTGGTATGTGAACATATGCACGACAACCAACAATTTTAAGGTTCGAAACATCAGGCTTGTACTTGTTATACTGTTCAAAAGGTGTAGTCCAATTAAGTCCTTTGGTCGGAGTTCTATTCAAAAGATAAACTGCAGTGTGTACTAATTCAGGCCACAACTCTTCAGGGAGGCCAGAATGTATTCTTAGTGCTCTTGCCACAGTGCAAATCCTATTACCAGACGACTCTGCAAACCCATTTTGCTCTGGTGTATATGTGACACTTGTCTCGAGCTGTATTCCCTCATCTTGAAGTAATTGACGGAAATTGGAACCAAGGCCTCTTTCGTTATCCGTTCGCAGAAACTGAACGTTTCTCCCATCTTTTTTCAATTTTCGGATCATGCTAATGATTGTTCTACTCAAGGATTGCTGATCTCTTGTGGACAAAGTTTCGACTAGATGTCCATGGCCTTTAGCATCATATGCATGCAAGGCGTATTTGTCTCCGTTCCATCCTTCTGAGAGTACAAGCAGGTCGACATGCATCCTCGTCCAGAAATCTTTTCCCCTATCTGTAGGAATTCTCGAGACAATTCTTCTTGACTTTGCCAAGTTACAACTTTCACATTTTCCATCATATGATCCTGTGATCTTTGCTCCAACCACAGCATTATTTAACTGTATCACAGTATTGGGACCTGGATGACCGAACCGACGATGCCAAATAACTACATCTGCTGAGGAAATTTTCTTTAATGACGATGTTTTGGCGGCAAATGAAGAATTTTGAAGAACAAGGTCAACTGAAATACTCTCTGGTATGTCAGTAACAATACTTGTTTGGATGGGATAACAAGCGTCCTTGGCTATAAAATTTTGGTTGTACTGGTTCCAAATTTTGACCTCAGGAGTTCTCATTGCGTCCCACTGAGTCAACCAATTTTCAGAATGGTCCCAGATTAACATCTGATCCTTGATTCTATCCATTAAAATTATATTAACCATAAATTCTGGAACATATAAAACGCCATCTACATTCAAAGTCCCAGCTCCTCTAGGGGTTGTGACCTTTAGAACAACCGACCCGACACCTTTGACTTCACAATTTCCAGCTCCGGTCGTTATTATTTGTTTCGACTTCAAAGTTTTGAATGTATGGAACAAATTTTTATCATGGCATAAGTGCCTTCCTGAGCCTGAGTCAAATACCCACCAATTTTTATAAGGTAGGGACAATTGTGAACTTGCAAGGGCGAGCATGTAAGCTGATTGTAGTGAATTTTCACCAATTACTGAAGCTTCATTGACATAATCTTCGTTGATATAATTTTCGTGCATATCAATGTCATCTTTTGCTGTCAACATAGACGATGACTCATTTACTGGATTTTCTAACAAGTCTTGGGGTATCTTATGACCAAGTTTGTTTTCTATGATCTTTCTTTTATCACTATCCATTAATGTATTGTATAACTTTATCTTAACATGAGGCTGTCGAGTATCTTTCCAACTTTTCGGCCTTAAATTTATGTTGAAAAGAAAAAATTTCTTGAGAGGGTGATTTATAAGTCCACATGGACAACCACTTCTTTTTTCTAATTTTTCCTTTTGTTGATTTTTCTTAAAGGAATCCTCTTTGCTGACTACTGCAAATGACACTGGAGGCTGAAAAATATTATCTGGATCTTTAGCCTCAACATACTCGAAGCGTTTTAGTTTCGCTTCACAAAGCCTATATTGTTCGGCTAGTTGTTGTAAAGTTATTGATCCCATCCAAATATGTGCAGCAAAACTTGTTGCAAAGAAAATAGATCGTCGTCCTATGGCCGCATGAAATCGATCTATAATTTCGCTAGCCCATGTGTATTTACTTGAATTAGCAATATTTTCAATCTGGATCCAACTGTTTAACCATATGTCTATATCAGTTGTTTTGGCTGAATTTTCAAGCCTTATTAACTTTGATTTCAATTCCGTTTCTGCTGACTTCGAGGATGGATTTAGTGTTCTTTTCACTGGGCAATACAGCCACGTTGGTGTGCGTTTGGTTGATACATTAGTCGACAACACTCGTTCATATAGAGTTGGCTCTAACTTCAGAGTCATAAATTCTAAGAGCTGTTGTATTCGATTGTGAATCAAAATATATTGGCGTTCCCTAGCCTCCCATAACGCTATCTGTTGTGTTGTTGCATCGTCATTCAACATCCTCGGTCTCTCAGTCTGTAAGCAGGGGTCTGGGGCATCATCGTTTTCTGTTTCTATTAAATCCTCTGTCATCAGTTGAGCTGATCGCTCATTTACAGCACGACGCCATTGTTCAAACCCTCCCGCGTTTTTTAGCAGAAACATGTTACTCATCTTAAAACCGTTTAAACAAGAATTTTATCCTTTACGCAGCGTAAACCCCCGGGCTCATAACTTATCGACTTTGATTATACAGGAAAGTTGACATTAAAGTATAAATATAGATTGTCCTAAAGTCAATATGTAAAAGTGTTTGTTGATTACTGCAAAGGAATTGAATAAACTGTGATCAATGATAGAATAAAGTAGAATTCATTAATAAACTTAGTACAGGACCTGTCCCTTCTTCCTTTCAGCTCCAGCCGCCTTTTTATCTATCTACCTACAAGATTCACACATCATCAATCCACTTAATACAATATTTAGGTTCCATAAGCAAGTCAGATTAAATTGCCACACTATACCGTGCGCATTTATGTGCTTATGGGCGTGTAGGTGGGAGACATGCGACATGCATTGACATGGCGTAATACACATTTCAAGGCAACTTTCGAATGTGTGGCAAACATTCGTATTAACCCATACAGAAAAGACCGTAGCCTGTTATGTAGGATAAAGTTCTTGTAAGCAGTGGCGTTGTTTATCCCAATCACCTCCCTATTCCCTAGAATCCAAAGGTGTAGCCGAAAGGCTTAATAGGTCGATTTCTGAAGGAAGACGAGCAATGCTGAACACAGTCAAAGATAAACGGTTGTGGGCTGAAGCAGCGCAAACATTTATTTACACTAAAAATCGTACTACACATGGCTCTGTAAATGAACAGATCCCATGTGAAGCTTTCCACGAGAGAAAACCATACATTTTACACCTTCAACCCTTTGGAAGAGAATTCTACATGCACATTTCTCAGGGAGTTGTGTTATCAATGTTCCATAGGGTACAAGTTGTGGGGTCTTTGGAAGAATGACTAATTCTGCGGTGATGAAATATGGTGAAAGCGTGAGGTACAATGTGCACTATGGATGTCAATGGATGTTGAGTAAGAAACGAGGTTGGTACAAGGACAGCAGTCTTCCTAAAGAAGAGATGTATTTATGAGTATAAGGTATGAGTGTAATCAGAAGACGTTGCGTGAAGAAGAATACTCCTCCACGCCGAGTATTTATATACTTAAAATAACCAAATAACCAAATAGCACATTATCTTAATCCCGAACAATCTACTACACATCACCTTATAAAACTAGCCTAAAGTTTCAAGTCATCCCTCCTCAGTTTAGAAGTTCGTTACACAACTCGTTGTGTTTTAGCCTAGAACTCTGCATGAAGTATCATCTTACGCTTTGCCACAATGATCCATGAAAACATCCCCATGGCAAAGCGACCATCGGGAAGTAAGCGTCTACCAAAGACGCAGAATGATTTATTTGTTGGATATACTGAAGTTAATCAACACTATCAAATATTTATTCCTGAGAATAAACAGATCATCATACCAGCAGACGTGAAATTCCTACCTCATAAAGTTGATAAGTCTGTCCCAGAGAAAAATCTCTGATCTCTACCCACATGTCATGAGTCATCAAACTTATTGTTAGAAATTGTCAAGGATTTCTAGGAGGAAATATCTCGAAGAACAAGTGTACAATTTCGGACAAGAATATGTTGATAGTTGTATAGAATATCGAATTCTCTTCTCAATATGAATTAATAAATTAAAATGTTTCGTTTTACTTAGTTTTACATATACGAAAAATCCAATCCTTAAATACAGATCCCTGAGGTTTTAGTGATCCTGAACTCCCAGTGATCCAGCTACAACCAGCCCCTCAATTACCGCAGGGTAGTATTTCCTAGCGACTGCATTACAGATACTACTGAATCTCGTGTCCCCTAGCTAAGCTTAATCATATGCAATAGAATCAAGTAAATTGATCTTGATGATCAAACTAGAAATCTAAACGTTCATATATACGAAGTCTAGATTTCCAACACTCATCAACTCCATTAGTGATGTTGAACAGTTTGTTGAACCCTCTGAATGTCGAACAAGAACAAAATACTCGAAATATCCATCAAAATCAAGATTCATGTCACGCTGTTCAATCCGATTAAAGAGAGCCATCATCACAAGAACCGTCATCAATTCCAGCTACCGTTCAGATTGAACCCCAGCCAACAACAAATTTGTCAAATCAATGCCACCCATCAAATGAAGATTCAAGAACATCTGTCAACTCCAGACCAAAGCGCGCAATACGTCCTCTGATATATGAAGACACGATAACGGGGGAATGGTGGAAAACTTCTCGTGATCTTCCTGAACCCTAATCGCAGATTCCAACGTGCGGTGCTGGTAACGAGTTAGCCATGTTAAATATTCATGATGAAACTGAAACCAGTTCATACAGTGTTGCCAAGTCATCACCTAATTTGGCTTACTGGGAAAAGGCATTTGATGAGGAGATAGCATCCCTTATAGATAACTCCGTTTGGGAGGTTGTTCCTCGACCTAGAGGACGAAAAGTTGTTAATGGTAAATGGGTGTGCAAAATAAAAAGTGACGCACATGGGGAAGTTGAACGATACAAAGCACGTTACGTGGCCAAGGGATTCTCACAGATCCAAGGGCTTGACTATGACAAAACCTTTGCTGCAGTTGTATGACTTGATTCATTGCAGTTAATCTTGGCGATTGCGGCATCTAAGAAATAGAAAACAAGACAGCTCGACATTAAAACTGCATTTCTATATGGAGTCTTAAATGAGGATATTTACTTGAAACTTCCTGAAGGGTACAGGCAAGGAGATCATGTTGCAAAACTTAAAAAGTATATATACAGACTTAAGCAATCACCACGAGAATAGTTCTTCAGGTTGGCTGAATATATCATTCCCTATGGTCTTGCTCCTTCTCTATTTGATCCCTGTGTATTTATCCACAACACAGGTCAAATGATCATTGCAGTTTACGTGGACGACATAGTACTGATTGGAGAACAAGATGAGCTCATCGAAGATTTAGTCAACCACTTCAAGACCGAATTTAAGGTCAAGGATATGGGAACTCTTCACTGGCTACTTGGAATGCAGATCGAGTACCCTGATGCTGGAATCACTCTATTGCAGTCTGCCTACATAAATAGAATCCCCGAAAGGTTTTCGATGCAAGATTGCAATACAGTCACCACGCCTATAGAGTGCTACCAACCAAAAAGGCAACGCAAAGTGGAGAACCTAGGGCAAATGCTACTCTGTATCAGCAAATAATCGGATCTATAATGTATATCATATCTGCCATTAGACCTGATCCTGCATATGCAATCTCTCACCTCTCTCGATTTAACTCAGATCCATCTGTCACTCACCTAGGTGCTGCCAAGCGAGTTCTACGATATATCAAGGGGACAAAAGATGTCGGTTTGTTATACAAATTTGAATCTCCCCTGGTTCTCAATGGATACTCTGACGCATCACACGGAAATTATCTCGATACACGCAAAAGTTTCTCTGGCTATTTATTCCAACTTGGTCAATCCACGATCTGCTGGAAGTCTCGCAAACAACGCACTGTTGCTCACTCCACTCGTGAAGCTGAGTATATGGCACTGTCGTTTGCAACGAAACAATTCCTCTGGATTGTAAGAGGACTTTACCAAATATTGAATAAAAATATACCTACTTCTCTGTCAACCGACAATATTTCAGCTACTGATCTTGCATATAATCCTACATTCAAAGATGCAGCAAAACACTTTGAAATCGCTTATCATTTCACTAGAGAGTGAGTTGAAGATGGAACTCTCACCTTACTACATATTCCGTCAGCTGATAATCTTGCGGACATCTGTACAAAAGGTCTACCAAAACCAAGACTAATGCACTTGTGCACCGATATTTTTGGTACAAAGTTTGAAAGGGTGGTGAAATTGGTGCTATATGGTAATAAAGGGTATCATTAACATGGAACGTAGAAAGGTATAAGTTCTCTAGCCAGGTTCATGATGACTCATACATTGACCAGCCTCACAATTATCTAGCATAAAATAGTGAATCGCATCCTTCACTTAGCTGTAGTAATTAGATTAAATAGCGCTCTGATACTAAGTGGGCTTAATCAACAACTCTTCACTATAATTTTTGGAGTTCTCAATCTCCAAACTTGCTTCACAAGGTGATATCCAACACAAGCCTAACAGCTTTAGCTTCTCTACACTACTTCCATTACAACACTATTATCTCACAGCACAGTCATATGAAATCATCAGAAATTGACATGGATTAAAGCTAAGCTACCAGTCTATTAATATAAGATTATATCTATTCCAATACAGCCTAGTCCAACCCGTGCTCAAAGTAGTTTGGTAGTGGGGAGGTCCTATCTCGTCGAGCAAATAAATTGGCAAATTATACCCCATCCACTGATCTGCAAACAATGGTGTATATATCTCAAGACCTGGCTTCGCACAATGAATATGATATTACAGGTTCATTCATTAGATTGCCACGGCTGTAGAGAGATTTCCTCATCATCATGGCACATGCACGAGCATGCTGGTCGTTGACAAGTATATGATGAGTATCAATGGTACCTTCTTCAGTTTGTGTTCCTATTCACAATTGTTAGATAAGATTACCGAATTCACAGAATACTCATACTTGTCCATTTTGATTCGAGATCGAAAAATTGGTAGTAACCATATTCCTGGTCATGGAAAATAACATTCCTTCTATCTAGAATGTTTTCAACTAATCCATAGACTAAATTGGTCAAAGTCTGACTGTTAAGCAAAGAATCTGTCAATTCCACATGTTGTACTCGTGAATATTCATCTTGCGCAATCTCGAAGTAATCACATCTAAAAACCTTAGCATTCTCATTTGTATGCCTCACACGGATGGCAGCAAGGCTTGTCGTGCAGATGCTTGCGCTTTGAAAGATCATGGCTATACGAGAAAAGCGCATGATTATTGATTTTTCTCGAGTAAATTTGTTGGTTGATGGAAGGTGGACTCTCAAATCAGTCAAGGAATAGCCAATATGATGATTTATATATCTGCTCCTACCATGTTACTGCTACACTTCTATGCTCATGAATTTCAGCATGGCCCGCATCCAGATGTGTAGATTTGATTACTGTTTCAATTACCTATCATTACTCTATATCCTCGAAGAAGCCTTGGCTGTGCCGTAAACACTTTTGAAGTATATGAGAATCTCTCCACTCATATTCATTCACTTTTATCAAATGAGCGGGTTTCTGGTAAGATACTGATGCTGATGTTACAATGCTTCCATCCAAAGTCCGGTCTTTCTATGTCTCCTGTTCCTAACATTCACATTTCTGGTGCCAGCGCTCTCCGAGTGATCTCTAAGCTTAGAGCGCCATGAATCTTTTTCTTAGTCAAAATAGCCATCGAAATAACTCGAAGTGGATTATCTACACTTGCCTTCAATGTCACAACTACCAAGATTATGACATGTAACCAAGAGGGGTTGGAAGGAACAGAAAAACTGAACACCTATCATTGGTGTCCCCTACGAACCTCCAACTCTCACCGTAAAGTCTGCAGGGCCGAGATTAAGTAATAAAGTCCTCACTTTGATGAGGATTCCCAATCGCTTTCGCCGTCTGTATCGTCTTCACCCCTAAGCACATCCCCCTATCACCATTATTATGAAGCTAACCACGATCAAATCAGATGATAGGGTCGGAGCCCTACTCATTACCCACCTTTGATAATGGAGAAATAGCCATCCGATGAGTTTCCGAAGCGTGCCCAGCACCCGATACGGAGATGGTGGATCGGATCAAGTCGGCCTCGGCTGTTACAAAGAAGGGAGATAAAGATGAATATGCGAACCTCATGTGGTCCCGGTGTCTAGGCCTTGCCTGGCTGGGGCTGCAGGTTTTTTGAGACTTTTTCCCGCCCACGCAGTTTCCATTGCTACCATTTTTATTTTTTCGGGTAGAAGGTTACGTGGAAAAGGTGGCCGAATTCCACGGATAAATACTGAGCTGAATGGCTAATTATCAAGGGCAATTTATGAATTATCTTTTAGGAAACATGAGATGCAAGGGGCACTGTACAGGGTATGGCCTGGGTCAGAGGTGAGGCTAATATGCTAGAAAGTCTATGACTCAAGCAGTATAACACACACACCCACCCTCAATTTTTTGAGATTCGAAAATTCTAATTCCCTTATCCCTATCCCCTCCCCTCTCTCGATATCGTGATATTGTTCGCCCTCAACTCAAAATGTGTTAGCGACTGGTAGGCAACTAATATGCCACTAGTTCGCAGTAAGCCATTGCGGGAGAAAGAAACCGTAGACAACCGCAAGCATGCCAAACATGTTGCTCGACAGAAAGCAAGAGACAAGCTGGGTCACCTGACTGCCGTTCAAGAGATGAACATTGATCAGTTGATCGAGGAGAGTGCCCTAGACGATGAGATATTATATGTCAACAGCCTTGATATTGACAAGATTCTTAAGAATCTGAAAAGACTACCCAACTCTATACACTCCAAGCCAGACGCAACCGGAGTTGAAAAGGCAGCGAAGAGCCACAAATATTGGGGACAGCGACTACCGGGCAGCAGACACTGCCTTTTATTGAACTGGCTCTGCCAGCTGTGAGGCGTGCAGCGATGGCAGATGTTAACAGGGCAAAAGGTGTAGCATCTACCCCAAAGCCCGTGGAATATACACCAGGGACCACAGAAAGGAATCCCGATCCTCACGGTGGAAATGAAAATAGGCAGACAGATAAATGCCCCCCCAAACTCAGGGCCTTAATTGAGGCTGAGAAACTCCGGGCCGCGAAAACGGCGGAAAATGTAAAAATTTGCACTGCTGCAATAAATGGTGTCTAGAATGCTCTCTGCCCCCTATACAAGGGGTCGAGTGTTCAATTAATAGACTCTATAAAAGTCTACATTAGAGCTGCAATAGCTCATTTTATGATTGCGGGACCAGGTACAATCCTACCATCACCTTCCCTACTCCCCGAAAGCCAGGCTATTGGTAGCAAGACAGCAGAATGTGCTACTGGCAAGTGTAACGGCTGGTGAACCGATAATAAACCCTGTAGCCTACATTGGCCAATGCAGGCACCATTTCCATCCGCCGGCAGGTCCTAGCTAATAGGAAACTCACTTCGCGGCTCGGACTACTTACGGCAATTAGACGTGCACGGAGATGGTTCTCTCGTGCACGAGGTGCCACATAAAGAAAGGACTGTGTGGCGAAACATCCACTCGGAAAGTTAACGGAACTCAGACGGGCGCATGGAGGATTGTTTCGGGCACGAGAGGCACAATGTGGAAAGTAGCCGAGTTACAGATTACCTGTTCGAAGTGAAACCATAGTAGAACTCTACACTTCTTACAGGTACATCTGTCCGCTTTGTAGGAAAGAATGTTGGTCACGAATGGGAGGAGAGCGCGGGTATAAATAAAGCTTTCTTGTACATACAAATTCTCTCCATAGAAGAATCGTAAACTATTGATCGTGCATCTCAAGCCAACTTGAGAACTTCCCCAACTGTCACAGCAAGCAAAGTTAGCCACAACGCAATGCAATCCAAGCTGAAGTGCACTAGACCAAAACTATTTGGGCCTCGATCACCCGGAATGACCTACAGACTCTCCCGGCATCAACAAAAGCCGCGCAGACAATGCTGTAGGTGGCAAATTCGACGCAAACGACCAAAAATACAACTGGACCGACAAAACCGGCTGTGCAAGACAAACCTTTGTTTCTCTGCCTAAGAAAAGAACATTCCTGGCGAACACTCCCACCCTTCAGTGTTAGAGGAGCTGTTACAAAAATACTCGAAATTACCCCAACAAAAATTGAGCGTGTCTACTGTGTGCCAACTGGCTTCGCAATCAGAGCCAAAGACCAAGAGGCACGTGCGCTGATATTAAGCCTAGCTGGATCCTTAGCTCAGCAGGATGCTATATTGGTGAAAGCCTCAGACTTGGATTCCTCTAGAATAGCGACGGTCCCAGTCGCCATTAACACAATAATGGGTACAGTTCTAGTCACGGAAGAGATGGTGGCCGATCAGATAGCCAGGGTCACCAAGGCTTTCCCGGTCGAAGTACGCCCACATGGTTAAGGTCGACTGGGAGCCCCACACCAATCACGGGTAGCTCTCTCCGTGAAAGCGTCCAGCCTTCGGCTAGGCTTTAGACTATCTAATGACTCTGGGATTGCAGTTCGCCACCAGCTTCGTCAAGGCATCAACCAGTGCAAGCAAAGCTTATAAATCCATGGCACTAGGGGTAGCTTGCGCGTCCCAGCCTGCTGGAACTGTGTTATTATTACGAGGTTATATGGATAAGTATTGTGGAAGGATAGTAAATATATAAAGGATAATGTGGAATAAATATTCTGTTGCTGAGCAAATATATTTAGACTATCTGAGGATAAAATGGATATCTAAAGATCAACCTATGGTCTACAAGAGAAGTAAATACAACTGGTAATACACATGTCCGGTTTGCTCTACAGCCATGCTCATTTATTGTTTGATCTACTCATGTAATCTGTATCAACATTTTTTGATCCTTAAGCTTCTGATAATTAGCACAACTCATATTTGAGTCATGCATTAATATGAGCTTGCATTAATAAAGTCATGTAGTTTTATCACTGAGTCTTGCCTATTAAGCCCTTGCTTCCTTGCACAGACTATGATCATAACAGATTGCTCTTCCACCATGCATTCCATGGTGGAGTGCAAGGCACACACCAAAAATCGCAACTGCGGGCGTCCACACAGGTCAGACAATAGGGATTGTCTAGCTCGCCCTACAAAGTCTGGAATAGCCTCTAAGGAAAACCTTCAGACCATAAGGCAGGCTAGCCAACGCAATTTTGTTGCAGTTACTCGGGCCAAAGCAGCTGTCAGACGCGTATAGGCAGCTATGACAGCAGCCGCAGAGGCGTTAGATTGAAACCAACCAGAGTTTAAATCAAGTAGCTGTTTTGAAGTTCTCATATCAGACGCCACAGTAAACGTGGCCGAGGTCGATGAGGCAACAAAGCAGCAAACATCTTTTTAAAGGGCACTCCACAGGCCTCTTTTTGCTCCTGTTACGGTTTGACCGTTGTCTGAGCTTGTGTGGATACCTAAGCGTATTGTTAAGGATTCATGTTGTAAGACTTCAAGGAAATGATAGAGGATACTGGAAGATACGGCACTACTAGCCAAGGGGCCGGATCAGTGTCACAGCATAGTGATTCTTTATAATATGTGGCTGGGTGGCAAGTATTTGGCCTAGGACAAAGAAATCAGTCAAGACAATCACTGAGGGGCTGAATGTTATAAATACCCATTAGTTGTTGCTAATTTTCTCTTTCTTCTTTATATAGTTTTTTAAATTGACATAATCATCACCAACTAGAGTTTCCTGTCACAGCTCCCATCATACTCAAAGCTTTATGTCAATAAACGTAGGTGGAGGAGGCATGGCACAGAACAATGCGCTTACCCGAGCATTTGAGCTGGGTATTGACATGGATCTTGTTCAAGAACCTCTGTGGAATAAACAAAAGAATACAACGAATGATCACCGAGGATACACCTATCATCTACCTCACAGCGGCGAAAATATTAGGCCGAGGGCTGTGATCTATACCCGGATAGATGTGACAGCTAGTAAGCCTATAGATTGCCTGTGTTGAAATTGGTGATAATTTGCATTGAAGAGTTGCATTAACATGGAACTTAATAAGGCTTTAGTATTACCAGCCACATCCATAGCGACTCATGCATTTACCAGCCTCGCAATTATCTAGCAAAAACTAGTGAATTCTGTCCTTCACTTAGCTGTAGTAACTAGTTTAAATAGCGCTCTGATACTAAGTGGGTTTAATCAACAACTCTCCACTATAGTATTCAGACTCTTCAATCTCCCAACTCGCTTCACTAGGTGATGTCATAGGCTAGAGCCTAAGGCAGCCAAGGCTTGGGCTTGGGTGACTGATCTGAGCTGATACCAATTAGATGACTATTTAGTTGCTATATTTGGGTATAGTGTGGTAACAGCACAGACCACTTCCTAATGTATATAAGGAAAACTTTTCCTCTTCCATCTTCTTCTTTAGTTTAAGATATTCTTTACACAGCATACAGTACAATTTGAATACAATTCTACTTCAAGCCCTTACAGGTGATATAAAACATAAGCCTAACAGTTTAAGCTTCTCTACACAATTTTGTTCGGATTAGTTCTTAGTCAACGAGCTCTAGCCTAATTGTGCTAGGTTGCAGGCGACTGTTACAACTATTCATGGGGTCATATTCAGGGTGTTGAAGTAGTTTGGGTTTGGTATAGGTTATTAGATTGATACCTGAGCATGTCTCATAGCAGTCAGGCACGCGACTCAAGTAGCAAGTACACAGTAAACCTCAACCCCAAAATGATGATACGTATCTAGTTTAATATGCTAGGTGTTATAATGGAAGTTGTGTAGAGAAGCTTAAGCTGTTAGGCTTCTGTTTAATATCACCTAGTGAAGCGAGTTGGGAGATTGAAGAGTCTGAAAACTATAGTGGAGAGTTGTTGATTAAACCCACTTAGTATCAGAGTGCTACTTAAACTAATTATTACAACTAAGCGAGGGACACGATTACTGGCTTATTGTGGATAATTGGGAGGCTGGTCAATGTATGAGTCATCATGAACCTCGCTAGAGAACTTATACCTTTCTACGTTCCATGTTAATGATACCCTTCATTACCATATAGCACCAATTTCAACAATACCTACGAGTCATGGGCCACGACAATGGAGGCAATCTGGAAAGGTCAAAAGTGTTATGCTCAGCTATGTAGTATGGTAGATCTAGTAGCTGGTGCATATGCAGTTATTATGGCATTATGGCGCATAAATGGTATCCAGTCTCTACATAGCGGCACTACATGTTACGGGCCCAAGGGTGTGAATTCCCTACACAGTACTTAGGGGTTCCACATTTCATGTTGATCTTAGGAGGCGCTAAGTCCCCCTTTGTAAAATATCCATGTATCATAAATCCTTCGCGGCCGCGTCGTGTTTAGTACTTTTGTTATTATCATTTTAGAGAATCAGAATAGACTTCGATAACTTCGTTTGATTGATCAATCACGACTCCATTTCGTGACATATTCTGATTCTCTAATTATATTCAGACGCACCTGCGACGTCTCGCGGTACCGGCCCTCTTCCATCACCTCCATCCTACTCAGGCCCAATTTATGAGCCTTGAAGATATTGTCTCAGGTCTGAGAGACTTCCAGCTCGCCGTTACACCGCCAGCACCACAGCCTGCCGAAACCTTGCAAGCACCCCAGACTCAAAAAACCATGACAGGAAACAAATCAGAATCCACTAAACCCACTATCAACTGGCCAAAATGGTCGGGAGACCCCGTAGATTTCCCTGCCTTTCAAATCAGCCTTGAAGGAGTGGCAGAGGAAGGCATTAATCACAAATCCTTTTGCTATTCTGTCTTCTCTCAATCCCTCCCCGCTGAAGCCCAGCGACGAGTAGCACCATGGATGAAAACTCAAAAAATAGCAAATGACTGGAGCAGTGAGAGGCTGATATCCCACCTGGAAGATTTGTTCACCGACAAAGATGCGGCGACAAGAGCCCAAACGAAAATTAATGCCCTTCATCAAGGACCTCGACAAACTTTCGCTAAGTTTAGATCTGTTTTTGAGCAGCTCTGTTCTGAAGCCGACCACCTTGCGCCAATCGGTGCATCAAAGGTTAATGCTATGAAATGTGCCCTTGCATCTCACCTTCGAAAAGGCATAGCCTACCGTCAGGGAGTCTCCGAGACAAATTATGAGAGCTTCGTCAGGGAAGTCCAAAGCCTCGCTAAAGAGTTGGAGTCCATACCCAGCTTTCGAGCTATCTGTGGGTCTGACAAAGAGTATTTTTCCTTTGATAACACACCGCAAGCTACTCAATCGACTGTAGATATCGATCAGTCAACCTACCGAACTAATTAATCATCTTCAAGCACAGCATACCAGCCTGCAGTTCGATATGACCAAGATGGCGACGTTCAGATGGCTGATATCAGCTCGCTCCAAGGCCAGATTCAGGCTCAAACAAATGCGATATTAGCGGTGCTGAAAGGCACAAAATACAAACCGTCAAGCAGCAATGTGCAAAAAAATGATCAACGCCCATTCCCACCGGAAATATCCCAGGCCGAAAGAAATCGGCGCATTGATAGTAATCAATGCGAAAGGTGTGGTAAGTCACCCTCTCATTGATGGGGTGACTGTAAGTACCGGAATTTTCGCGAAAATCCCACACCAAGAGGTTACAGCTCCTCTCGCCGGGCGGGAGTAAATTGGATAGCAAAGGAAACCCCTGCAAATGAGTTTGCTTCGGACTCGGAAAACTGATAGCCTCTGAACAAAGTCGTGTTCAGAGGCCAGTGGTGTATGATTCTTTTGGTGTGAATCTGAAGAAGGAGCCATCAGCTAAGGAAATTCTTGTGGCAAAAAATAGGATGGATAGTAAGCCCTTTTTAGTAGAATCGTTTATAAATGATTATTTCTTTCTGCCAGCCCTATTCGACTCAGGTTGTCTTCCTTACGCTGCCTTCAGTGAAAACATCGTCAAGAAACATAAACTTCCACGCATTCCGGTAGAAGATAGAAACCTTCAGCTCGCAAAGAATGATCAGAACTCCCATAAAATTAGTCAAATAACGTATGTTACCCTTGATATTAATGGCCGACGAGAACGGTTGTGGGGTTACATTATTGAAGGCCTATATTATGATTTAATCCTTGGTAAAGGGTGGGCCGAAAGAAACAAAGCAATATATGATGCCAAAGACCACGCACTCTATTTTCAGGAAGGAAATAAGCGATCGAGAATACTAGAAAAAGGCTGGATGGAGAGCGAGCGCACCAAAAATAAGACCAAATATATTCGAGAAGGAAAGCTCGTTTCTGCTCTTATATTCTCTGTTTTCACAAAGAAGGCACAAAAGAGTCAGCAGGGCCTTATATTAGCGTCTGTTTCAATTTCAGATATCAACAAAGCATTACAGAAGTTGAATAAAGAACGAGGGAAACCTACCATCGAATCGATCGGTAAAAAACTTCCCAGACAGCTTACTGGATTTGAAACCATGTTTTTGGAGGATGAATCTAGTGAGCTGCCTCCCCACCGAATCGGTCATGACATGGAAATAAATTTGGAAAAAGATGAAAATGAGAATGAGAAAAAGCCGCCTTACGGGCCTCTTTACGAAATGTCAAGAGAAGAACTGCTAGTCCTCCGTAAAACTCTCGCTGACCTCCTCGACAAAGGTTGGATACGAGCAAGCTCTTCACCAGCCAGCTCACCCGTGCTCTTCGCAAGAAAACCAGGAGGTGGTTTACGTTTTTGTGTGGACTATCGTGGCCTGAACGCGATAACGAAAAAAGATCGCTACCCGCTACCACTAATTCGAGAGACATTACGGCAATTAACTAAAGCCCGTTGGTTTACTAAAGTAGACGTTCGTACTGCCTTCCACCGTCTACGTATCAAAGAAGGGGACGAATGGAAAACTGCTTTCCGCTCGCGGCAGGGCCTATTTGAATGGCTAGTCTGCCCATTTGGATTATGTGGAGCGCCAGCAACATTCCAGCGTTTCATTAATAGCACCCTACGAGAATATCTAGACCTTTTTTGCTCTGCGTATGTCGACGATGTCATAATCTATTCGGACGGAGACTTAGAAGATCATTACGAGAAAGTATCTAAAGTATTGAATGCGCTAAATAAAGCGGGCTTACGGCTAGACCTAGAAAAATGTGCTTTCGGCGTGACAAAAATAAAATACTTAGGCTTCATCATTGAGGCTGGGGTTGGTGTTAAGGTAGACCCAGACAAAGTGCTGGCAATTTCTGAATGGGAGGAGCCAAAAAAGTCTCAGAGGTGCGCTCATTTCTTGGATTCTCCAATTTTTACCGAGAATTTATTCCTCGTTTTTCCTCTTTATGCGAACCATTGAATTACCTTACTAAACGGGGTAATTTGGCAATGGAACAAGCCACAAAAGGATGCGTTTGAGCGGCTCAAAGAACTACTAATAAGCGCACCAGTTCTCACAATGTTTGACCCAGAAGCCGAAACCATATTGGAAGCGGACTCCTCAGGTTATGCTGTCGGAGGAGTCTTGTCACAAGTGGATGAAAAAAGCCGCCTTCGACCCGTAGGCTTCTTCTCTAGAAAGTTGTCGCCCGCAGAGGCTAACTATGAAATCTACGACAAAGAAATGTTATCTATCATTGCCACCATGAGGCACTTTAGAGGGGAGCTCAGGAGTGTTAGTAAGCCTTTTGTCGTTCTCTCTGATCATCGCAACCTACAGTATTTTATGACAACACGTCAGCTTTCAGAACGCCAAGTTCGATGGGCAGAAGAGCTTGCGGGCTTTGACTTCAAAATAAAATTCAGACCGGTTCTAATTCAGCAAAGCCCGATCTTCTTTCTAGAAAGGCCGAATTTAAACCTAAAGATTTAAGCGATAAAGTTTTTCAAAATAGGGAATTCCAACTTTTAAAAAACAGTTGGTTATCGCCGAAAAATGAAAAAGAGGAGCTATTATCCTCTCTAGGCCTCTCAGCAGTAGTCACTAGGCAACAAGCCAGACCACCAGAAGCACCAAAATTTGAAGCCCTATCCAAACCTATCGACCAATCGCCTAGTCTCTCCATCTCCCCCACCGGTCCACCAAAAGGTGGCCAATTATTCGAAGAACTTGAAATACAAAAACTCTGGAACAAAGGAATAGAAAAGGATCCTTCTTTTCTTGATGTTTATAAAAGCCTCGAAAGAGGCGATCGTGCACTACCGCACTCTATTGGAACCTCAGTGCAAATGACGGACTGTTCCTTTGACAGAAACATGCTTTAGCTTATCGAGGAGCATTGTGGATCCCAAATTGGGAACCTCTTCGCACTACCTTAATCCAGAAAGTACATGATTCCCATATGACAGGTCATCCAGGACGGAAATAACACTTTCCATACTTTCACGAAGTTTTTTTTGGCCTCAGCAATATAAAGATGTTCGAAGGTTTGTGAGAAATTGCCACGTCTGCGGAAGATCTAAAGTTTGGCGACAGTCATCCAGGGGCTTGCTACGGCCACTGCCAGTACCAGAACGATTCCACAGCGAATTGGCCATAGACTTCATGACCGATTTACCGTCAACTAATAAAAAAGAAAGATTCCTGATGGTCATATACGATCGGCTTCTCGGTAGTGCTACATTGGAGGCTATGGAAACAATGGAAGCGGAGGCTTGTGCGGAAAAATTTGTTCTAAGCCACTGGCGTTACCATGGTTTTCCAAACTCTCTAACATCAGATAGAGGCTCTAACTGGGTCGGTCACTTCTGGAAAAAGCTGTGTCAGTGTGTAGGTATCCAACAACGATTGTCAACAGCATTTCATCCTCAAACAGATGGAAGTACCGAGAGAATGAATCAAGAAGTGCTAACCTACTTGAGAGCTTACATCTCTTATGCCCAAAATGACTGGGCGACACTACTCCCGTCCGCAATGGTTGCTATAAATAATAGGACCAGCTCACAACCGGCTTCAGTCCATTTTTTTTGACTCACGGTTATCATCTCGAGCCTATAAAACGACGCTACTCACCATCCAGCTCAGGTATAAACCCAAAAGCAAGAGCTAACGCCTTCATAAATCGTCTACACGAAGGTCAAGAACTTGCAAAAGCTGCAATGGCAACAGCACAGCAAATCATGGAGCACAATGCTAATAAGGGACGAAGACCGGCTGAAAAGCTAAAAGTGGGAGATAAAGTATGGTTGAATTTGAGAAATGTCACCACCCCGCAGCTCAAGAAAAAATTGTCTTGGATAAATGCCAAATATAAAATAACGCGGGAGATAGGCCCTGATGTCTACAAACTAGATGTGCCAAGTAATATTCACCCCAGATTCTTTGTGGACTTACTCCGTCGAGACTCTGATGATCCACTACCCTCCCAAATTACTGATGATAGTCAACCTCCACCTCTTCTTGACGGAAAGCACCCGTTATATGCTGTAGAAAAAGTTCTCAGAGCTGAATCATTTCGAGGAAAAAGATTTGTCTGCGTCAAATATAAAGATTACAAGGAAACCTCCTGGGAACCTCGAGAAAATCTTGTCCTCACTGATGCTTTTAAAAGCTTCATCGAGCAATACGGTGACAGAGACAACGTTGGAAATCCCAACACAGGCAGTTACACTGGTTCTAGAGGTAAAAAGAAGCCATCTCTACAAAACAAAAAATAACAATATAATTTTAATTGTAGGCACACCTTCACCGCGGAGGAGGGAGGTGATGTTACGGGCCCAAGGGTGTGAATTCCCTACACAGTACTTAGGGGTTCCACATTTCATGTTGATCTTAGGAGGCGCTAAGTCCCCCTTTGTAAAATATCCATGTATCATAAATCCTTCGCGGCCGCGTCGTGTTTAGTACTTTTGTTATTATCATTTTAGAGAATCAGAATAGACTTCGATAACTTCGTTTGATTGATCAATCACGACTCCATTTCGTGACACTACAAGTAGTAATGTGCGCAGTATGATAGATGGGTTGATGATATAGGATAGATGTCATAGCTGCTTAGTTGGGAGCACACTTAGGTGCACTGGATACTGGTTACGTGATTGGTTTACAAGCGAACAAGCTAGGGAATAAGAGACGAGGCTCCCCATTCTGTAACATGATAATTATCATAGAACTTCACTTCTGCATACAAATGAAGATATCTCTTCACAAACTATCTTCGCTGTTCCAGCGCATGTTTACGTTCCCAAATCATATACCAATCATAACAAAAAGCTCTATTAACTCTTTATTGATGGCAAGAAACCAGAGGAAGATGCTTGCCTTAAAGAGCAGGAATTATTCAGCGAATTGTCAAAAATCGCTATCAATATATATATCCTCTGGAGTGTCCAAGTATACTAAGAAAAATTCTCAAGTTACAAGATCCCCACAAAATGTGGAATTTTTTGAATACTGAGTATTATTGGACCAATAATTTCACATTAGTTCACCAGCTTGGATCCTTGATGTCACTCTCAAGCACATTCAATCCCAGCGGCACGATATAGTCTTTCATAGACGTGTATAAGAATGAATACTTCCGCACTGCATCTTTAGCCCGCGAATACTCCAGCCTCAGCCGTCAAAAGATTGCAGATTGCTTAGACAATGACAAAATAAAACCAGATTTGATTTTGGCATTCATGAGTCAACATCATAAGAATATTGTTGACAACTTGGTAACAAAGAATAATCTATCCTCAACCGAAGTAAAGCAGCGTCTTCTTGACCTTGATCATAGTTTACACCTACAATCCTCTACTCATACAGCTCATGTCACGCAGTTTAAGAAATTGAAAAACGACACTTCAAGAACAGCAAGACCTTCAACGGTAGCTTAAACTAGACATCCCTAAGACTCTAAAGCCAAACAATGTTCCTTTTGTAAAAGACATTTTCCGCTCGAGTGTAAAGGTCATGTGTGGAATACTTGTGTCAGAATGGGTGAAAGAAATACTAAAGGATCTAACAATATCCATGAATATTACGACCGACCTCAGGTTGATATTAGAAGGCTCCCTTGAAAGATAGAAGAGTAATAGCGTTGTATTTGGACCTAAAGCTACGCAGGATAACTAAAAGAAAAGACAAGGAGAGAAAAAGGCATGCAGCCTCGCTGGGCTGAAAACTCTGCCAGCTCGCTTCCGGGACCGACGCTTACTGTTGGGATATTAAGAAGGGATTATCACGAGAGTAAGATAATATAGACGGTAATATGGGATATGCAGAGGAATGTATATCGTGAGTACTACAGGTATAGAGTGATCAAGATGTGTTATGTACCAAGGATGTGGACACCTTGCACTTGACCAACTAGATGACTAAGCAGCATTTCCTGACAACTTGTCAACTCTAGCCGTAACGATGAACAAGCAAATATTGCCGTCAATGAACCTCAAGAGGTTACTCATCAATCTTTCTATTTTGATACCTGTGTAACAGCTCACAAGTGTCCTTACCCAGGAAGATTCGAACAAATTTGAACTTGCTCCGGTCATGTAATGTCCAATTCAAATGAAAAGATATTGATCGAGGGGAAAGAAACTAAAGTTTTAAACTGTTTACTATCAAATGGAAATATTTCTACATTTAGAATTGATAATGTGCTATATGTTTCCAAATTATCCTTGCCATTATGTTATGATAGGTCTATGATTCGGGTGTACATACAATTTGTGGGAGCTCGCTGCTAGTGATCACAGATGTGCTGCTGGGCCGGACAGGTCAAGAAGAGGAGTGGAGAATGATCTCTGTAGAATGAGGAAAGACTGTATTGCTTACTCTATCTACTGAGGAGGAAAGCTCTCTACTTATAGTCCCTAGACTATTGCTTACTAATTATACTAACTCAACAAAGCAGGAGCAAACAGAGCAAATGCATGCAGTCGCGTGACCATCATAACTGAAGCTGTGCACTGTAGCCATGTCGGTCTAGGCACAACACTCCCCCCTGTCGGTAACGACTCCTTAAGTTATTGAATAGCGACTGATGATTTAACCTTGGTCAGTGAGTCAGCTAGTTGATCAGAAGAAGGCACGTAGGACACATCAATCAATCCCTTTTGATGCTGCTCCCGACAATAGAAGTTCCTAAGTGAGATATGCTTTGATCTTCTGTGATTGTCGTGATTTTTGATAAGGGAAATTGCCGAATGATTGTCCACGTACAACTTGGTGCATTTTGCTCCCTCAATGTGATCAGTAATGTTTAACTCTTCCAGAAGCGATTTTGTCCACTGTAGCTGACAAACATGTTTCGGTGGCAGCAAGATACTCAGCCTCAGTTGTAGACAAAACAACTTCCCGCTGAAGATGGGATCGCCAACTTATTGGTCCTGAAGTTAGTATAATCAGCGATCCGGAAGTTGATCTGCTTGTTGATGGATCTGCTGCAAAATCTGCGTCCGTGTAAGCTTTAAGTGAGGGTTTACCTATTGATCTGTTGAAGGTGATTCCTCGATCCGGCTCTTTAGAGAGATACCTTAGCACCCGGTGAGCTGCATGCAGATGTTCACCTGAGGGGTTTGTCAAAAATCGCTCCAAGTGGTTGACAGAAAATGCGATATCGGGTCTAGTGCTATTCGCGAGAAACTGCAGGCCACCTATAATGGAGTTGTATCTTGTAATCTCTTCTGGTGTGCTTTCTTTATCGCTTGGAAGCATTAGATGCTCAAGGGGTGTTGAAGCAGGTTTGCAGTCTTTTAAGCCGTGTCGATATATCAGTGTGCGTGTGTATTGACCCTGTGATAATGCTAGGGTATCTTTTCTGGGATAACTGATATGGATGCCTAAAAACAAGTCTGTGCTCACCGATTTTATCTTATATCTCTTGTGTAAAGCTTGCATCAGTGTTTCTATCTTGCCTAAGTTAGGACCCATCACCTGGAAATCATCTACATGCATAACCACGAATACATCTTGGTGGGCGTTGGTGTATAGACATACGTCTGATGTAGTTGGGTGGAAACCAAGTCTAGCAAGGGTTGCTTTGGCATCATCATACCACAGAGCTGCTGCCTGCTTGAGACCGTAGAGTCCTTTGCGAAGGAGAATTATGCATCCTTCTTTTTCATAGCCCTGGGGCATTTCCATGTAAAGGTCAATGTCAATGTCAGGGTTTAAGAAAGCAGCTAGAACATCACCTTGCCTATGGTGCCAGCCAAATTGGTGGGCTAGCACAAGCATGATTCTACCAGTTTCCGGTCGTGGTGTAGGAGCGAAAGTTTCAAGGTAATCAATGCCTTGACGCTGGGTAAAGCCTTTCGCTGTACAACGAGCCTTCCACCTTTCGATGCTGCCATCTGCTCTAAATTTCTTCTTAAATACCCATTTGCATTTCATAGGTTTGCGTCCTTGTGGAAGTTCTGTGCGGCGAATGATTTTTATGGCTCCTTTTTCTTTGAGGGAGCGAAATTCCTCATCTGTAGCCTTTTTCCATTGCACGGCCTCCGGACTAGTCATGGCTTCGCTCCAGGTTTTTGGATCGTTGGAGATTTGTGCTGCCTTGCCATAGTGGAGACGTTTGTAGTCATGTTTCTTAACCTCTCTGCCATACCTAGTTCTTGTGGTCTCGTTTTCCGGCGAGTATTCCCTTTCTGGTGAGTGCGCTCGTTTTTGTCCAACAATAGAGCGTATAGGGTCCCATCCAGTCATGATCTTGTCGTATGGCGTTTCATCTGCTTCTTCTTCAGAACTGGACTCCCCCTCATCTTCTGGCTGCAGGCTAAGCTCCTGTGAATGGCTAGGGAAGGATGATTCTGGGGGGAGTCTGCTATATCTTTCGAGTGGTACATTCACTTAATGAACCTTGCTCACTACTTTGGGAACTCACATTTCTGATGTCTGTTGGTGGTAATTGTTCTTCTGATGACGAGAGTGAAGTCACTTCTTGAACTATTGATTTGGGCCGATTGTTTATGTTATCGGCTAATGCGGAATCTTCGGTTGCATCTTGTGTAATAGAGTCAGATTCTAGCGTGGTGGGTGATGAACTCTCCCCCTCAAACGATGCTGGAGTTTGAAGTTCTGGAGTTAAAGGAGGATTATGTTGATAATTCATTGTTTCTGTAAATAATGAGTTATCACTGGCCCAGTAGTTCGTTGTTTTCTGCTGATTGATTGGACTTAGCTCGTCACCAAACATTATATCTTCATTGAAAGATGCATGGGGAGTGAAATTTTCTATCCATTTCCAGCCCTGTGATGTTGTCCAATGGGGATAATAAATGATGAAGTTCTTGTCAGTATTTTCCTGGAAACCCATAAACCATCCTTTTGCTGCTCTGGGCTCGAATTTACCTGGCTTCGGTTGTATTAGTTTATATGCTCGACAGCCAAACCTTGGAAGGTTCGTAAGGTCTACTTGACCAGTGTGCGGCTGATGAAGGCCTTGCATGAAATCAAGTAATGGGATCTGTTTAGTGCGTAAGCAGTATAATCTATTAACAATGTAACATGCATGTCGAACTGCCCAGGGCCAATAAAGTGCAGGCATGCGGGCATCAATCAGCATTGACCTTGCGAGTCTTAAAACTACTTTGTTTGCTGCTTCAGATACTCCATTTTGCTCAGGTGTATCTGGAGCGGATACATCAGTACGAATACCATGCTGTTCACAGTGTGATTTAATGCGTAAAAATTCAGTGCCTCCGTCTCTAAAGATTGCGCGACTTTCTTTCCATGATGATGGTGTTGAAATTCAATCCACTGCACAAGAGAAGAGGCAATCTGGTCTTTGGATTGGGTTAATAATGACCATCTCATGCGAGTTTTAGAATCTGTAATTATCACAACATACTGTAGTCCGTTAATTGCAGTGGTAATCTTGCCTACTGTATCTATAAATATTTCATCTAGAGGTGCGTACGGGATTGGTCTAGGTTCTCGAGATACGAATCTTTGGGCTTTGCTGAGGTGACATGTCTCGCATGTTGTGAGCTGACTTAGGTCTATATTTTCGAGTCCCTTTGTGTGTTGGGCGGTTTTCTTTAAGATTTTCTGGCCCGTGTGTCCGAGTCTTTGGTGCCATTGTTGTGCACTTGTGGTCTGCGGTATTCTTACAACACCAGGAGCTGCTATATTACTTCGTGATGTATCGGTTTTTTCAAGGGGATAAATGTAGTATACATCATTCTTGCGCACCAGTCTTGCTATGGGAACACTAGACTCATTGTCACGTTTCTGCACCAACAGAGACTTTTCTGGATCCGGTACTTGTTGCTGAGCCTCTCAACCTACCGGCTGACACAATATTGCACGAAGATTCAGGTGAAAGAAAAGTTTCATGGAGCTGGAGCGAAAATGTCCCGATTTTAAGAGTCGCTGTTCCTTGTTGACATAGCTCTCTAGTACCACAGCCTGATCGAACTTGAATGGTTTAGGGGAGCGATTCACTTCACTAAACATGGAGCGGTGTGGGACGAAGTGGTGCGATGCACCTGTGTCATAGAGTGTAACGGATTCATTCATTCGAGATGATGCAGCAATTATCACCCCTCCTGAGTCTGACTCACTATCGTCTCCTACGCTATTGACCGAGGCCTGTTTGCCATTGCCCCTGTTTACCCCAGAACGGTTATTGCCTCCCTGTGCCAATTCTGGGTGTAGACAATAACAATACTTATTCTTGTGCCGATGTTTGCACCTCTTGCAGTATGCTTCCGGGTCTACGTTGATACTGTTGGGTACGACCGCAGCCACCGTGTTGGGTGTCTGGGTCCGATTGCCTGCTACAGATCGCAAAGAAGACATCAGAGTTCGCAGTGGTGCATACTTGTTGTCGGAATCGAATGCTCTTGTATCACGCCAAACATTTAGCCATTCGATCCTCTTCGTTCCCATCACAAAAATGGCTGATGCTTGTCCGTCACCTATGCGATACCCAGAGGCTAACGGCCGAGTAGAAATTGCATCGGCCGCGTTGTTGACACTCTGGTATGCTGCTAGGAAACGGTCAACATAATCATCAGCAGTACTAACAAACCTGATGCTCAACAGTGTTTCGAGTGCTGCAGCATATGGTGCGGTTGCAGTTTCATTCCTGGTCCCGGCTACAGTGTCGTAGAGTTCTTTGGCCGTCAGGTTGTCATAATGTTGGGGGCAGATGGTCGTAGATAGTCGTTGGGTGATGATATTTTTTGCTTCGATTTCTCCCAAAGTCCAGCGCTCGAATTCATCCAGGTACTTTTCCGTGAGTTTATCGGCATCTTCGGCGTTTGGGCTCCCTAATAAAGGATCTGTAGGGATGTTGACTGGACGGATCCCAGGCATGTCATGAAAGACATGTCCCAGGACGTTTTTGCGTCCAAGTTTAGCACGCAATGCCATTCTCCAAGCGATAAATGAGATACCATTACCAAGAATTTCCTTTGGATCAGTCATTTTCATGATGCTTAATCTAGTTTTTCACAATGGTTAGCTAACTCCTGTAAGTACGTGGATGCGCCGGGCTCATAACCTGTTATGATAGGTCTATGATTCGGGTGTACATACAATTTGTGGGAGCTCGCTGCTAGTGATCACAGATGTGCTGCTGGGCCGGACAGGTCAAGAAGAGGAGTGGAGAATGATCTCTGTAGAATGAGGAAAGACTGTATTGCTTACTCTATCTACTGAGGAGGAAAGCTCTCTACTTATAGTCCCTAGACTATTGCTTACTAATTATACTAACTCAACAAAGCAGGAGCAAACAGAGCAAATGCATGCAGTCGCGTGACCATCATAACTGAAGCTGTGCACTGTAGCCATGTGGGTCTAGGCACAACACATTATCCTCTTGGAAGAAAGCCAGATCCAGAGGATAAATGCTTCAAGGTGATGGAACCACAATGAGGGTATACAAAAATAAAAAGACATGGTTGGAGGCTTATTACAATGGTCCATTACTCGTGTTCAAGGAAAGGAGCGAAAACTATGAAACTGCAGGCTCCACCTTTGAATTTTAGCATGAAGCTCTCTGTCATTCGGCGCCTTCTACAATGTCTAAGACAGATAAGCTCATACAGAACTTAGGTATTATCCCAAATACACCGACGAACTTTTACTGTGACACCTGTATGTCATCCAACTCAGTACATCAGAAACCTTCTCCATCAATCCTTAGAGAAAAAGTCAAAGGCAAATATATTCATTCAGATCTTGCAGTGCCGTTTTCTGTTCCGTTGTATGGCAACGCTTCCTACTACATAAGCTTCATAGATGATGCAACACAATGTGCAACTATCAAATCCCTAAAATATAAATCTGATGCGGCGCAAGCCACTTTAAATTTTGTTACGGCCTTGGAAATCCAATACAATTGCAAAATCAAGTCTCACACAACAGATAACAATGGCGAATATGCAAATGAATCACTATCCAAATTTCTTGCTCAGAAGGGGATAAGTCATCACTCGACACCTCCTTATTCCCTAGAATCCAAAGGTGTAGCCGAAAGGCTTAATGGGTCGATTTCTGAAGGAATACGAGCAATGCTGAACACAGTCAAAGATAAACGGTTGTGGGCTGAAGCAGCGCAAACATTTATTTACACTAAAAATCGTACTACACATGGCTCTGTAAATGGACAGATCCCATGTGAAGCTTTCCACGAGAGAAACCATCCATTTTACACCTTCAACCCCTTGGAAGAGAATGCTACATGCACATCCCCATGGCAAAGCGACCATCTGGAAGTAAGCTTCTACCAACGAGACAGAAAGGCTTGTTTGTTGGATACACTGAAGTTGATCATCACTATCGAATATTTGTTCCTGAGAGTAAACAGATCATTATATCAGCAGACGTGAAATTCCTACCCCATAAAGTTGATAAGTCTGTCCCAGAGAAATCATCTGATCTCTACCCGCATTTCATGGGTCAACCAAACTTAGCAACCCCATCAGTGATGTTGGACAGTTCGTTGAACCCTCTGAATGCCGAACAAGAACAAAATACTCGAAATATCCATCAAAATCAAGATTCATGTCACGCTGTTCAATCCGATTTAAGAGAGCCATCATCACAAGAACCGTCATCAATTCCAGCTACCGTTCAGATTGAGCCTCAGCCAACAACAAATTTGTCAAATCAATGCCACCCATCAAATGAAGATTCAAGAACATCGGTTAACTCCTGATCAACGCGCAAAATACGCCCTCCAACATATGAAGACACGATAAAGGGGGAATGGTGGAAAACTCCTCGTGATCTTCCTGAACCAAAATTGCAGGTTTCAATGTCTAGTGTTGGTAACAAGTTAGCCTTGTTAAATATTCATGATGAATCTGAGCCCAGCTCCTACAGTGTTGCCAAGTCATCACCTAATTGGGCTTACTGTGAAAAGGCATTTGATGAGGAGATAGCATTCCTTAAAGATAACGACGTTTGGGATGTTGTTCCTCGACCTAGAGGACGAAAAGTTGTTAATGGTAAATGGGTGTGCAAAATAAAAAGAGACGCACATGGGGAAGTTGAACGATACAAAGCGCGTTACGTGGACAAAGGATTCTTACAAATCCAATAGCTTGACTATGACAAAACCTTTGCTGCAGTTGTATGACTTGATTCATTGCAGTTTACGTGGACGACATAGTACTGATTGGAGAACAAGATGAGCTCATCGAAGATTTAGTGAACCACTTCAAGACCGAATTTAAGGTCAAGGATATGGGAACTCTTCACTGGCTACTTGGAATTCAGATTGAGTACTCTGATGCTGGAATCACTCTATTGCAGTCTGCTTACATAAATAGAATCCTCGAAATGTTTCGATGCAAGATTGCAATACAGTCTCCATGCCTCTAGAGTGCTACCAACCACTAAAGGCAACGCAAAGTGGAGAGCCTAGGGCAAATGCTACTCTGTATCAGCAAATAATCGGATCTATAATGTATATCATATCTGCCACTAGACCTGATCCTGCATATGCAATCTCTCACCTCTCTCGATTTAACTCAGATCCATCTGTCACTCACCTAGGTGCTGCCAAGCGAGTTGTACGATATATCAAGGGGACAAAAGATGTCGGTCTGTTATACAAATTTGAATCTCCGCTGCTTCTCAATGGATACTCTGACGCATCACACAGAAATTATCTCGATACACGCAAAAGTTTCTCTGGTTATTTATTCCAACTTGGTCAATCCACGATCTGCTGGAAGTCTCGCAAACAACGCACTGTTGCTCACTCCACTTGTGAAGCTGAGTATATGGCACTGTCGTTTGCAACGAAACAATTCCTCTGGATTGTAAGAGGACTTTACCAAATATTGAATAAAAATATACCTACTTCTCTGTCAACCGACAATATTTCAGCTATTGATCTAGCACATAATTCTAAGGTCAATGATGCAGCAAAACACATTGACATCGCTTATCACTTCACTAGAGAGTGAGTTGGAGATGGAACTCTCACCTTAGTACATATTCCGACAGCCGAGAATCTCGCGGACATCTGTAGACAAGGTCTACCAAAACCAAGGCTTGCACACTTGTGCACCACCATCTTTGGTACAAAGTGAGAAGGAGGCTTGAAATTGGCGCTACTCGGCAATGAGGAGTCGCATTACCATGGAACTGAATAGGGTTGGAGTATTACTAGCCACATGCACGCCCACTCATACATTGACCAGCCTCACAATTATGCGGCAGAAGCTGGTGAATGGTGTCCTTCACTTAGCTGTAGTAATGGGGTTAAATGGCGCTCGGATACGAAGTGGGTTTAATCAACAACTCTCCGCCATAGTTTTCAGACTCTTTCATCTCCCAACTCGCTTCGCGGGGTGAGACGAAGCTTAAGCCTCTCTACAAAACTCCCATTACAACAGTAACTTTGAAGGTGTTGAGTGAGCAATTTGCTTGCGACCTCGTTGCCATGCACAGGTGGTCATGCGTTATTTGCGAAACGTGCGGAAGGAAGTTTGGTAGCAGCATGAATCCCTTGGAGGGCTGCATGACCTTCCGCATCATATCGATATCTAAACTTCCCAGGAGGGAAGCTTCGGGGGTAGTTACTGTTATAACCAAACGCTCATCATCCTCGGTCTTCATGCTGAGCAGTAGTTGCATAGCACGTGATGCCGGGCGGGGGAGAAGGCTGGGAACGGCGAAAGCCGCTAGCCAGACCTAAGCGATCTGGCGCTCTTGTAGATGGAGACGTCCCTCTTGCACACAGAACACACAAGGAACAACAAGCCTGACTAGTGTAACAACAATGGTAAGGAACTCTAACATCCACACTCAGTAATCTCATACATCGTGACGCATGAACCTCTATCTTACCTCTATCACTCAACGACAACGCTTCAACAAGGTGCCCTACGAATCTCCAGCTCTCACCGTAGAGTCTACAGAGGCGAGATTGAGGGACAAAGTCCTCACTTTGATGATTCCCAATAGTCTTCGCGGTCTGTATCGTCTTTATATGTCAACACAAGCCTCTAGTACCATTATCATGGAGCTAAGCAGGATCAGATGGTAGGGTCGGGCCCTACTCATCACACAGGCTCGATGGCGGAGGAAAGCCATGCGATGAGTCTCTGCAGCGTGCCCAGCACCCGATACGGAGATGGCGGAATGGATCACGTCGGTCTCGAGGGTTGCAAGGAGGGGAGATTTGGAGGAATATGCGCACCGCACGCGGCTGGGGCGGCCGATTTTTGAGACTTGCTCCGGCGCACGCAATTTCCACTGCTGCCATTTTTTGGGGTCGAAGGTTCCGTGGCAGATGCGGGCGAATGCCATGGGTAAACACGGAGCCGAATGGCTAATTCTCTTGGGCAATGCATCAAAGATCGTTCGAGAAACACGGTACAAGGGGTGGCCTGGGCCACACAGGAGCCCAATGTGCTGGATCGTGCAAGACTCAAGCAGTATAGGAGACACCCCTCTCGCTCCCTCGCATCGTCTCAACTACATGCGCTACGGGCATCACCGTGTATCCAGAGGAATGGCGAGCGCGCAAGCCGAGTTCCGCGAGACGCGCGACTTGGAATGCTGGGCCATGCGAGAGAGAGATGCGAGGAACATGAGGCTCTTGGCTAGCCAAATATCGTGGGGCTCACGCATGATGAAATATATCAATGAACGTGGTGTGCATGTGTGCGGTGCTTCACTGTCGGCGATACTGTCGGCGCGATAGAGAGCTATGTAGACTTGTCGTTGTTCCTCCGCCATCCAAACCACTGCCTCGTGCTCTATTGGTACCCTTCATACGCTGGCGCTCGATGCTCAGCTTATGTTCGCACGTGCCTCTCTCTTCCGCATCTGGCGGCGTTGGTTGATGCTCGCACTTTTATCTCTAGGCGTGGAAGGTCAAACAGGCCAAACTGCGGATTGGTTCGGGACGAGTGGCTTGCAGACTCGAGTATTGAGTCTGATTGGGCCTGGAGTATGGATCCCCCGCCCGGCATGACGTGCTCTACAACTACTGCTCAGCATGAAGACGGCGGATGAAGAGCGGTAGATTACACCAAGTGTGAGCCACAGCATGGACGAGTGTGGCGCCATGTAGTCCTAGACACCGCCAACAAGCGCCGTGTGCGCGGGCCATGCAGCCGCTCATGAATCCAGTGGGTAGGCTGAGGCGCTACCACGTCAGCCATGCCAACCTCTCACCAACCACACACACACGTTCGTCTTGGGAGACGAACTGGAGGGCCCGTGCGTCGGCATCCCCACAATAGCTCCATTCGAGCAATAGTCCCCCGGGCGGCCAAGGCCTGCGCGCAAGCTGATGATGGGCAGCGGCCGGCCCAGTGGTTGCGACGAGGCTGATTCGGATTCAAAGCCCCACCGCCCCATCGGCCCCGCCATGCGCTCAGCCCAGAGCCAGTCGCTGACGACGAGGCCGATATCATGGACGACGACGAGGCAGCTCGAGCCATGGATGCGCGAGGCCGGCCCAGCCATCAAGCATCGTCTTGGTCGCGCCGGCATAGCCGCGAGAAGGGAGAGGGTCGGCGACGAGATAAGTGGCGCGCGGCATTGCCGGTGTGCGAGGTGCGCGCAGAGCTGTGCATCCTGAAAAGATCTACACTATCACGTGTTGATGGGATTTGGGATGTACGGCGCATAGACAACGTGCTAGTGCCACTAATTGAAATAGTTCCGGATATTGGAAGAGTTAAATACTAGCCTTGAGGTTGATTTAGAGATATGATGAATCTGTTTAATGTACGAAGAAGTTTACTGATATTTAATGGATAGTTAATTCTAAAGAAATTGCTATAGTTCTATCTGTGTAGCGAGAAGTCCCTCTATATACATGAAAGCGGGGTTTTCCGCACACTAGTGTAAACTCCAACATACTTCCTTATCTAACCTAAATGGGAAAGATGTTGGAGATCCTGGAGCCAATGTATGCTGTAAGGCATCTATTGGCTAATTACTATTCATGCCAGTAAATGATGATATAGGTTAATCATATCTCATGGCGTCAGTGCATATTATTCTAATATGAACTATTTGTCTACTGCAGTCATGTTGCTGCCTTAATTACAACACCACTGGCATCTCAGACCATCCCATCGCACTGGAGCCGAGGGGTAACAGAGTATTGATGTATATCGGCGCATAGATATCCTACCTCTAGGAGACATAGAATTCACGTACTAGTCTCAAGCTCTGCACAAGATCCCTTGTGGTGAGGAGCCACGAGACACGCCGTGATAGCATTTCATTCCTACACCCACACCCCGCCATTTACTAGCTACCCATCGCGCGCGCCCAGAAAGCTCACGAGGACCAACGACTGCTGATACGCGCTCCGCTCCGGCTCCGCGCGCACCAGAGAGCCGATGGATCGCAAGTCGTCGTCGTAGCCAAGCTGGCAGAGCGAGCTCCTCGTCACTACTGCGGAAAGATGACGGTAGCAATGCAGTAGTTCACAATAGGCCAATGTGCGCTGGTGCGTGGAGATGGAAAGGGCTCGTATCATCACTCAACGCCCGGAAAAATGAGGACCCAACAGATGCCTCCATAGATTTACTGGGTTCGGGAGTAGGTTGGATATGAAGTATGTTGTTATCTATGCCAGTGTGCCTTGTGCCTTTGTTGTGTATGGAGATGGGCAAATCAATTACACTCAGCCATCAGTAAACTCCAGCCTATCTTCAAACCAGCGTCAAGGCTACAGCATAATCCTCCCAGGCCCTCAAGATAGACGAGCTCAGCGTGGGACGCCGCTCTGTTACTTTGGCAGTGGACCCCCAAATCAATGGGGACTCTGGCTGCTCCATTCCATACGGCCTCCCAGAACCATGACATGCACTATATTGACTATGGCCCAGACCCAAGAGGTTTATGAGGGAGCTTCGGCCCTCAATGACCCTGCGACTGGATACATGGTGACTTCAAATATGCGTCGCTCATGTCCATACCTATGGCACGCAGGTCCCCCTCGAATCGCAGAAGCCTAAACACGACTCCCTCTTCAAAATCTTTCGTTCCGCGAACATGACACCAATTCCGTTGCGCCTTATCAAGGGCTTGTTCCATGGCTACCTGTCAGTCGGCGAATGCAGAATCTCAGTTGATCTCTTGAAATGTCATTGTCATGCTTTGTATTCAGGAGCCTTGAACTCATGACTGACCTTTGGAGGGATATGGTGCGTGATGCAGCATCTATTCCAGTCTCTCAAATTGACTCTAGAAACCTCGGGCGCAGATCTCATTCGCATCCCGCGAGACTCAACTGCATTTCTCCTAGTGCTCCTGCGCGGATAGACCAAGACAGCCTTGAACATTATGATGTTTTGAAATTTCCCTTTGGCCGATCCTCACCAGCGTAGGTCTAACTGTTTTGGTCTTTATTTTACTACTAGAGTCCTTGAATATCTAGCACCTTTGGCTCCTCTGCCGCCTAGACCACACCTTGTACAATCCTCCAGTCACCTTTTGTTGTAAAAAAGATCTGTGATGGATATCCAGGTGGCCCTGTTATTATCCATAAAGTTCAATCTTCACTTCTCTAGAACCTTCTACCCAAGAAGAGGGAAAATGGTCAAGGAATCTGCAGCCTTGGATATACGACATGCGCTCTGCGTCTACATTTCCCTTCTTTGTAACATTAGGGGCCAACTTGATCCATTCCACCATCTCCGTATCGGGTGCCGGGTACACTACAAAAACTCATCGCATGGCTTTCCTCCGCCATCGAGGGTAGGTGATGAGTAGGGCCCGACCCTGCCATCTGATCTGATAGTGGTTAGCTCCAAGATTATGGTACTAGAGGCTTGTGCTGAGAGATGAAGACGATACAGACCACGAAGACTATTGGAGATCATCAAAGTGAGGACTTTATTACTCAATCTCGGCTCTGCAGACTCTACGCTGAGAGCTGGAGGTTCGTAGGGGACACCACTGACAGGTGTTGAGAATAGTCCCCCATCTCATCGTAGTTTTTGTGAATGGCATCAAAAGTGCGCATCATGTGTCATAACTAAGTAGCTGCACGAACAAGAATCAAACCCAATACATGATTCCACCTCCTGGTAATCAGGTGTCTGAGCAGTCCAAAAATGACTTTTCATATGGTATTAACATCACACAATCTAAAATAATTTGTCATTTCGAACCCCATCAGTTGTTTGGTTCCTGAACGTGAACATGACAAATATGAGTCGCGTCGATTCCAAGTGTAGGTTTGCATTGACAGCGCCCTCTTCCAGCCTCGAATCAAGTAATTGTAAAGGGCTGAGCTTTAAAGACATTGTGCACTGTCTCTTTAAGCGATTCAAGACCGAGGTTTTAAAACTACGCATTTTCCGCCTGGTCTGATCATTTCACGTGACTGTTTGAAACTTGTGTCTATTAAAACGCTGTTTACGAAGGCCGCTCTCCCAACATGATTTACATCTCCATTTACACTGCTCAAGCTTTCCAAATCATTGTTTTCAATTTATGTTCTAATAATATCCCTAGTAGAAGACTCCACAGAAGCTCTTCTAAAGGGTTGTTCAAGTTAGGTCACGTGTAATTTGTCTATGATTCTAGGCAGGATCCGAGTGTCAAGTTTTGTGGTTATACGCTAAATCATCTAAAAATTCTTTCCACAAATCAGTATTTGAATTTTGGAGAGCATTATTTCTCAAATTTGGTCCTAAAAGTAAATATGGAATAATTGGCATACCTCTATGAGATGGTAGGGTGCCATCATTGTCCTTGCACGAATGAAAATTGTGAGAAGAGGCTCCTGGCCATAAATACACGTAGACTCGCGTGACAAAGGTGCTTGAGGCTAAGATTGTGCTTAGTTTAAAATTTTCTTCATCTTCACATCGAGGTATGAGCTGTACGAGACAAATATTGTTCCTGGCAATCTAATTTTCCTGTCAGCTTCAGCTACTGCAAGGTAGATGTCTAATGACTCCCGAGTTACTGTCGTAATTATCATACTCATGATGATTTGTTTCGGATAAATCATCTTTCTCTTGAAGGAGTTGAAAGTCGTGCAATTGGTATTATGCCCTTTATAGGCCAGCTAGTATCAAAAATGTACTACCGGCTTCATGTGTATGTCGGACAAAGCCTACGCATAGCTTTAACGGCTACTTGTAGAGATTTTGAGACAAATGTCATGGATTTCCTTCAAGGTTTAGAATTGTTGACGAGTGCACATTTGGATTTCTCATTCTAGAATCATTCCATCTGGCTACAATGTTGGCAAGGATCTATTTTCTAGATAATCCGGACTCCATCTCAGGTTTCAACCCGCAATCAGGTGACGATAAGTCCAAGGCCTAGAATTGGCATATTCTCTGTGATTGAGCGTCTATTAGATACGACTACCCTTAATTCTTTTAGGGTCGACGTGCCACCTGAGCTGCTTCTATAATTGATTGTGACATATTTTGTTGTATTTCATATTTGTCTATCAAGTGTATTTGGCGTTTCGACCTAGAAGACAGTAGCTGTGTCTTGGAATATTCACAGAAAACCAAGTACATCTTATCATGATCTGGACGTGTATTCTTTGAGGCCTCCTGCGCACCGTTTGTGCATAGAATTAATGTTCTCGTGAGAAGGTTTGTATAATCTGGTTACAGTGATGTCATGACTGCATCCGATCTCCAAGGATCGAAACCATCGGAATCGCTAGGAAAGCTTTTCATTCTATGAATGTTTTCCGTGCCAAGGCCTAGATCTATGACTTTTGGTGGAAATTCTGTGTGCGTTGGCATCTTTATTCTAAACTTGATCATTCGACTTGTCTCGCAGTTAAATTCGTCTTTCTGATTTAAATACCTTATCTAGTGAACTAGTATTATATGTTGAGGCTTGATGTTGTTTCTGAGTTTTGATCAGACTCGGGTGAAGAAACAATGCCAGGCGGTAGGGGAAGTTGAGAAGGGGGTAAATTAATCGTCTTGGTTGAAATTATTACAATCTGGACAGGTTTGGTTTTATCCTCAGCGGAAGCTAATTTGTCTGGAGCTCTCTGCTCGCTTTTAGGTACATCTGTCGGGTTTTGAAACAAGTTCAGTGAATGTCTGGAGATAGGTCGGTTGATTCGTTTTATTCTAGGGCCTTTTTGCTTGAAGAGTCTGGTTGGAATAATCGTAGATCGACGGGTTAGAACGTGAATTTCAAAGTGGTCCGCTGGTTGTGTCCCCCCGATGCCAGATGCCTTGAGCGGCTGTAAACTACTAGGTATACGAAATTCTTCTTCAGAGTACTGTCGTAAGGGTAGTTTGTTTGAGTTGACTTCGGTAGCAGGTGGATTTTTAAGCAGGGAGCTGAGGTCCTCTTCATCATCGGACGTTTGACGTTCAAGGGGCTGTTTAACCGGGCGAATGGAAAGAAGAGAGCCCGATTCAGATCGTGAAAGGTTTTCTGTTTGAAGTTCTTTTCTGTTTGAGCTAGAGGTATCTTCTTCGGAGCTCGAACAGGGAAACGAGAGTCCGGCAATTTCGCGATCACCGCATAAGTCCACGTAAAATCTAGCGCGATTGTAGAATATTATGGCCCCGTCATTAACTGGAGGTTCTTCTTCTAGAAGTATGTGCTTTTTACTCCTCCAATTATGAGCATGAGGAGCTGGTGTAGGATTCTCCCACTCCCTCAATTCTGTATCTGGCTGTGATGCGATGCTTTCCGTTGTGTTTTCTGATCGGTATTCATGGTTAAAAAGTGGAATATAATGAAAGTTGTTTCGGCGTCCACTTGATGGGAAAAAGGTGTCAATGTTTGGCTCAACTTCTGTTTCAAGTAGATGGTTTTCTGTTACCTTTGGATCAGAGATACAGGAGCCAGATTTACTCTCGTTACTACCGCTGCTGGAGATGACAGCTGCCTTGCTATCCCCTTTCCAACGTATCATTTGGCCGTTTGATGAGATTTCAAAGTTTTTACTCATCTTGAGAACTGATGTTCTGACAAATTCGGCAGTCACATTAATTATGTGTAACTGAGCCATGTTGGTCAACAAGTTTAGATAAACCCATCCGTCACTTTCGATATGATTTACTGAGTCGTTGAATTTGAGCATGGCAGGAGAGAGTCCAAGATGCCTGATATACTGCATATTTTCGGCCGGTATCTGCGAGCGGTCAGGGTCTAGATCAAATGGTCTAGTAGGTCGCTGATCTGATGATGATGTCTCCGACAAGTTTTCATCGGACATACTCGAGTGACTTGGATTACCTAAACATTCTTTTGGACTAGAAAACGTGTCAGGAGGAATTAGGTCTTCGCTCCTGGGGCTTAATTTCTTCATATGAGCTTCGCGAGCTCCCAAGCGGCTTTTGACTTTATCTGATGTCTTGACGTCACATTGGCCTACATCCGGAATCTCCGGAGTAACTGAGCCCTTGGAATTCTCTTGGGGGCTCAAACTCGTCTTTCCTGTGTACAATTGTTCTAGCCTTTGTACAACGAGTTTCATTTTTTGTGTCTTGGTCATATACTTTGAGGCATAGTTTGGCATGTGACCTTCTGGATACTGAGGATGCTGCGCCATGTTGTCCGCCTGTGGGATTATCAACTTGTCAATTTCCTGAGAATTTGCTCTTGTTTCTTCGGGTGACTTGGAGTCAAGGTCGACAGTTGTTGGATTCTTCGACGTGTTTGCAGACGCGTGAGAAAAGTCCTGTAATTGAGAGTGAAATGTACTCGCAGAAGATGACTGGTTGGGTGCTGAGCCAGTGATGGTTCCGACGGTGGGCTTGGCATGAGAAAACGATAGTTCCGGTTCAAGTCGCTCGTTGCCTACCCCACTGAAGCTGTAGATGAACGAGCTCAGTGTCTTTTCAAGCTCTCTCCTCTTGCCGGGCGGTAGTTCGTGGATTCTAAGCTCGAAAAGTTTATCCTTATCCAGTTGATTCATTGTCTGGTTTTGGTGCCAGCGTAGTTTTTCCTTGAGGTTCCTATTTTCAATAGTTAAGTCATCGATTATACTGCGGTAGTTCCTTATGGCTGCCTCAGAACTGTCATTGCCGTCTATGTAGACTTGGTCCGAATGAGTTGAAGAATGGTTACTCTGTAGGAAATGTGGGGGGTCAACTGCACGATACTGGGTTAGTAAAATTTAGATTCCGGAACCAATTCTACTAACATTCTGCGCTAGAAAATATGGTGGCGTTTGGGTGAGCATTTGATTCATCGAACCATTGTTGGTAGGCATTTGACGATGTTTCTTTGGGGGTTTTCTGATCTTTGGATAGTGAACGTGTGTGTGAAAAGGCGCAACGGTGGTTCCTGCGAAGGCTTGGGTGGGTAGGTCTTGGTCCACTGTGTGATTCGAAGCCAGTTACTTTCTTTTCACGATTAATACCGTCTCCAGGCATATTCTTCTGCCCTACTTGAAAAGTCGTGAAATTCATGGCACTTTGAGATCCAGTAAATATATGTCACGTGATATACGCAACCAGCATGGTGCTTCCGGACTAATTGGGACGAAAATTAGAGGCTGAGATGGCTGGCCGATTTCGGTGCAGCTGATTGAGTGATTAGAGGTAGACTCGTAGGCAAGTCGCTGATAACTGTTGTTGGAGGTTGTTGACAAGACTGTAACACTGTGCAATGGAGCCAAGTATGGCATTGGTATAAGTTGAGAGTGCATACAAGCGGCTGGCTGGCTAGGTCTGAGACGGGCGCGACCATCTTGTTCGTTGCGTCTCATCGTTGATTTTGTCTAATTTACTTTGAAATCGGGAATAGATGGCAGATGTTGGAGAAATTCACGATCGCGGGAGACCATATAAGTACCTTGTCTGATCGAGCCAATCAAATGATCGACGTACCGATGCAGTCTTACCGGGGGGCAAGATTGACCGGAAGACGTCGAGTCACCTGACAAAGGGTCGCAGATGCACTAGTGCATACCCGCCCCGAGAATATACATATCCCGAAGGCCTGTTGTGCCAGGGCGCCCATGCCCTGAGCCTTGCGGGAACTAAGTGGAGCCAGTTCTGCCATGCTAGAGCAGGGATTCGCCGATAAATTGGCAGCTAGAATCTCAACCTTAAATTCAACGAGAGGAGCGATAACGGCACTGCATAGGGCCAATTTTTTGTGGTGGTTCAGTAACGTGCTAGCTAAAGTGGCATTCATCGCACCCCTCCTGGAGGTTGTGCGTTCTTGTGTATGGATTACGAATGTCTTACTGTCGACTATGAACTCAAAGCACGCCTGTAATCTTGGATTGCAGAATGCCTATGGGGTTCGTTAAGTCTAGTGTAAGTTCGTTGTTCATTCCATGCTAACCAGAAACTCCCTAAGACTACAAACACGCTAACCTATGATTACATAATATATACCACACTAATGTTATCATCCCTTTGTCCCGTGACCTGGACACACAAGGTTGAGCACGGGTGGCGCCGGGCCGGGTCATGTTAACTTTGGTCAAGTAGAAGTATGCCTCGTCCTACACAGATGATGGAAACCATGCGCAAACGCATCCATGTGTTGAATCATGACGAGTCCAGCTGCCTAGAGTAAAATCATGAGTAAACTTCTACGCGAAATCCCGGATATACGGAGGATAACATAAACAATTTGCCTTCTAATGTTCGGCCTCGGCCACCACACGACCGAGCCACGATACCGATACACTTTTCCATGCGAAATCATCTGGGCTACTGATATATGATCTCTCATTCGCAGGTATCCCCACATACCCCAACTAGCCACTGGATATATTGCGCTCTCCTGGACGTACTCCTTGAACAGCCACCAACTTAATCTGGGCAGGGCTTCCGCTTTTGAGTCGTCATACCGCCAGCGCTTTTATATACTAGACAGGGTGACTGATTGAGTTTTCTCGGCCACATTCACAGTTGAGTATGGCTGTGGCATGGTTGAAGCTACGGTGGTACGCCGCATAATCACCTTAGCCAGTTCGAACGGCGAGCGTAGACTGCCCGCGGGAGCGCTACTTCTGTCGGCTTCTTTCACCTCTGATTCAGTTATATGGGCAGCTATTTCCTATGACACATAATCAGAGAAAAAGTACAGCGTAAGTGTCTCAATTTAAAAATAGAAAAATGGTGCCTCAAAGTCATGGCCGCTTTTGCAGGGCATGACCCTTACAATCAATTGGTAAATATCAAATATTTGAACATTTAATCTTCTTATTAAATTTTAAATCTATTTATTTTTTTGTGCAGTCCCTCACAGTCATGGGCCCCGTAGGAACTTTAACTCTGTTCTTTCATTTGACAGCTTTTTGTTCATCCCAAGTCAAGGCTGAGTTATGCAGACATTCCTCCACCATCCATGCACTTTTCTCCGCGCAAAACGTGGTATGAGTAGTCTCCTTCCCAAGTGGAGTAGGTGCCCAAGCTTCTCAAACTTAACCAGAGAACACCACCAGGAGGCGAACCCAGGTACATTCCATCCTTGGCTTGTTATTACTGTTAGCTGAACCCTCGTATTCTTAGTACTGGCGCGCACAATGCTTGCAAGTTGTATATGAGAGTTAATGCGTCTTGGTAAAAAGGCGAAGATTATGAGGAGGCCGATATTGTTCTCATTCATCCTCACGTATTGAGGCTCTTTAACTTTGTCTTTACACAGCAGACCGAGAGAAATAGCGATGACCAAGATAGTCAGACACATACTCTACAGCTTATCTTGGCGGCAATTCGCTGATCGCTGGTGAGGGCTTGACGCAGCCTTGAGTTGCGAGAATACGTTGTGCATTGTTCAGTTCAATGATCTGAGCCTTGGGGAAATGTATAAAGCATGGCACGAGTAGGGCCAGCTGCATGTGAATTCTGATAACTGATGGCAAGTGAGCTTATCAACCCTCAAACAAAAATACCGTATGCTCTTGTAGTAGGTGTTAACATTTCTATCCTCATATCGACCTGTACAAACATACCGTAAAATAGTAACTCGTATTGATATTCAGGATTGCGATGTATAGCAGAGATTGATGGTGTTTGTGGCAGTGCGGGGTTGGCATTTTGTGGACAGGGATATGACACGTGTATATCGCGCACATGACCCCCCCTTAAAAGGATGATGCTTCTGCTACCATGTCCTCTCAGGGATGGGGCTTTAGTTGTAGCTAGGGCCGGGTAAATACCAAAATAAATAAACAAATATGATGAAGCCTCCGACTATATTCACAATAACCACACCTATTCGATGCTAATTACCCTTTCTATATAGGTCCTATCTTCTCATTACTGTCTTTTAGGCCTTTTATGTTGGGTGACGGGTCATGATATTCTTCGTCTTGCTGGCCATCGTCTTGCTCAGAGTTACGGACTGATGAAATCTTTACAGCAGGCCTAGGAAAGGTTGTCGCCTGAGCATTGAGAGCAACGGCGGCTACTGATTAGCCGCTGATCAAGGTTGGAAGTACTAGGCTCAAAAGTAACGTTTGAACAGGTTCTGGGCAAAAGTCCAGAGCGCCAAGGTGTACATGGTTGAATGAAGCGGCTTAGACGCTAGGGTATGTTGTCTGGGTTTGTTTTGTAGGAAGAACATGTAGTTTTCCCACGCCAGGTGTGAGGGTAAAACACCAACAATCGGACCAATGGCTATGAAGAAGACAGGCCGCGGGTTGCTCACACTAGGCGACTGGGCTCTACTGATCTGTCAAGTTGGCGAATTCCCCGATGCAGCATCACTTATTACCACTGTAAGGAAGCCATATGTTACATGCATACGTCTCTAAATAATTCATATCAGCAGTGTCCAGTTTGAAGGATGCGGTCCGGAACGCTGCAACCAAGACCCGAGAATCCAAAAAAAGTAAGGTTGTAGACCCTTTTGCCCTGGAGACGAGCAAATTTCGACTCGTCAATAAGATCGTCTCTACGTCTTTCCTTTCGACAGCTCTAACCTGGAGGGTGTCTAAGCTACTCGACAACCCCTCGTCCATATGGACTCTTGGATGCCGGGATGAGCTACTCATAAGTTGTTTCTCTCGACCATGCCTTGTCTGGAATCCTTCCACGGCCTTTGGTTTGTCCTGCGGCGCACCATATGGGAGGATTGAGAGAAGTTCTCAGCTACCCACGAGTCTGCAGCGCCCAGCTGGCCGGCCTCTTCGAAGGCTTCAGAAGGGTCATTGTATCTCCGGGGTTAGTCCTCATGTCGTTGTTAGGAGAGCCCCGCAGCCAGTGGTGCTTGTCAGATTTCCCTGCAGCTACATACTCGTAAGTGACCATTATTTCGGTGGGTGGAGCTGAGGGTATTCAAGCTGGAGGGAACCGGGAAAGGAGGCGTACATGCTCACATTCCTCCAATATCGCAGACTCACCAGTGTGAGGAATCCAAAATAGACGAGTAAATTTGACCATTCCAAGCTATCCAAGAGAGTGTAGATGCCACTATAAAAACAAGCAATCGATGGGGGGTGCCAGGGTCGGCCTCCTGGTGGTGTTCTGTGGGATAGTTTGAGTAGCCTGGGCACCTACTCCACTTGCAAAGGAGACTACGCATACCACGTTTCACGCGGAGAAAAGTGCATGGATGGTGGAGGAATGTCTGCATAACTCAGCCTTGTCTTGGGGTGAAGAAAAATCCACCAAGACTTTGCAGTGGCACTTGCAAATGAAATCCGAGGCATGAGTGCTCTGCTTGTAAATTGAGTCATGGCTAGATGGCTGCATACGCAATTAAAATCTGATGCAAAAAAAAAAAAAAAAAAAAGCCAAGTTTAAATCGTCCACTTATTCTGCAAGCCCTTGTTGGCCCAGCGCCCATCAGGTCGCAGGATTCTAATGCCGGCACCCTGTCGTATGTGAAGAAAGTCTAACACTGCTGGAGGATTTACAGGGCGTTTGGAAGTCCGATCGTAGACAAGGGAGCTGCAGCACTAGGGAAGGGGACTTTTTTGGGCCAATATAGCCTCAGGGGGACCCCCACCAACATGCTCCGATCTACAGAGGCTTTTTGGCATTTGTCTCAAGTCCCTCATTTCGCCTCTCAGGGCCATCTTGTCACTGGGTAGGGCGTTGTCGCTGCAAAGCTGCTTTCTTTCGTTTCCTCCCGCGCAACAGAGCCAGCTCATGCTTGTTTACCCAACTCCCATGGCATCACTTACCTGTAACACTCTTTTTGGGCGTGAGGTATAAGACGCATGGGAATAGTATTCAAATCAATTTGTCTTGCAAGGGGTTATCTCAGAACCACGCCTTGGACTTAAATTTGGTTGCGTGCCGTCATACGCAAAGTCCATTTCCTGCAAAATATTGTCTCCGATACAAGTCTAGGCACGTCGTTCCGTCAAATATTCATCGCAATGGGCCTGGACGAGAGGGTTTGAAGAATGCTTCAAGTGATGCATTGCCATACGGCATTTGATCCAGACAAGGCTACAGTCAGGTGACTTTCAATGGATAGTTGGGCTTGCCGGACTTCTTTTGTGAGGACAATCAAGGACAATCGTACCGGTCATGTGTCATAGCTATATAGCTGAAAACACAATAAATGATTTAAAAAAAAAAAAAAATCAAGGACAATCCGCGCAATCCACCATGACGTGATACAAAGCTTGTTTTTTCCCTTAGCCTTGGTTGTGGAGATTTTAGCGACTGCTATCAGTTTTCTGTGGGTTTGGTTGGCAAATAATTTATATCATCTTGATACCATATGTCCATGGACAACTCCCCATGCATTCCATGCTCACAGGGAAAGTTCTCTGCGTCACCCTTGGCCACGATTCCTTCCGTGGCTCATCCCTTACTATTTGGTTTCCGGTTTGAGTCCCTCCAATCATGACTAGGGGTTCCCTGTGCGAGAGGATTCCCATACTAACACTATTGAGTCTGCGATATGGGAGGAATGTGAGTGTGTACGCCTCCTTTCCCGGTTCCCTCCAGCTTGAATACCCACAGCTCCACCCACCGAAATAATGGTCTCTTACGAGTGTGTAGCTGCAGGGAAATCTGACAAGCACCACTGGCTGCGGGGCTCTCCTAATACCGACATGAGGACTAACCCCGGAGATACAATGACCCTTCTGAAGCCTTCGAAGAGGCCGGCCAGCTGGGCGCTGCAGACTTGAGGTACCCCGGAGAACTCACACTCTGCCTTTCTAGCCTCCTTCCCGAAGGTCGTGCTGAAATGTCGGAAAGGTTTGGACAGAGCGTGATGGCTGAATGAGAGCTTAGCTCAACTTCTTTTGTGTCGTTGGCTCATGGACAAAAATGACATCCTGGCTAGCTAGGCGAAATCTCAACCTTGGCGCCCACAAATGTTCCAAAGCTTAAAACCCCTTGGAAATATCAGTCCCTGCATGGCCTTCTTTTTTTTTTTTTTTTTTTTTTTTTTTTTTGCATCAGATTTTAATTGCGTATGCAGCTAACTAGCTATGACACAATATCGGAGGAAATGTACAGAATAGATGACTCAATTTACAATAAGTGCACTCATGCCTCAGATTTCATTTGCAAGTACCACTGCGAAGTTATGGCGGCTTTTTCTTCACCCCAAGTCAACCCTCATCCGTGAATACCCACCCAGGGGAACGTCTCAAAAACCCTGAGTTATCCAGACATGCCTTCATCATCCTCTGAATTTCTTCCGCGCGAAATGTAGTCTTCGGTGTCTCCTTCCCAAGTGGAGTAGGTGCCTAGGCTACTCAAACTATACCAGAGAACACCACCAGGAGGCGGACCACAGCACCATCCATCGTTTGCGTGTTTTTATAGTGTCCGCTGCACTCTCGCAAGCGAAGTCTTGGCGCGCACACAGCTCAATTCGTAAAACTCTGCCAAAATTCAAAATCACACGCCTGTCGAGAGTGTATCCATCCTCCGTATCATCTTGTAAACTTGTCCCAATCCCTCTCACATCCGTCTCAAAGAACTGCCTCCCAGATTTGTGCGCCACGCTTTGCTTCCTCCGTCGGGTATAAATATCGGCGTGGGCGTGTATTTGGCGGCTAGCTGAGGCCAGAGAATAGTTGATGAGAGGTGTGGTCATTGAAATGAGGATGTACTTGGTCGTACTTGTAAACTTGATGAGACTTGAGTAGGAGTCGAACTCGTTGGGAGCGAAAATTTGACGTGGCGGAGAATTTTGAATTATTGCCTCGTGGGCCAACTTAATCGGTATTGCGAAATTTGACTGAACTTGGCTCTGGGGGAATATTTCACTCCCAGGTTCGTAGAAGGCACCACGTACAGGTGTCAGTCTTGCCCTCCCTGCATGGCCTTCAGAGACCTGTGTGGACCCTAATAATCCCCGTCGTCCTGGTAAGCCTGAGGCAAATCAGTCCCGCCCTAAGATAAGTAAGCCAGAATCACATGCTAGGGAACGGGTGCAGCTTTCAGTGCGCAGCAAGGAGGCAGATAGTATCCAGGCATGGCGCACGGTGTGCAACAGATGGCTAGTTGTTGAAGAGTCTACTTCATCACAGCACAGATCACTTACAAGGGACACGCAATCTAGTTTCAGAGCTCTACCACTTTCAAGTTGAAGTCAGGCGCCACGAGACACCGCGTAACCACTGCACCATCCCATAATCTGTGATAATCACACACCCTGATTCCCATAGACATCCAGAGCACGCGAGGAACGTTAAATTTATATTTTTGAATGGACCATCTCAGCCGCCTACCCTTCCTCGTTACGTAGATCCCCTTTGGAGCATCAGTCTCCCATGAGCCACGACCTAGGCTTTATATGTTATGACTTGGTTTCCTCTGTGCGGATTTAAATAGCGTCGTAAATATGTCACGAGACCTGGCAGGTAATTAATGGGTCCAGTTTCTGTTTGGAATTGAAGCGACTCCTTTATTGGTCGTTGACGCGAGATGAGGCGTGGTTGGAAAGAGGTGGAGGTCTCACACGAGGATGGTAAGAGAGGCATTGTCGAGAATTCGTCAAATGGAGGTATGCTTGGGGTTGCTTTCGACTTCGAGTCGGATGCGATTCTTCTCGGCTATCCCAGATACGCAGAGCATACTGAGCCATTACTCCCGCACCACTGGAAGGTGAATTATTCCTCTTTGCCGGCTGGATCACAGAAGTGAAGGGAGGGCACGTCAGAGGCCTTTGAGGATGAACCTCAACCTACCGCTTTGGGCATGGTACATATGGGCGACGGGTCAGGTGGCAAGACATCAACGCCTAAACCTTTGCTTGTTTCCAATTCCCAGCCGTTTGACCCACAACCACCAATCAGACAAATGTGATTTGATTTGCTAATTTTGGGTCCTAAGCTATGCTCTATATCTCCTAGGAGTCAAAGACCGGAGACAAATGTGATATTCGCCAGATTCATAGTCACATCTCAGAATTTCAGGCCGGTAGTAATATAATCAAACTGCTTTCACCCAACTCGTGGTCAGAAAATCAACTACAGCATTAATCTCGAAAATAACAACACTAGCAACATGGTGACTAGATTATGCCAGACAGTAACAGACTCAAGTCGGACAGTAATGGAACCAACATGTCGTTATTTAATGGGTCACGGTCTATTCGATGGTTCCGTATCGCTAATCGGCATACTTCACTCCCCCAATATCTGCGAGCGGTTTATCGCGGACAAGCAAGATCTGCAACTTATATCCCTCTGCGACGGAAACCGAGTTGGTGACGAATAATTCGATTTATTAGACTCAATAAAGTGAAACGAAGTCTCTAGCTACTACAAACAGGTACTCGTCACGTTTGATCCGCTTCGTGCATCTGCTGACTGATAATTTTCCCCTAGGCCTGACACTTGTTGCCGCGCCAAGTACTATCAGGAGCCATTACGCTATGATGTTGCTTCGACCTCCTGGCTAGTAGTACCATTTCATCTATATTTGTCCGTCCCTCCTCTTTCAGTCTTACCGTAATTATTCCTAATTAAACGCTGGGGTTTCCCAAGCTTAAACAACGGTCAAAACAAACAAACCGTCCCCTATCACTGCACATCCTCACGAATAGGGCCATGGAAATGAAAATACGACCCAGACCGCAATCAAGTACAGAAGTATGAGGAATTTGTTGAGCTAGATTGTCAAAGACTCGGGCTGTACAATAAAAACACCTCTCTCTTGCGGCCATAACCTCCAAGGAACTAGTGGCACATGGAAGTTTTCCTAATTCTCCCACTGATTAGAATTTGATAGTTCGGGATAGGGTGGAAGTTCCAGGCTTCTGCTTGGGTGGATTTAGTAATAGCTCTCGCGGCTGGAGTAATCTGTAACGGTTGTGCTGTCTCAAGGGGTATTCCTTTTTGCATTGTCCTTTCTTATCGCACGCCGTGACTGGTTATGGGATTACATGCTGAGTCATCTATTCTAGTAGAAGTACAAAGGAGTAACAATGCTTTTCCTGGCTGGGAATCCAAAGAAAGGGCCGCCATGACTTCGCAGTGGTTCTTGCTCATGGAATCCGAGACGTTAATGCTCATTTTCTTTTCATGGAGATATTTATTCTATGCTTTGTCCCTGATATTTTGTCATGGAAAGAATAGAATAAAATCAAACTCAAGTCCCTACTGGGTCTATGACTGTGAGGTCCGATTAGAGCTACCCAAACTGCTACAAAGCTCAACGGTAAATACGAAAATTTATCAACTTTATGTTTTTTAATGGATACGGAGGGAAATAGCCTTCGCAGCTAGATAGCTACCTACGCAATCAAAATTTCTTGCAAAATGAAGAACCAACAAATATACAATACATATATACCCCCTCTCTTTCTGCTAAAGGGCCGCGGAGATCTGAGGTCTGGTTTTACAACACAGTCGGATAGCCAGTGGCTGACAAATGTCGAATCTCATTCATTGGACAGATCTCAAACAGTATGTCAGGAATGATCCATCCGACTTCTTCTCGCGTACTCTAGGAGTCTGTTGGGGGCTGCATGAGCGGTTCGCTAGTTACGCGGCCAACTTGTGTCCTGCCACCAAGTCTAGATCTAGTTGGCAGTGGTCTGGACTTTACCACTCCTCGCTATGGCCATCAACCACATAGGAATTCATGGGTGATATTATTGGCATATACAATTGATGTAGATCTTCTACTAATCCAAACAAGCAAACAGGTATACCACGATACTAAGCTACACACGTGCGCAATATCAAGACTGCAAACATGGAGGGTGTCGAGGTACGGCCGATTCTGGACACGAAACACACCATCCCCTGCGTTAATAGACCCAGCCTCGACCACAAACCGGACGATCTTCATTTGTATGAGGCCACATTTACGAGAGGCAGAGAGTTGGTGGGTGCGGGGAGGAATGAATGGGGATCAAGGCTTAGCGGAGGAACCTCTGCAGCCGGCGCCAGCACAGCGAGGTCGGGCTCTACTGTCAGAGGTCCGGGCCCGGGGGACCGTGGTGACTGTCGGTGCGGCGCGGCTGACAACGAGTTGCCAGCTTTTATCAAAGCTCAATAGCTCAATCCAGAATAAGTTTAAAAAAACGAGTGGCTTGGGTTGCATTGGCCCAACGGCTGTCGCGTAAGGCGCGGCATCTTCACGCAATGGAGCGAGCGGGAAGTCCAGCCAGTTCGCTTTGTGCTTCTTGCCGTAGTGCGGGGTCTGCTGGTGGAGTTGAGAGCATTGTCTACTCCATGACTGTGCCACAGGGGATCTGTCGCCGGAGTTTTCAGGAAAACCGCCGTCTGACCTTGCATATATCCATGTCGCCATGTCCCCTGACCTCTAGCATTTACAGTTGGGAAGTTCCATGCAAGGCCCCAGCGCCCGAGCCCACCTCGTTAGAGCCAATTGCGGCCTGCTGACCCGGCTCTAGGAGGCATTCATCGTCAGTCGCTCTTATGCCGCACTTCGCAGGGACTTGAGCGCGCAGGCAGCGTGGGTGGACCCTCGCTAGAGCTCGAGTGCCCATGCAGTCCCAGCAGTGATGGTAAGCGAGGACGAAGCGAACTGCATGCACCTTAAATGATTTTGTCAAAGGACCCAGTCGGCGGTGGAAGTGAAACCTCTGCAGCTAATGCCTGCTTGATTCTTCGGATTGACCCAGCTGATGACCCAGAGTCCACTCGCTGCCTTCTCCGCCTCGACACAGACGTCACTCCATCATGAAGGCCGTTGTCGACCCCTGACTACATCGACCTCTACACCACCGCAAACACCAGCATCTCATTTAGTCTCGCGGAGGGCAAGACTGACACCTGTACGCGGTGCCCTCTACGAACCTGGGAGTGAAATATTCTCCCAGAGCCAAGTTCGGTCAAATTTCGCAACACCGAACAAGTTGGCCCATGAGGCAATGATTCAAGACTCTCCACCTAATCAAATTTCCACACCTGACGAGATCAATCACCACCAATACTTCATCAAGTTTGCAGGTACGACTTAGTACATCCTCATTTCAATGATCACACCTCTCGTCGACTTTCTCTGGCCTTAATTTACCACCACGTATACGCCCACGCCGATATTTACACCCGACGGAGGAAGCAAAGCGTGGCGCACAAACCTGGGAGACTGTTCTTTGGGATGGGCGTGAGAGGGATTAGGACAAGTTCACAAGATGATGCAGAGGATGGAAACGATCTTGACGGGCGTGAATTTTAGAATTTTGACAATGAGTTTTCGAATTGAGCTTTGTGCGTGCGGCAAGACTTCGGTTGCGAGAGTGCGGGCGACACTATAAACACCGCCGTGGTTGGATGGTGCGGTGGTACATCATCTTGGCTGGTTTCTCAAGTAAGGTCTGGATAGCTAGGACACATATCCCACCCGAGACAGGAGACCGCTGGTTCGAATCCGGCAAAACCTAACTACATTTCTCGCGGCGCTAGTATGCATGGATGATGAAGGCATGCTTGGATAATCAAAGGTTTTAAATTCCCTTTGATGGGTACTTACGGAGGAGGGTTGACTGTTTGTGTAAGCAAACATACCTCATAGTGGTATTTGCGAATGAAATCCAGAGTATGAGTGTCTCTAACGTCAAAAGAGTCATCCTACATGTATATATAGTACCGGTCATGTGTCATAGCTTAATAGCTGCATACACATTAAATGAATTAAAAAAAAAAAAAAAAAAAAATTAGTCTCGCGTTCGGTGGGTATACCTTGACAACGGTGTCCCCATCACACGGATGTCTAACTCATTCGCCCTCAGCCCCCAGTCAGTAGTTTAATGGGAAAGACAATCTAGCTTGGTGGCCGGTTTTCATACAAGGGCCCACATACGCCATCCGTCATGTTAGATAACGCATGATTAGTGGGGGCTGCTTCCTCCTCGCTCTGTCGCGGTGTCCTCCTGGTCGGGGGGGGGGGGGAGAATTTGTTTTTACACCTTCCATCTCACTTCCACACACCCCAGCCTGCTCCTGCGTGGCTTCGTCTTGCAAGGAGCCGGACTGCTCACACGCTGTTGGCTGCCTACATGGCTGGTGTTCGAAGATATCGTGTCCGTTGAGCTGAGCGTTAGCGTCAGTGTACATTGCTGCACAGAGGTCCCAGAGAACGGAGTTACCAGCAAAATCGGCGAACAGATGGCCAGCACAGACAAATTCTCTACTTCCCAGTGGCGCCAGTGTAGTCGCTCAATCTGCTCTGCATAGCTGGGATAGCCAAGAAGAATGGCAATCGAATCAAGTCGAAAGCAATCTCAATCTAGCTGCGCCACTTCGCCTTAAATACCGGTAAAGGTGTTACTTCAAGAGCAATGGTAAATTTGCCCCATCAACAATCGGCCATCTCTCACTATAAAGCAACTATTCCACGCTTGTCCGCCACAAGGAAACTCATTCATAACATACAGACCTCGGGTCTTGGTCTATGGGGGGGTTGTTGTTCAAATACAGCTCTCCAACCAGAATGGCGAACGGCAGCCTAGACCTTGAGACGAAAGAGGGAGTAGATCGGAAGGCAAGACTGAATACCTGTACGCGGTGCCCTCTACGAACCCGGCAGTGAAATATTCTCCCAGAGCCAAGTTCAGTCAAATTTCGCAATACCAAGGAAGTTGGCCCACGAGGCAATAATTCCAAATTCTCCGCCACGTCAAATTTTCGCTCCCAGCGAGCTCGACTCCCAAGTCTCATCAAGTCTACAAGTACGACCTAGTACATCCTCGTTCCAATGACCACACCTCTCAGCAACTATTCTCTCGCCTCAATTCGCCACCAAATACACGCCGGCATTTACACCCGACGGAGGAAGCAAAGCGTGGCGCACAAATCTGGGCGACAGTTCTTTGAGTTAGTTGTGGGAGGCATCAGGACAAGCCTACAAGATGACACGGAGGATGGATACAATCTCGACGGGCGTGTGGTTTTGAATTTTGGCAAGGAGTTTTACGATTTAAGCTTTGTGTGCAGCTGCCACTATATAAATATGCAAAACAGATTGTTTCTGGTATGGTTGGAGTAGCCTGGGCACCTACTCCACTTGGGAGGGAGACGCCTAAGACCGCATTTCGCGCGGAGAAAATTCGGTGGATGACGAAGGCATGTCTGGATAACCCAGGGTTTTTGAGACGTTTCCCTGGCTGGGTATTCACGGAAGAGGGTTGACTTGGGGTGAAGAAGAAGCCGGCACAACTTTGGAGTTGTACTTGCAGATGAAATCTGAAGCATGAGTGCTCTTGTATACTGAGTCATCTTTTATGTACATATTCTCTGATATTGTGTCATAGTTAGACAGCTGCATACGCAATTAAAATTTGTTGCAATAAAAAAGGGAATAGATTACAAATACGCATGCTGATATGCTCCTTTTCGAGGGAGTCGACTTTGGCATGGGTTTGGGCGATACGAACAAGATTTCGCACATTGCCACCGACACTTTAAAAATATCACGAACCATACTTCCTTTGGTGGATGGAGTTTTGAGGAAATAACTCTGGTCAGTCCGCCAACATGTGACGCGAGTTAGGGCGTTGACGTGGAAATCTACCTCCAAGTAGATAACACTGGGGAGATCGGGCGTGGCGCAGGTTAGATCTCTGCTCTCAGCGAGCTCCCATCAAATTAGTCATGGAACACGACACGATCGGAAGGGAGACGAGGCGAGAAGTTTTGCCTCCCAGCCGCCCGTGCTAGTATTAATTCGAGGACCACAGTCTTGGAGCCGGGAGTTTCTGTCTCATGTATTGCTGCATGTAACTTTACCTGGCTACTATTTGCGCAGCGGTTCACGTGGTGGGGGACAGGCTGGGCGTCTCATAGATTTGATCTTGACTGTGAACACCCGTCTTCGACCCTCCGGGGATAGCGGGTTAAACCTAGGCTTTGAAATTGAAACAAACGACATGACCGCTGCTATGTATATATATTGGATGACTCTTCTGACACTGATACGCTGGGTTCATTCGCAAATACCACCATGAGGCGTGTTTGCTGAGACAAACAGTCAACCCTCCTGCGCAAGCATCCAACCAAAGAAATTCGAGCTGGCCTTCGTCGCCCATGTAAACCAGCACCGCGGGAAATGTGGTTGTATCTTGCTGGATTCGAAGCGGCCTGTCTAAATCTGTAATTCATAATGTCAAGGGTAACTTGGTGGGGCTGCCTAATTGGGTATGGCGTAACGGAAAATGATGGATGAATATGTACATAGTCTCTTGGGATGGAAAAGATTAGAGGATTATCCAAGAACCATCCACATCGTTGCAACAAGCTTGTAATTGATGGTGAGCCTGAAGTCCTCGCTCACTGCCCTGAACAAGCCGGGACGATAGGCCGAGCGGTAAGCCACATCAGACTGTACCTTGACAATAAAGGGACACTCCAGTGACTCTTCATGGAATCAGACCAGGCAAGACAAGCCTCGGCCTGCAGCGAAATACTAGCAACATCCACTACCGCGTCAGTCCCGAGGGAGCAAATTGTGAAGGCATGGAGACAGACTCGAGATTAATGCTGTTTCGAGCCGAGGATGGGAGAGGGAGAGAGATCACCTAAAAATCTACCAAGATTTAAGCGTACCCCATTCCAGCTTCCTCGCTGTCCACACGAAAATAATTCAGAGTCATCATGGTTGGAAATGTCAAGTAGGGTTCAAAGTCCTCCCTACGCATCGACTCCGATCGGACTCTAGTAAAATCTCATCCAACTACTCCAGTGCCATGACTTGAGCCCAAGGGCACAATCTAAATACGCACGGCACGGGCATTGGAAATAAGCTTGCCCATCTCCGTAAAATGTAAGGGTGGCGGACGATTAGCGTAATTGCTGTCGAAAGGAAGGCAAGCAGCAATACAGCCAATTCTACACTGTTAAAAATTTGGGGCGCGGGAATGAGGAATCTAGAGGGATTGCCCACTTTCACTGCCAATGCTAGACAGCGCCGCGTGCCTTGGTGGCCGAATAGACGACCACCGGGCAGGACCAACGACATTATTCAATACAACGTGGAGTGCAGGACGCTAAGCATTCCACATGTGAGAAGCCGTATCATGGCTCAATACAGTATGACTTTTACCAGTAATCCCTTCTTGAACCAAAATGCGAGACGAGCATTCGGAAATCACGAGGCAGATTAGCTACCCAACACTGCTGCAAGCACCAAGCCCGACTCACCACATTCCATGAGACTAGTCACAGTGGATCAAATTAATCTGCAAGCAAGATTAGGCTGATATTTTGAATGAATATCCCCACCAGCCAACTCCCTCGGCACCCCCATACGGCAAGACGGACGACTGGAAGTTTGGAAAACAGCTGATGGGGCCGGGAGCACGCAAACAGTAGCACATGTCTGCTTTCACCAGTTCGAGCCAGGACACGCCTATTCCATGTCACCTTGAGCAATCCAAATGCCATGGATGCGGCGCCAAACAGGCATCACGGCATCTGCGGCTGGAACGTGGTAGAAGGCGGCAAGCAGGGAAGGAGATGATTGAACAGCTGGACGGCCTTTGCCAAGCACGAACAGCCTTCCACAAACTGCCCCGGGAGATGGACCGCCACTAAAGCAGGACTATGATAAACGTAACGACTGGCAATACGCTTCCAATTCACGGCGCAGAGTCGGCGGCAGGATTACAAAGCAAGGGCGGCCCTGCTTCCACCAAAAGCTTCGAATGGCTCTGAAGTTTGCCTCTGCGGAGGAATAAGGGTCATGGAGCGCTCAAACCATGCATTTGCAAGCCGATGAGGAAGGGAAGATTGCATGGCTTGTTTTAATAGATTGACCGTGTGCTTGAAGACGGCACATCTGCTGATAGGCCCAGACTCATGTAGCATATCGTTGCTTTTCAAAGGAAGCGCCTTTGAATTCTTTACCCATCGGCACTCACCCATCTACCGCTGCACTATAGAGGCAGAGGGCTGGATCGGCTCTACCGACATGACATATCTCATCCCACAGCTCGACTAGTGGTTACTATTACTGTCTCGTCTCGGGCTAGGACTGCTTGTGATTGCACTTTCCGCGACCTTTGCCCTATCCTACGGCATGAATCAGGGGAGAGCAACTCTTGGGTAAAAACAGGTCTTCTGCGGCGGGCTGCCCGGCCCCTTCAAACGCATCAGAAGGCTAAGCTCTCTTGTGCACGTCTATGTGGGGGGGGGGGGTAAAAATGATAAATCTCGGCAGTAATATTCACGCGTGTCTCGTGGCTCCGACGACGACAATCTGCATGTGTGGAGAGCGGGAGACTAGGTGGAAGCTTGCATTTCTACTCACGTCAAGACTCCTCCTTGAATGAAACCTCGCACACTCCAGATAACAGAACGACCAATCACACCTGGCAAAGTGAACAGCCCGAATATGGCAGGGGATGAATGGAGCGCTGGGCCGCCTGCATCGCGAGCAGTGGGCGCGGGGGTCCTCGAGCGTGGCTGTGTTGTTGGATTTAGCCCGGATGTTGGTTCTGGCAGCGTTCCACACCCAGTGGTATTTGGGGATTTCCCCTTCAGCTACACACTCGCAAACGGCCATCGTTTCCGTGGCTAGTGAGGGCTCCTCGAAGTGCGTGTTCGAGTGGAGGATGGGCCGTGTGGTGGGGAAAAGCCGAGACGTCCGTGAACAGTCACATACTCAGTCGGACGATAACCGAATCAGACCACACATGACGAGTAGGCCGTTTGCAACTACACGCCAAGTCCACTTGGGCCGCCATGACGACCCCCACGCAAGAGACCCGCCTCTCGCAGGTCATACTGCCACCACTAGCTCCGGCGACTCTCTTCTCAGCGTCCGCCGCCCGCCCTCGAAGCAGGAAGGCGCAGACGATGCATCTCGTTTCGCGACAAACGGCTTGGAAGCCCGGCGCACTAGATGGTCTGCGCCTCGGGTGGTAGGATGAAAGCAGAGCAGGCGGCTCGCCGGAGTCATTTGCAGGTAGACGGCAAAACTAGTGGGCCCGCGCCTCCCCAGCCTGCATGGAGATGAGGCCGAGGTCGTAGCTGCGCACCTGCGTTTGCCGGAGAATGCCCTGTCGTCTCAGCTTCTCTTCCATGGCCATCCTTCACGACTCGGAGTCGCGGTTGGAATACTGCTTCAGCCTTGATTAGAGGCGGCCTTACCCAACCAAACACTCCTGACTCACGGCCCGCACCTTGTACATGCGACGTGATGCTCTGGACTCCAGGGACACCGGCGCTCTAGTTTCGAGGCGCAAATACGATTGGGTGGGTGTCACGGTTTCAGTACAAAATTCACGGGCCGGCTTATAGGGACAATAGTTTAATTATGATTCTGTGGGAAGAGAGAATTCCCGTACTTATCGACTACCTATTCATACAGTCTGGAATATCCCTCTCCGATAATCACCTTGAAGATCCTTGGTACTCCTCTAACCCTCATGAACTCTCAGTGTGTTTCAACAGGGCTCAATGTGAACCATCTAGGTTCCCTATCATCCACGATCTTCCCGGGAACCTCCCTTTGCATAATTGCCTGCGCTGGACAGCGGAGGCTACGGGAAGGCTTGGGCTTGCCAGCCGTCACTGTGGTGAGTTTATCTTCACCAAGTAGTCGAAGCTCGTCTATGAGTGTCTCGCAAATGGACGTTGTTGAAAAACCGACCTCAAGGATCCTACATCTGTCAGACGCCCTAGTTTCGAATCGTAGATATGTTGAGCGGGCTAGTGATTGGCCGCACGTTTATTGAATATTTGCTACCGCTTCGAGTACCGCTTGCTGGATCACTAATGCAGAGGTCTATGTATCTACATACGTAGACTATCATACACATGGTTGCTCGTATATTATTTTTGACGCCCATTCGGGGGTGCACATGCTGGATACTGTTGCTAGTATGTTTCACAGGAGTATGGACGATTTGCCAGTCAGAGCGAGTCTTGGACATCCATACACACGAGCACCGCGACGAATATGGTGTAGTCTTGCTGGATTAGAATCAGCCATCTCCTGTCTCGAGTGGGATACGTGTCCAGGATGTCTAGACTCTACTTGAGAGGCCGGATCGCATGAGGTGCCATTACACCATCCAATCAGGGCGGTGTTAGTAGTGTCGCCTATACTCTCGCGGCCAAAGTCGAGTAGCGCGCAACACTTGAGGTAGTATACTCCATTCGAAAGACTGAAATGTCACCCCTTGTCTCGTCTTGCTCGCCTTTCTCCAAATCTCTCGCGTGCATTCCAAGATCTGCTTCCCAGATTCCTCACCTCATGCGGGCATTCATGCTCTCGTGGGCGTAGATTTGGGGGCCAAGTGATGTGGAGAGGGATGTATTCTGTCGTATTCGTAGACACGAGGAGGCTTTGGCCCAACACCATCTTGATAGTCGTCAAATTTGTCGAGGCATCCTTGCACTCGTGTCTTGTGGGCCAGAGGATGGCGACGAGCCAAGCTGCCCTTCTCGCGCGCGCGACCAAGGCCCGACAGGATAAATGTAAAGTGCGTGATATGCATGGCTCCATCACGAAGATGGGATCCAATGTGGATTTTTGGGACACCCCTACGTTGTTCTACACATGAACGTGTCACGTGATGTTCGTGATTAAGGGCTTGCTGTGGAAAGAAGAGAGGAAGACGTCCGTGTAACTCTAGATGCTCGACGTGCCGCGAATGTGGTAATCGAGGGATGACAGCTCCAAGATACGTGGAAGATGGGCTGGCTAGAACCAGCCATCGATTGAAGTATCTCCTTCCCCTGATACCGGATGGCCGAGGTGAGGGTGCGTGATGGAATAGCGCGGCCCGTCGTTCGCGGAAGCTTGGGGCCGGGCGAGAATGCCCGCTCGCCTCACCCATCTCCGTCCTACGCATGGCCGCGGAGGGTTGGGAGTGGCAGGTGAAGTCTAACGTATGCGCATGACGTTCGAATGTGCGGAAGGGTGTCAGGGTTGAGCGAGGCAGCGCAGAGGGTTCGACGGGAGGCTCACGATTCCCTCGCATGGTCGCGAAAGGAATTCGACCGGTGCAGTGTTCTAGCTGACTGAGTACATGCAGGCCCGACGTTGGACTTACCGTCAGCGGCCACGCGCACTGTGCTCCGACCTCGTATCTATCTGCGGCAGAGGTCACGTGGTCACGATAACGAGGTAAGCGTGGCAAAGGTGCGCACCTCTAATGGGGAAAGTATGGAATATCTCTACCGATGGCGAGGCGGAGGCGGAGAGGACCAAAGCGGAGCACCTCACCCGTCTCCACAAACGCCTGAGCTGGGCCCAGAGCGGCATGGGCATGCGGATGAGAAGCGAACCCATCAGCTTCACCTCTTTTTTTTCTTCTTTTTTTTTGCATCAGATTTTAATTGCGTATGCGGCCATCTAGCTATGACACAATATCAACGAAAAGTACCGAAACCATGCCTCAATTTACAAGTAGAGCACTCATGCCTCGGATCTCATTTGCAACTAATCAATGATCTTACAAGTAACAAGAGGGGACAGGAGCACCGTACAAGGTGTGGCCTGGGCCAGAGAGGAGCCCAATGTGCTAGACAGTCGAAGACCCAAGTAGTACGATAAACAAACCACTCACTCATTTGCAAGTAGCACTGCGAAGTTATGCCGGCTTCTTCTTCACCCCCAAGTCAACCCTCATCCGTGAATACCCAGCCAGGGAAACGTCTCAAAAACCCTGGGTTATCCATTTGCTTTTCTCCACGCGAAATGTGGTCTGAGGCGTCTCCTTCCCAAGTAGAGTAGGTGCCCAGGCTACTCCAACTATACCAGAGACAATCTGGTTTGCATATTTATATAGTGGCAGCTGCACACAAAGCTTAAATCGTAAAACTCCTTGCCAAAATTCAAAACCACACGCCCGTCGAGATTGTATCCATCCTCCGTGTCATCTTGAAAACTTGTCCCAATCCCTCTCACGTCCGTCTCAAAGAACTGTCTCCCAGATTTGTGCGCCACGCCTTGCTTCCTCCGTCGGGTGTAAATATCGGCGTGTATTTGGTGGCGAATTGAGGCGAGAGAATAGTTGCTGAGAGGTGTGGTCATTGGAACGAGGATGTACTAGGTCGTACTTGTAGACTTGATGAGACTTGGGAGTCGAGCTCGCTGGGAGCGAAAATTTGACGTGGTAGAGTATTTCGAATCATTGCCTCGTGGGCCAACTTCCTTGGTATTGCGAAATTTGACTGAACTTGGCTCTGGGAGAATATTTCACTGCCGGGTTCGTAGAGGGCACCGCGTACAGGTGTCAGTCTTGCCCTCCAAGAGGGGGTTCAAGGGCATGAGGCTTGCGCAGGCGTCCCTATCTCCTCGTCAATGCGATCCCGTGATAGCCACGTTCTGGCCTTGACCGCACCGAGAGCCGTTGCGCTGCGTCTCCAAGCCACGAGACCATGTCTATCGTCGAAGTACTTTGATGGATAATTACGACTCGGAGCGTAGCGCGATAGGCTCCTCGACCGCTGCGGCACTGACGTCTTATCACCCTAGCAGCTCCAAGACCTCTAACAGATGCCACCAGCCCAGGCGTGCGAGGAGGAGTGTGTGGATGTCGGGAAATGGAGGGCCTGCACGCGACGGGATGGCGCCTAAGTTGGCTCGACCTAGCGCACGCCATTACCATGATATTAGAGCGAACGCGCCTCGCAGCAGTAGACTGCAAAGCTCGGAAACCTGCGAGGTTAATGAGGATGGACTGGCGGGAGACATCACACGCAAACCTATGCCCCGACATCGTCCTCTAGATGTGGTGGGCTAGAGGCAGACCATTGTCCATGCAGTCATATGGCAGCCACACCACATTACACGCCGCGCGCAAGGAATGTTTGCGCCGAACAAGCGGGCAGCAGCTGTTCTGGCGCACATAATCTACGCCGGGGCATGGCAGGAGCTGCAGTAGCGCGCAGATTGTGACTGAGTTTGGAATGAGCTTGGCCTTTCGAAATGGGATACGCGAGATCGTTCTTGCGGACTATCGTTGGGAGCAAATTAATGTAGTTGGAGGTCTTAAACTCTTGTCTTACATGCTATCATCGTCCTCACAAAGACTTGAGTCGAACATGACTCTGACCTGATACAACCTATTCGACTAGTTTTGATGAGAACTTAGCCCTCATGCAAGCAATTCTTTTGGTCACTTTCACTCTACTCAAGCGATCATTGAAGCACATACTTGATGGTATTTTCGGCTTGAAAGTGAGTAATTACAAATGTAATCTCTGATAGCTGGCTACCGCCTGTAGTACGCCAAGATTACGTATTAGCCGACTGAATTTTTGCCTAGACCTCACGCTTGGTATCTCAGTCTTTCTTTCGGGCCAGCCTTATAATTTCCGCACACGATCAACAAGCTCAAGTTATATCTTCAACTGTTAGTTCTAACTGTGATTTTTAACAGGACCTGAGTTCAATGAAACTTTGTAATACGAAAGGTGAAAACATAATTTTCTTTCTTAGCTATCAAATTACTGTAATAGGTAGAGGCGCAGAGGCTTCCAAATAAAAGTCAAGAGTTGGCTGTGGAGCGGCTTAACAGTAGCTTACGCTTCAAATCTAGTAGATTTCTACTCCACGTAGGCTTGGTCTATTTAAAATAGTGTGAGATTTCATTTCGTATCGCTAACTGTCGTCAAATTCCCCAAGTTACCCATTCAATATGTATGCTATATTTTCGGATGAGCAGCATCTTCCCCAATATTCGCTGGCAACCAACTTGATGAGAATCGAATCTCTAAAACTGCGTGACTCATGGTATGCTCCAGGGCTGTACTGTACTAGAGGGATGACCTTTCTTTTCACAATGACTACATTATGGATTGATTATTTCAGCTTTTATTGCTGGTTGGACTTGAAGTTAGGGGCGTTATCACTCGTCATCGATGGCTTGATTTTTTGAGGATAAAGCTCATTTAGGTTGTAACGCTTCTGCATCTCCCACTCTTTTCCCATCACGACACTCATGCCACAGATACCCTGTAGTTATCCATAGAGTTAAATTTTGATGGAAAGAGCCAAGGTGGGGAGACTAACCTGATATATCTCTATTATGATGACCCTATCCGCATTGACCAGGTCAACTTTGTGGAAATCAGAGATTGAAGCGGCTACTTGCTTGATAACTTCGTCTCTTTTGAGGGTGTTATGGTTTCGGATGGTTGGTCGAATAGCGTACTACATTACTGATCAATCATCTGAAATAGCGAGGCAAGGCAATCGTTTTCCAACGCTCCTGGGTAACGATAGAAATACTTTTACTCACAGAAAAGCGATTGCCGTTTCTAGATTCATAATCTTCCTCTTGAGATTCATGCGTAGCAAGATGAAAGTGTTTCGATAAGACTTTACTCGAAAGTTCTTGAAGGCCTTTTTCTGTTGCCTTTTCCATTAGCGTCATGGGGGTTAATCGATTAATGTATCTCGTCCGATGAAGATTGGGCTCTTCCACGACCAGCTTTATGATGTCCTCCACAAATTTGACCGGGTCGATGGGTGGTCCCGTCTTGAAGAACAAAACGCATTGTAGATCTAGATACACAGGTGAGAATAGTTTGGGCGCAGATTTCGACTCTTCTAATGCCTTCATCTCTTTCTGGAAGAAGGCTTCTATATCATCATCATCATCATCATCATCATCATCATCTTCAGTTTGAGGAGCATCCGCTGTGATTCCGTACAATTTTTGAGCACACTTGGGTGCAATCAGTAGTATTCAGATCACTGCAGTACAGGTGGGTTTACCTCCTCAAGAAAAAGCCGAAGCTCCTCGGTAGCTTTTCCTTCCATTCCACGCGCACATGTAGCCCATATTCCACAATCACCCGGCTCAATCTTTCCGCCACTGCGGGAAGCCGCCACTGCGAGCTGGTGAGGAGTGTTCCATCTTCCGCCGGATCCTCCCTTCGCAGACCACAACAGGTTAGTCTAGGTGCAGAGAAGAAGACCAGCTCTCACCACGTAGAGTGGCCGAAGAATGAAAGCTCAACTAAGCTTGCGGAAATAAAAATCAGTTGTTGTGTAAAGCCGGGTCTGCTCAGATGTGGTCATTAGAGAATAGGATACAGGTCAACACATATATCTTCGGCGCCATGCGGCAAGATCATAATCAACAGCGGTACCACCTCCAAAGCCCTACTCCCATCACCAGTAATTACACGCACCTGCAAGCCAAAAGCATATTCAACGTACTTTGCTCATTTTACCACCTCTTCCTCCGCAGCCTCTCTCTCCTGCAGGCCGAACTTTGCGCTTGATCGTATGAGACATGGTGAGGAGAACGCTGGCAGATTTTGGTAATATTTCAGACTCTCTAGATTGTGCGTGTATGCAGTTGGATCGATAGCTCTGCCTAGCGCATTGCGTCGACGTGAGATTTCCGTCACAGATATGGCTCGCTTATCGCTCTTGTGTCACTAGTACTAAGGCTTTTGCATATTTTCTAGCGCCATGAGCAACAAAGACTGATCCGTTGGCAGTGGTGTGTGTCCAGGTCACGGGACAAAGGGATGATAACATTAGTGTGGTATATATTATGTAATCATAGGTTAGCGTGTTTGTAGTCTTAAGGAGTTTCTAGTTAGCATGAAATGAATAACGAACTTACACTAGACCTAACGAACCCCATAGGCATTCTGCAATCCAAAATTACAGGCGTGCTTTGAGTTCATAGTCGACAGTAAGACATTCGTAATCCATACACAAGAACGCACAGTGGTGTCTCATGCAAGCCGTCAGATCTTCTATGCATTTGGGAATGCAAGATAGAAGTTTTCTTCCCTGTTAGCGTTACCCTGTGTGGTTCACTAGCTGCAAGGGCAGCCTCCCACTACATCTACGACAACAAGACGAGTGTAGCCACATTAGGTAAACGCGGCGATACGTGTGGGATTGAGTCAATATTAAAAGTACCGTGACCATTACAATAAAAAGTCTTCGAAATCTTGCTCGGCATGAAAAGCTGAGCTCTCTGACGAACCCGACCTGCATACAAAGCTAGGTCCATAAGTCAACCGATTGCGGGTAATCCACGTAACAGGATAACAGCCCTTCTCTACCATAATTGTAAAGTTAGCGGCTGCACACTGATCGTAGCATGGCATTGTGGTGCGCTCGATACTGTTCTGGAAAGAACAATGTTATATTTACGATTGAACAGAATCATCAGCTCACATTTTACACAAAGGTCAGAGCCTCATGACGTATCTAGATATTTCTAGATACGCTACATAGAACCCCAATTGCTATGCATAAGCATTTGCCTCTTTATTAGAATTTACGGGTGCGGAGGTGGCTGAGTACATGATAGCCAGTTATGTCATAATTATTCTTATACGGCGATTTTTTCGTCTAGGAGTTGTGTCATTCCTCACTGTAAAGTGACACACCTCTTGGAGGGCATGACTAAACACCTGTACGCGGTGCCTTCTCCGAACCTATGAGTGGAATATTCTCCCAGAGCCAAGTCCAGTCAAATTTCGCAATACCAAAGAAGTCGGCCCACGAGGAAATGCATCAAAATACTCTACCACATCATTTTTTCACCTACAAAGAATTCGACTCCTACCCAAGTCTCATCAAGTCTACAAGTAAGACTTGGTACATCCTCGTTTCAATGACCACACCTCTCATCAACTATTCTCTGGCCTCATCTAGCCGCCAAATACACGCCGACATTTACACCCGACGGAGGAAGCAAAGCGTGGCGCACAAATCTGGGCGACAGTTCTTTGAGTTAGTTGTGGGAGGCATCAGGACAAGCCTACAAGTTGACACGGAGGATGGATACAATCTCGACGGGCGTGTAATTTTGAATTTTGGCAAGGAGTTTTACGATTTAAGCTTTGTGTGCAGCGGACACTATAAAGACACGCAAACGATGGAAGATGACGTGGTTAACCTCAAGCTGCTGTTCTCTGGTATGGTTTGGATAGCCGGGACACCTACTCCACTTGCAAAGGAGACAACTCAGACTACATTTCGCGCGGAGAAAAGCAAATGGATAACTCAGGGTTCTTGAGACTTTCCATGTGTGGGTATTCACGGATGAGGGTTGATTTGGGGTGAAGAAAAAGCTTCCGTAACTTCGCAGTGGTACTTGCAAACTAAAATCCGAGGCATGAGTACTCATCTATTATATTGAGTCATCTTTTCTATACATTTTCTCGAGTATTGTGTCATAGCTAGATAGCTGTTCACACAATTTAAATCTGATGTAAAAAAGTACGAAGGAAGAGTGTGAAACCCCTTAATAATTCGAGTGTCCTTTCGTCAATGTTTACACTATAGTTTTCCTCAAAGCCTCCAAGGCCAACAAGGGTCGCTTAGCTCAGTTGGTTAGAGCGTGGTGCTAATAACGCCAAGGCCGCGAGTTCGACCCTCGTAGTGACCAAGATCGGAAGGCTGATTAGCCCACATACATTTTTGAAAGCCTGCACCGCAAGCGGGTTTGAAACTGTGACTTCTATTTTTGAATCAGATTTTAATTGCTTATATAGCTATCTAGCTATGACCCAATATCAGAGAAAACACCGAAAAGATGACTCAATATAATAGATGAGTACTCAAGCCTCGGATTTTAGTTTGCAAGTACCACTGCGAAGTTACGGAAGCTTTTTCTTCACCCCAAATCAACCCTCATCCGTGAATACCCACACATGGAAAGTCTCAAGAACCCTGAGTTATCCATTTGCTTTTCTCCGCGCGAAATTTAGTCTGAGTTGTCTCCTTTGCAAGTGGAGTAGGTGTCCCGGCTACTCAAACTACACACACACCGCCAGAAGGCGGACCACGGCACCTTTCATCGTTGGCTTGTTTTTATAGTGTCAGCTGCACACAAAGCTCAATTCGTAAAACTCCTTGCCAAATTTAAAAATTATACGCCCGTCGAGATTGTATCCATCCTCCGTGTCATCTTGTAGGCTTGTCCTGATGCCTCTCACGTCCGTCCCAAAGAACTGTCTCCCAGATTTGTGCGCCACGCTTTGCTTCCTCTGTCGGGTGTGAATATCGGCGTGGGCGTGTATTTGGTGGTCAACTGAGGCCAGAGAATAGTTGATGAGAGGTGTGGTCATTGAAACGAGGATGTACCAAGTCTTACTTGTAGACTTGATGAGACTTGGGTAGGAGTCGAATTCTTTGTAGGTGAAAAAATGATGTGGTAGAGTATTTTGATGCATTTCCTCGTGGGCCGACTTCTTTGGTATTGCGAAATTTGACTGGACTTGGCTCTGAGAGAATATTCCACTCATAGGTTCGGAGAAGGCACCGCGTACAGGTGTTTAGTCATGCCCTCTGAAAATAAAGTATGTTTGCAGGAAGTCTGTTCTACATCGCTATATTCTCAAATAAGACATAATAGGAGAATAATGATAATGTGGTGTTTAGTCAGCAGGCCTAGAACAATGGAAAGCAGCTAGTGTCGTCAGCGGCAAGAGAAAAGACAGGAAATGAATTATCTGTTAGAATTTAGAATCATTGGGGCTATCAATTAGGCCACAATGCCGGCAAAGACGAATTCTTCACCTTCCAGTGGTGCCGGTGTAATCGCTCAGTATGCTCTGCATATCTGGGATAGCCAAGAAGAATCGCATCCGAATCGAAGTCGAAAGCAACCTCAAGCATGTCTCCATTTGACAACTTCTCGACAATTTCTTTCTTACTATTCTCATCTCAGTCCTCAACCTCCTTTTATCCACGCCTCATCTCGCCTCAACAACCAATAAAGAAGTTACTCCAATTGCAAACAGGAGCTTGCCCCATTAATTACCGGCCATCACCGACTACAAATTTACGACCTACGTATACCCGCAAGGAGGAAATCAAGTCATAATATACAAAGCTCGGGTCATGGTTTATGGGGGACTGATGCTCTAATGGAGTTCTACATCTTGAGGAAGGATAGGCGGCTGAGATGTGGTGCGAGAGGGGGAATACGTCTCTAAAGACGATACTGGGACTGACATTTTCGAGGAGTTTTCAACTTTGGAACGTTTGTGGGCGCCAAGACCGAGATTTCGGCTAATTAGCCAGGAGGGCTTCTTTTGTCGATGAGTCAACGGCACTCCCCAGCGCCCTGGACGGCACAAAAGAAGTTAGGCTAAGCTACCATACAGCAATCACGCCCTGTCAAGACTTTTCTGACATTCCAGCACGACCTTAGGGAAGGAGTTGGAAGGAGGCTAGAAAGGCAGAGTGCGAATTTCCCGAGGTACACACAAGTCTGCAGCGCCCAGCTGGCCGGCCTCTTCAAACGCTTCAGAAGGGGCACTATGTCTTCGGATTTAGTCCTAATGTCGGTATTAGGAGAGCTCCGCACCCAGTGGTTTTTGCGATTTTTCCCGGCTGCCATACACCCGCAAATGGCCATCGTTTCGTTGGTTGGAGGAGGGGGATAATGAAGGGCAAAGGGCTCCTCTAAGTGTATGATCGAATGAGGGCTTGCGAGGGGCGGTACTGTTTGAGGGGAGCTGTATAGGAGGCATAGGAGGGGATACACAACTGGCATAGGTATCCTTGGCCTGTAGGCAGAGAGGACCTGCATGTCCTACATAGTCTTAGACTCAGACAGGACAATAAATTTTTTTTTTTAATAATTAGGCCACAGTGTTGGTACACACGTGACTACAAATTCTGTACTTAGTTTCACCTCGGTAGTTACTTGAATGAATGCGCTCTACAACCTCAATGACAGAGGGGTCATTATTTCCTTAATATTATCTACAAAAACACCCCCTCTAACATCCACCGGAATATATGAAGGGCCCAAGGTAGTATGACAACATAGATGAGAAGTGAGCATATTGGCCTCAACTATGATCTATATAAAGGAAAGGTCCCGGGAGCGGCAAATCCAATATGCGAGTGGGGGTATCCGTCACAAAACGTCAAAAACATGGCCTTGTCTGGTGCTCAGTGAGTTAGGGGAAAAGGAGAGAAGCTGGCAGAGGCAAAAGATAGGTCTTTTGAAGCCATGATTAACGGCACGGATGATGTGAAGAGAACTACAGAGCGGATACTATTGAGAAAACGAGTTCATGGGAAGTCGTAGAATAGTCGCAATAGATGTAACAGAAAGCGTGTGCAGACATAGGATAGCGCTTTACGTCGAATATGAAGAAGACGGATACGCATTGTAGATCTGCTTTATTGATGACTGTTAAAATAAGTGTGAAAGGTTGATAACGTACAGTGGTTTAACGGCAAGTATTTATGTACATAGATTTTACACCAAATATACCGTCGAAAGTAACAATTCCCAGTCATTCAAACATTCAACGATGGTATCATTAGATGCGCCTGCATAATATTATCTTGTAAAGCTGAGATATTGGTGTTGTCATTGCTGTGTGCTGATGACGTACCATTGACACAGCATCGCTTATCCTGTCCACAACACTTGCTTAGTACTAGCCATTTCAGGTGGTGTGATCTATAATTAGGCCTGGGATTGGATGATGCAGTAGTACACTATTCTGGCCCTTGCCCCAAGGCGATTCTAGGTAGCTTGAGCTCCTACGCCATGTGAGACAGGAGAAAGCTGCTTCGAACCAAGGAAAACCCACACACCACTCTCTCTCTCGCGGTGACATTGTACCTGTGGGATGATGATAGCACACTCGGCTAACCATAGGCTTTTCACCATTTTCTCTGTCTGGACTAGGGGGGCTATTCTCGACACCTGTGTGGCTGGGTCTGCAAGTTTTTTGATACGTTTTCCCGCACACACATTTCCATTGCTACCTCTTTTTATTTTTATTTTTGGGGCAGAAGGTTCCATGGGAAAGAGGGCTGAATGGCTATTCATCACGGGCAATATATCAATGGTCTTTCGAGAAACACGATGGGCAAAGAGCACCATAAACACACACCTCTCTCTCTACCGTCGGTATGCGCGGAAAAGGTTACTCGCCGCAAGGACTAATCTCGAGTGGTATGTGCGAATAGAAGCTGAGTGTGAGTCATCCCACTTTAAATACATATCTTCCGATAAAGCCTGCATGGGCCTCAAGGCGCCAAACCAGGCAAGGTTGATTCATTTATTTACATGCAGGCCTGATGCCATCAGATATTAAGTAACGGTAGGCTGGAACAGTTGCGGCTTGCAGATGACGTGGAGATAATTGTCGATGAAAGGATGACGCGATGGGGAGAAGGATAGGACTGAATTCACACTGGATGAACAGTATAAACGCACCATTCCTACAGGAAACCTCAGAGGGGGACATGAGTGGACACTTGCACGCGGTGTCCTCTACGAGCCTCGAAGTGAAATATTCTCCCAGAGCCAAGTTCAGTCAAATTTCGCAATACCAAAGAAGTTGGCCCACGAGGCAATAATTCAAAGTTCTCCGCCATGTCATATTTTCGCTCTCAACGAGTTCGATTCCTATCCAAGTCTCATTAAGTTTACAATAACGACCCAGCACGTTCTCATTCCAATGACTACACCTCTCATCAACTATTCTCTGGCCTCAGTTGACCACCAAATACACGCCCACGCCGATATTTACACCCGACAGTGGAAGCAAAGCGTGGCGCACAAATCTAGGAGACAGTTCTTTGAGATGGACGTGAGAGGCATCAGGACAAGTTCACAAGATGACACAGAGGATGGGCACAATCACGACGGGCGCGAGTTTTACGACTTGAGCTTGGTGTGCGTCAAGACTTTGGTTGCGAGAGTGCAGGCGCCACTGCAAACACTGTCAGCGTTGGATGGTGCGGTGGTACATCCTCTTGGCCGGCCTTCCAAGTAAGGTCTGCATAGCTAGGATACATATCCCACTCGAGACAGGAGATGGCTAGTTCGAATGCAGCAAGACACCACCACATTTCTCGCGCTGCAAGTTTTTACGGATCACGAAGGCATGCTTTGACAACCAAAGGTTAAGAATTTCGCTTTGGTGGATGCTTACGGAGGAGGGTTGACTGTTTGTGAAAGCAAACACACCTCATAGTGCTATTTTCCAATGAAACCCAGAGTATGAGTGTTTCTAACGTCAAAAGGGACATCCAACATATATAAATAGCACCGGTCATGTTTCATAGCTATATAGCTGCATGCATATTAAATGATTTATAAAAAAAAAGGAAACCTCAGGAAACCTCAGGAAAACTAATAGACATGAGACAGACAGTTTTTGAGGCTTTTTACCAAACGAGTTTCCTCCCTTGTAAATATTGTAGCTAGATATACCTGCATGGGCTAAGTGGAATCAAATCAGATACAATTTCACAACTTTCTCCTTTGGTCTATCAACTCCAGCCCCAATCACACTGAAGCGATATGCCGCACGAGTCCAACAACTCGTATCGCACTCCCAGATAACTCTGTCATTCTTACGGCAACATCAATTATATCCATAGGGTACGACGACTGGGGACGTCACATCGAACATTACGCCGACCGGCACTAAACGAGGAGTTTCCAACTTCAACGTCTTCTCATCTCGAACTGATCCGTGGGGCATTTGGCGCAAAACATGCGCGCGGAGATATTCCAAAGAAAATACCTCTCGGAATCAACCTGGGCCGTGTCAACGAGGCGCGAGGGCATCATTCACACATGGATGGGGATCAGCATGGTTCCGGTCGTTTGGGCGGGACGAGGCCCTCGTGCTTTTCGGTACTTGAGCTGATCCGGCCCGGCCCCACCCGTGCTTAAGCTCCAGTAGGAGTGCAACGGTAGTCATGTAACCTCGCCCGTTAATGGACAAACAATCGAGGCGGAATGCTGCATGTAGTTTGAAAGGCTTTTCCCTGCACATTGTAGCAGCCCATGCTCATCGGCTTGTATAGAAGCTCTGGATAGGATGGTAAGTAAGAATATACTTTATGTCTCTCAGTAACAAACTTTCGAGAGTATCTGATCTTAACCTGGCTTAAACGGTAAACTCTTTCCTTCAGATGGCCTAGGATTCAGTGTCCCGGAACTCAATAATTTATTTGGTAATTCAATGAAATACTTCAAATATTTCTTGGCTGTAGACGCGCGTGATGACTTGAGTTGCCGGCTTAAGCTAATTCTGCTAGCAGAAAGAGGGACCCAGTGGGTTTGATTTTATTACTCATCTGAGGCTATTTACCATGGAAGTACCAAGGCCCGATTTTGGTTAGCTCCTAGGCAACACGCCCTATAATGCGGACCAATCAGACTCCAGACTGACAAGACCTGAAATTGATCCGTTTCCTCTTTGAATTCACGCAGATGAGGATGGCATCCCACTAACATGTGTACTGGCGGAATTTAATAAAACAAATCTATTCCACTCTTTAACAAACGCCAGAAATAATGCTAGATATCTCTATATCACACTGGGATATTAGAACAACAGCTACACTACATCTGAATTCATTGAGTAATAATTAGATTTGTCTGAGCTAGCCCTCTATTTATTTTATAAATAGAACTTATAAGGTAGGCTGATATACTGATCTTACCCATACAAGTACAAATGGTAAATACTCAGAATAATTGATGTGATTCTTCACAATTTATTTCTCGGTTCCATCCCACTATCATAGGTGCAAAGAACTACCTTTTTCAAAAAAAGTCTTCTGGCATTTTGAAATAATGGCAGCTTGTCTGCTTACTTCTTCTAAGCGATCAATTACTTGTTTACTTCCATCGACAAAGCCATAGAGGGCGTAAGGAATCCCTACATCCGAACAATACTCTTGCACAAGCTTTTGAGTGCGTCGAAGATTGTGCCGTGGCATTCGAGGGAATAAATGATGTATTACTTGAAATTGAAGACCACCATGTATAAAGTCAAGCCACTGGGGACAGTCAACATCCATTGTCGTTCGAAGCATTTTCTGTGGAAAAGATTCTTGAGGACCAAGCTCTGCTGTACTCATAGCAAAGTGGGACAGAGTTATCTGTGCGTGTAGCGGCATAGTCACCATATGACTGATCATTAAGAAGGCAATGCGACTTGACATGTTCGGGATAGACTTGTACAAAATTTCATATCCAAACCAGTACCAAAAGAATACTTGTCCCGCAAGCTCGAGCCATCGATGCCACCAAGCAGGTCCTTTCTTGGGACCTAAGCCTCGAAGGAGAAATTCCCAAGACAAGAAGTAAAGGTTGAACCGACCAAAGGTTAGAAGTGGATAGTATAAGTAGGCTTGATAGGGAATGACAAAATGTGCAAAAGCATCATAACACATTATCCTCTCGTAAAAGGAAGACCTTAGAGATTGTAAGAATCTGTGAGAAATTGCGAAAAAAGGGAGGTGCTCAATATCTGGGTCGTGTTCCGGTGAGTTGGTCACAATATGATGAACGTTATGATTTCGTTTCCACCATCCCAAAGAGAGGCCTCCAATAAAATCTGCAATTAAAATTCCAATCACAGTGTCTATCGTAAAGTTGTGAGTGATCCCCATATGGCCTGCGTCATGTACAGTGAAGACGAGCTGATGCCATAAAAGACCGAGAAAAATCCCACTAATAGCGTACCATCCATAGTGTAGACATAACAACATGGCAGAAAGTAGGACTCCATAACGACCAGCTTCAATGGCGTAACTTCTATAATTACAATCGAATAAATGCTCTTCATGAAGTTTCTGTAGTAGTTCGCGGTACTTTCGAACGACTTCACCCTGTGTAGCAGGATCTAAAGACGGATATTTGGCAAGATCTAAATCTATCATTTCTTTGGTGAGGTAATCCATGTGTGATATATCTTTCGGAGAATCAAGAAGGGAGCTCATTGATGAGTAGGAGGAATTCGGTGATTTTTTACGTAGTCGGATATTTAAGTCATCGTCGTCGAACACGGACGAGGACTGGCTTAAGATATCAGAGCTACTAGAGCGACTAAAGTTGGATGGTGAATATTGTAACTCTTCGTCTGTATCTATAGTTTCATCATCGTATTTTCTAAAGGTACCGCCTTGTATCGGAGGTATAAAGTTCTTCCAGGGACCTTCAATTCGTCCGATACAATAATTTAGCATTCTCTTTCTTGTTTGCGCCGAATGTAGCCTTCGATACAGGTTAAATCCAACTTTTTATATTGATCGAGTGTTTAAATGTACATACGCATTGATTTCATCAGTGGCATCTCTACCTACCATATGAAGAATAGATTTCTCTCCGCCAGGATGGAACTTCAACCAGGCATCAACCTTTAGTACTTTGCCTTCAAAGATAATAATTGTTTTTCCATCCGAGATTAACCCTTCAATGTATCTCCGGGAGAAGGTGACATTTTTCTGGCCCCCTTTTGGCGCCGTTGACGTTCTGGAAAGCATTTGCTGATGGGTAATTGTTGACAGAACATATCAATGTAGTTGTAATGTAACCTACATTTTAAATAACTTTAGTATAGCTTTTAGTAAGGATTGTAGCGCTGTGACGTCGTCCCTGCAAGCGTGTGCGGGCCGCATGTAAATCGCGCTAATGCTGTCCCCATCATGTTCTATAATTACCCTTGGGGATTTTTTCTATGTGGCTTTAGATCCCAAGCTATGCCCTACATCTCCTAGGAGTCAAGGACCGAACCCTTAGAGTTTAATTACATGAATGTTCATCAGTTACAATGTCTGTTTAAATATTTGACTCGCCATCTAGACAATGTAGCTAAGACCTATGCTACAGAAGTTCAGCCTTCATCAAGATCTGGAAAATATTCAGCCCTCGAAATATGTTGATGACCACTCAGACGTTATATTCCGGTCGATCTCTCAGGTAGATATAGAACGGCCAGGTCATCATCTGCTTTCAAGGCGGGAGATCGCCGTCAGAATTCTAGCAAGGCTCCGTCACATCACCTCTCCACTTCATTCACTGTCGACTGCCCGTACACTAGACGCGTCGACTTCGAGGGACAATGTCACATCACGACTTTGCTCATAAGCTTCTAGGGCCTAAGTGCCTCGAGGACTTTACAAAATTTGCGCAGGTAACCGGTTGCATCGGGGGCTCACCTGCGAGTCCGTCTCCAGCTCTTAGAGGAGACGGCGTTAATTAGATTATAGCACGAAGCATGACAGGTACGAAAACGAGACGAGGAGTGTCATTTTGCAACTACAGATAAAATTATTGGATTTGCATTTTTGGTTATGGGAGTTTTCATATTCACTCTTTTAACTAGCTACTGGTTGTGTAGAGGCTCACACGGTGAGACCGAGTTCGACATGTGGGAAGCATGATTTCGGCCGTGTACACCGGTCCTTGACTCCTAGGAGATATAGAGCGTAGCTTGGGACCTAAAATCATTTATACAGTACTGCACACAGTACTACTTGTAATGCTTTTGTGTAGAGACTAGATCTCCTACGTGCACCATAATGCCACACTGCCATAATAACTACCTATGCACCAGCTACTGGATCTACCATACCACATAGCTGAGCATAAAAATGAATGCTCTAATTGTACCTTGAGTCATCTATTGTATGCTATTCTTGTGATATTCTGTCGTAGCTAGATAGCTGCATACGCAATTAAAATCTGATGCAAAAGAAAGGTCCTCTATGTCTACAGGCCAAGGATACCTATGGTAATACATCCACTCCTTTGCCTCCCATACAGCACCGCCCCTCACAAGCCCTCGTTCAATCATGACTTAGAGAAGCGCTAAGCTATTAGGCTCTTGGTGTTTTCGAACTGTTGGTTTTACCTCGCGTAGAGAGCGATCTTCTAAGTTATAAAGAATGTACCGAGACCATGCTTCTCGGATTTTGGTCCCACAACAATCCAGACGGGCAATAATTAAAGGCTTTGATCCAAATTACTACACTAGAATACGAGAATTACCTTGCTTGAAGTTAAATATAAGTTAGATGTCTAGCTTAGCCTCTATCGTTACGCAGTGATGGGCTACGTGCCAGGAGCCGTTACAGGTTCTAAATATTGATTTCATTGCTTAGCAAAATAATTTAACAATTAACATTTTTCACACTTCGTGAGGACTAATCAGATTGGAATTGGGCTGGACCAGGTTGAAACGTATACACCAAACAATGGATCACTCCACGCTTTACTCAATCGTGTAATGATCAAAAGTCCCGGCATAAAGAGAGCCTGCTGCGTTTGACCCTAAGTGAAAGTCCATCTAAGCATGGGTCAACACATCCTGAGACTTTGATTCTCTCATCATTGCCGATTATTGGTCAACTTTTCGCTTCCTTTTAATAAAAAATCATTTAATGTGTATGTTTATGGTTATGAGCTATGCGGAACTCATAGTGCTGAGTAATGAGGAGTGGATGATGATATATTCAGTGAGTGACAGTTAAAAGTCTCATACAATATTATGCTGTAGGTACATGGACAGAAAGTCTAAGAATAAACCTGTGTCCATTTATTGTGGGTACATCTATGAAACTATATACATAATCACCTAGCCAGCACACTAGTGATATATGCTGTGGCCTTGAGCGACATGCGATGCCCCAGTCTCGATTATCTCCTTGTCTCATATCATAACAGTATGCAGCTATATAGCTATGAAACATGACCGGTGCTATTTATATATGTTGGATGTCCCTTTTGACGTTAGAAACACTCATACTCTGGGTTTCATTGGAAAATAGTACTATGAGGTGTGTTTGCTTTCACAAACAGTCAACCCTCCTCCGTAAGCATCCACCAAAGCGAAATTCTTAACCTTTGGTTGTCAAAGCATGCCTTCGTGATCCGTAAAAACTTGCAGCGCGAGAAATGTGGTGGTGTCTTGCTGCATTCGAACTAGCCATCTCCTGTCTCGAGTGGGATATGTATCCTAGCTATGCAGACCTTACTTGGAAGGCCGGCCAAGAGGATGTACCACCGCACCATCCAACGCTGACAGTGTTTGCAGTGGCGCCTGCACTCTCGCAACCAAAGTCTTGACGCACACCAAGCTCAAGTCGTAAAACTCGCGCCCGTCGTGATTGTGCCCATCCTCTGTGTCATCTTGTGAACTTGTCCTGATGCCTCTCACGTCCATCTCAAAGAACTGTCTCCTAGATTTGTGCGCCACGCTTTGCTTCCACTGTCGGGTGTAAATATCGGCGTGGGCGTGTATTTGGTGGTCAACTGAGGCCAGAGAATAGTTGATGAGAGGTGTAGTCATTGGAATGAGAACGTGCTGGGTCGTTATTGTAAACTTAATGAGACTTGGATAGGAATCGAACTCGTTGAGAGCGAAAATATGACATGGCGGAGAACTTTGAATTATTGCCTCGTGGGCCAACTTCTTTGATACTGCGAAATTTGACTGTACTTGGCTCTGGGAGAATATTTCACAGCCAGGTTCATAGATGGCACCGCGTACAGGCGTTCAGTCTTGCCCTCCTCGCCAAGATTTAAATTTCGGCTAATTAGCCAGGATGTGGCTTCAAGTCTCGTATCTAATACAAAATGAGTCGTAAAACGACTGCTTACAATTGTTACTAGAAGTAAGACTTTTAATGAAGTATATTGTTTATTATCCCCTCCCCCTTTCTTTAGCTACAAGTATTATGTCTAAGAATGAGGACGACCCTAAGTCACGGGACACGGGACCCACAAGGAGGGCTTCTTTTATCGATGAATCAACGGCACTCCCCAGCGCCCTGGACGGCACAAAAGAAGTTGGGCTAAGACACTTTACAGCAATCACGCTCTGTCAAATCTATCTGACATTTAAGTGCGACCTTCGGGAAGGAGTTGGAAGGAGGCTAGAAAGGCATAGGGTGAATTTCCCGAGGTACCCACAAGTCTGCAGCGCCCAGCTGGCCGGCCTCTTCGAACGCTTCAGAAGGGGCACTATGTCTTCAGTTTTAGTCCTAATGTCGGTATTAGGAGAGCTCCGCACCCAGTGGTTTTTGCGATTTTTCCCGGCTGCCATACACCCGCAAATGGCCATCGTTTCGTTGGCTGGAGGAGGGGGATAATGAAGGGCAAAGGGCTCCTCTAAGTGTATGATCAAATGAGGGCTTGCGAGGGGCGGTACTGTTTGAGGGGAGCTTTTTTTTTTTTTTAAAATCATTTAATGTGTATGCAGCTATTAAGCTATGACACATGACCGGTACTATATATACATGTAGGATGACTCTTTTGACGTTAGAGACACTCATACTCTGGATTTCATTTGCAAATACCACTATGAGGTATGTTCGCTTACACAAACAGTCGACCCTCCTCCGTAAGTACCCACCAAAGGGAAATTTAAAACCTTTGATTATCCAAGCATGCCTTCATCATCCATGCATACCAGCGCCGCGAGAAATGTAGTTAGGTTTTGCCGGATTCGAACCAGCGGTCTCCTGTCTCGGGTGGGATATGTGTCCTAGCTATCCAGACCTTACTTGAGAAACCGGCCAAGATGATGTACCACCGCACCATCCAACCACGGCGGTGTTTATAGTGTCGCCCGCACTCCCACAACCGAAGTCTTGGCGCACGCACAAAGCTCAATTCGAAAACTCGTCAAATTTATAAAATCCACGCCCGTCGAGATTGTTTCCATCCTCTGCATCATCTTGTGAACTTGTCCTAATCCCTCTCACGCTCATCCCAAAGAACAGTCTCCCAGGTTTGTGCGCCACGCTTTGCTTCCTCCGTCGGGTGTAAATATCGGCGTGGGCGTATACGTGGTGGTAAATTAAGGCCAGAGAAAGTCGACGAGAGGTGTGATCATTGAAATGAGGATGTACTAAGTCGTACCTGCAAACTTGATGAAGTATTGGTGGTGATTGATCTCGTCAGGTGTGGAAATTTGATTAGGTGGAGAGTCTTGAATCATTGCCTCATGGGCCAACTTGTTCGGTATTGCGAAATTTGACCGAACTTGGCTCTGGGAGAATATTTCACTCCCAGGTTCGTAGAGGGCACCACGTACAGGTGTCAGTCTTGCCCTCCGTTTGAGGGGAGCTGTATAGGAGGCATAGGAGGGGATATACTACTGGCATAGGTATCCTTGGCCTGCAGGCAAAGAGGACCTGCATGTCCTACATAGTCATAGACTCACACAGGACAATAAAATAGATTAATAGTTAAAATAATAATGTATGGACGCGGGGAGAAATCATACGCAACTCTGCCCTTCTCTCGTCCACTCAACGCCAATCAAAGAAATCAGCTTTGAGAGCCCGCATCCACAATCATGTTAGAGACGGGAGCTTCTACCATAGGTACTCTCGCAGCTGTAGAAAATCCGAAAGATACATTGGCTCCTTTCGTAATCAATTAGTGAGTCCAAATATTTGCCCTGATAATTTATTTAGAAAAAATATTCATCCGTTTGACATGACCGGGAAGCTTGAGGCGAGTTACGTTAACCCGGGTACGTAAGTTGAAGCTTTATTTTAAACCCATGAAAATCAGCCCCAGGATCCAAGCTACATGCTGTAGGTTTGTTGTCAAGATTAACAGGCACAGTACGATCCTCAGGCTGATAGGAAATCCCACAGATTTTTTATGTTCCGGAATTTCCGATAGACACAATTCCTCGGTGATCACCGTCACACTTATTTCTCGGGTGATAAGTAACTACTAGATTTACCAAATATATATTTTTTTTTTGCTCATAACTGTAGCCACAAATATTTTATACTCTCAGGTATTCGATTCGCTATTATGGTTAACCCTGGACTTCGGAATAGTGCGTGGATGGCATGCTGTGAAGTCTGGAGTCCATTGGTAAAGGGGGTGGGGTAGGTACCAACCAGACCCAACGTCACTGAACCTTGGGACATCACTCCCTATTTGATAGTATTAACTGTGAATCTCTGAACTACCTAACACCACCTTAGATTCGCTGGCCTCAAGATAAATTTTAACTTTTCAACCAAAATCAATGATTACGATATCCTGCGAAACCCTGTAATGACCTTTAAACAAGCAAATCTTCCTTCTCTTGTGTGCAACATGTTAAGTCTAACTTGGAGAAGGTGATATTTTATTTTCCAAAGGCTCTATGATATAATATGTACTTGAAAATCATCCGACGCTCAAGATGGATCCTGGCATCCAACGAGCATTAAATGATAAACTCTACGACAAACGGAAAGTTGGAGCTCTAGAGTATGCGCCGAAAGCTAATTTGCACTATGTAACCACTAAAGACTTCTATTAGGTTAGAACAAGTTATTCGTGACTTATTGACTTTAAAAGAATTTGATAAGATTAAAAAAATAATAAAGCAACTCTGCAACGAGTATGCATATGCGATACATCAACCTCATTCTCGGAACGGTGGACTCATCGGCCTAGCAGCAGCAGCTATTGCCTTAGGCCCGGTATGTTCAAAATTCAGTAATTTCAGTATATAAACGGTAACTGAGAAAGTAAATAGGAATTAGCGCGTTACTTGGATGAAATTGTTCCACCGGTGCTTGCCTGCTTCACCGATCAAGATGCTAGGGTACGATACTATGCTTGTGAAAGCATGTATAATATTGCAAAAGTAGCCAAGGGAGAGGTGCTTCCATATTTTAATGATATTTTTGACGCATTGTGTAAAGTCTGTCATCCCGATACTTTCAATATTTAACTTCCCCTAACCTTTTTTCAGCTCGGTGCAGATTCTGAACTCTCTGTTAAAAATGGAGCCGAACTTCTTGATCGGCTTATCAAGGACATAGTATCAGAGTCCGCTGCAACATACGTTTCGGTGCTAAATTTGCCTGAAGAAATCCAAGAGGAAGGAGATCGGGATTCATATGATGAGTCTCTAGATTTGACGACTGCGTTTTCGCTCGCCCGTTTTATTCCACTTCTCCAGGAAAGAATATACGTTATAAACCCTTTCACCAGAAATTTTCTAGTTGGCTGGATAACTCTTCTAGATTCTATTCCTGATTTAGAGCTAGTCACATATTTGCCAGAGTTTCTTGGTGGTTTGTTTAGGTTCCTTAGTGATCCATCTCGAGATGTACGAGTGGCTACGCAAGGAGCACTGGAGAGGTTTTTATGTGAGATTAGGCGACTTTCTCGTATAAAAAAGGGTATTGAAGAAAGCCGGAAATCTCGTGACGATTCGAAAAAAAAAAAACAAGAGTCCGAAAAAAGTGTGGATTCGGCTCAAGAGGGTGGCAATAATAACGATGATATAACGGAAGCAGATGATAGAGAGCTAAGCAGTGATGATGACTGGGTTCCTGGGCAGGATGTATTAGTGAACTACAAAGAGATACTCGAAATCCTGACGGCTAACTTAGATTCCTCACTCGGTAACCCTCATAAAGTTATCTTTAAAAAATTGCTAACAGTACATAGAAGAGAATACTCTCTTGGAATCCCTTCGATGGATTGTTGAATTTCTCAATATTTGTCCTGAGGAGGTATTGCCATTTGCTCCAAAAATACTGGCTCAGCTCTTACCAGCCATGGCTAGTGATGTGGATACTATCCGCCAAGCAGCAGCTAGGGTTAATACATCGCTTATGGACTATGTCGTCTCTTTATCGGACCAAGGCAACCTTCCTGAGAGCTCCTCATCTGGCCTGTCAAAGATTCCCGTCTCAGTATTGAAAGAGACTATCACTAATGAAAAAAAGGAGACTTCCATCAACGCAAGAGGATCTATAACTGGATCTCGAAATGGAGATAGACGAGAATCTGAAGTTCAAACTCCTCCGCTGTCACAAAATAAATTTCAATTATCAGGTACTCTGATTCAACCTCAGCCGCAGGTTGCCCTAGATTATGCCGCTGCTGTAAGCTCATTGACTTTACTTTTCTTAAATGATCATGAAGCAACAAGAGTTGCGGCCTTAACATGGCTGTTAATGCTTCATAGAAAAGCACCCAGAAAGGTAATTTGCTTTAACGACGGCACCTTCCCTGCCCTTCTCAAGATACTCTCAGATCCATCTGAGGCTGTTGTAACTAGGGATCTCCAACTTCTTTCTCAAATCTCCAAAAATAGTGGAGACGATTATTTTACTCAATTTATGGAAAACCTCCTGCAATTATTCTCCACGGATAGAAAGCTACTGGAGATGCGGGGTAATCTCATTATTCGACAACTTTGTGTGAGCCTAAGTGCTGAAAGAATTTACCGAACCTTGGCGAATTGCATTGAGAAAGAGGAAGATGTCGAGTTCGCAAGCATAATGGTACAGAATCTTAACAACAACCTTATTACAGCCCCTGAGCTGGCAGAGCTTCGAAAAAGACTCCGCAACTTGGAAACAAAGGTTCGAACTATGGATACTGCAACAACCTATGACTGACCGTTTCTACAGGAAGGTCAAACTTTTTTTGTTGCTCTTTTCAGATCTTGGTGCTACAACGCTGTTGCTACATTTTCGTTATGTCTACTCGCTCAGGCTTATGAGCAAGCGTATAATCTTCTTCAGATTTTGTATGCTCTAGCCCAAATGAAAGTTCGATTGCTAATGCACTAAGTGCGGAATTAGAGATGACAGTCAACATGCTAATTCAAATAGATAAGCTCGTACAACTTTTGGAATCTCCTGTATTTACTTGTAAGCTCACCCATATATTTTAATTAAATTCTCATGGTTATTAGATCTCAGACTTCAGCTATTGGAGCCTGAAAAATTTCCACATCTTTACAAATGCTTATATGGCTTGTTGATGCTTCTTCCGCAATCATCTGCATTTGCTGCTTTAAAAAATAGGCTCAACAGTGTTAGTGCTATTGGATATCTTCACACTGCACCTAGAAGGTACGCAAATTTAATAAAATTTCTTTCAGTAGATACTATAAACTGTCATAGCGAATCACGACAGTGCTATAGATAAGTTTGTGTTAACTTATAGTTAATCTAGCTCAACTTCAAACAACGCCCCATCCGGATTTGATAGATCGAGTCGTTTGAAAGGAAGGGAAGATAGTGGAATCAAATGGCACGATTTGTTAGAAAAGTTTCGAAGTGTACAGGAGCGTGCCAAAAGATCCATGAGAATAGGTAACGATTTGGATAATGTGAATGGAATCCGCCCAGGAGAAACACTTGAAAACCGACCTTTTGATAACCTATCTAGCCTTCAAAGACCTACATCATCCACGAAAGATATCCCGTCGATATCTATCGGTAACCAAACTTCTTACAAGCAAAAGCCAGGACTGGGTAAATTTAGACGCTTAGGAGGAGCGATGCAAGGAGGTAGACAGAAAAAGTGACGTGGTTCACGGTATGACATGTATCAGATTAGGTTGATCATATCTAGTATAATAAGTGTAGAATTAAGCCTTTTTAGGGCTAGCCGTCTCTACTAGGTTTTCGAACATTGCATCTCGTTTTCTCGTCAATTTAAACAAATTCTCTCTCATAGCTTCCAGCTCGGATCTTGCTCGATCTATGTCTTGTGGCAATCCATGGAAACTATTTGCTTTTGATTCAATCTCACGCACCACACTGAGCAGTTCCTCAAATTTAGCTTCATCCGCCTTAACGTGATCTGTAGTAACTATGGAGGGTTCGAAACTGGCAGACAGAGAGGCTACTCGTTCCCGAAGTTCGGGTAACTTGGCTTTCAGGCTTTTAATTTCACGCTGATAGTCCAGAGCATGCTCTTTTGAGTCGACGGCAGATGTATATGTCTCGCTTTGGAGGTCTACAATCAAGGATTTGACACTTTGAATCTCGGCATTAATTTTAGTCTCAAGGGTATTGATACGTTCTTCTGTCTGTTCTTGCACGTTAAGAGTAACTTGAAGATCTATTAAGCTTCGACCGAGTCGTTCAATGTCTGGAATTGATTGATTTAGAGTTACAGATAGGTTGGATAGAGTTTCAAGGCTCTTCTGGCCTTCCCGCGTCATGCTCTCCTCGAGTAAGGCAAGGTAATTATGGCCAGTCTGAACTTGGTTTTCAGAGTCATTCAAATCATGCAGCGCTTTTGCCTCTACACTGGCAACTAAGTCACTTTCTTCGTCTGCACTTTCATTGAAGGCTGCAAGGGCCAAGAGAACTTTGAGAGTATCGCCGTTCCGTTCGAATAATGGAGGCGATGTTCCCTTAAACTTAGAAGAAAGCCAATCGTCGACATAATTCCAATCTTTCGCGACGGCTAATTGTTTCTTTGCGGCAGACGGGGAAAAGATGGCTGATGGTGATAGCTGAGACATGGCTTGCGTCGGCGCGAGTCATGCCGAATTATTGGAATTATTACACCTGCCGTAATGCACATGCCCAGGCGCCTGATTGACCCACAAGTCGAGATAAGGCCAGGTAAGTCATGATTTAAACACCAACTCACGCGCTGGGTATGTCTACAACAAATTGATGAGGACACTAAGTCTTCTACTCATTCTTTACCTAGTTATTCTTTCGCGTCATAGATCCAATTGGCTAATCTTCCACAGTGCTCACCATGATCCTCTATCCGTCTTTAATAGTACTCCTTGCGTGTCTCTCTTCACGATCTTTAGTGCTCGCAATATCGAACCAAGATATTCATGATGACACTTCAATCTCATCACTTCTTAATAGTGCAGACAAACATCTTCGTACAGGAGAAATAAACTCAGCTCTTGAATACTACGATGTCGCGATTTCTCGTGATCCACAAAATTACATCACTTATTTCAAGCGTGGAACTGCATATCTCTCTTTAGGGAAAATCAATCAAGCTTCTGCGGACTTTAGTAAATCATTAACTATCAAACCTGGATTCGAAGGCGCTCTCTTACAGATGGCTAAAATTAAAGCACGGAGTGGTGATTGGGAAGGTTCCGAGGCGGACTTCAAGGCCCACAAGAACTCTGCCACTGATCTGGCTGAGCTCCTGGAGGCTAAGAACGCTGCTCTCAGCGCGGAACAAGCGGAAAATAGTAAAAACTGGGATGAATGTGTCCGTAACGCTGACACTGCCATATCAGTTGCCAGCAAGATGGCCAAGCTACGACAGACTCGAGCACACTGCCGATTTGAGAAAGGAGAGTTCGAGACGGGTATGGTTGATCTTCAACACCTTCTACAGCTACAGCCGGGAATGACTGACCCACACATCAAAATTTCCGCCTTGAACTTTTACGGCTTTTCAGACACGAAGCGCGGTATTGATCAACTTCGAAAATGTCTTCACTCAGATCCCGAATCCAAGCCATGCAAAACTCTCTACCGACAAGAAAAAAAGCTGGACGCCAAGATCGAACAGGTTAGGAAGAATCTTAAAATGAAACAGTTTATCACAGCCGTTAAGGTGCTCCTACCCAGCGGAGATGACGTAGGACTAGTTCAACAAGTCAAAGATGAAGCTTCAGACCTTGTAAAGAGTGGGGGTCTAACGAAAAACTCACCGAACGGACTTGTTGATCTCGTTGTCCAAATGACATGCGAAGCTTATTACAAGGAAAGTACAATCGTCAATCACCTCCATCAAACTAGCTAACCAAACCTAGCAACAAAAAATCGAAAAGGCGCTACCTTGGTGTGACGAAGCAATTAAGTCTCAGGAGCACTTCCTTTATGGTATGCTAGCTCAAGCACAAAATCTGATAAATAAAGAGGCCTTTGAGGCAGCCATAAACTCTTTGCAGGATATTCTGGAACACCATCCTGATTCCGAAGAGGCAAAACAGAAAATGCAAGAGACTCAACTTAAACTCAGGCAACAAAAGGCGAAGGACTACTATAAAGTTCTTGAAGTTTCACGGGATGCGGACGCGGCCCAAATAAAAGCTGCGTACCGGCGTATGGTAAGAGCACATCACCCCGACAAAGCTCACAAGCGAGGAATCAAAAAAGAAGATGCGGAAAAGAAAATGGCGGCCATTAATGAAGCCTATGAAGTACTCAGTAACCGGGAACTCAAAGCCCGGTTTGATCAGGGTGATGATCCAAATGATCATTCTCAGCAGCACAGCCATAATCCATTTCAGCAACAGGACTGGTTTCAGTATGGAGCCCGTCAGCATGGCCAACATAGCAACGAGTTTCAATTTGAGTTCAACGGTCAACAGTTTCAATTTTTTTAGGTTTAATGACATCATAAGTTGGTGGCGTTTCTTGTAGGCATAATTAGAGTAGAAATTAAAACGTCGGGGCGCGTTCACGAAGCAAAAGTGCATCAAATTCGGGCGTGATTTTAGTTCAAGGGAATGTGTATACGTCGTGACCATTGCGTTATATTTGTTTGGATACAGTTATCTTGATCAAAGATTTCAAATTTTCACGTGATTCCCATATATTTGTATCGGGAGAACAGCGACCGTTAGTGGTCGCAGGTAATTATTTTCGTAAGGCGATCAGGAGAATAACGTGAGGATCTAACTGGGCTTATCGTAGGCCCTTCGTATAACTCTAGCAAATTGTTCTATATTTACATTTTCTCTTACAGTGGTGACCTTTGCCTCGTTTTCTTTGTTTAGAGGTACATGAACTTCCTTTCCTTCTATCTGCCAGCCACAAACACCGTTTATGAAGGCATCAAATGAATCTCCTTGAATTCCTAGACATGACTCAAGGACTGACCTATCAATTTCACGAACAGTCTGCGAAATAGCAAGTGCGATACGGATTCGGATTAATTCCTCAAAGCCAGCAACGTCGACGATAAGATCTGCGTAAAGATCGTCACTATCTAATGTCGACCAGAAGGCAGAGTATGATGCCTGAGATAGTAGAGTGTTTAAAGCATTGAGCTTCTGCACGGCTTCTGAAAGCGGAGCGTCTCCGGCAGCAGGGAGGGCCGAAGATGCCGATATAGGGGTTAATATATGTGGTGGCAACAGATGAAGTGCGAGAGAGAAGTCTGGTGAAGGGAAGACTGTGAGACACTTTACAAGTATGTTGGTTATTGTTTCGTCTTTGGTAAGATGGGGGTTGAATTGGTAACTATCCAAGATAATAGGTCAGCACTTTACCAATTAAATAGGCTAGGTATAGCGCAGTATAGTTTGATACATCAGATAGAGCTAATAATAAATACTTCAGCGACTAAAGGGATTCATTCTTTACGCCGTCAGGTAATAGGAAACGTTTAATACGCATCATCATTTTAGGGCAGTTGCATGTGTGACGAGACTAACTCACAGTTTCAAAAGGGCCAAATTGGCATATGTATCATTCGTACGATTTTCGCATTGTTGTAGAACGTAATCTTGGAAAATAGTGGTTGTTTCTGGATTATATCTATCAAGACCGTTAAGAATCGCATCAATATGTTCAGGCCTATCCGAAGTAGAGTCAAATGAGTAACTCATTCTAGTTAACTCGAGTTAAGTGCGGCTAACAAATTGTAGTTTGCACGAGGAAAAGAACTTTGTCAATTGAAATTATTATTACCCAAACCCATTAATGATTTAAGCGAGACTGCGCTAGTATCACGTGGGAGGCTCGTTTAATGGACCGGAGAGGGTAAAGGGAGGTAGAGAGGGAGGTGTGCTTGTTGTGCTATTTGAGTCTGGACTATTTAGCACTTTGGGTTCCGCTCTGACCCGGGCTACTCCCTGTACAGAGCTCCTTGCCTCTTTTGTTACTTGTGAAATCATTGATACCTTGCCCGTGATGAATAGCCATCTAGCTGAGTATTTACCCGTGGAATTCAGCCACCTTTTCCACGGAACCTTCTGCCCAAAACAAAAAAATACGGTAGTAATCGAAACTGCGTTCGAGGGATAAAATCTCAAGAAATTTGCAGTCTCAACAAGGCGACACTGTTACACCTGAACCAAAGAGAGTAAAGAGGATAGGTTCTAGGGATTCAATGTTCAAGATGCGAAGTAACGGGCCGAATGAAAGGATCAGCTTAAGTTGTCAGCATCCCCTTACGTAATGTGATATCGGCCCTATTTTATTTTTTCGCATCAGATTTTAATTGCGTATGCAGCTATCTCGCCATGACACAATATCTAAAAAATGTACTGAAATGATGACTCAATTTACAAGTAGAGCACTCATGCCTCGGACTTCATTTGCGAGTTCCACTGCGAAGTTATGGCGGCTTTTTCTTCACCCCCAAGTCAACCCTCATCCGTGATTACCCACCCAGGGGAACGTCTCAAAAACCCGAAGTTATCCAGACATGCCTTCATCATCAACTGAATTTTCTCCGCGCGAAATGTGGTCTTAGGCATCTCCTTCCCAAGTGGAGTAGGTACCCAGGCTACACAAACTTTACCAGAGAAAATCGCCAGGAGGCGGACCACAGCATCTTCCATTGTTTGTTTGTATTTATAGTACCAGCTGCGCTTTTTTTTAGGGTTTATTTGTGAATGACTCTGTGGATGCACGTGGATATCGGCCCTAAATTTAATGAGGCAAATGAATTATAGATGTTCGACATGATGAGATATTTTCAGGTCCAATTGAGATCAAGATCACATCAAAACATGTTGTTCCTTTCCGTCCACAGATTTGGAAACCTATTGCTCGTTTTATATGCTCCCTGTTATTCATCCTTCATAGACTCTGTCCAATGGGTAAACTCAGAGGCTTTTACGAAAATTCTAGACTAGGGGAGTCGTGTTATAGCTCTCTAAACTACGAACCGAATATCTAACGCGTGTTTCTACTCGGAGAGTTCTGTTTGTAGTGTATTTCAATCATGGCTATCTTGCGGTTCCTGCTAGTTACTGATTGAAAATACGAGGCTGTATCTTCTCAAGGAGAAGTTCTTCGCTTAAGAATACAAGGTATTTATCAAAGAACCGGGAACTATGCATCCTCCAATGGTTCCAAGGGTTCCCCGGAAACAGAGGCTGAACAACCGCAAATCTAAGCTTGACTGACTCAACCAATAAAGTCTAGTCATGTTTTGCAAAATGGAAGACGTCGCCCACAGGACATTTATTCAAGACCTCTTAATCCATCAACCTTTCTTAACAGTAAAGATGGCTAAAAATGACAAGTATATTGTTGTGTACATCATGTGATGTTCAAATCAAGTACATAGACATGGGGGGAGTATTTTTTCAACCTGTGTTGGATCTTATCCACATGACTCCAGTAAACCACGCAAGGCTGACACTTTAACAATCTTCAACTCTCATGTCGGCGCCAACACGTCGTGTAGTTTAATTTATACTGGGCTAACCGGTACGTGAGGAGCTGTCAGGGTTAATCAAATGTAATGAGCCGGCAAAAACGAATTCTTCACCTTCCAGTGGTGCCGGTGTAATCGCTCAGTATGCTCTGCATGTCTGGGATAGCCAAGAAGAATCGCATCCGAATCGAAGTCGAAAGCAACCTCAAGCATATCTTCATTTGATGACCTCTCGACAATTTCTTTCTTACTATTCTCATCTCAGTCCTCAACCTCCTTTTATCCACGCCTCATCTCGCCTCAACAACCAATAAAGAAGTTACTCCAATTGCAAACAGGAGCTTGCCCCATTAATTACCGGCCATCACCGACTACAAATTTACGACCTACGTATACCCGCAAGGAGGAAATTAAGTCATAATATACAAAGCTCGGGTCATGGTTTATGGGGGACTGATGCTCTAATGGAGCTCTACATCTTGAGGAAGGATAGGTGGCAGAGATGTGGTGCGAGAGGGGGAACAGGTCTCTGAAGACGATGCTGGGACTGACATTTTCGAGGGGTTTTTAACTTTGGAACGTTTGTGGGCGCCAAGACCGAGATTTCGGCTAATTAGCCAGGAGGGCTTCTTTTGTCGATGAGTCAACGGCACTCCCCAGCGCCCTGGACGGCACAAAAGAAGTTAGGCTAAGCTACCATACAGCAATCACGCCCTGTCAAGACTTTTCTGACATTCCAGCACGACCTTAGGGAAGGAGTTGGAAGGAGGCTAGAAAGGCAGAGTGCGAATTTCCCGAGGTACACACAAGTCTGCAGCGCCCAGCTGGCCGGCCTCTTCAAACGCTTCAGAAGGGGCACTATGTCTTCGGATTTAGTCCTAATGTCGGTATTAGGAGAGCTCCGCACCCAGTGGTTTTTGCGATTTTTCCCGGCTGCCATACACCCGCAAATGGCCATCATTTCGTTGGCTGGAGGAGGGGGATAATGAAGGGCAAAGGGCTCCTTTAAGTGTATGATCGAATGAGGGCTTGCGAGGGGCGGTACTGTTTGAGGGGAGCTGTATGGGAGGCATAGGAGGGGATACACAACTGGCATAGGTATCCTTGGCCTGTAGGCCGAGAGGACCTGCATGTCCTACATAGTCTTAGACTCAGACAGGACAATAAAATGATTTAATAATAAAATAATCAAATGTAATGAGGCTAGCGTAGAAAGTATTTATATATATAGACGCCTTGCGCACAATTCCTTATCTCCTTGTGGTCAATTTGATCCCTTAATAACCTCATTTTGTTTTTTTTTTGTAATATTCAATGTCGTGCTGGCGCTCAGCACCTGAGTTCCTCACGTACCCGCAGCCCAGTCTATTAAAACAACCCGACGTGTTGGCGCCTACATAGACCCGACATGGCAAATGAAACCCAGGATCTTATTAGCCTACGCTCGAAGTTTGAATTTACATGAATGTCGACCTCCCGTTGTCTCTCATGATTTACAGGTGTTATCCAATGGAGAATACAAACCAACGTAGTAACCACGTATTGGCCTTGACCGTCCCCAGTACTATTACAGGAGCTCACGTGCAGTGCGCGTGCACAATGTTAAATATTACAAATAAATAAATCTTTAACACGAAATCTGCTTTCTCGTTGACCACAAAAATCCAGGTCGAGAAAAAAAGTCGCGTTGGCTCAAACAGACTGATACAACATATTTTACTTAATTTCCCGACTTTTCATCGTCCCAAGACGTTAAGATGTCCCCCGGTAGGCAAAAGATTCCTGCGACACTCGTGTTCCCCTCTTGAGTTGTCTCGCGTGCCGCCCTCCGCTCTCAACTGTTAAAGAGGAAGTTATCCTAGCAGCCGCAGCTGAGAAACAACAATCTTCAGCTGAACCTATCTACATGAACTCAGAAGACGAGTTCACGGACCTCGGATTGGAAACCGAATTTCATTCCAACTCTTCCTCCGAAAACCTTTCACTCTGTCCAACGCCAGCTCCAGTATCGGTAACAGCGACCTAATTGCATTTTCCAAAAAACCCCTGACAAGGAGATAACACGAATCATGCGCCAGGAGGGATACAAGTCCTGGCTAGCTCTTAATCCCTCCCGCCCCCTTCTGGCACCCTCACTGGGTCTCCATCAGCACAACCCTCGCGCACCACTTTTCCAGCTCCTGTTCTAACAGTAGGCTCGGCATCAGGGCCGGCCTCGGTCACTCTATCGATGAGTTGATTCTATTTTGACCCGACAAAGGGTAGGTGCTCGCCACCGGGACGGACTGACCCGAGATAAAGTCGTAGAGCGTGGAGTCCTGCAAGGCTCACCACTATCACCACTATCACCACTACAATTTCTCCTGTACATTTCCATTCTATTCAAAGATGGGAGAGAGGTCAACAAGTTTGGGTATGCAGACAATATCGCAAAGCTTAGTATAGGAAGCAAAGTAGCAGATGCGGCGGAAAATTCTCACGCCGAAGAAGGGAAGCTTTTGCAACTTGCAAACGAGATTGAAATAGGCTTCGATTTGGCTAAGTCTGACTGATTGGTAGTTGGAGGAGGGCCCAAGAAAAGATTGGACACTGTCAGTCCAGTCATCAAGATCCAAAGGGCACAAGATATTTCCTTCTCCGCATATTAAATGGCTTAGGGTTTGGATAGACTCCCAACTCAACTTCAAGCACCATTTGAAAGAGTGTTGTCAGAAAACCTGACGCCTGGCAAACTTCATACGCCTAATAAACAGCGTGAAATGGGGCGCATATCCTGGACCAATGATCAAGGCAGTGCAGGTGTGTATTATTAGTACGGTGCTTTACGGAGCAGAATCATGGTGGCCAGGGCTGCCCATATTTCCACTCAGTGAGGAAAGAAAGTGGGCACAGGAACTGGTTGGCATACTTATCCCCCAGACAACACAGTTATTAGAGCAATGCGCGGGGCACTACCAGCATGGTGAACAACCCCTTGTTGGGCTCTAAATAGAGAATCAGGCATCCCTCTAGTAGCAATCATCTTCGAGCAAAGTCAATTGAAATCCGATGCGCAAATTCAGCGAATGGATATGTGGGACCCTCTCGTAACTAGATCTCAAGAGGGACCATAGGAAGCTATTAACCGTCTATGGCTGCGCATAGGACAGAGATGTCGGGCGCTAATGAAACCCGCACGATACCTCATATGATTGCAAACTAGCATGCAAAAAGTGCCGCTTGCTGTGGAGTCTAGTGGAATATTCTACCCAAGATCGGAAAACAGTCGTGAACTAGTGACACTCGTCAAGTAGTCCGAAGCTACTCAGGCTAAATAATGGATAGAGCACTTGTCAAAAGAAACTGCATATGCGTACCCAGATGGCTCGTCTTGCGGCTTGGCAAGGTCTGCAGGGGGGCTTCTCCTTTTTAGAGGGGCACAAAGATAGGGAGTGGTGTAGGAACTTTGCTTGGTGTAGAGGATTACGATGCCGAAATTATAATTGCCCAGAAAGCCGTTGAAGCAGCAATGCTGGTAGCGGGCTCAAGCCCAATCAAAGTGTTCTCAGACAGTTTTGAAGCTATTCAGGCTTTGCACAGTGATAGGTCGAGGTCATTCCAGGGAATAGTCAATAAATTTGTCATCTACAGCAAAAACTACCAGTCAGTCGAAATTCGGTGGATACCAGGGCGCTCAGGTATCGAGGGGAATGAGAAAGTAGACAGGCTTGCCAAACCGGCCTTAAAGGATCTCCTTAACGAGCAGATAAACGCGACAATATTCACGGAACTTAGCCACAGAATACAATTCACGTTTGCATCACTGAGCAGACTTTCAAGGGAGCGCATGGTCGAACTGGCGGTGCTGTGGTTGCTTATAAATACACCCAGGCTCTATACAGATATGGGTCTCAAGATGACTCGGAAACGACCTCCAGAGCTTGCTCTACTGAGATGAGCTTATCACAGGCTGATTGCAGCCAGAACTAGACATGGCGATTTTGCAAAATACCATGAAAGATTCAAACATCAAAATATGTAAATCAAGTGAGATGTTGGGAGAGGCAAAATGGGAGAAATTCCTCGAACTAATTACTGTAACAAAATGTCATGGTGGTAAAATTTTATGCCGGGCTGCATGAGCTCCCCTAAGAGTATTGGTTTTCATGCTTATTAAATTGCTGGCAAAAATAGGACATGGCACAGGGCGCTTACGTCCGGACACCATGTATTAATTTCCCTTTTCTTTCTATTTTTATTGTTCTTATGACAAATAAAGCTATGCACGTAGGTAGTGGCGAGTTCGTAGAGATCACAAACCAGCATCACGCCTCATGGGTGTAAGACGTATGCCTAATACGAATAACATTCAAATAACATGAAACCATATCAGGTACTGTTGATAAATTGGGACTACGAAGTTCATCTCAGAGTGAAGAAATGTGATTGATTGACCTTTATGAAATATTAAATCTCTCTTTAAATACAAGTTCTTCCGTCCTTCATCCGATCACCCACGTGTAGACCATATAATCCCCCAATACTATTGTACAAGCTTGATGTGTCAAAAAATCCCATCAAGTAATAACATGATTAGCTCCAATATTGCAAACAGCAACTGTCAGGAGCGACTAATACTAGTACAAGGTTACGAGTCGTAGATAACATGAGCGTAGATAGTTACAGAATTACGACTCGTAGATGATTCCATGAATACAAACAGTTACAGAATATTTTCACACATTTCTTTTCATTTTATTAAATTTAACGTCGTGCCAGTGCGCGGCATGTAACTATTAAAACAAGCCGGCCGTTTAAAAGGACTGGTCACGCTAGCTGTTCGCACAAGTGAATCCAAAATGGAGTTTATATTCTGTATAACAAAAGAACTGTATGGACTACGCGATCAAGGATATTCTGAGCATTACGTAACCCACCCGAACTTGGCTACCAACTAATGTCACTTGGACAATCATTACAAATGCAATCAGACAACTCAGATTCTAACCATATAAGGCGGTAAGCCTGTAACTGGCCGGCCCAGTCCCCAACGAAATAGGCGATGCTCTTACGTGCCTTAGAGCACTCAGAAACTACAAAATAGTCCGACCTACACAGGAGGGGGCCACAGCACCTAGAAACTACAAAAGAGTCCGACCAGCTGTCCGCCACACAGATCACAACCTCTAAATACTTCACGCGATTAACTACTGACTACCGTTCTCCAATTCACTCTGCCATGCCGCCCCAGTCCTCCGCAGAGGCTGGCTCTTGGCCCCCCCTCCCACCCGCAAATTCGACGCGTCCCGATGTCGAAATGGTCCTCAACGGGCCTCAACAGCAACACACCACCCACACACAACAATTCGTAGAGCCAATCTGCGAGGCGAGTCACCGAAACTCTCCCCCAAACCCAACTCCGTCGCCCCAAATTGTCGCGACCGAATTCCTCGCCGAACAGGGCAGGATATTCCAGACGCGCTCTGCACAAGCGGAGCGTTTCATCATCGGGTTCTGCAAGCTGCTGGAACCAGTCACTGACGAGAGACTTCGGAGACTCTTTGATCAGGACTTACTGGCCCTTCAGGGCAAGATCATGGAAATCTTGTGGGGTAACCCATCCCAAGCAGACGCTACCCTCCCCCAACGGACTGCTGTTGGCCAGGCCAACTTATCTAATCCGGCTCAAGTCATAGAGCCCCCCCAACCAAACCCAGCAAGCGTCACGCGTCCAGTGCAGATCCTTGCTAGAGAAAACAACAGACCGGCACCATCCAGGCCGTCGGCTGCACCAACAACTCACCAGCCTAACCAGGGCACAAACACAAACCACAATAACCCACTGAGAAATCTTGGACTGAGGTGTTGCGAAAAAGGAACAAGCCAGCAAACCAAGCGACTCCATCCGCCACACCCAAGACAGTACTTGTGAGGCCCGTCTCCACGCTGAAGCCTAAAGCACCAGCACCAAACCCACAACGACCAGACGAGCGAGTATTCTTATGCCTCAGACCCGACCACCCGTGGAGACGTATGTCACCACACTTCGTAAAAATTAGCCTGGCAAGCAAGTTGCGTCTGGCTAACTCGGCAATCAAGCAGGTCACTGTCGTGAACTCAGGGTTCGCAATACAAGCCGAAGGGGAAGGAGCTCGAGGTGCACTTCTATCAGGAGGAGCCAACTTGGATAGCTCTGAAATGAAATTGGAAGCCGCTTCCAGCTGGATCTCAGTTCTGGCACCGAATATCCCAGACAAGCTCTACACGCTTGAAGGGCCAACGCCAGTAACACCAGAAATGGTGATAGAAGAAGCAGCTCTCAAAACAGGAGTTAGACCAACCTCACTCGTGCTTTCGCATCTAGCATGGCTAGGCCGTCAACCGACTGGGTGTTGCACTTTGCAACTGGAAAACCGAAGCTTGGAGAAAGACTGTTCGAAGAAAGCGGACGTCTCCACGAACTCCAGCGCAAGCTCAAAATTGCGCAATGCAACCGATGCTGGGGACACCACCCAACAAAGATTTGTTCACGAGCAGAGCGCTGCTCTCGCTGTGGCTCAATTGAGCACAAGGCTGCCGAATGCAAACAGCTAGTCCCAAGGTGCATCAATTGCCATGGGCCACATGCCGCAACCGAGCCTAGCTGCATGGCCAGGCCGACGCGGGCCGGCGGAAAGACTGTGCAACGCACAAGAGACCAGCTATCGGTGATCCGGGAACAAGGTCAAAAAGAAAGAAACGCTTCGATCCGAGAGTTGGAAGCAAAGCAGAAAGCCGCTGAGGCGACTGCTGTAAACGAAACTACAAACGTTGCTCAATGCCCGTAAGGGACCACAACCTTACCGAGCTACATACAACGGCAGCAACCATCTCGTTCCTCTGTGCTAATTTGGGCAGAGGAGACCCCGCTACAGATATCATCCTGCAATCCGCTTGGGATTCAGGAACCGATGTCCTACTTATCCAGGAACCTGGACCCAACTTAAGGACGGCCACTGGCTCACCAATCGCATCCCGGATTCGATAGGCATCTGCCCCCCCGTGTCGCTGCCAACTCTTCAAGGCCACGCTCCCTCATCTACACGCGAAAGGGGATCGAGTTCCAACAGCAAGCAGTCTGCGAGACATCACCAGATCTCACTGCAGTAAAGGTAGAAGGAGTCACATTTGTCTCCGTATACCGCGCTCCTGGAACAGATCTTTTGCCGCTGCTATCATGGGCCCCATCCGGACCTACAGTAATTGGCGGAGATTTCAATGCCGTCCACCCTGACTGGCAGCCAATGGCTACCAGGTTACACGGTGACGGACAGGTGCTCACCGAGTGGATGTTCGAGCACGGTATGGACCTATCTTCCACACCGGGCGTCCCGACACACGATCTCGGAAACACACTCGACCTGGTGTGGTCCAACACTGGTGCCCTTGCAGATGTCTCGATAGAGCTCGACTCGACATCAGACCACAGAACTCTCGCAGGAGACGTCCCCCGTCCGAATTCGAAAGCCAGAGCTGTTATAAAAACTGGACAACCGGTACGAGTGACAGACGATGCCCTCGAAGACTTTGCAAAGATGCTAGGTCGTTGGGCTCAAGGAATAGAGCTGCAGCCGATGGTCTCAGTAGACGCGGTGGACAACCTCGCCAACAAGCTGGTCCAAATCATTAGCGACGCTATTAGAGCTACCGGAAGACGCGGGAGCGCGAAGAAGGGTAGGACAGCACCTTGGTGGACGCTAGAGTGCGCACAGGCCAAACGCGAGTACAGGATTTTTAGGGACGAAGAGAGCAGAAAGGATTTCCGTCGCAAAGTCAGAAGTGCGAAGCGTCAATACTGGCGACGTAAGTTCTCCGAAGCCACAACCGATGTCGACATGTATCGTATGGCACGCTGGGCAAAGCCGCAACTTACATCTACTGCTCCACCACTCCAAACTCCGGATGGCTTCGTCTCGGACCCAGGAAAGCGAGCACTTCTGTTGTGTGACCTACTTCTTGGCAGGTTCACCAGTTCAAAACGACGTCGACGCTGAGGACTTCGAGCCAGGACACGGAAACCTCCCATGGATATCGAGCGTTACGGACGAAGAAGCCAAGTGGGTTACAACAGCCTGTCAAAATAAAGCCCCCGGAGCAGATGCAATTTCTGTTCGTCTTCTTAGGACAGCCTGGTCATCAATTGGTCACGCAGTGAGAGTACTCTTTGAGGGCTCACTTCGATTGAACCACTTCCCAAAGGCATTCAAGCTAGCGGAAGTAATCCTTCTCCCTAAACCTGGCCGTAATCTTAGTACAGCTAAAGGATGGAGGCCAATCGCACTACTCTCCTCTCTCGGCAAAGGTCTTGAGAGACTAGTCGCAAGGCGAATGGCTCACACCGCCCTCACTCACAAGGCAGTTCCGCAGCAACTCTTTGGAGCACTCTCTGGCAGGTCTGCTAACGACCTCGTCTCTTGCGTTATCCATGATGTGGAACATGCAATGAAACGGCAGAAGAAAGCAGTCCTTGTCACTCTAGACGTTCAGGGTGCATTCGATGCTGTACTCCACGGACGGCTGCTTCAGAGGATGAACAAGATGGGGTGGCCGAAACCAGCAATCAGCTGGATAAGGTCCTTTTTACAAGAACGATCCGCTCGCGTACGACACGAAGACGGAGTAACAGACCCGGTATTCCTAGAATGCGGGCTGCCACAGGGATCGCCTCTTTCCCCAATTCTTTTCCTGTTCTACATGGCCGAAGTCGTGGGAGGCAGTAGCTGGAGATTTGGCTATGCAGATGATGTTGCTATTCTCGGCATAGGTTCGACTCCAACTGAAGCCGCAGTAGCTGTCCAGAGAGAAGTCGACGCAGTCCTAGGGTGGGCTGCTAATAATGCCGTCTCTTTCGACCCAGACAAGGCCGAAGTAGTCTACTTCGTCGGCCCTAGATCCAGGGGACACGATCTTCCGGCTATAAGGGTAGGAACTCGCGATGTACAAGCATCCGACGACATCCGATGGCTTGGAGTACACCTTGATCGCGGTCTGACCTTCGAAAGTCACGTCGCAAAGTGGACCAGCAAAGCAATGCGGCTGGTGCAGCACTTCCGACGGCTGACACTGTGCACCCAGGGACCAAGGCCCGACTTACTAACCACAGTCATCCGCACAGTAGTTCTGCCAATTGCGATGCACGCAGCGGAGGTCTGGTGCCCGGGGCCAACCAGGGAAACTTATCGAGGTGTCACGCGTAATTCCTACAAGAGACAGAGCAAAGTCATCGACCAAACTTCTGCCTTCGGAATCCGTGTGGCTCTACCAACCTGGCGTACGATGCCAATAACAGCCCTGAGAAGAGAGACTGGTATTCCACCAGCACACATTCTGCTCGAGGAACGCAGGCTCAAGATCGCCGCGCGAATCCGGAGACTAGACGAGTACCATCCGCTCCGACTTCGGGCTACAGAAAGCACAGACAACGCTCGTCACCGACTCGGCCTAAAGACATGCAACAAAACCAGACTTGGTTTCGACAGAGTGCATGATTCAAGGGTCCAGAGGATGTACCGTCTTCTGCCAGAGGCCGAACTACCTCCGCCGCTCCGACCTCCGACCCCCCTCAGCCAATTCCCCGCTGGACAAGCAAGAAAGAGGCTGCCAAGTTCATAAGAGAGTGGCTACCTACACTCCCACCCGACTGTCTCTGCGTGTACAGTGATGGTTCTGGGCGCGTCCACCGACAAAGTGTCATGGGCCTTTGTGACTTTTATCAGTGGCACAGGCAGGGTAATTGAGCAAAGCGGCTCAGGAAAAATAACCAATGCAGAGGTCTACGACGCGGAGGTTCATGGAGCTTTGGCTGCTCTCGAAGCAATCACTGCCAGCAAGCGAGATCGAGGACGCAGCGCCATCTACTTCCTACTCGACAATTCGCTGCAGTCCAGGCCTTACTAACAGGAACAACGGGCTCATCATCCTGGCGTATCCAAAAGTTCGTGAAACTGGCCGCGGGATCAGCCGCGCCTGTCAAAATAGGATGGATTCCGGGCCACGAAGGGCTGGCAGGAAATGAAATCGCCGATGAACTCGCTCGAAGAGAGCTTAACTCGTCGGACAATTCCAGGACGACACATGGGGTGATGACCCTCGCCACATCTGGACGGAAAGCTCGCGAACTGGCAAGGCAGATGGTTACAGACTGGTGGCACTCCAATCGCCCAGGCATTACGCTGACCTCGAACTCGAGATGCGGCGCAAGAAACCGCCAGAGCTATCTCTGCCGAGAGCGGTTTACCCCGCTTAATAGCCGCTCGAACTGGACATGGAGACTTTGCGGCTTGTCACCGCCGCTTCAACCACACTGACGCTACACTTAACTGCGAGTGTGGGAGGGAAAAATCAATTGGTCACCTTGTCCAATGTCGGAAAGCACTGGCAACTTGGCGGCTGAAAAGCGGAAAGCGTAGGGCGCCGGCTCTGGAATTAATGCTCGGATCAAGGGGATGGCAGCTGTTCAGGGACTACGTCCAGGAGAGTGGGATTTACGCGGAGGCAAGTCGGGGGATGGCAGGGATACCTGTGACTCGGAGGTGATAGATCAATGGCCTAGGTGGATCGGCATGGACAGAGAGATTGGATTCGAGGCTCAGGCGCGTGGTGGCTGAGGCGGAACGATGGAAGGGAGATTGTTTAAGTTTTTCTTTTGTAATGCGGGATTTCGCGTGAAAGTTTTTGTTTTGTTTTCAATTCTGGGCTGCTGAATTCGTCATGGTTCAACACATAGATGCATTTTGGCATGGTTCCGGTCATTTAGGTGGGACGAGGCATTTGTACTGCACGGTAGTTAACCTGATCCGGCCCGACCCCACTCGTGCTCAAGCTCCAGTAGGAGTGCGACGGTAGTTACTTCACCTAGCACGTTAATGAACAAACAAACAAACGCACAAATCGAGAAATTCGAAAATTCGAAAATTCTTTTCCCTTTCCCCCCTTTAGATCACCCTTCGAACGTCGAAATATCAATTTCTCGTGGTACCGCGCCACTCAGCCTTGAAATGGCACCGGTAGCCCCCAAATCCGCGAAAATCGCGAAAGCTGTGTTAACCACGAAAATAGCTAAACACAAACACCAGACCCGTCTGGATCCCCACAAAACCATGCTTGATATAGCTAGAAGCGTGGCAGTTCATAGAATGGGCGAAGAAGGTTTGGAACCTAGCGTCGCCGAACTCGACTTGATGGAAGTTGATATTGTCGCCCAGATGACAGAACGCGGCCAAACCGACGTTGAGATGTTGGAGGTCGATAAAATAATCAGGAAGATGATCAGTGAGGGTCTTAAGGACTCGCGATGGGCAAATGCAGGAGCTGAGAGTTCTCAGACGGCATCAACTGCCCCAGAAATTGTCGCCGAGAAGGATGTCCCGTCGACAACAACCAAGCCCGCACGCGTTGCGGCTCGAAAAATTGCGATTCCGATTAAAAATCGGACACCAAATAAAAGCACACCGAGGGGAACTGAAGTCCCGAATTGCGCGGAGGCGGCAAACGTCTCCAGACCTCCGCCATCCCCGGCCTCAATTCCAGGGACGGCTGAGGGCCTCAAACACGCTGCCGGTGGAGCTTCCACTGGCACTACACAAAACAAACCCGCCAGAAATCGAAGCTTTGCTTGAAGCCGAGAGGGAGCGGGCTGCAATTACCGCCGCCAAGCTCGAAGTAGGCTCGACGGTGTTAAACACCCTACAAAGCGTTATCCTGTCCCTGAAAACGACGGATAACAAAGAGTACTTGGACGCAATGAACGTGTGTCTGAGGGGCGCCCTCGCCCACTTCCTTCGCACTGGACGACACCAGTGCGACAAGTCTTCCTCCCCGCCCACCGGCCAGCAGGCCAGCAGCATCGGGCCCCCACCAAAACGACGCCAGGCCAGCAAAGCCTGCCGTCGCAGTGACCCAGATAACTCCAACCTGGGCAAATGTAGCCGGAATGGTTACCCAACACCCGACACCAGTGATGGCAAGTTGTGCCCCAGTAATGCCGACCCCGCCGACCAAGAAATCGGCCAAAGCGGCCCTTCNACAAATGCAATCAGACAACTCAGATTCTAACCATATAAGGCGGTAAGCCTGTAACTGGCCGGCCCAGTCCCCAACGAAATAGGCGATGCTCTTACGTGCCTTAGAGCACTCAGAAACTACAAAATAGTCCGACCTACACAGGAGGGGCACAGCACCTAGAAACTACAAAAGAGTCCGACAGCTGTACGCCACACAGATCACAACCTCTAAATACTTCACGCGATTAACTACTGACTACCGTTCTCCAATTCACTCTGCCATGCCGCCCCAGTCCTCCGCAGAGGCTGGCTCTTGGCCCCCTCCCACCCGCAAATTCGACGCGTCCCGATGTCGAAATGGTCCTCAACGGGCCTCAACAGCAACACACCACCCACACACAACAATTCGTAGAGCCAATCTGCGAGGCGAGTCACCGAAACTCTCCCCCAAACCCAACTCCGTCGCCCCAAATTGTCGCGACCGAATTCCTCGCCGAACAGGGCAGGATATTCCAGACGCGCTCTGCACAAGCGGAGCGTTTCATCATCGGGTTCTGCAAGCTGCTGGAACCAGTCACTGACGAGAGACTTCGGAGACTCTTTGATCAGGACTTACTGGCCCTTCAGGGCAAGATCATGGAAATCTTGTGGGGTAACCCATCCCAAGCAGACGCTACCCTCCCCCAACGGACTGCTGTTGGCCAGGCCAACTTATCTAATCCGGCTCAAGTCATAGAGCCCCCCCAACCAAACCCAGCAAGCGTCACGCGTCCAGTGCAGATCCTTGCTAGAGAAAACAACAGACCGGCACCATCCAGGCCGTCGGCTGCACCAACAACTCACCAGCCTAACCAGGGCACAAACACAAACCACAATAACGCCACTGAGAAATCTTGGACTGAGGTGTTGCGAAAAAGGAACAAGCCAGCAAACCAAGCGACTCCATCCGCCACACCCAAGACAGTACTTGTGAGGCCCGTCTCCACGCTGAAGCCTAAAGCACCAGCACCAAACCCACAACGACCAGACGAGCGAGTATTCTTATGCCTCAGACCCGACCACCCGTGGAGACGTATGTCACCACACTTCGTAAAAATTAGCCTGGCAAGCAAGTTGCGTCTGGCTAACTCGGCAATCAAGCAGGTCACTGTCGTGAACTCAGGGTTCGCAATACAAGCCGAAGGGGAAGGAGCTCGAGGTGCACTTCTATCAGGAGGAGCCAACTTGGATAGCTCTGAAATGAAATTGGAAGCCGCTTCCAGCTGGATCTCAGTTCTGGCACCGAATATCCCAGACAAGCTCTACACGCTTGAAGGGCCAACGCCAGTAACACCAGAAATGGTGATAGAAGAAGCAGCTCTCAAAACAGGAGTTAGACCGACCTCACCTCGTGCTTTCGCATCTAGCATGGCTAGGCCGTCAACCGACTGGGTGTTGCACTTTGCAACTGGAAAACCGAAGCTTGGAGAAAGACTGTTCGAAGAAAGCGGACGTCTCCACGAACTCCAGCGCAAGCTCAAAATTGCGCAATGCAACCGATGCTGGGGACACCACCCAACAAAGATTTGTTCACGAGCAGAGCGCTGCTCTCGCTGTGGCTCAATTGAGCACAAGGCTGCCGAATGCAAACAGCTAGTCCCAAGGTGCATCAATTGCCATGGGCCACATGCCGCAACCGAGCCTAGCTGCATGGCCAGGCCGACGCGGGCCGGCGGAAAGACTGTGCAACGCACAAGAGACCAGCTATCGGTGATCCGGGAACAAGGTCAAAAAGAAAGAAACGCTTCGATCCGAGAGTTGGAAGCAAAGCAGAAAGCCGCTGAGGCGACTGCTGTAAACGAAACTACAAACGTTGCTCAATGCCCGTAAGGGACCACAACCTTACCGAGCTACATACAACGGCAGCAACCATCTCGTTCCTCTGTGCTAATTTGGGCAGAGGAGACCCCGCTACAGATATCATCCTGCAATCCGCTTGGGATTCAGGAACCGATGTCCTACTTATCCAGGAACCCTGGACCCAACTTAAGGACGGCCACTGGCTCACCAATCGCATCCCGGATTCGATAGGCATCTGCCCCCCCGTGTCGCTGCCAACTCTTCAAGGCCACGCTCCCTCATCTACACGCGAAAGGGGATCGAGTTCCAACAGCAAGCAGTCTGCGAGACATCACCAGATCTCACTGCAGTAAAGGTAGAAGGAGTCACATTTGTCTCCGTATACCGCGCTCCTGGAACAGATCTTTTGCCGCTGCTATCATGGGCCCCATCCGGACCTACAGTAATTGGCGGAGATTTCAATGCCGTCCACCCTGACTGGCAGCCAATGGCTACCAGGTTACACGGTGACGGACAGGTGCTCACCGAGTGGATGTTCGAGCACGGTATGGACCTATCTTCCACACCGGGCGTCCCGACACACGATCTCGGAAACACACTCGACCTGGTGTGGTCCAACACTGGTGCCCTTGCAGATGTCTCGATAGAGCTCGACTCGACATCAGACCACAGAACTCTCGCAGGAGACGTCCCCCGTCCGAATTCGAAAGCCAGAGCTGTTATAAAAACTGGACAACCGGTACGAGTGATAGACGATGCCCTCGAAGACTTTGCAAAGATGCTAGGTCGTTGGGCTCAAGGAATAGAGCTGCAGCCGATGGTCTCAGTAGACGCGGTGGACAACCTCGCCAACAAGCTGGTCCAAATCATTAGCGACGCTATTAGAGCTACCGGAAGACGCGGGAGCGCGAAGAAGGGTAGGACAGCACCTTGGTGGACGCTAGAGTGCGCACAGGCCAAACGCGAGTACAGGATTTTTAGGGACGAAGAGAGCAGAAAGGATTTCCGTCGCAAAGTCAGAAGTGCGAAGCGTCAATACTGGCGACGTAAGTTCTCCGAAGCCACAACCGATGTCGACATGTATCGTATGGCACGCTGGGCAAAGCCGCAACCTACATCTACTGCTCCACCACTCCAAACTCCGGATGGCTTCGTCTCGGACCCAGGAAAGCGAGCACTTCTGTTGTGTGACCTACTTCTTGGCAGGTTCACCAGCCAAAACGACGTCGACGCTGAGGACTTCGAGCCAGGACACGGAAACCTCCCATGGATATCGAGCGTTACGGACGAAGAAGCCAAGTGGGTTACAACAGCCTGTCAAAATAAAGCCCCCGGAGCAGATGCAATTTCTGTTCGTCTTCTTAGGACAGCCTGGTCATCAATTGGTCACGCAGTGAGAGTACTCTTTGAGGCTCACTTCGATTGAACCACTTCCCAAAGGCATTCAAGCTAGCGGAAGTAATCCTTCTCCCTAAACCTGGCCGTAATCTTAGTACAGCTAAAGGATGGAGGCCAATCGCACTACTCTCCTCTCTCGGCAAAGGTCTTGAGAGACTAGTCGCAAGGCGAATGGCTCACACCGCCCTCACTCACAAGGCAGTTCCGCAGCAACTCTTTGGAGCACTCTCTGGCAGGTCTGCTAACGACCTCGTCTCTTGCGTTATCCATGATGTGGAACATGCAATGAAACGGCAGAAGAAAGCAGTCCTTGTCACTCTAGACGTTCAGGGTGCATTCGATGCTGTACTCCACGGACGGCTGCTTCAGAGGATGAACAAGATGGGTGGCCGAAACCAGCAATCAGCTGGATAAGGTCCTTTTTACAAGAACGATCCGCTCGCGTACGACACGAAGACGGAGTAACAGACCCGGTATTCCTAGAATGCGGGCTGCCACAGGGATCGCCTCTTTCCCCAATTCTTTTCCTGTTCTACATGGCCGAAGTCGTGGGAGGCAGTAGCTGGAGATTTGGCTATGCAGATGATGTTGCTATTCTCGGCATAGGTTCGACTCCAACTGAAGCCGCAGTAGCTGTCCAGAGAGAAGTCGACGCAGTCCTAGGGTGGGCCGCTAATAATGCCGTCTCTTTCGACCCAGACAAGGCCGAAGTAGTCTACTTCGTCGGCCCTAGATCCAGGGGACACGATCTTCCGGCTATAAGGGTAGGAACTCGCGATGTACAAGCATCCGACGACATCCGATGGCTTGGAGTACACCTTGATCGCGGTCTGACCTTCGAAAGTCACGTCGCAAAGTGGACCAGCAAAGCAATGCGGCTGGTGCAGCACTTCCGACGGCTGACACTGTGCACCCAGGGACCAAGGCCCGACTTACTAACCACAGTCATCCGCACAGTAGTTCTGCCAATTGCGATGCACGCAGCGGAGGTCTGGTGCCCGGGGCCAACCAGGGAAACTTATCGAGGTGTCACGCGTAATTCCTACAAGAGACAGAGCAAAGTCATCGACCAAACTTCTGCCTTCGGAATCCGTGTGGCTCTACCAACCTGGCGTACGATGCCAATAACAGCCCTGAGAAGAGAGACTGGTATTCCACCAGCACACATTCTGCTCGAGGAACGCAGGCTCAAGATCGCCGCGCGAATCCGGAGACTAGACGAGTACCATCCGCTCCGACTTCGGGCTACAGAAAGCACAGACAACGCTCGTCACCGACTCGGCCTAAAGACATGCAACAAAACCAGACTTGGTTTCGACAGAGTGCATGATTCAAGGGTCCAGAGGATGTACCGTCTTCTGCCAGAGGCCGAACTACCTCCGCCGCTCCGACCTCCGACCCCCCTCAGCCAATTCCCCGCTGGACAAGCAAGAAAGAGGCTGCCAAGTTCATAAGAGAGTGGCTACCTACACTCCCACCCGACTGTCTCTGCGTGTACAGTGATGGTTCTGGGGCGTCCACCGACAAAGTGTCATGGGCCTTTGTGACTTTTATCAGTGGCACAGGCAGGGTAATTGAGCAAAGCGGCTCAGGAAAAATAACCAATGCAGAGGTCTACGACGCGGAGGTTCATGGAGCTTTGGCTGCTCTCGAAGCAATCACTGCCAGCAAGCGAGATCGAGGACGCAGCGCCATCTACTTCCTACTCGACAATTCGGCTGCAGTCCAGGCCTTACTAACAGGAACAACGGGCTCATCATCCTGGCGTATCCAAAAGTTCGTGAAACTGGCCGCGGGATCAGCCGCGCCTGTCAAAATAGGATGGATTCCGGGCCACGAAGGGCTGGCAGGAAATGAAATCGCCGATGAACTCGCTCGAAGAGAGCTTAACTCGTCGGACAATTCCAGGACGACACATGGGGTGATGACCCTCGCCACATCTGGACGGAAAGCTCGCGAACTGGCAAGGCAGATGGTTACAGACTGGTGGCACTCCAATCGCCCCAGGCATTACGCTGACCTCGAACTCGAGATGCGGCGCAAGAAACCGCCAGAGCTATCTCTGCCGAGAGCGGTTTACCCCGCTTAATAGCCGCTCGAACTGGACATGGAGACTTTGCGGCTTATCACCGCCGCTTCAACCACACTGACGCTACACTTAACTGCGAGTGTGGGAGGGAAAAATCAATTGGTCACCTTGTCCAATGTCGGAAAGCACTGGCAACTTGGCGGCTGAAAAGCGGAAAGCGTAGGGCGCCGGCTCTGGAATTAATGCTCGGATCAAGGGGATGGCAGCTGTTCAGGGACTACGTCCAGGAGAGTGGGATTTACGCGGAGGCAAGTCGGGGGATGGCAGGGATACCTGTGACTCGGAGGTGATAGATCAATGGCCTAGGTGGATCGGCATGGACAGAGAGATTGGATTCGAGGCTCAGGCGCGTGGTGGCTGAGGCGGAACGATGGAAGGGAGATTGTTTAAGTTTTTCTTTTGTAATGCGGGATTTCGCGTGAAAGTTTTTGTTTTGTTTTCAATTCTGGGCTGCTGAATTCGTCATGGTTCAACACATAGATGCATTTTGGCATGGTTCCGGTCATTTAGGTGGGACGAGGCATTTGTACTGCACGGTAGTTAACCTGATCCGGCCCGACCCCACTCGTGCTCAAGCTCCAGTAGGAGTGCGACGGTAGTTACTTCACCTAGCACGTTAATGAACAAACAAACAAACGCACAAATCGAGAAATTCGAAAATTCGAAAATTCCCTTTTTCCCTTTCCCCCCCTTTAGATCACCCTTCGAACGTCGAAATATCAATTTCTCGTGGTACCGCGCCACTCAGCCTTGAAATGGCACCGGTAGCCCCCAAATCCGCGAAAATCGCGAAAGCTGTGTTAACCACGAAAATAGCTAAACACAAACACCAGACCCGTCTGGATCCCCACAAAACCATGCTTGATATAGCTAGAAGCGTGGCAGTTCATAGAATGGGCGAAGAAGGTTTGGAACCTAGCGTCGCCGAACTCGACTTGATGGAAGTTGATATTGTCGCCCAGATGACAGAACGCGGCCAAACCGACGTTGAGATGTTGGAGGTCGATAAAATAATCAGGAAGATGATCAGTGAGGGTCTTAAGGACTCGCGATGGGCAAATGCAGGAGCTGAGAGTTCTCAGACGGCATCAACTGCCCCAGAAATTGTCGCCGAGAAGGATGTCCCGTCGACAACAACCAAGCCCGCACGCGTTGCGGCTCGAAAAATTGCGATTCCGATTAAAAATCGGACACCAAATAAAAGCACACCGAGGGGAACTGAAGTCCCGAATTGCGCGGAGGCGGCAAACGTCTCCAGACCTCCGCCATCCCCGGCCTCAATTCCAGGGACGGCTGAGGGCCTCAAACACGCTGCCGGTGGAGCTTCCACTGGCACTACACAAAACAACCCGCCAGAAATCGAAGCTTTGCTTGAAGCCGAGAGGGAGCGGGCTGCAATTACCGCCGCCAAGCTCGAAGTAGGCTCGACGGTGTTAAACACCCTACAAAGCGTTATCCTGTCCCTGAAAACGACGGATAACAAAGAGTACTTGGACGCAATGAACGTGTGTCTGAGGGGCGCCCTCGCCCACTTCCTTCGCACTGGGACGACACCAGTGCCGACAAGTCTTCCTCCCCGCCCCACCGGCCAGCAGGCCAGCAGCATCGGGCCCCCACCAAAACCGACCGCCAGGCCAGCAAAGCCTGCCGTCGCAGTGACCCAGATAACTCCAACCTGGGCAAATGTAGCCCGGAATGGGTTACCCAACCACCCGACACCAGTGATGGCAAGTTGTGCCCCAGTAATGCCGACCCCGCCGACCAAGAAATCGGCCAAAGCGGCCCCTTCGTCCTCGCCGGACAACCGACTATTCATCCGGCTGAATTCAAAACACCAGTGGAGAAAGATTTCACCAGCTGGTATTAGAGAAGCTGTAGCGCAGCTCACAAACGCGCCACAAGCATCAATCGAACACGTGTACCGTGTCCCAACAGGTTTTGCGCTCAAAGCGATAAATAAGGAATCCCGCCAACACCTACTCAACGCGGCGGAATCTTTTATTGCCATCGGGGGAAGACTGGAGGAGGCCTCTAACCTTGTGGCGCTCCACATCTCGACGGTCCCAGTCGCCATCCACACTCTTCTTGGAAGGGTGCAAGTGACAGAAGAGATGGTGATCGAGGAGATCACTCGAGTCACAACGGCCGTTCCAGTCAAGGTCCGGCCCCACGGCAAAACTCGGCTCAACGCGCCGTACAAATCATGGCTAGCCCATTTCGAGAAGGGAGCGGCCCCAAGAAAAGGGTTCCGCCTATTCGACGACTCGGGCATCGCGGTCCCACACAAACCACGACAGACTGTGCAACAATGTAAACGCTGCCTACAGTTCCACGGAACGCGAGGTTGCTCTCGTGCTCAAGCCTGTGGGAACTGCACCTCCACGATGCACTCGACAGACGAGTGCCGTGCTCACACCAAGTGCCGCAACTGTGGAGGACCGCACAGGTCCGACAGTCGAGCCTGCCTGGCGCGCCCAACCAAGTCCGGACCCGTTAGCAGAGAGCAACTGGCCAACATTCGCATCGCGAGCCAACGCGAGCTAGCGGCTGTCGTGAGGGCTAAAGCTGCAGCCCGTCGCGCTGAGGCAGCAGTACAAGCGGCTGCCAAGCAAAAGCAAGCCTCACCCGAAGCGGTGAGATCGAACAACAGTTTCGAAGTTCTGATGACCGACGTCGCCTCCGACGCCACGGCCACAGGAACGACGAATCCTGTTGAGTCTTCCTGAAGGGCCCCTCACGGGTCCCTTCTAGCCTCCCACCTACGATAAGTTTTATGTCGATCAACGTAGGTAGGGGAGGGCCAACACACGACATCGCGCTTTCCCGAGCTTTCGAGCTAGGCGTCGATGTAGTGTTAATACAAGAACCTTTGTGGAGAAAAGCCACAAAGGAAACAAAGTCACACCCTGGATACGACTGTCATATACCACATGGCGGCGTAAACACTCGACCCAGGGCTGTGACTTATACACTAATCAATAGGAGAATCCATTCGGCAAGTCAAATCTTTCCCTGCGATCCCCCGACGGCGGATTACTGCTGGGTTGTGGTAAACGGAGTCACGTTTCTCAACGTGTACAAAGACCCGAAAGACCCGACGGCCATTCGACCACTTCTAAGCTGGGACCCACCACCACGATCCGTCGCGGCTGGCGACTTCAACGCGGTGCACTGCGCGTGGCAACCAGATGTTACCCGCCCACGTGGACAAGGAGTCGAAATCGAGAGATGGGCGGAACGCCACAATCTCACTTGCCTGATTGTGGGCGAGCCAACGCATCGAGCTGGGAACACGCTGGATCTTGCTTGGACCAACATCAACGGGGCTCAAGCATGGGTGGATCGTAACGAGTGCGCGACCAGCGACCATATTCCGATTCGAGGACAAGTCCCCATCGGATTCGGAAAAAGGGACCAGGAACCCTCGCCAATCAGAGTAACGCGCGGAAACTTACCGAGGTTCGCCCTCGCCGTGATGCAGTTGACTCGCCCGCCACTAGACCTGGACACGGTCTCTCGGGTGGACGAATACGCCAACGATCTCTCTTCCGGCCTTACTAACGCTATCAAAGCAGCAGGAACACGAAGGAATAGAAGACGTGGCAAATGTGCGCCGTGGTGGACACCGGAATGCAAGCTGGCTCAAACGGAATATCGTGAAGCAGTGACCCCGGAGCAACGAAGAGTGCATGCGAAGAAACTGCGCTCAACCCTCATAGCGGCAAGGAAAGAACACCAGACGCGGCAAGTCGAAGCGATCACGACACCGAATGACGTGTTCAAGCTGATGCGGTCCGCCGAGCCAAGGCAGGCAAGAACCCCCCTCCACTTAACCACGAAGGGAAGGTGTACTCCGATCCGGCCGAGCGGGCAGCGATACTCCGAGATGCTCTATTGGCACGGCACCAAGCGACGGACGATCTACCGCCACTTGATGCGCCAAGTACCAACCGAATCCCCTGGAACGACCATGTGTCGGACGAGGAGATTCGCATGTGCACCGTAGGCTGCGCCAACACAGCGCCTGGAGCAGACGGGATCTCTGTGGAGCTTCTGCGAACCTGTTGGAAGACGATTGGACCATTTGTCGGCACTCTCTTCCGCGCCTGCATCAGACTCGGCACCCACCCATCCTGCTTCAAGCTGGCTGAAGTGGTGCTCCTACGCAAGACGAACCGAGATCCAACGACTGTCAAGGGCTGGAGACCGATCGCACTTTTGTCATGCTTGGGTAAGGGACTGGAACGACTCCTGGCGAAGCGGATGGCCCATCTCGCGGTAACGCTCGACGTTGTCGGATACCAACAATTCGGAGCGCTCCCTAAGAGGTCGGCAAACGACCTTGTCAACTGCGTAGTCCACGACATCGAAGAGGCAAGCACCCAGGGATGGGCGGCCACATTCACGACTCTCGATGTCCAAGGCGCATTCGATGCAGTACTCCACAACCGTTTGGTGAGGAGGATGCAAGAACAGGGGTGGCCAGACTCGATCCTTCGATGGACGGCTTCATTTCTTGCACATCGAAAGGTACAAGTCCGATACTCCGGAGGGGTAACCGGGCAGAGAGAGCTGGTGTGTGGGGTTCCGCAGGGATCACCAATATCGCCACTCCTCTTCCTTTTATACATGGCAGAGCCTATGCGAAGCGGCAACCCAGGAATGAGGTTCAGCTACGCAGACGATATCGGGATCCTAGGGTTCGGGCGCAGCATTGCCGAGTCGGCCGCTTCTGTACAGAAGGAAGTGGATCATCTTCTGGAGTGGGCAGGTAACAATGCAGTCTCCTTCGATACTAACAAGTCGGAGATAGTCCAGTTTCCCGGCAGGAAACGCGAGAATCCAGTGGCTATTCGTGTGAACGGTGTGACTATCGAGCCAGCAGACCAAATACGCTGGCTTGGAATACACCTAGACCCGCGATTGGACTTCAAACACCACGTCACAACTTGGTGTGGAAAGGCGTTAAAGGTTGCCCAGCACATGCGCCGTTTCAACTCAGCGTATCGAGGAGCCGCTCCTGCGGCACTGGTTCGAGCAGTGGATACTTGTATTGTCCCAATAGCAACTTTTGGATCAGATGTTTGGTGGCCCGGCCTCAAACGTCCGACCAAAAGGGGGATCATCACACCTCGAACTAGCATTTTCTGCGAGATGATCGACAGGGCAATCTTGACAGGACTGCGCGCTGCCCTTCCGGTAATGAGAACGACATCGAATCTTGTTCTCCATCGCGAAGGAGGTATCCCAACTGGAAAGATCATTCTGGAAGGGAACCGCCTACGGTATTCGGCTCGTCTGCACTCACTGGACAACCGCCACCCGCTCAGGACTCGTGCCGCTGTGTGTCCAAACGTTGGAACACGGAAGTACAAGAAGTCTGCTCGGGTACCCAGGAATCCGGAGATCCAGATGTCACGAGTACAGCGGGCCTACCGTCAACTCCCGGACGCGGAAGACGCCGAGCCTCTGCCGCCGCCATGCTATCTTTCAAGTTTCGGCCCAAGGATAGAGGAGGAGGAAAAGGTTACTCGGTTTCTTGGAGATATACTAACATCGGATATTTGTGCCTACCCGGATGGATCGTCGGAGGGACATGGTCGCTCAGCATGGGGTTTCGTCTTGAAGAGAGATGGGAAAACTCTGTTGAAGGGGTGCGGCATCAAGCATGGTGGTGAAGTGCTTGATGCGGAAATTGTAGGGGCGAGGAAGGCCCTGGAAGCTGCGCTGGGTTTGTTGGAGAGGGAGAACAGTGGAAGCTACGGCAGGCGGCGGATCAACGTGTTGACGGATAGTCAGTCTGCAGTGAAGGCACTGCTGACGGGAACTGCCACAACAAGTTTCGACGACGTACGCCAATTTAGAGAGTTATCAGAAAAGGCTCGAGTCTCGGTTCAGTGGATACCAGCCCACTCTGGGATACAGGGAAACGAAGAGGCCGATAGAGCTGCACGCTCCGGCCTCCGACAACTGCCAAGTAAAGAGAGCCAGCCTGGCTCCGTCACTTTGGCGTACGTTCGTCGTCTGATGAACCAGAAACGTCAAGCTCTTCTCGAGGAATGGTGGGAAGAAGCGTGTCCACCTAGATATCGTAACCTGGGTCTTCTCATGCGACGACGCAAGCCACCCGAGCTGACACTTTCCCGGCGGTTACTTCGTAAACTGATCTCAGCCCGAACGGGACACGGAAACTTCGCTGCATGCCATCGTCGTTTCAACAACTTCGCCGCTTCCATGGAGTGTGCGTGTGGAGAGGAAACAACGCCTCTCCATTTCATTCACTGTCGACTGCACGCACGCCATACGCGTCGACTTCGAGGGACAATGTCACATCACGACTTTGTCCAAAAGCTTCTCGGGCCTAAGTGCCTTGAGAATTTCACATATTTTGTGCAGGAAACCGGCTGCTTCGGGGGCCAACCTGCGAGTCCATCTCCAGCTCTCAGCGGAGAGGACATTAATTAGGTCATAGCACGAAGCATGACAGGAAGGAAAACGAGACGAGAAGTGTCGCTTTCTCACCTCAAATTGGAGTATTGGATTTGGAATTTATTTTTGTTAAGGGAATTTATGGGTGTTTTATTTTTATTTTTAACTAGCTACTGGTTGTGTAGTGGTTCACGCGGTGAGACCGAGTTGGGCATGTGGGTAGCATGATCTCGGCCGTGTACGCCGGTCTTTGACTCCTAGGAGATATAGAGCATAGCTTAGGACCTTAATCAAACAAAGCAAAGCACAAATCGAGAAATTCGAAAATTCGAAAATTCATTTTTTCCCTCTTTCCATTCCTATGATCACTTCTGTGCTTGACTTCTCGAATTGTTAACCGTCGCGAGGTATTTAAAATGCCTCCGGTGAGAAAAAATCGCCCAAAGCCGACAACTTCAGTCGGCTTTGAACGGACACCATTGTGTCCAAAACCTACTGGCCTCGCGCAAAAACTATCAAGCCTATTTGCGAGTGAGGCCTTCGTCCCAGGGAAGTCTACAAATCTTCCCGACAAAGAGATGACTGATTCTGAGCCCATCAGGACAGTTACAATTGGTCCCGAGACCACCAACCCCATCGAGCTGGCCCCAGTGGCAAGCAGCTCTAGGAAAGGAAAGGAGGTCGTCAGAGAAAAGACGACAGAACCTGCAGAAAACTCTGCAAGAAATATCGCTGTGCCAGCCTCCAAAGGCACAGCTTCGACAACAGCGATGGAATTTCCTCCTGAGCTACAATCTGTGATGGAGGCCGAAAAGCGTCGCATGACGCAAATAAACGCCCGACTCGCAATCTGCTCGACTGCAATAAGCAGTGTCGAAGCAGCACTCTCGCCTCTTTCGATTGGCGATAATAAAGAATTCGTAGACGGAATCAAAGTCTATCTTCGAGCGGCCATCGGCCAGTTCGTACAATCTGGCCCAGGAAGCACACCACCAGTTCTCCCTGCTCGCCCCGCCAACCCTCTTCCGCCGAGGGCACCAGAAATAAGGGTTCCTAACCCTCCAACAACCCAGGCTCCGGCCCCAAAGACAACTTGGGCTACCGTAGCTCGGGGAGGCCTAGCCCGCAGCGCTGGGCAGTCGACAAAAAAGGCAGCACCGCCCGCCCCCAAAGCAAAGAGTGCCAACCCGAGGACAAAAATCGATTCACGACTTTTTCTGCGCCTCGACTACTTCCACCCCCACCGTCTCCTCTCCCCAGCTGGCATTAGTCAGCTGTGTCTCTGGCGCTGGGAACCGCTGCTAACGATATTACGTTGGTTCAGCGGGTAAAGACCGGCTTTGCGATTACAGCAAAGAACGAAGCTTCTCGAAAGGAGCTCTTGGATTCCTCTGCACTGCGGAGAGATCTAGAAATACACCTGGAACCAGCGTCAAATCTGGTTGCCATGCAAATTGCCACCGTTCCGGAGACAATTCGAACACTTGCTGGCCCCATCGACGTGACAGCAAAGATGGTTGCCGACGAAGTCACGCGAGTGACCAAGCTGGTTCCCTTTCTGGTTCGTCCTCATGGGACTAGCAAACCAGGGGCGCCCTACTCAAATTGGCAAGCGCTCTTTCCCCGAGAATCCGCTCCTCGACCCGGATTCCGCCTTTTCGACGACTCTGGAGCTGCAAAGCTCTTCCGACCTCGTCGCAAAATCGAACAATGCAAACGGTGTCTTGAATTTCACGCCACCCGTGGTTGTTCCCGCGCTCCAGCTTGCTGGAATTGCGGATCTAACATGCACTCAGAATCAGAGTGCAAGGCTCTCACCCGGTGTCGAAACTGTGGGGGACCTCACCGATCGGATTCCCGGGCCTGCTTAGCCAGACCCAGCAAGTCCGGACCGGTGCCAAAAGAGCAGCTCGCGCGGATCCGCCAGATCCAGCAAGGGGAGTACGCGAAAGTGGCTCGATTTAGGGCTGCAGCCAAAAGGGCCGAAGAGGCAACGATGGCCTCAACGAAGGACGTCTCAATGGCCGAGGGATCGGGTTTCGGAATCCTGGAATCCGAAGAAGAAGTTTGAGGGTACAGCAACCCTCGGTGAAGTCTACAAAAAGCTTCAAAATATATAGCAGGATACCAGCTGAATTCAGGTAATCTGCGAACTAATCTTTCGCTCTCAGCAGAGATAGGAAAAAGTCACTTGGAGGATGTGGCAGGAAAGGAAACGGGCGAGAAGCGCGGGATCCGGACCAAACAGTATTTCTTCCAAATTTGATTTCAGTTTTTGATTTATGTTTTTGATTTTAGTTTTGCTGTTAACTTCTACAATTTCAGTAGAAGTTCATGCGGTTGGAATGAGTTGGGCCTGTACGCAGTGATCCTTGCCGGCTCCACCGGTCCTTGACCCATTGCGGATAAGAAAGCGTTAGCTTAGGACCAGAAATTAGCAAAAAAAAAAAAAAAAAAAAAAAACAAACTACACAGGAGGGCAAGACTGAACACCTGTACGTGGTGTCCTCTACGAACCTGGGAGTGAAATATTCTCCAAGAGCCAAGTTCAGTCAAATTTCGCAATACCGATTAAGTTGGCCCACGAGGCAATAATTCAAAATTATCCGCCACGTCAAATTTTCGCTCCCAACGAGTTCGACTCCTACCCAAGTCTCATCAAGTCTACAAGTACGACCAAGTACATCCTCGTTCCAATGACCACTCTTCTCATCAACTATTCTCTGGCCTCATCTAGCCGCCAAATACACGCCCACGCCGATATTCATACCCGACGGAGGAAGCAAAGCGTGGCGCACAAATCTGGGAGACAGTTCTTTGGGATGGACGTGAGAGGGATTGGGACAACTTTACAAGATGACACAGAGGATGGATACAATCTCGACGGGCGTGTAATTTTGAATTTTGGCAAGGAGTTTTACGAATTGAGCTTTGTGCGCGCCATATCTTCGCTTGCGAGAGTGCAGCGGACACTATAACAACACGCAAACGATGGAAGGTGCCGTGGTCCGCCTCCTGGTGGTGTTCTCCAGTATAGTTTGAGTAGCCTAGGCACCTACTCCACTTGGGAAGGAGACACCTTAGACTACATTTCGCGCGGAAGAAATTCAGAGGATGACGAAGGCATGTCTGGATAACTCAGGGTTTTTGAGACGTTCCCCTGGGTGGGTATTCATGGATGAGGGTTGACTTGAGGTGAAGAAAAAGCCGCCATAACTTCGCAGTGGTACTTGCAAATGAAATCCGAGGCATGAGTGCTCTTACTGTAAATTGAGTCATCTTTTCTATATATTTTCTCTCATATTGTGTCATAGCTAGATAGCTGCATACACAATTAAAATCTGATGCAAAATAAAAAAAAAAAAAAGTCCGACCTACTGCCCGCTACTCTGAAAACCAATTTAAATGAAGCAAATTTCCCTCTACAGGGATCTTTACATACAATTTTACAGGTGATGTGAAATTACTCACGTGTATTGCGTAGCGTATATATTCACACATAACGTCAGGTAAAACGTTTAGAGCTCAATATGTCTCATGTAGGATCTTGACGCACTTAGCCGGCAGGGCTATATGTACTTTCTTGTAGGCTTCATATCGCTTTGGATGCAGGTCATGGTTAGGTTGACAGTTACTATGTAAGAATTTTATAATTTTATAACGCTGCGGTAAGCTCTTTGGGTCGATCTCGAAAGCGATTTAAATGACCTAGTCGCGTTCCGTATGGAAAATGAGGTGATCTATAATATCAATTAAACGAGTAACGACTGTATTCTGGGTGTCAGGTTGGTGAGGGATGGTACTGAATCAGCAGTGGACCGCAGGTCTTTGGAATTCATCTTACGGATGCAAGCTGCGCTATGAAGATCTTGAATATCTCCCTTGAAGACTTAGAAGATTGTATCATGGAATTAATCCTCTACATCGGTGGTCACCGACGTACTTATCATCATCATTTTAGAGAATCCGCATAAATATATACTTAACTTGTAATGTAAAGCTTTTATTCAACGTGCATCAATGCATAGATTGCAGCATAAGTAAGAAATTTATGTATTAAAACCAGTTAAAATATTATAATTATGAGGAGAGTGATTTCATACAAGTAGTAGGCTTATCACTATGATATGCTCGTCACCGTTGTGGAGAGGATGATGATATGTGTTCGCTTATTGTCTTCTCCCAACTCCTCTTGGTTGCATGTCATAATCTTGGTAGTTGTGACATTCAAGTCAAGTGTTAATAATCAACTACGAGTCGTTTCGATGGTTATTTTCACTAAGAAAAGGATCCGTGGCGCTCTAAGCTAAGAGATCACTCTGAGAGTGCTGGCACCAGAAATGTGACTGTCAGGAACAGGAGACGACGAGAGATCGGACTTTGGATGGAAGCATTGTAACATCAGCATCAGTATCTCAACCAGAACCTGCTCACGCAATATATATATATATATATATATATATATATATAGGAATGAGTGTAAGTGGGAAGAATCTTGTGTACTTCTAAAGTGTTTACGGCATAGCCAAGACCTCTTCAAGGATATGAAATTACGACAGGTAATTGAAATTATAATCAACTCCACACATCTGGATGCGGGCCTTGCCAAAATTAATGAGCATGGTAGGGTAGTAGTAGGATGGTAGGAGCAGATGTATAAATCATCATATTGGCTACATCTTGGGTGTTTGCGAGAGTCCAACTTCCATCAATCAGCAAATCTACTCGAGAAAAATCAATCATCATGCGCTTTTCTCGTATGGCCATCATCTTTCATAGCGCAAGCATCTGCACAACAAGCCTTGCCGCCCAATATTCTAGACATATTAATGAGAAATCGAAGGTATTTCATTGTAATAGTGATATCCATCAAAGGCAATATTCACAGGGACCACATCATAAAATACAAGATCCAGATATCATACAGGAATTGAATGGGGAGTTTAGTGATTTAGTTGCAGACAATTATGATACGAGGACTGTTCAGTTCTATGACCAAGACAACGGTGACTACGAGTATTTCAATCTTTCAGCAATATGTGATAGTATGATTGTCCTATGAATTTCGTGATAGTATCTAACAATTGTGAATAGGATATCAAGAGCAAGATGGTTCTGTTGTTATTGAACACATACTCATCAACGACCGACAAGGTCGTGCATGTGCCATGATGATGCTTAAGACTGTATCGCCATTCCCCAATTGGGACGGACGTAGACCACAAAGATTTCATAGCTTGTGCGCAGTTGCCTCTGGATAATTCACACGATAGCGTTCATATTGGCGCATCGGGAACCTTTTTCAAATTTACTTTGCTCGACTAGTGAGGGCCTCTCTCTCGCCATGCTGACTGGAGCACGAGTCGTGCCAGGTTGAGTCCAAACTGTTATCATCTTACAGGAACAGTATGGTAGCTTAGCCTTCATCCGTGTCGCGGTTGGCGTGGGTCAGTTTCCGACGGTTTTATATAACTGGGTTGTTTGATAGTTAGCAAAGAGAGGATTAATTATAAGCGACACCTTTTCTTATCCAGGCGTCTAACGCCAGCTCCTAGTCCCTTGAAAGTCGATGGGTTAAGTCATACAGAGTAGATTTTACCAGAGTTTGCGTTGGAAATCTGGTTTTAGTATGCATAAAGGTATGGATTTCGAGATATGGTGACGATGATCAATTCCTTTGGTTTTATTGAGTTTGAGAGAGCACGGCTTGACTGCATCAACTTCCGTGTTATCTAGAGTTTGCTGATCAGGGGATGTGTTGTAGTAATGCATCACATACAGGAATTCTTCCATTACTCTGTCCAGTGTCAATATAACATAGGAAAAGTCGGGAATAACGCCAGAACTGAAAGGCTTAGATCGACGGAGATTTAGCCGTATATCATCGACGTTTCGCACACGAAGATGCTCTACTGACTTGCTCCTGTGGCGAAGAAAAAAGCCCAGATCACTTCTTCCACTGCAGTATAGGAAGAAACCGGGCCCGTCTGCGCAGTGGACCTCGGCATCAAGTGGGCACTTGGCATGCCTAAAGGTGTCCTCGCCTTTGGCAAATGGGTCGAAATGACGAAGTTCTACGACGAAATTCAACGAACCCACTAGATATTTCCAAGAAAAAATTTGCGTCCTGGTGTGGAAATTGCTAAACAGATGGAGTTATATAATATTATTTTTTTTCACTTGTAATTTCAAAATACCTGTAAAACAAAAGTGAAGTTCCTGATAGAGGGAGGTTTGCTAAATTTAAATTGGAAAGCAGAGTGGCAGTAAGGTATTGTTTTGATTTTTTCTTTAATTTTTTATTTTTTAGGTCCTAAGCTATGCTATGTATCTCCTAGGAGTCAAGGACCGGTTGCGAAAATAATATCATACTTCACATTATCCATTAGATAGACAAACACACTACCAATTCTTTCATCCCATACACGCGTACCAGTACATTTATCCCCGTACCAAAACCCGAGAGATCAAGCAGCAGTATGGCTGCGCACAGCCAGCCGTCGTCCTCGGCGTCAATCGACCCAGGCGACCCTTTACACCCGAGCCTTCTTGGGATTGCTGCCGCCATGGAGCAATCAGAGCGCCAAAGAAAGCAGCAAATGAGCCTAGCTCAGGATTCCTGCAAAACATCGACGCCTGGGCGAAATCCAAGGCAGGAATCGAAGGCGCAGCCTTAGTCGCGCCTTTCATTGAAAATATTTCACCCATCGTGACAGCATTCGCGATAGGTAACGCCAATGCCGCGATCCCCCAAGGCAAGAATCCATCACCAGAATGTACACTGCTAAAAACCTCTGTACCTAGGGCGACAAAACTCCTCCATGAGCTGCCAAGAGAGCCCAAGAAGACTGCTTCTTCGTGGGCCACAGTAGCTTAGAAAGTAGCCAAGCTCCCAGACCCGCCAGCCAATCTGGTAAAACGAAGACCAGCCGTCTAGAAAAGACCAGCTGGACAACGGCCCCCGAAAGAAGATAAACGACTCTTCCTTCGTATGGGGCGAGAACATCAGTGGCGGATGTTATCACCTGTCACAATAAAGAAACTCATCACTGAAAAAGATGGAGTTGCACCTTCAGTAACTATAGCGATGACACAAGTTAGGTCCGGCCTAGCAATGGAGTGTGCATCAGACGCACTCAGGGAGTAAATTCTGGGTGTGGGTCCTTCCCTTCAAAAGGAGTAAATCACAATTGAGCCCGCTAAAGATTGGACGTCCGTCATGGTCTCTCATGTCCCAATCTGCATCCGTACATTAGACGGAAGGATTGACGTTACTAGTGAAATGGTAAAGACGGAATTCCAGGCAGTTTGTGGAGTTACACCGATACAGGTGCGCCCAAATGATATAAGATTAGGAAGCTATTCTGTTAGATGGATAATACACTTTAAACAGGTGCCATTCAACCTAAGATTCAGACTTTTCGACGAGAGTTGACCCGCCAATCCGTTTTCTCGTCGACGCCCCATCGAGCAATGTCAACGCTGTTGGGGATATAACTCAACAAGAAACTGTGTCAAAGGACAGCGGCGTGTTAAATGTTCTGGTATACACGAAGTAGCAGAATGCACGGTCAACATTCTCAAGTGTTCAAACTGTGCTGGGTCGCACGAATCAATCCACTTGAGCTGCATGGCTCGACCAAGGCGATGTCACGGCCAAGTAACGCCGCGATCACCAGCAGAGCTACGAGTTATTTGTGGGAGAGGACATCTGGATTTCAAGGCAGCATTGTTAACATCTCAAGAAAAAGTTGAGGCCTGCGAGGTCATTGATATACCAGAAGAAATAATGCATAATAATGAGTAGTACACCAAACTCATATAATCACAAACAGAGACATAACACCCTTCTCTTTCACCAAGTGATTGTGGGAAAGGGCAGATCGAACATGGATATAGCACTGCAACAAGCTTGGGATGCAGAAGTACACATAGTCATGGTACAAGAACCATGGACCTTGCGAGAAGACGGAGATTTCACTACTAAAAGCCACCCTGGCTTCAATTGTTTCATACCATTCGGAAAGACGGTACCGAGATCACGACCATGCGCTGTCACTTTTTTCAGGAAAAGACTGCAAGCGACACAGAATATACCTTCGTCATCAAGTCAGACGTCAGACTAACTCGCGTTAGAGACGGAGATCTAGAAGAGTTCTCACGATGCGTGAAGCAATGAGTAAGGCCTGGCCCCCTAAGTAGTCAAATCGAGATTGAGGACTTCACGAGGAGTTTAAGACGCGGCCAAAGGTGTTGGAAGATCACCCGCTGTAGGAATTGGGAAAACAGCGCCCTGGTGGACTGAGGACTGCAAAGAACGACAGATTGACTATAGGGTAGCTAAAAGGACATCCGGAGATGTAGAAATGACTCGTAAGGCTTTCCGAGCGGCAGTGAAGTCAGCTAAACGCGAATACTGGACAAAGCAAGTCGAGGCAGCAGAGACAGAAGCACAAGTGTTCAAACTCATGCGATGGGCCAAACCAAAGCCAAAAAAACAGCTTCCTCCTCTCCAGGTATCACAAAACTAGTGGCTTTTAGATCCATCAGAGCGGGCAATCGCATTAGTTGATTCCCTACTTGCAAGATTCGACGCTAGAAGTGATGCAGAAACATGGGAGAATGGTCAACTAGAGTCTATCCCATGGAACTCAGAGGTTTTGTTGGAAGAAGCTATAGCGTCAACCATAGGAAGTAAAGAATCGGCTCCAGGGTATGACAAAATCACCGTCCGACTACTCAAGGCTTGCTGGAGCTCGATTGGAACATATTTCAGGGACCTCTTCCAGGCATGTTTGAACTTGGGATATTTTCCAACACCTTTCAAGGTTGCGGAAATTGTACTGCTTCCTAATATTAGACGCGCTCTCTCCAGCCCAAAAGGATGGCGACCTATATCGTTACTCTCCAGCTCAGGCAAAGGATTGGGAAGACTAATAGCGAAGCAGATGTCCTGGCTTGCGCTTAAGTACAAGGCAGTACCTCCTCAACTATTCGGCGTGCTACCAGGACGCTCGGCAGTCGACCTAGTATCATGTGTCACACACAATACAGAAGCTGCAATGAGATCCAACAAAGTCACAGCTATGGTCACGCTGGACATTCAAGGGGCCTTCGATTCAGTTCTACACAATCGGCTGCTTGCACGAATGCGAAGTCAAGGCTGTCCGATACTACTCTGTCGCTGGGTAGAATCCTTTTTGACATAACAAACAGTCTTGGTAAGACACGAAAAAGGCGTAACAGATGAGAAGCTTGTTGAGTGCAGTGTCCCTCAAGGATCACCACTTTCGCCACTTCTATTCATGTTATACATCTCGATTCTACTTGGGGATGGCACTCCAAGCTGTAGATCCGAATATGAAGACAACATTGCCATTGTTCGAGTCCATAAAATTCCTAGTGAAGCTATCAAGGCTGTCCAAGTCGAAGTAGACAGGATAGTTCAACTAGCTTTGTTACACATGATTAGATTTGACCCTTCGAAGTCTGAGCTCCTGATCATTGGGGGTGGATCTCAGGGAGTTGTGTTATCAATGTTCCATAGGGTACAAGTTGTGGGGTCTTTGGAAGAATGGCTAATTCTGCGGTGATGAAATATGGTGAAAGCGTGAGGTACAATGTGCACTATGGATGTCAATGGATGTTGAGTAAGAAACGAGATTGGTACAAGGACAGCAGTCTTCCTAAAGAAGAGATGTATTTATGAGTATAAGGTATGAGTGTAATCAGAAGACGTTGCGTGATGAAGAATACTCCTCCGCGCCGAGTATTTATATACTTAAAATAACCAAATAACCAAATAGCACATTATCTTAATCCCGAAAAATCTACTACACATCACCTTATAAAACTAGCCTAATGTTTCGAGTCATCCCTCCTCAGTTTAGAAGTACGTCACACAACTCGTTGTGTTTTAGCCTAGAACTCTGCATGAAGTATCATTTTACGCTTTGTTACAATGATCCATGAAAATGGACCAAAGGAAAAACTAGACTCATCCAACCTAACAGTTAGAGTCGAGGAACAGTTTATTTCGCTGTCTCTATTGAAATTCTGGATTGGAAGCGTACAAGCTGTTGTCATTTATTAATACAAAAATAACTATCAACTCAAGGAAAGTTTACGGGAGAATTTTCCTTGACTACAGCTAATTGAGCTAGTCCATATTAGTCATTTAAACCGCCGATCTCACAGAAGCTAAGACTAGCTCCTGGTGATATACAAACTACGTTTAACAATCTCTGCATATTTGATGGCTCGGAGTTTGGCTTGATTCCCAACTAATATTCAGACAGCATGTTCAGGAATGGTGTAGCATGGCACAGCGACTTTCCCACTTCATATGTAGCATAAATAGAGTCCAACGAGGTGCAGCTCCGGGACCATTTATACGCGCGGTGAATGCATATGTAGTCAGTACGTGTTATAGTTACAAGGTTATGTACGACGTCTTGGAGTCTAGACCTTAACAGCCTGCGGAACTGAGGATAGAGAAATGTATGTAGACTAGGTCAATTATAGCCTAGATGTATACGTGTATATATGTAAGAGGATGAAGCAGTACAGTCTATCTCTACAAGGGAATTGTTCCTAATACCCTGCGCACGCGCCTCGCCTAATCCTTCACTGTGCCCTGCTAGCCACACTTGGTTCAGTTCACGTGATGTCTCATTGCTCATACACGCCCATCTGTATTGTATATCACAACAATCCCCCTGTTGGTAACGACCATTATAGTATGGAATCTTAGTTGATCTGAACTGGGGACTTGACTTTTGTTAAGCTGTCAGCAAGTTGGTCTGCGGATTTGACATATGCTATGGTAATTTTTCCTGCCTGATATTGTTCTCGGCAATAACAATTCCCGAGCGCTATATGCTTAGAACGCTTATGGTTATCATGATTTTTGATCAGCGAGATAGCTGACTGATTGTCCACATACAAAACTGTACGTTCAGCTCCCTCAATTAGATTTGTAATTCTCAGTTCCTCAAACAGCGACTTTACCCATTGAAGTTGACAACATGTCTCTGTGGCGGCAAGATACTCGGCCTCGGTGGTGGAAAGAACTACCTCTCGCTGCATATGTGATTTCCAACATATCGGTCCAGATGCTAACCTGATTAGAGAGCCGGATGTTGATCTACTAGTAGATGGATCAGCCGCAAAGTCCGCATCTGAGTACGCTTCGAGGTTTGGCTTTCCGCTTATTTTGGTGAAAACAATGCCCTTGTCAGGTTTTTGGGCGATGTATCAAAGAATCCTACGGGCTGCATGAAAATGTTCGAAAGACGGGTTGACCAGGAACCTTGCAAGATGATTTACCGCAAATGCTATGTCAGGTCGCGTGTTGTTGGCCAGATATTGGAGACCTCCGACGATTGAGTTATATTCTGTTCTCAATTGTGCTGAGCTTTGTGATTTATTTGGTTCCATGAGTCGTTCCATTGGTGAGGCTGCGGATTTACATTCCGCTAGTCCGTGTCTTTCAAGTAGCTTGCGACTATATTGACCTTGAGAGAGCTCAAGCGTATTCCTGTCAATCTGTTTGATGTTTATCCCAAGGAATTTATTTGTCTCAACAGTTTTGAGCTTATACTTCTTGTGTAGAGCTTGCATAATATAATTTATCTTGGCAAGATTTGGTCCCATTATCTGGAAGTCATCAACATGTAAAAGCACAAATAGATCCTTTTTACTATTGGCGTAGAGGCACACATCTGAATGCGTCGGATAAAGACCCAAGTTTGCCAATGTGGACTTGACATCATCATACCACAAAGCAGCTGCATGTTTAAGTCCATACAAGCCTTTGCGGAGATGGAGAACATGTCCTTCTTTCTCAAATCCTTTGGGCATTTCCATGAACAAGTCTATGGTTAGTTCAGGGTTCAGGAATGCTGTCGGAACATCTCCTTGGCGTCTGTGCCAACCAAATTGATGAGCTAATACAAGCATTATTCTCCCTGTCTCTGGTCTTGGGGTTGGTGCGAATGTTTCGTGGTAATCAACTCCCGGCCGCTGCATAAACCCTTTTGCGGTACAACGTGCTTTCCATTTATCTAAGCTACCGTCTGCAAGGAATTTCTTCTTAAAGACCCACTTACATTTTAAAAGTGTACGGCCGTCTGGCAATTTGCTTCGATGAATGATCTTGATGGCTCCGGTTTCTTTAAGAGAGCGAAATTCTTCTTGGGCAGCCTTCTTCCATTGATGAGCCTCGGGGCACTTCATGGCTTCTTCCCATGTTGTGGGATCTCTAGCTATTTGAGCCGCCATTCCGTGGTGGAGCTTATGATAGTCAACCTTTTTAACTAGTCTTCCACGCTATGTGCGTATCATATCCCCGCGGTGTTCCACGCTTACTTCCTCATTTCTTTCAGTGGAATGCAGTCGTTTTTGTCCGGCTATAGGAGCTGGATCCCAACCTGTCATGATGAAGTCATATTTTTCCTCAGGGGTCACTTCTAAACTTGACTCCCCCTGGACCAGTGCTTGATCTCTTGGTTGTTCTTGGCTTGAATCTTTGTCGGCTGGATTTTGATCGGATTTCTCTACGTTTATCTCCCCCTGGACCGATTCTGAGTCACTCGGTTGAATCGTACTTGATTCTCTGTCAGAAATCTGATCTAGAGGTTGAAATTCTGATCCAGATTGGGATTGTTCATCATCCTTTGGTGTTGAATTTGGGCTTATATCAATGTGTTCCCATGTTTCTGTTGGCACGTATGGCACTTCTGGCGCTTGATTTGATATGGGGGCTCCTGACTCAATTATTGTTTGCTCTCCTTGCTTTGTTGGATGAACGTCTTGAGCTTGATATAGGGGCTGGTTCATGCTAACGTTATTATTGCCATGCCCCTCACCATTACGGGAGAAGTTTGTGAGTATTGAGAGTTCGCTGTTCCAGTAGTTGCTATTTCTTCGCTGATCTACTGATGGCAGCCTTTCTCCAAATACTACATCTTCATTGAAGGTCGCATGAGGTATAATGCTTTCGATCCATTTCCACCCTTTTACTGGAGTTTGGTGAGGGTGAAATATAACGTAATTTTTGCTGATGTTCGGCTGGAAGCCCATGAACCACCCTTTTTATGCCCTTGCCTCAAACTTACCGGGTTTTGGGTTAATCAGCTTGTAAGCTCGACAGCCGAATCGAGGCAAATTAGTAAAATTAATCTTCTCTTGATGGGGTTGGTTAAGTCCTTTCAGGAAATCAGTGATCGGGACCATCTTTGTTCTTAGGCAATATAACCTATTGACTAGAAAGCATGCATGTTGGATTGCCCACGGCCAGTAACATGGTGGCATATTGGCATCTATCAGTAGAGATCTCGCTACCCTAAGTACTACCTTATTTGCAGCTTCAGATGCACCATTCTGTTCAGGTGTGTCCGGTGCCAATATATCGGTCCGTATGCCATGTTTCTCACAATAATCTTTTGTCTTGAGAAATTCTGTCCCTCCATCTCTGAAGATTGTGCGGATCCGTTTTCCGTACTGATGGTACATAAATTTCACCCACTGTACCAGCAGCTGAGCTATCTGCTCTTTTGTTTCGGTCGTTAATACCCATCTCATGCGGGTTTTGGCATCTGTGAGGATCACTGCGTACTGTTTGCCTGTGGTCGATGGGGATAATTTTCCGACTGTATCAACAAACACTTCATCAAGGGGTTTGTTTGGAGTTAACCTTGGCTCTCGCGAGATGAAGCGCTGGGCCTTGCTCAGATGACATGTTTCACATGTGCCTAATTCGGAAGCATCGATTCCTTCAAGCCTTTTTGAGCATTCGGCTGTCCGCTTCAGAATTGTTTGCCCAATATGTCCCAATCTTTCATGCCATCGCTGTGTGATGGAAGTTTTTGGGACTCTTGCAACACCTGGAGCTGCTATTAATACCTCCTTGTCATCATGAAGCGGACAAATGTATGTTACGTCATTCTTTTGGTCCAGGCGGGCTACAGCTCTATGAGGCTTTCCCTTATGGTATTGTATCAGCAGTCTCTTAAATGGATCGGCATATATGTTGCCGAAGCTCTGCAGTTTACCTGCTGAAATAATATTGGTGGATGAGGTGGGCGAGTAGAGACAGTCGCGTAATCGCATATTCAGCTTCCCTATCTTGACATTCGCTGTTCCTTGACTGGTCAGCGACATTTCCCCAACTGCCTGATCAAATTTAAAAGGGCTAGTACGTTTCTGCATGGTTTCAAAGATATTTGGGTCACGAAAGAAGTGGTGCAATGCACCAGTATCATAGAGGTATGAGAATTGATTTTTGCTTTGTCTCGCAGCAGATAACATAACAGTACTGTTCATTCCGCTTTCTTCCTCGGTACTTTCTTCAAATTCTATCTCCGCTTTGGCAATAGCCTTCTGTTTACCTTTCCTATCTGTCTTTTTCCTTCGTCCCTGAGCCCTACCCTTGCCTCTTTCTCCATTAAGAAGTTCTGGATGCTGCTTGAAGCATTCCTTATTCATATGTTGATGCCGGCATTGGAGGCACATTGCCTCTGGGTCAGCACTGCTAGTATCCGGATATGCTGCAACTAACATTCTGGGCTTATTTTGGGGACGGTTCCCTCCAGCTGTACGGATAGTCGACATCATTGTTTCAAGAGATGTTGGACGATTATCCGGACCAATGGCCTTCGTGTCGCGCCAGTTGCTCAACCACTCGACGTCTTTTGTGCCTATGAGGAATAAACCTGCTGCAACCTCTTTTGAGATCTTATATTTATTGGCACTGGGATCGCTCACAACTGAGTCAAGCTGCGCCATTGCTGTCGATGAGTTGCACAGGCTTTGATATTGGGTCAGGAATCTATTGCAGTAGTCGTCTACTGTGCTGGTGAATCTGACACTGATGAAGGACTCTAGTGCTACGACATATGGCGCGACTGCCGTTGCTTCCCTTGACCGAGAAATGTCTTCGTAGAGCTGCGCCACCGTTAGGTGTTCATGGTTTTCAGGCCAGATATCTGCTGAAGCCTTTCCATGATGATGTCCTTCGCCTCGAATTCGCCCATTTTCCATGCCTGCAACACCTCTCTGTATGCTTTTTCTTTTTCGGCAAATGAGCTTTCGGTGTCGCTCTCTAGTCTCGCAGGCCGTACGGGCCTGGTAGCTGGAATAATGTCCTCTAGGTCTTGGAACACGTGTCCAATGACATTGCGCCTTGAAAGCTTTGAAAGCAGACTTGATTTCCATCTGCTGAATGGAACTCCTGACTCTAGGATCACTTTCTTGTTGCTAGACATCTTTTGGGTGTGGTTTGATTGATTAGAAGAGCCCGGGCTCATAACCTGTTATAGTTACAAGGTTATGTACGACGTCTTGGAGTCTAGACCTTAACAGCCTGCGGAACTGAGGATAGAGAAATGTATGTAGACTAGGTCAATTATAGCCTAGATGTATACGTGTATATATGTAAGAGGATGAAGCAGTACAGTCTATCTCTACAAGGGAATTGTTCCTAATACCCTGCGCACGCGCCTCGCCTAATCCTTTACTGTGCCCTGCTTTCCACACTTGGTTCAGTTCACGTGATGTCTCATTGCTCATACACGCCCATCTGTATTGTATATCACAACAGTACGACTGTCTATGGTGTAGAAGCCTAGTGGCCTGGACTCACCCGCTTCACGACAATACAAGACAAGAAAGTAAGTACGGGTGTTGGATGGCACCTCAAGTTACTAGACAGAACTATTTTGACTGCAATCCGAGCTGCACTCCCAGTGTAGCGGACTACATCAAATATAGTTCTGCACCGAGAATCAGGGATCTTACCTGCAGGAATAATGCTCCAGCAGCGACAGCTCCGAAGTGCGGCTAGAATCCGCCGACTAGATAGCTATCATCCACTCGCGTCAAGGGCAGTTGAGACACCCAAAGAGGCAACCAAGCGACTCCGACTGCGAGAGGGACAGAATAGACGTGCCTTTAGGGTTCCAGAGCGATACTTAACACGCCTTCAGAATGGGAACCTCAATCTACCAGAATCAGAAGGTCCTGGGCAGCTTTATGAACCGCGGACCGCGATTGCTACAGCCGGGCTCCAATGCGACAAAGAGGAAAAGGCGAAGCAGATCATGGTTTGGCTCAGGAATCTTCCCCCAGGAACACTCTGTGTCTACTCAGATGGGTCATCGATCGTCCCAGCATACTCAGCCTATGGCTACGCCATATATAGGGGCGGTGAACTTATAGCGAGTGGTGGAAAACCCCTTCCCGGAGCTGAGGTCTTTGATGCGGAAATCATCGGAGCAGTACAAGGCTTAGAGGCAGCGTTAGAAATTGGAGGTAGCACAGATATTAAGGTACTTCTTGACAATCAAGAAGCGGCTAGAGCCCTTCAAGACGGCAGAACAAATTCCTCGCAAGTATAGGTAATTAATTTCTTGGAACTATGCAAGACTCGACCAATGATAGAGGTCCACTTGATTCCGGGGCATAGCGGCATTACAGGAAACGAAAAGGCTGATTCGACGGCAAAGGAATACCTCGCGTCTGTCACGGATCAGCTATAGAAAGCAGAGAGCATTTGTATGGGTGATGGTATATGTCACGGTAGTGAGATGGTAGTTGGCGTCTTTTAAGGTTAAGCGATAACTGAGCCTCTACAGGCCTTCGTGTAGCTAGATAGTCTTTCCTCTTCTCATCGCACAACTCAAATATAATACTTTGCCACGCACTTAGTAAACCTGCCCTGTGACATTTTGTGCGATCTTTTTTTTACACCCCGTCGCAAATACCAGCCCGAAAATTTTCGCTTTCTTCGTTACACGGCGAATTTACATACCCAGCAACCCGCCTGATTCGCGACCCGGTGAATAGATTTAAGAAAGTATCTTCCAGCACAACCTCGATAAGTCCTTTCAATCCAGCCTCAGACCAGAAGATTAATAAGTTCATTTTTCTCTTTTTGCCTCTAATTTTATAAAAAATCTAGCCGCAGATCTCCAGAATGACTACTGCAAACAATGGACTCGGACAGAGAATCAGTGAATCTTTTACTTCCCGCTTCCCAAATTTATCTGGAGTTCTCGCTGAATACGATTTTACTCACACTCTTGTGAATAGGCCCTTTTCTCCCTCAAAATTAGCGGAAATTTTGAATGTACTCCCAAATCCTAATTTGGATGACACTGCAAAGGCTATTTTCGCCATGCTCCTTGCATTTGAAGATGGATTTGAGAAGCTTAGCCTTAAAGCAAGTGAAAATGAGACGGCGTACAATGAAGAGCGTTCGCGGAGTGCAAAGGCACGCAATGCTCGTTTAGCTGCAGAAAACGAGAAAGATGTTCTTCGCGCTCAATTCGAAGCAGATAGAGCTACACTCACAACTACTCGTGTCGAGTTATCAGATTCTCTGGGAAAGAAACTTGCAGCAGAAACTCAGCTTCAATTTGCCTTGCTTCAAAATGCCCAGAACCACGCAATAGGGGAAGGTATAAATGCTAAAGTTCCAACTGCTCGTAGAACTCAAAAAGACCCAGATAAGTTCACAGCATCGAACAACGAGAAGAACCCTGTTCAGCGCCAGGAAAAAAACGAGACATTCAAGACACAAGTGCAAGGAATAATCTCTGTTGACTCTGCATGTTTCCCCACAGAGGCATCTAAGATTTTGTATATTTGTGGCTTAATGGATGGCCATACTTGGGATGCAGTTTGTGACGGTCACAAGTCTATCACTGCTAGTTTGAGTGACTCCTCGCAATGGCAATGGCAGAATGAGAATGCGCTTTGGACTGACCTCGACAGTCGATATATTCTTTTTAATTCGGCAACACTTGCAAGAAATACATTGGACAGTTATTTTCAAGACACCCCTAGAAATGGTACTCGACCATACGGTGAATGGAAAGCCGAATTTATAAGACTTTCAACCCGTGCTAAACTAGGTCCTCGGGAAAAAGTTGACAGATGGCGTCAATTCATTGGTGCCGACATCAAGAGGATACTCCGGTCTCAGGTAGACAATCCAAGCGATGAAGATTTTGACAGATGGGTAGTTAGATGCGACAACATCGCGCGAAATCAGCTCCAAGAGTCTCACTATGATTCTCTCAATCACTCTCGCGGCTTAAATACGAAGGAAAAGTTCAATGAACCGGCCGAATTCTCATCAGATATTTCAAATGCTGCTTTCGGACCCAATCCCCACGATGACCCAATGGATATTAGCCGATTGCAGATTTCTGATAGTGAAAGACAGCGCCGGCGCAGCCAAGGTCTTTGCCTAGCCTGTGGTCAGAGTGGCCATATTGCCCGAGACCACCATCGAAAGTTTAACCCGATTCCGATGCCGAAACGTGCCAATTATACATCAGTTCACAATAGGAAAAATCTTCAAGACACAGAGAATCGCTCAAACTTTCGACCTCAGAGCAGTAATTCACGTGCCCCTTTTGTAAATCCTCAGTTTTTACCGTCGCATACACAAATGCCCATGCCTTACTATCCTCCCATGTACCCACAACTAATGCCGCAGCAACTCTCCCAGCAACCAGCGCAATCTCATTTGCGTGCCATAGTTGAAAATGCTGGATATGTAACTGATACTAGTTCTGACCATGAAACCCCTGTTGGAGGCCGAAATACATCTGGAAAAATAGATCAGTTAAAAGGCAAACCTCTGATCTAAGTCGCGATCAGAGGTACGATTGGTATGGTGAAGAGGATGAATCAATCCGAGCAGTGTTGTTAGATAACTCACCTTTAGAACTACGCTCTACTAGCTCTAAAAATTCAATGCTGCTTGAAACTCAACTCTCAGACCCGCGCACTAGTGACTCTACAATGTTCCATACATCTAGTTTAATTGACAGCGGCTGTACAGCCTTCGCATTTGCAGATGCTGAGTTAGTCGTAAAGCGCTTCAAGATCTCAACCAAGAAACTTGTCAACCCCCGCTACGTTCGCCTAGCTGATGGGAATACCCAGGCTACTGTTACTGATTATTTCACTATTCGAATGCACCTGGGCCTGCACTCAGAAATAATTGTGCTCTATGTAACAAGTCTGGGTGCGTGCAATCCAATAATCTTAGGTATGCCATGGCTTCAGCTTCACAATCCCCTTTGTGATTGGAATGCTATGACAGTTAATTTTGGCTCACAATTCTGTCAACGTCAATGTCTCCCATGGACAATCTCAGCACCCGACTTTTACCAGGCACCAAAACCCCCTGAACTACTTCAAGACACGCTAAAAATTCAGACTTTACCCTCTCCAACTGCACCAAGATTACACCAAGCCACTGTGGAAGATTGTCCTGTTCATAAAATCGAAACTATCCCTGACAATGACATGGAAAGTTCTACGCATCTCTTACGAAGAAAAGTAGAACAAGTTGATGTAGATAGATTTCTTCAAGAAAAGCATGAACCTTCGGTAACCGAGATCAAAGGTCTTCTACCTCCAGAATTACACCAATATATTGAACATTTTTTACCAAAAAATGCTAAAATTCTACCTCCGCATCGTCCATGGGATCATAAAATCGAACTTTTACCAGGAAAACAACCCCCATTCTATAAAAATAGGCCATTCTCTCCTGGCGAACTTCGTTGCATCAAAAAATGGATTGACGAGATGTTAGAAAAGGGATTCATACGTGAATCAGCTTCCCCTGCTGCTGCTCCCCTTCTACTTGTACCCAAACCTAGTGGTGGGGTGCGCATCTGCCAAGATTATCGTGGTCTCAATTTAGTCACTGTGAAAAACCGGTATCCGCTTCCTTTGATTCGGGAAACATTAGATTCAATATCTGCAGCTGAATTCTTTACAAAGCTTGATGTAATTGCCGCTTTCAATCGTGTTCGAATTGCAGAGGGCCACGAGTGGATGACTGCATTTACTTCTCGTTTTGGACTTTACGAAATGCTTGTCACACCATTTGGTTTGTGTAACGCCCCTGCCACCTTTCAAAATTATATCAATCATATCCTTCATGATGCTCTTGATGACTACTGTACCGCGTATCTTGATGATGTCTTGATATACTCAAGGACCCGAGAAGAACATACAAAACACGTTGGTGAAATAATTCGTCGGCTTGGTGAAGCTGGTCTACAAATTGACATTAATAAATCAGAATTTTACACCAAGAAGACCAAGTACCTGGGCCTAGTAATCTCCACTGAGGGACTTAGTATGGATCCTGAAAAAATTAAAGCGGTAGTTAGCTGGAAAGATCCCACAACAATCAAGGAATTACAGCAATTTTTGGGCTTCGCGAACTTCTATAGACGGTTTATTAGGAATTATTCAGGAGAAGTCGAGCCTTTAACTCGTCTACTGCGAAAAAATGTGCCATGGGTCTGGGAAAAGGATCAGATAGATGCTTTCACAAATCTCAAAATTTTGTTTACCCAGGCACCAACAATGGCTCATTTCGATCATCAGAGGCGCACTATAGTGGAAACGGACGCTTCTAACTGGGCATCCGGCGCTGTCCTTATCCAGATAGGGAACGATAATATTTCTCATCCTGTAGCATTTTTCTCATCCAAACATAATCCAGCCGAGTCGAATTATGACATCTATGATAAAGAACTGCTCGCTATTGTCAAAGCGCTTGATGAATGGCGCCCTGAGTTGTCAAGCACGCATGAATCATTTGAGATTATCACTGATCACAAAAACCTTCAGACGTTTCACACCGCAAAACAACTAAATCAACGCCAGGTTCGATGGTCAGAATTCCTATCGCAATTTAATTTTAAGATTACGTACCGCCCCGGATCTAAAGCATTGCTTCCTGACACATTAAGTCGCCTACCAGGTCTGAAGCCAAAAGATGCATCAGATGAACGACTTCAGAATCGCTTTCGCCCGCTAATACCATTAAGTAAACATAAAGCTAGTCTAGTGGGTAATCCTGTCTCAGAATGTAAAAATATGGTTCCCGATAATGTTGATTTTATCAAGTTGTTGACTCCTGAGCTGACTTTGTCTGATTTAATAAGTCAAGCTTATATAACTAACCAGACAGCTCTATCTATGGTAGAGTGCCTAAAATCCTCATCTAATAGGTGCTGGCCGGTTTCCATCTCTCGCACGCTTCGAAAGGACAAGATTGAGTTTAAATTAATTGATGGACTGATTTACTTCCGTAATCGACTTTTTATCCCTGATAATGAAGAATTACGTCTTGAAATTGTTTATCGCACTCATTCATCTGGTCCTGCAGGTCATCCTGGTCGTGTCAAAACTCTAGATCTTGTCCAGCGTACTTACTGGTGGCCGCGGATGAGTCAATTTGTGGCTGATTTTGTAAGAGGATGCGCCCTCTGTTTTCGCACAAAAACTCCCCGCACTTCACCACCTGGCTTCTTGAAGCCTCTCGAAATTCCTCTTCGTATGTGGGCCGATATTTCTATTGACCATGTCGTAGATCTCCCACCATGTAAGCGCAATGGAAGGACATACCTTCATATCCTTGTAGTTGTTGACCGACTTTCAAAAATGCGGCATTTCATCCCTGTCACATCTCTGGACGCAAGTGAACTCGTTAACTGTTTTGTACAAAATATATATAAGCTGCATGGTGCACCTGATTCAATTATTTCTGATCGTGGCTCTGCTTTTGTTTCTGAATTTTGGCGCAGGCTGAACAGGCGTCTATCTGTATCACTGAAACCTAGCTCAGCTTTTCACCCACAAACCGATGGCCAAACTGAGATTGTAAATTCGGCTATGAATCAATACCTTCGAGCTTTTTCGAATTTTACACAAGATGATTGGGTCGATTGGCTGCCTCTAGCAGAATTTGCCTCTAATAATCAGGCAAGTGAGACAACAGGAGTTTCACCATTTTATGCCAATTACGGATATAATCCTCGCCTTGGGATTGAGCCTCCGGATCCTCGACCCCCAATTTAACTGATAGCGTCAAAAAAGAGTACTTGCGTGCCGACATGATAGCAGAGCGGTTTGATCGTATACTTGGAAAACTACATGCCCTTACAAGGCAGTCACGAGACCGTTATGAAAACAATGCAAATACACGAAGATCAGAATCTCCAATATATCAACCTGGAGACAAAGTGATGATTAGTTTGAAGAACTTGAAGACTAATAGACCAAAGAAGAAATGGGACGATAAATGGGACGGACCTTATCGAATCCTCAAAGTATACAATGGCGCAGTAATTGTTGATTTGCCAGACCACATTCATATTAACAAAAGTTTTCACACTTCATTGGTAAGGCCATGGAAAGAACCTGTAATTAATGGTCAATCAATTATCAATAATCTTGAAAATCGAATTGTTGCGGGTCGAGTTGCCGAGAGGGACGATGATGGAAATATCATGGATAAATGGGAGTTCGAAAAAATATTAGATGTTCATGCTGATGATATTGAAAAATCGGGGCTTACTTATCTCATTAAGTGGAAGTATGACAAAAATCCTACCTGGCAACCTCAGGCCGATCTTAAAGGTTGCGAAAAAGCTCTTCGAAATTTCATCTTCAAAATCCAGAAAAACCAGGGCCCCCTAATGGAATAAATAAGCTACTTAATTCTAAAGTAGAAGCGGACTCTGGATTACGTCGTTCCAAAAGATTACGACGTTCTAAATTAGAGATCAAGAAATAAAAAATAGTTGCTTTACATATTCCTGATAAAAATTCATAAGCGTTTGGGGACCAAACTATGTGGAGGGGGAAGTACTGTCACGGTAGTGAGATGGTAGTTGGCGTCTTTTAAGGTTAAGCGATAACTGAGCCTCTACAGGCCTTCGTGTAGCTAGATAGTCTTTCCTCTTCTCATCGCACAACTCAAATATAATACTTTGCCACGCACTTAGTAAACCTGCCCTGTGACAGTATATTAACAATTCAACTATGGAGAGCTAAGTTCTACATACTAAGCCACATATATGTACAGACTCGATGGCCTCTAAGATCTTCCCTCTAAGGCCAGGTTACTTCTAGATAATTCCAGTTGCTACTGCAAGGATATCATTTCTAGCAGCTTCTCCAATGTTCAGTCTCAATCTTAATCCTGTGAAACATTTTCTAGCTCCTTTGTCAGTGGTTCTAGTATGTCCTACAGGGCCTAATACTCGATAGTTGTATGTCTGCACTGCCCAGTACTGACTACAGGAAATTACCGGCTTTGCAGCCGTTACAGTGTCAAATAATCGGGATGGGAACATGCCGGAACTAGAGCGCATCTGGGTGGAAATGTGAGAGGACAGGTGTTAGAGTATGGAGAGAACTTCGGAGTAAGAATTGCCTGAGAACGGAGAAGAAGTTCAGTTTGCTTCATTGACTAATAGACTACAGGTATTACGATATATACAGTGGATTTACAAGGGAGAAAGGTTACCCGGAACCGACTCGACTGCAGAAAAGTGAGATCCCAGACCAGAAAAGAATTATCCACTGACTCAGAATACTGGGTCATGCCATAGAAAATACGAACAAACCAATGACTGGATTTGTTCGGGAAGAATTGGATTAAAGCGGACTCAAACGTTGAGTCTGATTGGATCAGAAGTATGGGCTCCTGCCTGAACTCAGAAATATAGTTCAGGCAAGATGCATGCAACCACATTGGTCGATAGAAAGAAATGCAGGAAGCTATATTTCCAACAACAGGCAATGTTGCTGTTCGCTCGAAAGTGCCCAAAAATGAGTCTATATTAATCTAAGGAGAGAAAATATTTACACTCTAATCACTATCTAACTACCCCCAACGTGTTACTAGCGCCGCATTATGTAATCAAAAAGAGCCGGATAATCTCCGGATTCAACTACTAAGGCATTAGCCTGTAACATTACCTCCCTTCTTCCCGGAATTGAGACTAAGACTTTGGCCTTAATTTTGCAAGTAATGCGCGCTTCGTTATTTTCCTGCGACCAATCGCCGTCCCTATGTTTTCCCCTACACCATCTCCTGTGCTGTATCGAGCTTCGAATATATCCAGGGCCTCAGTTTCCTCTAGGTTGCTCCTAGCCTCCCAAGTAGGTTCAGCAAACCCTTTCCACTTAACTAGCAATGATCGTTTATGGCCTCTTCCAACCTTTTTTTTGTCAGCTCGTAGAATTCTTTCTACAATTTGCTCAGGCTCATGTTCTTCCGTGCAGGTTATTTCATCTCCCACTTGTGGGTTAACTGGAGGAGGTTGCGCATCATCTGTATTTTGTGATGGAAGGGGGTCTGTAGCAGCTTTTTTTAATAAATCAACATGAAATCGCGGCCATATACCCTGTGGAGTATTCAATTCGACTGCATGTGAGTCAATAACTTTAACGACTTGATATTTTGCATTTATCCAAGACAGTTTCTTTGATAATTGAGGGGTTTGAATATTCTTTAAGTTTAACCAAACACGGTCTCCTTCCTTGAAAATTTCTGCCTCCTTACGGCTTTTATTGGCATATTCTTCCATTTTATGCTGTGCAGATGCCATTGCAGCTTGGGCAAGATCCTGGGCTTCGCGGAGTCTTTTGACAAAGACCTGTGCTCGTTTAGCTGGTTCTGATGGTTTGACAATGGGCTCGACAATTTGGATGGGCTCCACATGGTACCCATGTTCGATAAAAAACGGGCTCATTCCGAGAGATGCTGAGGTTCGATTGTTTAGAGCTAGCATGGCACATGGTAGCAATTCTTTCCAGTCGAATTGTGCGTATGTCACAAATGCCCTTAAATATGCTAGGATTTCTTGATTCATGCGCTCTGTAGCCCCATCTGTCTGCGGATGAAAAGCCGTCGATAATCGTTGTTTCATGCCTGTTTGTCGGCACAGTTCTCTCCAGAAATCCCCTACCCAGTTTGAGCCTCTATCTGATGTAATATGATTTGGAAATCCATGATATCTAAAGTGGAGTTTAAGGAATACTTTAACACATTCTTCGGCTTTCATACTGGTCATTTCTTCGATGGCAACACTTCCTTTCAAACGGTCTACTACTACCATCATGTAACGTGGATCCTCAATTGACTTTGCTGGCAAATCCGTCATGAAATCAATTGCAAGTTCACTATTGTATCGATCAGGAATCGGCAATGGTCGTAGTAGCTCTTTTTTGAGTTCTCTCCATACATGACTGCGGCCGCAAACATCACAATTACGGCAAAATCTTCGAACCGCTTTCGACATGCCGGGCCAGAAGAAACTTCTATGGAGTATGGCAAGTGTACTGTCTCTTCCCGGATGACCAGTAATATGGGAATCATGGGTTTTCTGGATCAAGGCCGTTTGCAATGGTTCATAGTCTGGCACCCATATTCTGTCTCTAAATCTCAGAGCTCCTCTTGAATCAAATCTACATTCTGCTAGCGAAATTTTCAAATCACTAAGATTCGGGGGTAAGCATGTATCTCCTGCTGCCAAGCAATTGTAGAGGATTTGTATTCTTTTGTCTTTCCGCAATGCTTCCTCCCACAAGTCTTGGAAAAATTTTTCGGAAAAGATATTTTCACCTTTTGGAATTGATTCCGAATGATTGGCAACTTGGGAAGGCAACGACCTTATTGCTGAGGTTGACGAGATCCACGTATCCTTGATAAGTTTTAATTCTCTGTTTTTTAATCTGGAGTCATCCATCCCTTGAGGCATATCTTGCTCTCTCCTCGACAATGCATCTGGTCTCGCTGATTGCTTTCCAGGACGGAACCTCAACTTAAAATTGTAGTCGGAAAGTAACTGAGACCAGCGTACTTGTCGTTCATTTAGCCTTCTAGTGGACATGAAAGGTTTGAGATTTTTATGATCAGACAAAACAACAAATGGTTTATCCAAACCTATCAACATCCCCCTCCATTCCTCTATACATCGAACAATAGATAGCAATTCTTTGTCGTGAATTCCATAGTTCGCTTCGGCAGGAGTCAACTTTTTTGAAAGATATGCAACCGGCCTTAGAGCCCCTGTTGCATCTTTTTGAGATAAACAACCTCCCAATACGTATCCTGAGCAATCTGCCTCTAGAACTGTTTCTTTTTGATCATCCCATTGTGCTAGAATTGGAGCAGTAATAAAAAGCTCCTTCAACCTTTCGAATGCTCTTTGATGTTTTTCATTCCATTGAAAAGCTGCATGCTTTTTCGTCAAGCTGAGCAGAGGGGCTGCTATACCACCAAAATTAGGTATGAAGTCCCTATAGAAATTCGCAAATCCTATGAAACTGCGGACACCCTTTGTGCTTGTAGGTGACTGCCAAGTTTTAATTGCCTCAACTTTATCTGGATCTACTTTTATACCTTCTCCAATACTAATGATAAATCCCAGGTACTTGGTTCGCTTCACAGCAAATTCACTTTTGCGCGGGTCCATTTTTAACCCCGCAAGGCCTAGTCTCTGTAACACTCGATTAACCTTGATCCAGTGATCCGCGATGTCCCCGGTAGAATATATTAAGACATCATCAAGGTATGCAGAGCAGAATTCCCCAAGAAACTCTCCCAGGACGGTGTTGATGTATCTTTGGAATGCACTTGGGGCGCCCGTTAAGCCAAAGGGTGTGACTAGCCATTCAAATGATCCATATCGGGTTCGAAATACGGTCTTTGCTTCGTCTCCTTGACGCACTCTCAATTTATGAAATGCCGCCCGCACATCTACCTTGGAAACCCAAGTTGCTTTCGCCACTTGTCTTAAAGTTTCTTTGACCAGAGGAAGTGGATACCTATCTTTTACAGTAATAGCATTAAGGGCGCGATAATCTACACAAAATCGTAGTCCACCTCCTGGTTTTTTCGTAAATAACACTGGGGCGCCACCAGGAGATGCGCTAGCCCGAATCCAGTTCCTGTCTAGGTGATCGGTTAAGGTCTTCCTTAGGACCAGTAGTTCCTCCCTGGACATTTATAAAGAGGCCCGTAGGGAACTTCTTTTTCCCTACCATTTTCATCTTTCATTATATCTATCCTTGTATCTACTCCTGGTCTATGGGGTGGAAGCTCATGGTTTTCGTCTTCATTAAAGTACTTAGAATTTTCTTTAATTTCCAGCGGTAAACTTGCTTTTATTTCTTCAGGCGTTTGCTTCTTCTTGGTCTCTAGAGCTTTGGTTATATCAGCTATCGATGCTGCAAATATTTTGATGTTTTTGTCTTTAGTTTTACGAGCCCGTGTGCATATAGCTGCAAAGTGCGATCCAAGAATTTGACTGGCACCTCCTGAGACGACTTTTAAGCAATTTAACTTTGCTTTTGTTATACCTGGAAGTCTGCTATCCCAACCCTTTGCCTTAACAACAAGCCCTCCAGGGGGACCGAATCGTATTGATCGTTTACGTGCGTCATATACTACACAATTTGCCCGCATCCAGGGGTCTCCTAAAATCATGTTATATGCAAGATCTTCGATAACATAACCCCATAATCTCTCGCTTCTGCCATCTATATCTATATCTACGAAGGTAAGTTTACTTATGGATTGCTGCTTCGATTCATTTTTAGCTAGCTTTAGATTTCTTGGTTGAATAGAAATTTGCGGTAAGTTATGGTGTTTAACGAATGAATGGTTAAAGGCAGAGTAGCACAAACATCCCGAGTCCATGAATGTATCTATATAAAAACATTTATTTATTAATACTTCTATCATGAATGGGGGGCCATCCAATTTTTTAACAACCTTCTTCATTTCTTCTGCCAAAACTATTTGATCACTCTGGGCCCGACTTTGACCAGAGTTTATTCGTTTCCCGAATCTGATTCTTCATTTCTGTCAAATCTTATTTCTCTAGAACCTTGTGAATTTGACTTTCCTGAGGCGGTAGCATTGATACTTGCTGGCTTTTTAGCCCATGTGAACCTTGGACACTTCTTAAACCAGTGTCCCGTTTCTCCACAACGCGTGCATTTTCCCGCAGCTCTTAATGTCGCAAATTCCTCTGGGGAGCGCCATGGTGCTGGCGGTTTATTATGCTTATATTTCCCTCTTACTTTGTCTTTCTCTTCGTTCTGAGAATTTACGGCATTGATTATAGCTGTAAGGGTGGAAATATTGATGCCATTTATACCAGACATTTTTGTGTCACCATCGGCATCGAGATCGCTTGCAGGATGTTGAGTTGCGCTAGAAGTTTGCATTGAGCCCGTGGTATAAGCTTGGGGGTTGCCACCTTGCTTGTTTATATGCCATGTAGTGGAATGAGGGGAGCCATGCTTTGAGGAATAATTCTGACGGGCCTCAAGCTTACCGGCAACTTCTCGGACTTGCTTGACGTATAAAGAGTAATTGTTTTGAGAGGTAGAAACATGTACTAAAGCGTCAGAGAGTCTGTTATTTAGGCAGAGACTGAGGTGATTTATTTTGACTCGTCCCCCCCATTCCAATCCTTGCGCCTGCGCCAGGGTGTACTCGAAGTCTTTCAGGAAGTCCATGAATTTTTGCTGTTGTCCCTGCCTCATTAAAGACAAGGATTCGCCAGCGGCCTGGGTGGATGTTTTGTCTTCGAAGTTTTCATTGAAATGCTCTATGAAAGCTTTATAATTCCAGTCACTGTTGGGGCCACCTGTTGAAAACCATTGAGACACTCGCGTTTTACATTCGTTCGGGATTGTACTCATCATGTCTGAACAAACCGCCCGATGGCCTCCTAAAAGATCCCAATCTACGTCTATTTTCGTAGCTAGCTGCTCGATATATTTCGCGTAAAGTTCCTTGGCGCCATTCCATTCCGGCCATCTTGATGCTAGCTTGTTTCCGACAGGTGGGGGTCTCAGTGCCGGGGCCGAGGGATTTTCATCATTATTCAACAAGGAGATAAGTCGATCATTATCTATCAGCGAGATAATACGATTGATCTGATTCGGAGTTAAGGAAATAGCCGGTGTTGCTGAAGTGCTGGCCATTTGTTCTTCAGGTGATGAGAAATATTCCTGACTGCCGAGGCTTGGATTTGAGTAATAGGAATGAGCAGAATCCGTTGGCGATGGGACTCTAAACGTGCTCATACAAGGTTACTCAAAAACAAGAAATTTTTTTGAGATTAATATATGTGAGAGGACAGGCAATGTTGCTGTTCGCTCGAAAGTGCCCAAAAATGAGTCTATATTAATCTAAGGAGAGAAAATATTTACACTCTAATCACTATCTAACTACCCCCAACGTGTTACTAGCGCCGCATTATGTAATCAAAAAGAGCCGGATAATCTCCGGATTCAACTACTAAGGCATTAGCCTGTAACAGGAAACTCACGAAGTTCTGCCTTTTGCAGCTCTCAAACGCCAAGTTAATATCCAGGTACAAAAACTTGCGGAAGAATGGTGGCTTAAGAACAGATCGGGTAGGTATGAAGATCTGGACCTACTTATGCAGAGAAAACGCCATCCAGAGCTAGCACTACCTCGATGGGCATACCACCGCCTGGTCGCAGCAAGGACCGGGCATGGTGACTTTGCCAGCTATCATAGACGGTTCCAACACCAGAATGAAGAAATGTTTTGCAATTGTGGCCGAGAAAAATGACCATGGCATTTTGCAGAGTGTCGCCAGACCATTCAGAAATGGAGGACAGAAAAGAAGGAACCATGCTCTATGATCAGGGATATGATATGACACGAAGGATGACAGAAATTCTGGCGTTTTTTAACTGTAACAAAGTGCTACAGCAAGATTGAATCGTGAACTGGGGATGTAAAGGTAAACTGTATTGCTTCTTGGGACTGTTCAGTGTGGTACGAGAATTAAGGTGTAGCGCAGGGCGCTAACACATTAGAAATGGTGTCTTTATCTGTTTTAGTTTTGTATGTCTAGGTTTCTACGAAACAATGATGTAGGTAGCGAAGAGTCTTATAGATCTGGACTACCAGTGCCATGCCCTCTAGGTGCTGGGGTAGTACCTGGTGATGATAAAAATATCATCATCATCATCATCATCAAGGACTGGTGGAGCTGGCAGGGTTCCCTGCAACCTCTCCTACAGTCTAACTTGTTCCAACTCCTAATGCGCTAACCACGTTATCTGCTCTACTAAACCATATCCTTGATATTCCAAGTAGGCTCGTCAGCCCTTATGACTTGCTTCTGTGGCGAAGAAAAAAGCCCCGATCACTTCTTCTTCTGCACTATAGGAAGAAACCGTGCTCGTCTTCGCGGTGGATCTCGTCACCCTTGCCCCGGCATCAAATGGGTACTTGGCACGCCTAAAGGCGCCCTTGCCTTCGGAAAATGGGTCTAGGTGACTAAATTCTTCGACGAAATCCAAAGAGCTCATTAGATATTTCCAAGTGAAATTCTACGATTGATTGTGGGGTTATTGTTAGACGGAACTGTGTACTCCTATTTTCTTGTTTTGCGGGCATAATTTAAAACTACTTGTAAAAAAAAAAAAGTGAAGCTCCTGGTAGAGGGAAATTTGCTACATTCAAATTGGAAAGCAGAGTGGCGGACAGCTGGTCGGACTCTTTTTGTAATTTCTAGGTGTTGTAATGCGCGTTAGAGCGTCGGGTAGTTCTGTAGGGACTGGGCCGTCCAGCACATGACTAAGGTCACGAGCTGTAGACAGGCACGACGTTAAATTTAAACTAAACTAAACTAACAACACATAATGTAACATTCATGCTTCTTGCACATCACCTGACAATCACCTTACATAAGCATTATCCAAAGACCCTGATCTGTGCGAAAGGCCCAGCCTTTTCGCGTAGTCTTCGTTATATGCAAGGCTGGGCACGCAGGTCAGCCCAGACAACCAATAGCGGGTAAACCCGTAACATTCAGTCAGGCCCTCCTCTTGGCGCACTTAGCCCGCAGAATTATATGTACTTTCTTGTCCATCTTCCGCGGAGGGAGTTCACGCACTTAATAGCTGGGTGCGTGCCACAAATTTCTTTGGAAAAGCACAACAAGTCTGACGGAAAGGGAATCATGTGATTTAACTAAGTTCCCCCTTCAATATTGTTTATTTAATCTTTTCTTCATTCAATACAATCTGAATACATGAGAGTTGAAGGGTGACCGGTAACCATGTATAATTTAATCTTCAACCACAGGATGATAAGATCCTGGCTTTCATTTGCTTTGTTGGGTTTGTTCAGGCGCCAACACGTCGGGTAGTTTTATTTAGTCTTTGCTAACCGGCACATGAGGAGCTCACGTGCTGTGCGCGGGCACGACGTTAAGTATTATAAATAAATAAAAAATAATGGAAAGCGGCAAATATATTTACTGATAAAAAAACAGGCAGCATCAAAATGAACTTCAAAGATACCCCCTTAAAAATCCACCGTAACCTAACCAGGGCCCAAAGCAGTGTCGCCATTCAGCTAAGGAGCGAGCATATCGGACTCAATTCTTACCTGAGCAGAAGAAAAGTACCCGGAGTAGAAAAGCCAAGCTGTCAATGTGGATATCCGTCGCAAAACGTCAAGCACATGGTGTTGGCGTGTCCGCAGTGGGCAAATGGAAGAGGCGACTTTCTCCGACAAGCTAAAGACAGGTCATTTGAAGCAATGATGAATAGCCCAGAAGACATGGCCAGAATTACACAGTGGATACTAAACAAAGGGCGGATAAAACAGTTTCGACTGGCAGGAGAAGTCGAGGTAGCAATGTCAGATAAAGTAAATAGATCTGGAAGGGGAAAGGACGGAATCCACACGGGCTGAACAGTGTACCCTGCACTTCCTGAAGGTAAACCAAATAAATTGATAGGAAGATAAAAAGACAGGATCAGGGGGTTTTCACCAAATTGGTTTCCTCCTTTGTAAATAATGCAGATAGTCACCTGCATGGACCCATAGGGTGCCTGATCGGGTTAATTGAAATCAAATTCAAATTCAAATTCAAATAAAAAATAAATAAATACTTTCTTGTCCGCTACACATCGCTATGAATACAGGTCATGGTTAGGTTGGCAATTACAATGTAGGAATTTTATAATTTTATTACGCTGCGGTAAGCTCTTTGGATCAATCTCGAAAACGATTTAAATTACCTAGTCGCGTTCCCTAGGATAAAGGGAGTGATCTATGATATGAATTAAACGACTAACGACTATATTCTGGGTGCCACGTTGGTGAGGGATGGTACTGAATCAACAGTGTACCGCAGATCTTCGGAATTCATCTTACGGAAGCAAGCTGCGCTATGAAGATCTTGAATATCTCCCTTGAAGACTTAGAAGATTGTATCATGGAATTAATCCTCTACATCGGTGGTCACCGACGTACTTATCATCATAATTTTAGAGAATCCGCATAAATATATACTTTACTTGTGTTGTAAAATTTTTATTCAACGTGCATCAATGCATAGATTGCAGCATAAGTAGGAAATTTATGTATTAAAACCAGTTAAAATATTATAATTATGAGGAGAGTGATTTCATACAAGTAGTAGGCTTATCACTATGATATGCTCGTCACCGTTGTGGAGAAGATGGTGATATGTGTTCGCTTTTTGTCTTCTCCAAACACGTGTCGGCCGTATGCCCTAATCTTGGTAGTTGTGACATTCAAGTCAAGTGTAGATTATCAACTACGAGTCATTTCGATGGTTATTTTCACTAAGAAAAGGATCCGTGGCGCTCTAAGCTAAGAGATCACTCTGAGAGTGCTGGCACCAGAAATGTGACTGTCAGGAACAGGAGACGACGAGAGACCGGACTTTGGATGGAAGCATTGTAACATCAGCATCAGTATCTCAACCAGAACCTGCTCACGCAATATATATATATATATATATATATATATATAGGAATGAGTGTAAGTGGGAAGAATCTTGTGTACTTCTAAAGTGTTTACGGCATAGCCAAGACCTCTTCAAGGATATGAAATTACGACAGGTAATTGAAATTATAATCAACTCCACACATCTGGATGCGGGCCTTGCCAAAATTAATGAGCATGGTAGGGTAGTAGTAGGATGGTAGGAGCAGATGTATAAATCATCATATTGGCTACATCTTGGGTGTTTGCGAGAGTCCAACTTCCATCAATCAGCAAATCTACTCGAGAATAATCAATCATCATGCGCTTTTCTCGTATGGCCATCATCTTTCATAGCGCAAGCATCTGCACAACAAGCCTTGCCGCCCAATCTTCTAGACATATTAATGAGAAATCGAAGGTATTTCATTGTAATAGTGATATCAATCAAAGGCAATATTCACGGACACCACATTATAAAATACAAGATCCAGATACCATTCAGGGATTGAACGAGGAGCTCAGTTATTTAGTTGCAGACACTTATGATACGAGGACTGTTCAGTTCTATGACCAAGACAACGGTGACTACGAGTATTTCAATCTTTCAGAAATATGTGATAGTATGACTGTTCTGTGAATTTTGTGATAGTATCTAACAATTGTGAATAGGATTTCAAGAGCAAGATGGTTCTGTTGTTATTGAACACATACTCGTCAACGACCGGCAAGGTCGTGCATGTGCCATGATGATGCTTACAACTGTAATACCATTCACCAATTGGGACGGACAAAGTCCACAAAGATATTATAGCTTGTGCGCAGTTGGCTCGGGATAATTCACATTATAGCGTTCAGATTAAAGCATCGGGAACTGTTGGAATACTTGAAGTGGACGGGTTTCGTGACAAGCTTGTAGTAACAAAATTGGTATCAAATTAGTTACTGTCTAACTCCCTCTCTCCTAAGGAACATCTCATAATTACATTTGGGAGCCAATTTCTTATTCCCGGCGCTATTCTATATTAGCAAATATTACGAGAATAAGTCACGTGATGTGATGTTGAACATTAATCAGACACTGGTATCATAAATAAAAAATAAAAAAAATAGAGGCCATGAAGGCAGAGCTTCATTTAGACTGGCTGCTTCGCTCCATCCATCCGTTGCTCTCAATTTTCAGGTAGTTAGAATCGACAAGTTCTTTCAAGGCATCTCAACATTTGGATTTGGTCATGGCATCCGCTGGCTTAGTTTCCCCGTCAATCCAACGGATCTCGGCAATTTCTCGTCTCTCGTACGACTGATGAAGAGACATTAAGTCTACCACAAGTCTCTTTTCTTGAGCTGTTCCTGTTGTAATTAAGGCAGCAACATGACTGCAGTAGACAAATAGTTCATATTAGAATAATATGCACTGACGCCATGAGATATGATTAACCTATATCATCACTCACTGGCATGAATAATAATTAGCCAATAGATGCCTTACAGCATACATTGGCTTCAGGATCTCCAACAACTTTCCCATTTCGGTTAGATAGGGAAGTATGTTGGAATTTACACTAGTGTGCGGAAAACCCTGCTTTCATGTACATAGAGGGACTTCTCGCTACACAGATAGAAATATAGCAATTTCTTTAGAATTAACTATCCATTAAATATCAGTAAACTTCTTCGTACATTAAACAGATTCATCATATCTCTAAATCAACCTCAAGGCTAGTATTTCACTCTTCCAATATCCGGACCTATTTCAATTGTTCCAAGTTTTACAAGGCAATCTTATAAAGATTTTGAATCGGTACATAGAACTAACGGTCATTGCGCTTGGAAGATCTTGTTGAGAGTTGAATTAACTGATGCGGCAATATCGAAGCAGTTATGGTCGGACTCGCTAGAGTACTTCGAGGTAGACTGGTGGAAGAATCCGGGATCATGTGATAGTGTATTATGGGGACGTTGGCCGGACTAAGGTGGAGCCGCGGTCGAGCTTACCTCAAGCTCGTAGCTCCCAGCATTTCCTTTCTCTTTGTCTTTTCTTCTACCTACGTATCGTAGCCTAATGTCCAAATACAACTTCTTCTTGGAGACCCGTATCACCCTCAGGTCAGTGGTAACATAAGAAAAGACATTTCACTCCGCTGGGAAGCATTATATCCACGTTCGAATCAATTGCTCCCACCAGCCTTGAGCAATTTGGACAATCCTCAACTCTTCACTCTCGAACTGCCCTGAGCAATTCGTGAGTACCTTTGTAGATAAACATTCATTTTCTACAGCCAGTAGAGCCTACGCCATACTGTCCCAGAGCAATGTGGATCCTGAAGGGTAGATAATCGTGAGCTGTAGACGAGGTACGAGCGTCGGCTTACCACTAGTTAGGTAAGACCGGATCGCCGCTCAGGGCGATAGCATAGGATTTATATAGAGCATGGTAGTCCATAGAAGAAAGGCCAGACTCCCAGATGGCCGTATTAATCTTTTTCGAACAGTTCCCTTGTTTCACAACAACATGACAATCCAGGAAAATTATGTCAAAGATATCTGGCCGGAAGCAAAATTAGAGTCAGAAATCTTTTACTCCGATTCAGGGAGCTCCAACGATAGAAATAGAGTCGTTTTAAAGCCAGAATGGAAATTATCTAGGGCATCAAATGATGTTTTCTCAAAGCTGAAAAATATTCAGACCGCACTATACCTGGCAATAATACCTTACAACTTATGGCCGCAACGGGTAGCCACCGTGCCCTCTACGAACCTGGGAGTGAAATATTCTCCCAGAGCCAAGTTCAGTCAAATTTCGCAATACCGAACAAGTTGGCCCATGAGGCAATGATTCAAGACTCTCCACCTAATCAAATTTTCACACCTGACGAGATCAATCACAACCAAAACCTCATCAAATTGGCAAGTACGACTTAGTACATCCTTATTTCAATGATCACACCTCTCGTCGACTTTCTCTGGCCTCAATTCACCACCACGTACACGCCCACGCCGATATTTACACCCGACGGAGGAAGCAAAGCGTGGCGCACAAACCTGGGAGATAGTTCTTTGAGATAGGCGTGAGAGGGATTAGGACAAGCTCACAAGTGTAACGGCTGGTGAACCGATAGTAAGCCCTGTAGCCTACATTGGCCAACGCAGGCACCATTTCCACCCGCCAGCAGGTCCCAGCTAATAGAAAACTCACTTCGCGGCTCGGACTACTTACGGCACTTAGACGTGCACGGAGATGGTTGCCTCGGCACGGGGTTCCACATAATGAAGGACCGTGCAATAGACCGTGTGGTGAAACATCCACTCAGATAGTTAACGGCACTCAGACGGGCACAGGGAGGATTGTTTCGGGCACGGGAGGCACAATGTGGAAGGTAGCCGAGTTACAAATTTCCTGTCCGAAGTGAACAGCATCGTAGAACTCTAAACTTCCTACAGTTACATCTGTCCGCTTTGTAGGAATGAATGTTGGTCACGAATGGGAGGAGAGCGCGGGTATAAATAAGGCTTTCTTGTACATACAAATTCTCTCCTTAGAAGAATCGTAAACTATTGATCGTGCATCTCAAGCCAACTTGAGAATTCCCCCGACTGTCACATACGATTCTTCTCACCCCCTTCCCCACAAACGAACGAACGAACGAACGAATTTTTGTAGACGTACGAGCGTCAATATTTCCCTAACTCTGATTGTCATACGAAGATTTGCTATATTCATCATTCTCTAACGTCGTGTTATTTTTCCGCTCAATTTCCATTTTATTTTATTTTTATTTTTATTTTTATTTTTATTTTTATTTTTAAAATTGTTTTGGTCTTGGAAAGTGTGATTGATATTTTTATATCTTTATATATAAATTTTTTATTTGTATTATTCTCTTTTTTTCAAGTTTTCATTCTATTTATTTTGTTCTTAACTTCCAACTAAGTCCTGTCTTTCACTTCTAACCCCTACGTCATACATTGACATGGCTACCTACCATGATCCCATGAGTGAATCGGAAGCGGAGGATGATAGAGTTCAAATGTTGCAGACGCAGATCGACGTACTAAGGGCTGAACTAACACGTCGTCCTATTGCCATCGAAAAACGCGTAATAATTGAAAAAGACCCCGTCCCAGCCGAGGGTGTAAGATTTCGCCCGACCAGTTTGCCCGAATATGACGGTAACAGGGCACATTACCCTGCCTGGAGACAAGCTGTCCTCGATATCTTCAGGATGGATTGGAACGCCTTTGGTTACAGCGACACTCGGGCTTTCCTAATAATTTACACGTCGCTGAAGGGCGAGGCCAAGACAAAATCAGGGTCCTTCTTCGAGGTTGGAGGCATTGGTGGAACACGACGCCCAGAAGATTTCATAGCCTTTCTCGATCGGGGGAACCTAGACGATACACGCTCAGACAAAGCCTGCGATGAGTTATACGCAATGAAAATGGGTGAAAATCAGAGATGGTCATCTTTTTTTACGTCCTGGGCAAGCAAGCTAACCGAAGCGGAGGGAGATGCTTGGAGTGATAGGAACAAAATCACGATGCTTCGAAATGCCCTTAACGAGACCATAAGACGTGCTCTGTCCGGAAACCACCTCCTGCCTAGAGACAATTACGCGGAATGGGTTGGAATTGTAGGGCAGGTCTCTCAGCAAGTTGAGGAATTTGCTACCCGCGGACGGCGGGTAGTACAGATGGAAAATTTGGAGAGAGGTGCTAATAATACAAGGAACTTCCAACAACCCATCAGTAGGGACAGGGGTCGATATGTGGGTAGGATAAGTCAAGGAAGGCCCTACGATGGGCAAGGCGATGTCATCATGGGTGGAGTGAACACGGCCCGACCTAGACAGACGTCAGACAACGAGTCTGGCTTGAACCAATACGCACAGCAACAAGCCCCTCCAAATAGGCGATCTCGTTGGAAAACTCCGGATGAAATTAGGCAGCTACGCAACGAGAACCGCTGCTATCGCTGTGAACGAAAGGGATGCAATACTAGGGTATGTCCTGTATTGCCAGCCATCAATCCGGTCGGAAATAATGTGAGGACTAACGCCGTCGCGCTCGATCCCATTGATGAGGGGGTCTACGAGGAACACGAAGGGTATTACACGGCCGGGCAAGCGGAAAACTAGTCACTCCTGGGGAAAGTCGCCCTCAGGAGTCAAAATTGGTCCATAGTTCTGAATTTAAGATGGTTTCTACACCGTTTCTCGTCAATGCATTGTTAAATGATGTGACAATGGTCCAAGCATTAATTGATAACGGATGCTTGTGTACTGGAATTATTAATGAGAAACTTGCCATCAGACTAGGTCTACCGCGCCTTCCAATTGAACCTCGTCCTTTAGAGACAGCGGAGAACTCAACTAAAGATAAACCCATGATTCGATTTATTACCCACGTTTCATTGGACTTGGATGGGTTCGTGACCCCAAAATTACTACTTTACGTAGTGCCGGGTAGCACACACCAGCTCATTCTTGGTAAGAGGTGGCTCGAAGACCAAGACGCCATAATACACTCAAAAGATCAACAGCTTCACCTTCGGAAGCTTGGTGGGTACGTACAGAGCGCCAAACGCTGGCGAAACGACCTAAAGGGCACTCCAAGACCGAAAGCATCAACTGCAAGCGAACTTACAAATATGCTCAAATCGGTACCAGTGTGTAGAGCGTCGCTCGAGGATATCAACAAGGCACTTCGATCAAAGCCTCGACTAACCATTGGAGAAGCTCGCAAACGACTACCAGAACAGGTGAAAGACTTCGCCCACCTATTCGCCGACGACAGTGGAGCAGACGAACTACCCCACTCCGAGGCTCACTCGATCACGCTATCAATCTCATCACAAAAGACGGCAAACCAGCGCAGCCCTCCTGGGGCCCATTATATAACATGTCTAGGGAAGAATTACTGGTCCTTAGAAAGACGCTAACAGATCTTTCCGCAAAAGGGTGGATACGGTCGAGTAATTCGCCAGCAGCTGCCCCAGTACTATTTGCCAAGAAACCTAATGGAGGGCTCCGTTTTTGTGTGGACTACCGTGGGTTAAACGCTATCACGATACCAGACAGGTATCCGCTTCCCCTCTTCAAAGAAACACTAAGACAATTATCAAAGGCGCGATGGTTTACGAAGCTGGACGTAAAATCAGCTTTCCATCGTATACGTATACGAGAAGGAGATGAATGGGCTACGGCATTCAGATGCCGCCTAGGGTTGTTTGAATGGCTAGTTACTCCTTTCGGACTTGCTAATGCACCTGCAACTTTTCAACGTTATATTAACGAGCAGCTACGGGAACATTTGGATCATGACGCGACAGCCTACATGGACGACGTACTAGCATACACGAGTGGTATCTGTGAAGATCACTGGAAGACAGTACGAAGTATATTAACCCGGCTAGATAAGGCTGGCCTCTACCTAGACATTGATAAATGCGAGTTCCTTTGCCAAGAAGTTAAGTATCTAGGGTTTATTGTACGTGCCGGAAAGGGAATCACGGTTGACCCGGAAAAAGTAAAGGCCATTCAAAGCTGGGAAGCGCCCATATCCGTCAAGGGGGTTCGTTCATTCCTAGGCTTTGCCAATTTTTACAGGTGTTTTGTAGACGGATTTTCTGAGATTGCAGCTCCCCTGACTGATTTGACTAGGAAGTCAGCATTGTGGAAATGGGGACACGAAGAAAATGCGGCGTTCGAAAAACTGAAAGAAATCTTTGCATCGGAGCCCGTACTAGCCCAGTGGGACCCAGAAAGAGAGACCATACTAGAAGCAGATTGCTCTGGGTATGCCCTTGGAGGCTGTCTTTCTCAAAGAGACGAGCAGGGAAGACTCCGGCCAGTAGCCTATTACTCAAAAAGGCTGAACGGGGCTGAAGCTAACTACCCTATCCACGACAAAGAAATGCATTCCATAGTGACATGCCTCCAAGAGTGGCAGGCGGAGTTGACGTCGGTGGCTAAACCATTTGTTATCATGACTGATCACAAGAATCTCAAATTCTTCACTACGAAACGCCTTCTCAATGAACGGCAAGTTCGATATAACGATGTCTTGCAGCGATTTAATTTTGAGTTAAAATGGCGCCCAGGTAAAGCTTGCGAGCGTCCGGACGCTCTCTCACGCCGAGATCAGGATAAACCTACGAGATTTGACGACGAACGTACGACAGGGCGGGTAATGCAGTTACTCCCGAAGATCCCTGTGCACTCAACAAGTGCCAAAAGAAACGACGAAACGACCCAAATCAGGGATACGGCCTCAACGATGAGGATATTTGACGACGACGAACTTCAACGGCTATGGGAACATGGAGTTAACGAGGACAAGCAATGGCGACGTGCACGAGATGCTGTTCAGTCAGGGGAACGCGGGTTCCCACCGGAAATTTCTCACGATATGACAGCAAATATCGCAGAATGTACGGTGGCGGCCGACAACATATTACGAGGACGCGAAAATCGAATTTGGGTACCAAATTATGAGCCATTGCGGACGGCAATAATGCAAAAAACGCACGACAGTTACCTTACGGGTCATCCGGGAAAGGACACCATGGTAGGAATACTGTTACAACGATGGTTCTGGCCTAAGATGAGACATTACGTACGTCAATTTATACGTAACTGTGACGTTTGCGGCCGAACCAACGTTTGGAGGGAGGCTAAAGCAGGATTCCTAAAGCCGCTCCCAGTTCCTGAGAGGTTAGGAAGCGATTTAACAATTGACTTTGTCACTGATTTGCCAGAATCAAATGGGTGTACAAATGTCATGGTTATTACGGATAGACTGGGGAAGGATGTATTCATGTTCGCCGCGCCAACCATGGACGCCGAGAATTGCGCACGTATCTTTATCGACAGATATTATAGATACTACGGATTTCCTAAATTTTTGACGAGCGACAGGGGAAGCGATTGGCTTAGTCATTTCTGGAAATTCTTTTGTAAATCGCTAGGAATATCGCAGCAGCTAACCACAGCTTACCACCCCCAGTCAAATGCTAGTGAACGTGCAAATCAGGAAATGTTCAAATACTTGAGGGCGTTCACCTGCTACGCACAAAGTAACTGGGCAGAACTGCTACCTATGGCCCAGATGGCCTTGAATGCTCGACCAAGCTCGGCAATTGGGGGCATAAGCCCGTTTTTCCTCCGACACGGATATGACGTCAACCCACTTCCAGAGCCCACAAAAGAAAACGACCTATCACGTCACCCAGGTAAAGTTTTAGCAGAAAATTACATTCAACGTCTAAGGAACGCACAAGACTTCGCTCAAGCAGCCATGGCTTCTGCACAGCAACGGTATGAGGAAAATGCCAACAGACTTCGAAGGCAACCGGAAAGATTTAAAGTCGGGGATAAAGTTTGGTTAAATCTGCGAAACATCAGTACCCCGCAACTTTCAAAAAAATTGGCCTGGCTGCACGCCAAATACAGGGTAACGGCTGTACCCGACGCACTAACCGTAGAACTTGATGTCCCAGGTAACCTCCATAAACGTTTCCATGTCGAACTTGTCAAGCGAGCAGGGGACGACCCATTCCCAAGCCAAAAACGCGATGACGCGCAAAACCCGCCTTTGATTGATCAGCTAGAAGAACCAGAATATGAAGTGGAGTCTATACTGAGAGCAAGAACAGTACAACGAGGACGGGGAACTTTCCGTCAAGCACTAGTCAAATGGACAGGCTGGGCTAACCCATCATGGGAGCCAATCGAGCTCATAAAAGACACCATAGCATTGGACAAATACGAAGAAAAATATGGACAAATAGAATCAAACGACGGACCTCCCGAAAACAGTGCAGGTGCATATGTTGGACCAGCAGAACCCCACGCTATGGAGAAACGACGAAGCAGGCGAAAACGGCGGTCATCTTAACCCCACTTCAGCGAGGAAAAGGAGGGGGATTGTAACGGCTGGTGAACCGATAGTAAGCCCTGTAGCCTACATTGGCCAACGCAGGCACCATTTCCACCCGCCAGCAGGTCCCAGCTAATAGAAAACTCACTTCGCGGCTCGGACTACTTACGGCACTTAGACGTGCACGGAGATGGTTGCCTCGGCACGGGGTTCCACATAATGAAAGGACCGTGCAATAGACCGTGTGGTGAAACATCCACTCAGATAGTTAACGGCACTCAGACGGGCACAGGGAGGATTGTTTCGGGCACGGGAGGCACAATGTGGAAGGTAGCCGAGTTACAAATTTCCTGTCCGAAGTGAACAGCATCGTAGAACTCTAAACTTCCTACAGGTACATCTGTCCGCTTTGTAGGAATGAATGTTGGTCACGAATGGGAGGAGAGCGCGGGTATAAATAAGGCTTTCTTGTACATACAAATTCTCTCCTTAGAAGAATCGTAAACTATTGATCGTGCATCTCAAGCCAACTTGAGAATTCCCCCCGACTGTCACAACAAGGTGCTGCAGATGGTGGAAACGATCTCGACGGACGTGAATTTTATAATTTTGACAACGAGTTTTCGAATTGAGCTTTGTGCGTGCGCCAAGTCTTCGCTTGCGAGAGTGCGGGCGACACTATAAACACCGCCGTGGTTGGATGGTGCGGTGGTACATCATCTTGGCCGGTTTCTCAAGTAAGGTCTGGATAGCAAGGACACATATCCCACCCGAGACAGGAGACCGCTGGTTCGAATCCGGCAAAACCTAACTACATTTCTCGCGGCGCTGGTATGCATGGATGATAAAGGCATGCTTGGATAATCAAAGGTTTTAAATTTCCCTTTGGTGGGTACTTACGGAGGAGGGTCGACTGTTTGTGTAAGCGAACATACCTCATAGTGGTATTTGCGAATGAAATCCAGAGTATGAGTGTCTCTAACGTCAAAAGAGTCATCCTACATGTATACATAGTACCGGTCATGTGTCATAGCTAGATAGCTGAAAACACAATAAATGATTTAAAAAAAAAAAAAAAAAAAAAGGGTAGCCATCGAAATGGACGGTGATTTCTTTCTGGTACGACGGCTAATAGAACAATTCGATATATCATGGATGCAAACATTGGAGGCTATATTCGAGACTCTAGAGAATCACGAAATGCTTCAAGAACCTGTCCCGGAATTCGCACGACTCGCTCCTTACAAGGATGAATCCTAATTAGATTATGCATGGCGTGTTCGAAATGGATTTTTCAATCTCTCAATGCACATTGGAGGTTCGGATATAGTCAGAGGCATTGCTATAAAAAATCTCAAAACATACATGCTGTGACGGAAACCGAGTTGGTAATGAATAAATCGATTTAATAAACTATATAAGGAGAAAAGATAACTCTAGCTACTACTAACAGGTATTTATAGGCGTTAATCCTCCTCATGAATCTACAGACTAGTGACTTGTCCTTAGGCATAATACTTATTACCCAGCCACGTATTTTCAGGTGTCACTAAGTTGTAATAACGTTTCCGCCTCCTGACTAGTAGTGCCGTTTCGTTCAGCTTCATCTCCCCCCATACAGCCTCATCATAAGAATTCTCAATATTAGGCTTAGGCGGATACCTAAGCGTAATACTAAGAATGTTTACGATATGGCTGCGCGGGAGAGATAGATGAAGCTGAACGAAACGGCGCTATTAATTAGGAGGTTGGAGGGTTAGCACGACTAGGTGGCACTTGTCATTGTGTGGCTGGGTAGCAAGTAAAGTGCCTATGGATAAGTCATCAGTCTGTAGACCCACGAAGATCAATTCTTATAAATCGATTTACTCATCACCAACTCGGTTTCTGTCACATTTTAAACTATATCTTTCATATTCATTGCCCGTCATTAAGTAAATCGCAGTCATATATGACCGTGACTTAGGGCATCTTTAATTATTGGTTACATCGCAAAGGGATTCTAAGAATCAACAATGGGTTCGGAAATGAACAATTTTAATATCGGAATGGACTCCATGGCAACTGGGTTATCGAACCAGGAATCGATGCCACATGGAGAAATACAATCGGAAATGGAACGAATGGTCGAAGAGATGAGATTAAGGGGAATAGAACACAGAAGAGACCTTGGGATGCTACAATCTCAGATGAACGGAATAATGCAAAGGATGCAGGAACGATCGCAGAATGAGAAGAAATCACCCCTGCAGCAGTTAAGAGGTGATATGGAAGGCTTATCAGAACGCAGAAGATGTTTTACTGAAAAGGAACCACTCAAATGGCCAGAGGCGTACGACCACAAGGATAGAAGTAAGTGGGCTATTACACATGGAATACTTCGCTACATATACAGGCGTGATGTAGAGGAGCGATGTATACTTCAACCGTCAGACTTTTTCGTGCAACTATTTAGTCATGCTGTAATAGGAACTGCGAAGGATATGATCTCCGGCCAATTTCAAAACATGCTTGCAAATAGTATGGAATGGGATGCGCTAGGGCTATTACAGGCCATGGATGATACCTTTCGCAACAGAAACGAAGAACAACTGGCAGCCGCGCTACTTCATGCATGTCGACAATTCCGGGATGAAACCTATCCTCATATCTACCGCGCTTCCAGCAGTTGCTTTCTCGAAGTCCCAGTTCGAAAGGGAATGAGAAGTGCAAGATCTATTTGTTGCGGAACTCACTGAACAAGACAACGAGAAATTACATGATCGGCAGTATGCACCCTAAAACACTTCGAGAATTAATTGATTACCTGTCGATCCTGGGCTCTGAAATTGACGAGGTTGGTATAGAAAATACAAGGGAATACCTGCTAGGTCAGACTGGCTACTTCGACGACGGAACACGAGGCGTTGCTGGGGCAGATTACTAGGTGAAATCTCACGAGACGTAGACAGCAATTCAAGGACGATCGGTGTCGATAAGGTCCGTGCGGAGTTGGTATCACATTTTGAGTTGAACGAGCGCAGAAAAGCTGGGTCATGCTTGCGATGTGGAAAGAAAGGACACATTATAGCTAATTGTCGACTTCTTCCAGCCAAGCATCCTGAAACAACTATCCAAGTTGCAAAATTCGCCGAACACATTGCAGATACAGTTAAGGCCAAAGCTGGGAAGAAACTGGTAGAAAAAAGATTGGCTCCCAAACCAAATTGTCTCCAAACGCAGAATAATGGAGCCATAAATAAGGTCACTAGCTCAAAGTCAGTGGAAGATAAAGAAGCCGAGAGCTCTATGAATGGGTCCTCTTTCATTATAGATGCTGTTGTTGACGGAATTTATTCGATTCCTACCTTAATCGATAACGGATGCGAATGTCTAGCCGCGGTTAGTAATTCCTTTGTACGTAAAGCTAACATACCTCGCATAAAAATAACTCCACGACGGCTTACTGAGGCTACGAAAAATCGGCGCCAAAATGACTCTATAACGGAAATGGTTAGAATGGAACTTGACATTGATGGTTATCAGCGCACGTTACATGCGTACGTGATACCGGGTTTATCTCATGATCTAATACTCGGAAAACCATGGATGGAACGGGAAGATGTTATCTACAATGCAAGGGAACATTTTATGGACATTGGAGAAGCCGTTGTGAATGATCAACCACTGAGAGTATGGGAAAAGGGTCAACAAGAAAGAATGGATTCCTCTCACCAGACAGCAAATATCAAAAGTTTGTCGGCAGGAGTATTTCTTGCAACGGTTAGGAAAGCAAGGAAGTCAAGGGCTGGCACGACCCAAATATTTTCTGTGACACTGGCAGATATTCAGAAAGCGCTTGCGCCATCAAAGAAATCAACGACAAATCTGGATAAGCTTCCAGGTCATTGTAAAGAATTTACAGATCTATTTCGAAAAGAGTTAACAGATAAACTACCACCTCATCGCCAAGGAAGTGATCACGAGATAAGGCTTGAGTCTGATAAGGAAATACCATGGGGACCCCTGTATGGAATGTCAAGGGATGAATTATTGGTACTGAGAAAGACCCTGACAGACTTACTTGACAAAGATTACATTCGCGCCAGTAGTTCACCAGCAGGGGCCCCAGTGCTTTTTGTTAGGAAACCAGGTGGGGGCTTACGATTTTGTGTTGACTATCGTGCCTTGAATTCAATTTCTAAGGCTGATCGCTACCCGCTTCCGTTAATAAAGGAGACACTGGCCAAACTGAGTAAAGCCAAATGGTTTACCAAGCTAGACGTACGATCGGCGTTTCATAAATTACGCATCAAGGAAGGCGATGAATGGAAAACGGCTTTTCGAACACGATTTGGCTTGTTCGAATGGCTTGTGATGCCGTTTGGGTTGAATGGAGCACCAGCAAGTTTCCAGAGATACATCAACGAAGCCCTACGTGAATACCTAGATGATTTTTGCTCGGCTTATGTGGACGATGTTCTCGTCTTCACTGATGGGGACGAAGAAGAACATCAAAGGCACGTGCGATTGGTACTTCAAAAGCTTCAAAAAGCTGGACTGGGATTGGATATTGATAAGTGCGAATTTAGTGTTAAACAAACTAAATACTTAGGTTTTATCATCTCTGCAGATGGTGAGAATTCGTCCGTAAAGATGGACCCGGCAAAAGTTAAGGCAATTTCGGAATGGAAGGCACCCACAACAACAAAAGGGCTTAGAGGATTTCTAGGGTTTGCCAATTTCTATCGTGGCTTCATCAAAGGATTTTCTAGAATCTGTGCGCCTTTAACTTCTCTTACAGGCAAGGGTACACCCTGGAAGTGGGGCGCTGAACAAAATGAAGCATTCGAATTGCTAAAGGAAAAGTTTATAGCAGAGCCTGCTCTGGCCCAATGGGATCCTGATCGCGAAACAATGTTGGAGGCAGACTGCTCTGGTTATGCGCTTGGTGGCTGTTTGTTACAAAAACAAGAAAATACTACATGGAAACCAGTGGCGTACTATTCTCGGAAGTTAACTGGAGCAGAAATGAATTACGAAATTCATGATAAAGAACTCCTAGCTATTGTAGCTAGCATGAAGGAGTGGGATGCAGAGCTAAGGGGTCTAGCGCATTCTTTCACCATCCTAAGTGACCATATGAACTTGAAGTATTTCCTGACCACAAGAAGGCTGACAGAGCGGCAAACTCGATGGGCTGAATTTCTATCTAGATTCAGGTACACACTAGTGTACAGGAAAGGAATAGATAGTGAACGTCCGGACGCACTCTCAAGAAGGGATCAAGATAGACCAGTGGAAGGCGATCCCCGTCTCTTGAGCCGCGAACGCCAAGTTTTAATGCCAATTAATGCTTCAAAATTATGTATAAATGGTACTAATGTTGCAGAAGGCCAGGAAATATTCGTCAATGGAGATTTGCAGGAGCTTTGGGACCAAGCGATGGAAAACGACAAAACATATATTCAAGTTGTGAATGCGGTACAAAGTGGAGAGCGTGTATGGCCGAAGAACCTCAAATTACAATTGGAAGATTCGGACGATCCTAGTCCGATTAAAGCAATGATCGGTGCATGTGAATTTGACGAAGCGTTAGGAGTGGTCAGGTATCAAGGACGGATATGGGTACCTCTCTTCGAGCCTCTCACAACGGCCATTATACAGCACATTCATGACTCAGCCGTCGCTGGGCATCCAGGAAGAGATGCAACACTTGCTCAAGTGGCTCGAGAGTACTTTTGGCCTGGAATAAGCAAGTCGGTAAAACGATTCTGTAAAAACTGCCATGTATGCGGAAGATCATCAATTTGGCGACATCAGAAAAAAGGGCTTCTTAAACCACTACCAGTACCCGATAGATTTCACCAAGAACTTTCTATTGACTTCATGGTAGAGCTACCAAACTCTAATGGGGCAACAAATATTATGGTAATTACTGATAGATTATTGAAATCAGTAACACTAGAGGCAATGGAGAAAATGGATTCAGAATCTTGTGCTAAGCGGTTTCTGGAATGTCACTGGCGTTATCATGGGTTCCCGAAAGCTTTGACTAGCGATAGAGGGTCTAACTGGACAAGCAAATTCTGGAGACGATTGTGTGAATTGGTGGGAATTGAACAAAGGTTGAGCACAGCCTATCATCCTCAAACTGACGGGGCTACGGAACGAATGAACCAGGAAGTTCAAACCTACCTGCGGGCATATGTTTCCTATACCCAACATGATTGGTCTGATTGTCTTGCTGCGGCTCAACTTGCGATTAATAATAGAGATGTAGTAGCCCTAGGCGGCATAAGTCCATTCTTTGCGACACATGGGTACCATGTAAACCCTATACAAACTGCTTCCGAAGATTCAATGATTCCCGCATCTACAGGAAGAGAAAGGGCTGAGCAATTCATCGAGCGATTGAAAGGAATTACGATCTTTATGCAATCCGCAATGGCAGCCGTTCAAGAACGATTTAAGGAACTAACGAACAAAAATAGACAGCCAGCACCAAGATATGTGGTGGGTGATAAAGTTTGGCTACTTCTGCGAAACATAAGGCTAGAAGATCAACCTTCCAAAAAGTTGGGGTGGCAGCATGCAAAATACACTGTCACAAAAGTAATTTCGCCTGAAGTAGTACAGCTTAATGTCCCCGGAAAGATACATAATAAATTCCATGTGGACATGCTGTTACCAGCAGAAGAAAATCCGTTGCCGTCCCAAATACTTGAGGACGAAAATCCAGGCCCCATCACTAGTGACGATGGCGAAGAAGAGTACCAGATTGACGAAGTTCTTAGATGCAGGACGAGAAAAGGAGAAAGACAGGCTTTGGTTAAGTGGACAGGAATGGCGCAACCAGAGTGGACATCACTCACAAACTTACAAGATGCTATAGCACTCGACGTTTGGGAGGAAAAGTGGGGCTCGGCAGAGATAAATAATGGGCCAGCGTCAGGGAAGGAGAGAAGAAGAGGGTAAATGGGGGGGTAATGTTACGGTTTGACCGTTGTTTAAGCTTAGGCGGATACCTAAGCGTAATACTAAGAATGTTTACGATATGGCTGCGCGGGAGAGATAGATGAAGCTGAACGAAACGGCGCTATTAATTAGGAGGTTGGAGGGTTAGCACGACTAGGTGGCACTTGTCATTGTGTGGCTGGGTAGCAAGTAAAGTGCCTATGGATAAGTCATCAGTCTGTAGACCCACGAAGATCAATTCTTATAAATCGATTTACTCATCACCAACTCGGTTTCTGTCACAATGCCAAGTGTTTGGTCACAGATCAGGGAAAACCAATGACAAATGTCAACTAGCGAGCAAATGGATCGAGCTGTTAGACAGGCTAAGCACATCGTCCATTGCGAAATTGAAAAAGATATCTACAAGACATTGCCGGAATCAGTGGTCCTGCAACACAACTCACAGTCGTATTACAGGCAAAGATCTGAGCCAATGACAAACGATGCGACGGGAGGTAATTCGAGACTAACAATTGTCGACCCCACAACGGACGATCAATTAATCGCAACTACGTCCGAACGCGCGTATGTAGAAAGAACGATGAATTGCTACTCATGTGGACAAGCTCGACACATCTCCCCAAATTGTCCCACCAAAAAAAAGAGAATACCCCTAACATTAGGCCTGCAATGGAACCGCAGCATAAAGGCCAAAAAGTTACAATCAAAGGAACTCTTTTTAGAGGAAATTCCCGGGTCGGAAACCTGATTCGCACAGCGGGAAAACGTCTACGGGAAGGAAAGACAAGTCAGGGTCGAAAGGTCAATTTTGTCGCATCCAACAAAGATGATGAAGACTTCAACAATTCCCCAGTTGACCACATTGACAGAGACAATATTGTTGATTGGGAAATCGACCAATTAGAAAACGAAACCCTATAACATACTGAGGATTAGGGTCCCGAATCCTCCTACTTTGTGGCTGTAGGAGGAGGCCATGACACCCAGAATTGCAATAACCCGATTCGGGAAGGATTCGGACAGCCACATAAAACAGCTCTTGCTCGCCTGGATTCAAATCCAAAAATTAGATTTACAGTATTCTGGGACTACGGCAGTCCGAGCTGCTATATATCGAACAATCTTTCAAAATTAGCATTTCCTTATAATTCACATTTTCCTAGCATTATTTCAGGCGTAGGCGGTAAAGGTCAATCTATTAATTACGATGCTATTATCTCCTTCCAATTAGCAACAAACAACGGATGGTCGGAAAAAGTTACGGTTTCATGCAGCGTTGTGGAAAACGGTATTTTTCCAGGAGACATCTATCTAGGACAAACTATTTATCATCTGGGAAAGAGGTTAGTGTGGATCCTGAAGGGTAGATAATCGTGAGCTGAAGACGAGGTACGAGCGTCGTCTTACCACTAGTTAGGTAAGACAGGATTGCCGCTCAGGGCGATAGCATAGGGTGTATATAGAGCATGGTAGTCCATAGAAGAAAGGCTAGACAACCTTCTGCTTATCTTAGACTTCGATATTGATCACCCCGTGAATTTAATATTGTGAGTCCCGAGCAATAACTATCTCATCTACTTATCAGTACCCTCAGCAAGCTGGAAATCCCTACTCATTATTGTTATAATTTGCCAAGAGATCCCAGATCTGTACAGATTTATGCATGCCAATATTTCATGCAAGTCCAAGGACATGGACTTGAGGGCAACCCATAATTAGGACATCATAGATTTGTAATGGAATGGTTTTCACAGAATAATAACAGGGGTTAGAATGACGGCTTACTAGTAGTAAACAAACCTTGCAGGCCTGAGGAGGGAAAGATAACGTAACAGTGAACTACGAGCATGTATATAATTGTCAGGCGCAGGTTCACTAGGCGCAAGACTCGAGGCGTAGGAGAGGGCGTAGCGTACGATGTACTGAGGGAGGACGCCTGGTGGAAACGCGAAGGACTTTCTAGAGAAGTGGTAAATGGGAAAGCGGGGAGTCGTTCTAGGTAAGTTTCCGGAGGTGACGGTAGGTCACTATGGGTGGCAGACGACGAGAGTGAGATGTAATTAGAATTATGTAACTATTCCTAAAGACAGAAAACAAAGCGTAGAAATCTCAGTCTCGGAAATGAAAGCTACATAACTGTCCTCGCTTGATAAGAAAGCCTAGTGGGACTAAACAAGGAACCCATAAACCCTGCCTAAGGCATTTCTCCAGAATCCTTACAATAATAAAGCGTCGTCCACAGTCGAGTTGCGTTCTTCACGCAACGTCTTCTCAATATTATTCTCATTCCAGATATTCCCTCTCTTTCTTGTGAGGACCACTTCGAGCCCATACTTGTATCAGATCACGAAGGGCCCTCTATCTCTTCTTGTGGAAGACCTTGACCCCCTATTTACTCACACTTGTACCCTGTGGAAAAATAGCATATATACTCCTCGAGACACTCTGAAAGTGTAATTTCTTTTGAGTACAGAATTCCCTTAGGTTTTGTTAGCTCAGTGACAGCTTTTTCTAACCATTTATCTTTTTTATTGTTGTAACCTAGTTTCAGAAGATGGGCGATTCTTTGGTCTAGAGGTTCTTCCTGGAATTCCGAATAAGTACATTTAGCAAGGCTAAAGACGTTAATGTTTGATATAGCGTGATTTTCACTGTCTTTTAGGTCTTGGATGACCGATTGATTAAGCTTGTGGGTGGGAAGAAGAGTTTGGTTTTGGTGTAATAATCAAGGGTCAGAATTATCTTTTGGAAGATCTTGGGATCGTCAAGTTAGAGAATCCGCTTTCACATTATCCTTACCTCGTCGAGTTTTGATAACAGAATCGAATTGTGACAGAAACTTGCTCCAGTAAACTTGGCCACGAGTTAATTCTTTTGTTGTCATGAAGTACTCGAGATTACAATGGTCAGTAAGTACAGTGATAGGATAGAAAGAACCTTGGAGCTCAGCTTTCCAATCTTTGAAGCATCAAACAATGGCTAAAAGTTCTTTATCATATATTTCGTAGTTGCATTCTGAATTCTCGAACTTTTTAGACATGAATGTGTTGAAATATGATATATCTTTTTTTTTTTTTTTTTTAATCATTTAATGTGTTTTCAGCTATCTAGCTATGACACATGACCGGTACTATGTATACATATAGGATGACTCTTTTGACGTTAGAGACACTCATACTCTGGATTTCATTCGCAAATACCACTATGAGGTATGTTCGCTTACACAAACAGTCGACCCTCCTCCGTAAGTACCCACCAAAGGGAAATTTAAAACCTTTGATTATCCAAGCATGCCTTCATCATCCATGCATACCGGCGCCGCGAGAAATGTAGTTTAGTTTTGCCGGATTCGAACCAGCGGTCTCCTGTCTCGGGTGGGATATGTGTCCTTGCTATCCAGACCTTACTTGAGAAACCGGCCAAGATGATGTACAACCGCACCATCCAACCACGTCGGTGTTTATAGTGTCGCCCGCACTCTCGCAAGCGAAGTCTTGGCGCACGCACAAAGCTCAATTCGAAAACTCGTTGTCAAAATTCTAAAATTCACATCTGTCGAGATTGTTTCCACCATCTGCAGCACCTTGTGAGCTTGTCCTAATCTCTCTCACGCCCATCCCAAAGAACTGTCTCCCAGGTTTGTGCGCCACGCTTTGCTTCCTCCGTCGGGTATAAATATCGGCGTGGGCGTGTACGTGGTGGTTATTATTAAATCATTTTATTGTCCTGTCTGAGTCTAAGACTATGTAGGACATGCAGGTCCTCTCTGCCTACAGGCCAAGGATACCTATGCCAGTAGTATATCCCCTCCTATGCCTCCCATACAGCTCCCCTCAAACAGTACCACCCCTCACAAGTCCTCATTCAATCATACACTTAGAGGAGCCCTTTGCCCTTCATTATCTCCCCTCTCCAGCCAACGAAACGATGGCCATTTACGGGTGAATGGCAGCCGGGAAAAATCGCAAAAAACCACTGGGTGCGGAGCTCTCCTAATACCGACATTAGGACTAAATCCGAAGACATAGTGCCCCTTCTGAAGCGTTCAAAAAGGCCGGCCAGCTGGGCGCTGCAGACTTGTGTGTACCTCGGGAAATTCAACCTCTGCCTTTCTGGCCTCCTTCAAACTCCTTCCCGAAGGTCGTGCTAAAATGTCAGAAAAGTCTTGACAGAGCGTTATTGCTGTATGGTAGCTTAGCCTAACTTCTTTTGTGCCGTCCAGGGCGCTGGGGAGTGCCGTTGACTCATCGACAAAAGAAGCCCTCCTGGCTAATTAGCCAAACTCTCGGTCTTGGCGCCCACAAACGTTCCAAAGTTGAAAACCCCTCGAAAATGTCAGTCCCAGTATGGTCTTCAGAGACCTATTCCCCCTCTCGCACCACATCTCAGCCGCCTATCCTTCCTCAAGATGTAGAACTCCATTAGAGCATCAGTCCCCCATAAACCATGACCCGAGCTTTGTATGTTATGACTTGATTTCCTCCTTGCGGGTATACGTAGCGTCGTAAATTTGTAGTCGGTGATGGCCGGTAATTAATGGCGCAAGCTCCTGTTTGCAATTGGAGTAACTTCTTTATTGGTTGTTGAGGCGAGATGAGGCGTGGATAAAAGGAGGTTGAGGACTGAGATGAGAATAGTAAGAAAGAAATTGTCGAGAGGTCATCAAATGAAGATATGCTTGAGGTTACTATCGACTTCGATTCGGATGCGATTCTTCTTGGCTATCCCAGATATGCAGAGCATTCTGAGCGATTACACCGGCACCACTGGAAGGTGAAGAATTCGTCTTTACCGGCTACGTGGTGGTCAATTGAGGTCAGAGAAAGTCGACGAGAGGCGTGATCATTGAAATAAGGATGTACTAAGTCGTACCTGCAAACTTGATGAGGTTTTGGTGGTGAATGATCTCGTTGGGTGGGAATATTTGATTAGGTGGAGAGTCTTGAATCTTTGCCTCATGGGCCAATTTGTTCGTATTGCGAAATTGGACTGAACTTGGCTCTGGGAGAATATTTCACTCCCAGGTTTGTAGAGGGCACCGCGTACAGGTGTCAGTCTTGCCCTCTTATGATATATCTTGGAATGCCAAGAATAACTCATTTGTAAGTCTGGCTAATTAGACTATTAAATTCCCCATCCTATATCATTGTCATCAGCACATTCCTCACGGAAAGTTTAACGTACATTGGCATTTATTTCACACTAGCATTCCAGCAGATGACTGTGTCTCAAATGCAGGTTATAGTTCTCTCGGATCTATTACCGACACACATGTATTTAGCTTTATATTCCTGGCTCATATATCTGTTCGTAGATAGATTTACATCTACAGGGATCAAAACTTATGATCCATGGAGATTGATAAATACTGGTCAAAAACCACAGTTGATAAGATATGCACACACGCAATCTCACTCTTATCAGCTCAGTTTACTCAGAACCATACATCTCAATATACTTGTTTCCAGTCAATTCTTCCTTCTACAACTTCATATAAGACTTACTGTATCGGTCTAACCGCCGACACTGATTCCACTTTAACCTCCATCTTCGCTCAAGCTCATAACTTTAACAGAACACTCCAGGATGGAGCTCGCCATTTTCGTCCTTTTGAGATAATATCCCTGCAGAGACAAAATCAGAGGAGTCTGCTTCGACGTAAATCTCTCTGGAGGCATCAAAATGACGTAATACTGGTGCTGTTATGAAGGATCTCTGAAGTGACTTAAAAGCATTATGACAGGCTTCAGACCAAACTATCTTTGCATCTTTTCGAGTGAGGGCAACAAGCGGCCTGACAATTTAAGAGAAATTTATAATAAATCGACAGTAAAAATTTGAGAATCCGAGGAATCCTTGTAAATCTTTGAGGCACAAAGGAGCACTCCAATTTACAATGCATTGGACCTTCTGAGGATCCATCTGGACCCCTTTTGTAGAAACTATCATTCCGAGATATGTTACTTCTTGTACTTCGAATTCACATTTCTCAATATCACAACGTAGGCCGGCCTTTCCTAACGCGTCAAGTACGATATTAACATGTGCTCTGTGTGAAAGGAGATCGTTAGAGTAAATCAAGATGATGTAAATATACGCCGTACAGAATATGTCGAGGTAGAGTTGTAGGATTTTGTTTATACGTGCTTGGAAAGTTGCTCGTGCATTTGATAAACCAAAAGGCATCAACAGTGTCTCAAATAACCCATAACGTGTGTTGAATGCCGTCATCTATTCCTGGCCTTCTGCAATTCGAATGTGATTGAATGCCGTAATGGTGTCTAGCTTGGAATAGTACTTGGCATTGTTAAGTTTACTTAGGGTTTCTTGTAGCAAAGGGAGAGAATAACGGTTTTTAATTGTTATGGCGTTTAAGCCACGGTAGTCGACACAAAAGCGCAGTCCACCACCAGGTTTTTTGGCGAAAAGGACAGGCGCGGCTGCCTGTGACTTACTGGCACAGATAAATCCTTTTTGTAGTTGTTTGTTGAGGTATTTATGCAAATCTTGAAGTTCTTTGACAGACATGTTATATAACGGTCCGTGTGGGGGTGTGGTGCCCGGTTTAAGATCGATTTTTTGGTCACAGTTTCTGTGAGGGACTAGTGTATCAGCACCTTTGTGATCAAAGACTGATAAATGATAGTGGTAGTGTGTGGGTAATCTTTTTGCGGGGTCGGGCCGATCTCTTGTTTGTAGAGCAATTTGTATATCTTCGAGAGAGAAACCTGCCAAGTGCATATCAGTTGCCATTGATCTAGATTGCATACTATGATCAGTTTTTCTAGAATATTGATATAAGTTTGAATACATTTTTTGAACGGGAGTAAGGTTGTTGTAAGACTGAGTTGATAGAGTTTTTGACGATGAAGTGGCTGCTTTAATGCCCTTTTTTCTAAGTCTCTGATCCACCTCATATAGAGATAAGGAAAAAATTTGGACATCTTTCTGTTTAGATAATGTCTGGAAAGCTGCGGCACCTACTTTTCTTGGTCAGCCTTTGGTGGTTTCTTGAGGATATGATTCTACGTTAAATATATGGCTTTTAAAGCTGAGGACTATTTCTTGATTAATTTGAGTGGGAAGGCAGTACTGTTTACAATAATTGGAATTGAAATAGACAAAGTCATTTGACTAATCTATAAATGGGTTATGCTTCTTGAGCCGTTTAAGTCCCAGTATAGGTTGGTACCTACCGAGATTTGTGAAAAATATGGTTATGGTTGCCTCGTGACCAAAGATGTTGAGTTTCAGAGTTGTTGTATGTGTTATTTGAGCGGCTAGCTTACCGTCATCGAGATAAAATTGGCGGGGCTACTGTAATAGGTTTAAAGGGAGGTTATTTCTTTGCGCAGAGTTAAGGTTGTAAAACTCATCAGTAGCACCACAATCAAGAAATGCATGGGTCTGAAATGGTATTTCATTTGTGTTCATAATACGGGATAGAAGAAGGTGGTCTTTGTGTGGTGTTGACAGAGACAATATCTGTAACATTCCTTCGCTATTAGTACTTGATAGCCCCACGTCTTCTGTCATGTTTTTGACTGATTCCTCAACTGGCTTACTCTCTAAATGTCTGTGATAGCGACTATTATCGGAGACTAGGCATTTTCCTGCTCTACCACAGTTTTGTTGTCTGCAGACTTTGTCTTATTCTTGTTCCATCTTGCCTCAGCACAAAGTCTTGCTCAATGTTCCTGATCATAGCACCAGCTGCACAGCTTATTCTCAAAGCAGTATGCACGTTTAACGCATCTCTCTACCTCATTTCGTGGGATTCGATAATTAGCAGCATCTGCTGATGTCCAAGTGATGTTACGGTTGAGGTTTGAGGCACTCAGGTCCATTGGCTCTCTAGCTGGGGGTGTAGAAGGTGAGGTTGTGGCGAGGGTCGTAAAGTTGGGGATAGGAGGACTATAGAGATGGTGACTATTGGTAAAATATTTCGACTTAGTATAGCTAGGATTTGAGGACCGAAGTACCACGTCAATATGTCGGACTTCGACAAGATACGACGTTAAGTCTGTAGATAGAGATTGGCGTAGCATTACACGATTCTGAATATGAGCAACGATAGCCGGATGTAGTGAGTCGTAAAGGTGGTTGATCAAAGCATCATCGGAGAGTCCGGTTTTCTGTGCTACATTGAACCAGTCAGAAATGTGTGTTGATGTATCCTTTTGGCCCTGTTTGATTGTGAGAATTTCTCGTCGGGCAGCATTACATTTGTCAACATCTGCAAAGGCATGTTCGAGGAGAACCAGAATGGCGTCACTTGAAGTGAACTTAACTGTGCCATCTCTGTTGATGCCGTGCGAGATTTTCGAGTAAGCCTTGCCCTTTAGATGGGAGACTAAATAAAACATCTTGGACTGTTCATTAATATACCAATCTCTGTTCGCAATAAATTTCATGTTTAATTTTTATCGACTTTCTAAATATTGATCGTCGATTCTGTTTATTGGTCTGTAATGACAGACACGGAAATAATTCATGAGATTGCTTAATAAGAGGCTAGGATTGATTCCGATATTATTTTGGTAGAAGACTTGTCCCAAATATCAGAGGGCTACAGCGTCTTTATCTATCTACAGGTAAAATCCCCCATATCCCATTCATGCTAGCCATACAGGACCTAGCATATTAAACTTGATACGTATCATCATTTTGGGGTTGAGGTTTACCGTGTACTTGCTACTTGAGTCGCGTGCCTGACTACTATGAGACACGCTCAGGTATCAATCTAATAACCCATACCAAAACCAAACTACTTCACCACCCTGAATATGACCCCATGAATAGTTGTAACAGTAGCCTGCAACCTAGCACGATTAGGCTAGAGCTCGTTGACTAAGACCTAATCCGAACAAATTTCCTAATAAAAAGTGGTAGTTCTTTGCGTGACGCAGAGTCATCGGCAGAGAATATGTCTGGATCAGGGTGTTCGGCTGATCGATGTGGGGTGGGGTCATTCTGGCGAGAGATTATTAATTGCTGGTCAAGGTTCTGGTTTAGCTGGAAAAGAGATTTATTTTGTTGATGGAGGTCATTTGTTTGCTGTTGTAGATTCGCATTTTGCTGCTATAACTGCGAGCTACTTGAATTTGCGGTCTTCTTCTGTTTGTCAAGTTTTGATTTAGCATCTGAGAGGTCCTGGTTTTTCTCGAGAAGAGTATCTGTTATGCCCAGCTATGTAGTATGGTAGATCTAGTAGCTGGTGCATATGTAGTTATTATGGCAGTATGGTATTATGGCACATAAAGGATATCCAGTCTCTACATAACAGCACTACAGGTAGTACTGTGCGCAGTATGAGAGATAGGTTGATGATATAGGATAGATGGCATGGCTGCTCAGTTGGGAGCACACTTAGGTGCGCTGCATACTGGTTACGTGATCGGATTACAAGCAAACAAGCTAGGGAATAAGAGACGAGGTTTCCTCAAATCTGTAACATAATAATTATCATAGTTACTTCACTTCTATATAGAAATGAAGATATCTCTCCACAAACTATCTTAGCTGTCCCAGCGCATGTGTACGTTCCCAAATCATATACTAAGTAAAACAGTATCATAGTCATTTTTGTAATGAAGGAGCTCATTCTCTATATGTACGAACGCGATTGCTAATGTCATAAACTCTTCACTGAGCTGTACTGCATTGTCGCCCTGTATGCCGCCCTGCATGGCTTAGATAAAAAGTTGTTGGTTTGGGACAGAGCAAAGGAGTGGGAAACTTTGTAAAAAGGCGATATCACGTTCACGGAACCTTTCCACTAGCGACGCATTTAGTTGATGTTGTGGAATTCCGGTGCCTTCTAGATTCCAAGGGTTATTTTCCATCTTTATAGGAGAAAGCGAGTGGAGGTTTTACAATTGCGTAATTAAAAAAAAGTAAAGTATATATTGTTAGAAATTGTCAAGGATTTCTAGGAGGAAATATCTCGAAGAACAAGTGTACAATTTCGGACAAGAATATATTGATAGTTGTATGGGATATCGAATTCTCTTCTCATTATGAATTAATAAAATATAGTGTTCCGTTAACTTAGTTTAACATATACAAATAAGCCAATCCTTAAATACAGATTCCCGAGGCTTTGGTGATCCCGAACTCCCAGTGATCTAGCTACAACCAGCCACTCAATTACTGCATGGTGGCATTTCCTAGCCACTGCATTTCAGATACTATTGAACCTCGTTTCCCCCAGCTGAGCTTAATTGTATGCAACAGAAACAAGTAAATTGATCTTGATGATCAAACTAGAAATCTAAACCTTCATACATACGAAGTCTAGATTTCCAACATATATATATATATATTTTACGCGCGAGGGCAGTAATATGTTTGGTAGACATTATGTCACAATATGGGATGAATGTTAGATCGACAATGTCAGATCTGGTGAGTTAGATTGTCTAAAAAGGATAAAAGGAACTATTGCTAGACTCTTACAAGTTTTGTTTTGTTTTGTTTAAATTTAACGTCGTGCCTATCCACAGCTCGTGACCTTAGTCACGTGCTGGACGGTCCAGTCCCTACAGAACTACCCGACGCTCTAATGCGCCCTACAGCACCTAGAAACTACAAAAGAGTCCGACCAACTGTCTGCCACTCTGCTTTCCAATTTAAATGTAGCAAATTTCCCTCTACCCGGGACTTTACTTCTTATTTTTAAGTAGTTTGAAATTACACCACAGACTGCGAAATAGTGAGGGGAACTTCCAAAAAAGAAAGGTCAGAATACAAAAGAAATTAATTGCAGTAATAAATCCCTCCATCTAACATTAATTTCGCGCAATATCATAAATCTCAAGGGAAATATCTAATTCACTTGTTAGATTTTATCGTAGAGCTTCGTCAGCTCAACACATTTTCCGAAGGCGAGTGCGGCTTTGGGCGTGCCAAGAACCCATTTAACACCAGGGCTGAGATTTCGAGGCCCACCACTAAGGTGAGCCCAGCTTCTTCCTATGCTGCAGTGAAAGAAGTGGTCCGGACTTTTTTCTTCGCCACTGGAGCAAGTCATTAAGGTATCTTCGTGTGTGAAACGCCGATGATACTGTGCGAAATCTCCATGTTCGGAGCGAGCTGCAATTAACGCCCCAAGTGCACATCGGCTTAGTCCTTTCAGTTCTGGGGATATTCCTAGACTAGGGCCAATCCCTAGTTCTTTATATCTAATTAAGCCTTCCTGAGCCCAGTAAGTGGTGGTAGAGGTGTTGTATAACAGAGAAATTTCTCTTTTTGCTCTTGCTATGGATGGAGGTAGGGATGGCGCACTCATTAGACAAGCCGACTTCGCTAGAGCATCTGCTGCTTCATTTCCAGGGATTCCAGAGTGTCCGGGGCACCATCTAAAATTGACTGCTCCTGCTTTAGTACAGGATGCTCGTTTTCTTTTCGTCCAGCTAACTGCTAGCTGCCGAAATTTTGCAATCCGGCGGGAGCTTGTTGCAGTAGGTGTTAACGAGAGGAGTCTAAGAGCTGCTTCTTGGTTATCTAGACATATGGTTAAGTTGGTTGCATAAAAGGCCATGGGATTAAGGAGGGCAGCTGCTAGACCTTGTGTTGCTCCAGTAATTTCCGCGTCGTACACTTCTGCAGAAGCACCTAGTGGTATGTTTCCGCGGGCAATTTCATGATTAGTGCCGCGTCTAATTGAGTATCCGGCTCCTGCTTGATTCTCAATCAGAGCACTGTCAGAGAAAACAAAAAGGTCCATCATGGGTTGTCTGGCGTACCATTGAGTGAAGAAATCGACTCCCGCTGTTCGGCCAACAGCGCCTATCTTTTCCAAACATTCATCACGTCCAGCTTCCCAAGGGGAGGGGATATTATCTTCTGATAGCTCCGGGGAGATCCTTTGTCGGACCCCGCACATTCTCGAGGAATTCCACCTTCTACGAAGAGTGTGTCTGGGATCTGCTGCCGCAGTGCGGAGGGTGAGGTGATCGTGTATGCGCTCAAGCCAGGCCTTTGCGGGCCCCCAACCTGTTTCGCGCAGAAGAACAGCCACTGGTGTGGTACGGTATACAGGAAGTGCTGCGCGGGCAGCATCATTCATTCGTTGTTGGATCCGACGGACCAGTCCTTTCGGAGTTCCTTTGGAATACCATGTCTCAGCCCCGTAGAGCAAGGTCGCAAAAGCTGCTCCTTGGGGCGCTTGTCTCAAACGAAGAGGGCTCATTCCTCGAGTGACTCTCGAAAGACTTTTAATTTGGCTTGTAATAGCCAAGGATCTTCCACAGGCTTGTCTCATATGTTCTCTAAACCCGAGGCTCCGATCGACGATGACTCCAAGCCAGCGCGTGTGGGTATTTGGTGTGATATCTACTCCATCTGCATATACGCTGGGCTCTAGTGGAGATCCATGTTTTCGGTGAAAATATTGTAGCTCCGTTTTTGAGACTTCGAGAGCGATGCCGTTCTCAAGTCCCCAGGCGAGGTTCATGTCTAACTGTGTCTGAAGTAGCTCTCCACAGCAGGCGAGAGTCGGTGCGGACGCTATGAATGCAACGTCGTCTGCATAGTCGAAACGCTTTGAGGAGAGATGGAGCATACCTTCAATTGCGAGTAAAAATAAGATAGGTGAAGCTGGGGACCCTTGTGGAAGTCCGCAGTGTATCTTGAACACCGAAGATATAGTTCCATGCAGCGTGATTGAGGCTTCTCGCTCGGACATAAAAGAAGACACCCATTGTACTACATTGAAGGGCCACCCTTGACTCCGTAGGCAGTGACACAGGCGGCCTTTTTGGATTCCATCAAATGCGCCTTTAACATCTACAGTGACCATACCGGCTACATGTTTCTTGGCCCAGGCGTCCTGAATATTGCAAGACAATGCAGTGGTGAGGTCGGTAGCTGATCTCCGAGGGACTGCGCTACACTGATCTGGGGAAAGAATCTGATGTCTCAGCGCTAGGAATGAAAGACGACGTGCCACAAGTCACTTCAACCCCTTGCCAAGGCACGATAGAAGAGTGATTGGGCAGTATGATGTTGGGAGAGCTCGATTGCGGTTTCCAGACTTTGGTATTATAACAACATTCGCCTTCTTAAATGCTCTAGGGTGTATCCCCCACTCATCACATTGGCGGAATAAGGAGATTATTCTTGGAACAATTATTGGCCAGGTGCGCCGAAGTACTATTGCGGTAATATTGTCAGGTCCAGGAGCGGATGTCGGGACAGTGCAGCACAAGTTGTAGATCTCTACGTCTGTCAGCGGAGGCCAGGCAATAGATCTTTTTGCCACTGTAGGAATTGCATCATCAAGATCTGCTTGATTAAGATGACGGCTAAGAAGTGCTTCCTGGAAGAGCTGCGCCTTCTCTGCTGGATGGAATATCGGGCCCGATGGTCCCTCCAGGGGGGGAGTATGGTATTGCGTCTCTCTTGTATGCCAACGCGTGACTTTGTAGGCCTCTTTAAGGTTGGAGACTTGTTCTACTTTGTTGTGCCAGAATTCCCGCTTTGATTTCCTCACTACTTTTCCAAAGGCACGTCGTTCAGAAGTTGCTGATAGTCCCGCGCGACGAGCTCTGCAAAAGTTTAAATGGGCTTGAGTGCACTCCTTAACCCACCAGCCAGCTTTTGTTGCTTGTTTGCGTTCTCTTGGACAGGCAGCGAGGAGAGCTCCTGCAATGATGTCGACAATGGTTGCGGCCTCTTCTTCAATGATATGGGAGGGAGGTGTTGCAAGCCGATTTGTCACGAAGGCTTGAAATATTTCCCAGTTACAGGCAGCAAACTGGAGCTTACCTGGTACAGGAGTCTCAGCTTCCCAATCGAATACTTGATAGAGGATTGTCCTATGATCGGAGCCGACTTCCAGATCTTGTCGAATTTCGCAAGAAGCACTTACGTTGTTCCGGACAAAACATAGGTCGAGAGCGGCACCGGCGTCATGTGTAGGGACCCCCTGGTGATTCAAGAGTCTGAGCCCCTTCGAGGCTGTCCAAGAGAGTAGAGAATCGCCTTCCACACTGCCACTCCTAGCTTTCGGATCCCAAGACGAGTGGTGGATGTTAAAGTCCCCCGCAAGAATATCCGGATTTCCTGTGCTAGTCATTAATTGTTGTAGGCTCTCGAGGAGTGTATATGTTATTTGTCCACAGGGTACAAGTATGAGTAAATAGGGGTCAAGGTCTTCCACAAGGAGAGATAGAGGGCACGTCGTGATCTTATACGAGTATGGGCTCGAAGTGGTCTTCACAAGGAAGAGAGGGAATATCTGGAATGAGAATAATATTGAGAAGACGTTGTGTGAAGAACGCAACTCGACTGTGGACGACGCTTTATTATATACATGCTCGTAGTTCACTGTTACGTTACCTTTCCCTACTCAGGCCTGCAAGGTTTGTTTACTACTAGTAAGCCGTCATTCTAACCCCTATTATTATTCCGTGAAATAGGCCCTCTCCGGTACCATTTGCTCCGACTGGAGCGTTATAGATATTCCAACATTCAGTGACTTGTTTATTCCTTCGCGAAATCCGGATTCGCAGGAGATCCCGAGAGTATACGGCCGGTTGGAGAGGGGATAGACCTTGCTCCTTGCGGACGTATGTCATTACTCGAGGCCGGACCGTCCAGTTAGGAAGGGGGGAGAATCCTTGGAAGTTCGGGTGAGATTTAGTTGTTCTTCGAGTTAGGTCTGTGTGAATCCAGGGTTCTTGGACTAGTATCACATTAGCTCCACATTTGGAGGCAAGTTCTAGGGCGGCATCATGAGCAGGGCCACGTCTACCTACATTGACCTGGAAGAAGCAGAGACGTGTAGTCTTCTGTCTTCTTCGACCCCGGTTTCGGCCCCTCATTGTTCCTCCTCAAGGGAAATTAGGGGAGCGAACCTAGATGCCGAGCCTACTGTTAGAACAGGAGCTGGAATCGTGGTGCGCGATGGCTGTGCCGATGGAGACCCAGTGGGGGTGTCAGAGGGGGGCGGGGGGGAGACTCTTACAAGTTATTTACATTAAGAGGTACGTGTTAGGTAACATATCACGTGATGAATATAGACGTCCTGTTCCATGACACTGTTCTTTTCTCTGGCAAGGATCAGCATTGGACGTGTGACGCTTGCAGGACTCAGTTTAGGAGGCTCTGTAACTTGAGCCGGATTGGATGGATTATTGTGGCCAATTGCAGCCTTTGGGGGAGCGTTGGCGTCTGCTTGAGATGGGTTGCCCCATAGAATTTCCAATATCTTGCCCTGAAGGGCCAGTAAGTCCTGATCAGAGAGTTTTCGAAGTCTATAGTCAGTGACTGGTTCCAAAAGCTTGCAGAACCCAATGATAAAGCGCTCTGCTTGTGCAGAGCGCATCTGGAATATCCTGCCCTGTTCAGCGAGGAATTCGGTCGCGACAATTGGAGGCCACGGAGTTTGTTGGTGGGGTGAGCTTCAATGACTCGCCTCTTAGATTGGCTCTACAAATTTTTGTTTGGGTGGTGTTAAAGTTATGAGCTTGAGCGAATATGTAGGTTATAGCGGAATCAGTGTCGGCGGTTAGACCGATACAGTAAGTCTTGTATGAAGTTGTAGAAGGAAGAATTGACTGGAAACAAGTGTATTGAGATGTATGGTTCTGAGTAAACTGAGCTGATAAGAGTGAGATTGCGTGTGCGCATTTCTTATCAACTGAGGTTTTTGACCAGTATTTATCAATCTCCATGGATCATAAGTTTTGATCCCTGTAGATGCAAATCTATATACGAACAGATATATGAGCCAGGAATATAAAGCTAAATACATGCGTGTCGGTAATAGATCCGAGAAACCTATAACCTGCATTTGAGATATAATCATCTGCTGGAATGCTGGTATGAAATAAATGCCAATATGCATTAAACTTTCCGTGAGGGATGTACTGATGACAATGATATAGGATGGGGAATTTAATAGTCTAATTAGCCAGACTTACAAATGAGTTATTCTTGGTATTTCAAGATCTATCATATTTCAAGAGGTGGTTGTGTTGGGGGTTGTGGCCTGTTAAGGACCATTTCGATGTCTTGACACGTCAAACATTGAGTGGGGAGGGGGGGCCAGGGGCCAGCCTCACCAGAGGATTGAGGCGGCAAGAGTGATTTAGGAGTTGTTAGATGTGTGGAGTGAAATAATAATTCCTATGGAGAAGAAGTGTGGCGGACAGCTGTTTCAATAGCTGTGATTTGATTTGATTTGATTTGATTTGATTTGATTTGATTTGATTTGATTTGATTTGATTTGATTTGATTTGATTTGATTTGATTTGATTTGATTTGATTTGATTTGATTTGATTTGATTTGATTTGATTTGATTTGATTTGATTTGATTTGATTTGATTTGATTTGATTTGATTTGATTTGATTTGATTTGATTTGATTTGATTTGATTTGATTTGATTTGATTTGATTTGATTTGATTTGATTTGATTTGATTTGATTTGATTTGATTTGATTTGATTTGATTTGATTTGATTTGATTTGATTTGATTTGATTTGATTTGATTTGATTTGATTTGATTTGATTTGATTTGATTTGATTTGATTTGATTTGATTTGATTTGATTTGATTTGATTTGATTTGATTTGATTTGATTTGATTTGATTTGATTTGATTTGATTTGATTTGATTTGATTTGATTTGATTTGATTTGATTTGATTTGATTTGATTTGATTTGATTTGATTTGATTTGATTTGATTTGATTTGATTTGATTTGATTTGATTTGATTTGATTTGATTTGATTTGATTTGATTTGATTTGATTTGATTTGATTTGATTTGATTTGATTTGATTTGATTTGATTTGATTTGATTTGATTTGATTTGATTTGATTTGATTTGATTTGATTTGATTTGATTTGATTTGATTTGATTTGATTTGATTTGATTTGATTTGATTTGATTTGATTTGATTTGATTTGATTTCATTTTGTATCAGACTTGCGCCCTACACCCAATAGGCGTGATACGGGTCTATGCTCCCTCGGGACACACTACAATGTAAGTACATAGTTTGCTTGTCAAATCTATTGTCATGGTAGTGAGATGGTAGTTGGCGTCTTTTAAGGTTAAGCGATAACTGAGCCTCTACAGGCCTTCGTGTAGCTAGATAGTCCTTCCTCTTCTCATTGCACAACTCAAATATAATACTTTGCCACGCACTTAGTAAACCTGCCCTGTGACATCCATACGCAAAACTGAATAAAAAATTAGTTCCAAGAAAATTAAGCGCCCTGCGCCTTTCCTCCTTCCTCATGACTCTTTGTCCTGAAAAACTTCTATTTCGGCAGGACTTAATCTTCCTGGTGTAGGGATTGCCTCTCGTAAAATTTAGTTACTGTAAAGAACTGGAGAGATCTTTCCCAACCCTTTTCTGCCAGCATCTCCCGTCCTCTCGGTGGTGGTTCATGCATCAAGTTTCTCCATTGCTGTGGAGCAATTCGGTATTCGGCAAAATGCCAAGGAAATTTCTCTCTTCCGCACACGCGTTCGCAGTTTTCAAATTCGTGGCCAAATCTTTCATAGTATTTTATGAAATCATCATGTCCCGTCCTTGCTGCAATAAGGCGGTGATGCGCCCATCTTGGAAGTGCTAGTTCCGGCGGACGTTTTTGTTTCATCTGGAGATCCAATTCCTCGTAGCGGCTCGGTCTGTGATCTCGCCACCAGGATTCCACTGCTTCATCACATCTTTGCCTCACAAACCGAGTGAGGGCTGCGAAAGTGTATTTAGGTCTGTCCCTCATTTCTGAGGGGGATGTGTCCGTTTCATCCGGTAGGTTCCTGAGGGCTTCCTTAGCCAGTCTGTCTGCATCTTCATGTCACAGATCAATTATAGAAAGCAGGGAGCATTTGTATGGATGATGGTATTTTAACAATTCAACTATGTAGAACTAAGTTACAGACACTTAGCCAGGTATTTATACAGATTACTACGTCCCAAGCCCTTCCATCTAAGGTCAGTTCATTTCTAGATAATTCCAGTTGCAACTCTGAGAATATTGTTTCTAGTAGCTTCGACAATGGTTCTGGTATGTTCTGCAAGGCTATTGCGCCGGCCCAACCCCCCGGTGGTTGTACGCCAGTACTTGCCAGTACTGGCTACAGGAAATTACCGGCTTTGCAGCCGTTACACTTCATTCCCAAAGATCCCAGCGTGGGCTGGTATCCATCGAATTTCAGCTAATCTGGCTTGTAATTACCAGTCTTGTGAATATTTCCACCACAGTCAGGGAAGATTTCGTTTGGCCGGTTTTTAGAGCTCTCATTGCTGTGGAGTTGTTGAGGTGCACCTTGATCGGGCAGTTGCCTGCTTTTCCTATGGCTCCTTCTAGGGCTTTTTGGGCCCCAAAGATTTCGGCATCGTAAACCTCCGCCCCCAGCAATGGACCAGAGTCACTCCCAATCACCTGGCCTCCTTTGTTTAAGGTATACCCCCATGCCGACCTAGCTGGTCCACATGATGAGCCATCTGAATAAGTGCAAACTGTCTCGGCCGACAGGCTTGCTATCCATTGCTTAGCGTAAGCTACTTCGTCCTGAAAGTCACTGCCAGTAATTTTTCTGCTGGACTCGGCTTTTGGGAAGTATAATTTGCCATGTCCTTCGGCCAGTGGCACATTTTTGGCGCTGATCTGAAGTCGCGTGCGGTACTGTCCTGGGAACTTGAATGACCGGTTCTTCTGGCTTATGCGGAGACCGAAGCGGCTTATTGTATCCTTTGGATCCTTTCTAGACCTGAATACTAACAGATGCCAGTCGTCCAACCTTTGAATCCGTGCGGCCGCTAGTATTTTTCTCTGCTGTAAGATAACAGCAGACGGGGGAATGCCCGACTCTCTATGCAGCGCCACATTTGGTGTAGTTCGCCATACAGGTAGCGCCGCTCGAACTGCCTTCAGGATTGTGCTGTCAAGGAGATCAGTGTGCCAGCCTACTCCTGTACCAGCCTTTTTGCCCCGCTGAGTTGTGATTCGGGTGAGCCCTGGTGTTGTGATAGGTCTATGATTTGGGTGTACATACAATTTGTGGGAGCTCGCTGCTAGTGATCACAGATGGGCTGCTGGGCCGGACAGGTCAAGAAGAGGAGTGGAGAATGATCTCTGTAGAATGAGGAAAGACTGAATTGCTTGCTCTATCTACTGTGGAGGAAAGCTCTCTACTTATAGTTCCTAGACTATTGCTTACTAATTATACTAACTCAACGAGGCAGGAGCAAACAGAGCAAATGCATGCAGTCGCGTGACCATCATAACTGGAGCTGTGCACTGTAGCTATGTGGGTCCAGGCACAACACCTGACCGCCATGCTTCTGCTCTATATAGCGCTGTACTAAGGACACAAGCCTGCACTACTTTGATCATAGGTCCGAGGGCTGCGCCGCGCTGTACGGAATTTGTTCGACGTATAAACTATGTTATACGTTGTGCCTTTCTGCACCATTCCTGGACGTGTTGTTTGAAGTTGAGCTGAGAGTCTAGCCATACTCCCAGCCATCTCACGTACTGGGATGTAGGCATGCTGTGGACTTGGGTCTAAACAAATATGCCTGAGGTATCTAGCTTTTTCTTTGGCCCTCCCCTGATTACCAGTAGTTCAGACTTTGTCGGGTTGAAGTCTATCCTGTTTTCACTCGCTAATTGAACTAGTTTGTCGACTTCTTTCTGGGCTTCAGCCACTGCTTCAGACGCGGTATTTCCTATGCTAAGTATCGCAATATTGTCAGCGTACCCGAACTTTGTGTTCTTATTCTTGTCTTGCAGTAGTATTGCAATATATAATACGAACAGTAGAGGTGATAGTGGCGACCCTTGTGGGACTCCACACTCGGCGACTTTCCCCCGCGTCGTACCATCTCAAGGAGTCTAATATAGCGATAGTTCCACAGGGTACGAAATGAGATCGTAAATGGAATGGGGATCATACGACAATAACTTAGTCTGAGGTGTCACTGAGAGGAGTGAAGGAGACAAAAGAAGTGAGGCAGTGTAATGGTCTTCCGAAAGAAGAGATGAAGTTAGAAGTAGAAGCGTATATATTTTTCAGAAGACGTTGAGTGAGGTCTGAATATTCTAATACTAGCTCTCTTATATACATAGCCCAATTCATTTAACCATCACACTTTCCATAATATCATGAGTTTCATGATGTCATACTTTTGGTGATATCATACTCTCAGTGACTTGAGCATATTGCATGCTATTGATTAATTGACGTCAAAAACACACAAGTAATATTATTCCGATCTAGATGATGTCATGACGGGGAGGATTCTAGAGTATTACTCGACGAAGGTATGACGTCCGAAGATAGTATATCTTCGCTCCTACCTTCAATACTTCATCAAGATGGTTTAGTCTGTGAAATACCATCAACGTAACGCACCCTTATCCTTCGCTGGGTTAGAAAGGACTCTACCCACAGGCAAAGTATCCTTGGCCATCCCTGATTCCACAGCCAATGGATCAACCGTTTGTGCAGAGCTGCATCAAACGCTCCTTGTACATCCAGAGTAACCATGTTTCATGGATCATTGTGGCATAGCGTAATATGAAACGTCATGTGGACGGCTAGGCTAAAGCACAAATAATAGTTCAATGCACTTTTAAAACCAGCAAGGAAGACAGATAAGAGTAGGCTAGTCTCATTAGTTGATGTGTAGCAGATTGTTTGGCATAGAGGCGGTGTGCTACATGCTATTTGGTAATATTATGTATATAAATACTCGGTGTGAAGAAGCATTATTCTTCACGCAACGTCTTCTTCAATTACCTTAACAATACATTTGTTTACCCATCTCTTCTTCTGGAAGACCATTTTGTTGAAATACAGGGTTAATCCTGGTAATAAGGATTAACATGTGTCCTTTATGATTAGACCCACTACTGTAGTATTTAGATAGCTAAGCTCCCCGAGCCCTTAATAGAAATTAGTTGAGCCAGTATATTCTTTTTACAGGTTATAGAGTCCGGTGATTACGCTGCTAGCGCAATTTCGAAGATATACTTTATTAAACTCACAACAAAATTCCACCATGTCTACAAAGTCATCGAAGTATGGTGGTACAAAGCTCACTGGAGAAGACAGTTTTGACAACTGGAAGAACGATTTGGAAGACAGTCTGGTTGTTGACAGCAATATCGACCTGATCGAAACGAAACGTGTACCTGATAAGAAACTTGAGAGGGAGATTGATGCAGCGGCTCGATCTGCAACAAGGCTATTACATGCGCAGGTATCCCTCAAAATTAGTCAGAGTGTCGATGAGAACCATCGATCGATAATTGGTGCTTTTAAGCATCCACAAGATAAGTACAACGCCTTAATATCGAAATACGAAGGAAACAATGAGACAAGATATCATCGTCTGGTGTCAGGGCTCTCTTGGGACTTGGTTACTTAACTTGGAAATGGTTGGTGGGAAATCTTGGATACTTGATAATAAAGACAATATATTAACAGAAGACTAGGTTCTTGATTCTTGGGTATCTAGGTAATAGTACAAGACTGAAAGCTGGAGAGCTTTCGACATGAAGATACCTCAGCTACTTATACTTCGACACTATCTACTACAGACTACAGTAATCTAGTTCCAGCCCAATTCCTGTCGAACTCCTGAGAGTGACCTAGAATCTGATCGAAGCCCAGTGAACTGGTAAGAGTACAAAATACTATCCGGAAACATCCAGAAACTAATTGCTAGAATAGCTTAGAATGCCATCGAAGTAACTCAACACCATGAATCATCTCCACATCAGTCAGTCCGTGACATTACCCTCCCGCAAGGCATGCCGAGCTCCTGCGAGGCTCTTGGTAGTCAATTCTTCATTAGTTTTTTTTTTTTTTTCTTTTGCTGAGATGTGGCCATGAGGTTGATTCGGTTCGGAGGGATTTAGTTCATGAAATTGGCGTACTAATTCCTTAAAACTATCTGCTTGGGATGCTGGAATACTCCAGTCATCTTCAGGTCCATATCCTTTCCATCGGACCAGGTAATGTAAGCTGCCATCAACCCAGTGTGAACCAATTATTTTTTCTATTTCGTACTCAGGGTCATTGCCTTCTGCTTCAAGTAATGGAGGTGGCCCTGATATTTGTCCTGGTAGCGGGTCCTTAGCTGCTGATCTAAGCAAGGAAACATGAAATACTGGGTGTATTTTAATAGTTGGTGGTAGTTTCAATCTATATGCATAATTTCCGATGGTTTGTATAATTTCGAAAGGTCCTCCATTCTTAAAGTCTAATTTTCTACAAGGACGCAGTAGCTTTACATTCTTAAGATTGAGCCAAACCTTGTCTCCCACGCGAAAGAGTCTTGATGCCTTTCTGAATTTATTCGATTGATCCTCATATTCAGCAGAATGATATGTAATATTATCAATTAAGAATTTATCAATTTTTCGAGCATTTTCAACTAGCTCTTCAGCATCGCGTCGCTGGAATTGAATAGAAGCGGGGACTGCTGGTCCAGACAATGGAGCAGAAAGCTCAGATCCTGATCGTGGATGTAAACCGTAAACCGCTAGGAAGGGAGAAACGCCAGTTGTATATGAATCTTGATTATTCATGGAAAATTCTGCAGATGGCAAGTATCGAACCCAATCATTTTGCAAGTAATTAACGTATGCTCTCAAATACTGTTCAACACGCGCATTCATTCTTTCGGTTTGTCCATCGGTTTGTGGATGAAAGGCTGTTGAAAGGCAGTGATTAATTTGAAGGAGTTTACAGAGCCATTTCCAGAATTCGGATGTGAACTGAGACCCTCGATCAGATATGATAGTATCTGGTAAGCCATGAAGCCGAAAGCATTCTTTGTAAAACAAATAGGCTGTATTCCGCGATGAGAGGTCATTACATGGAATCAAATGAGTCTGCTTTGTCATCCTGTCAACCACAACTAAAATGTTCGAAAACTCATTATCATTCCAGTCTTTGCTTAATGGCAAATCTACTATGAAGTCCATTGACACATGACGCCATCTTTCAGTTGCTACAGGTAGTGGACAGAGAAGACCTTGATTACCTTCCCTAGATACTTTTATTCTAGAGCAGGTATGACAATTCCTAACATATTTCTTGACCTGTTGCAACATCCCCTGCCAGAAGAAGGTTCGAAAAATCGCGGTATAAGTTGAAGCTATTCCTTGATGACCTGAAACTAGTGTATCATGATGGCTCTGGATAATTTCTGCTGTCAAGGTCTTATCCTGATCGCACTGAGGGACAACAATCTTTCCACGATAGTAAAGGAAGCCATTTCTCTTTTCGCATTCGGAGAGTGTAAATTTCATAAATCTAGGAATTCCATTGCTTTCCAGCGCTTTTATTACGGCATTTATTGATTCATCGGATAGAGTTAATCGCCGTATTCGTTCAAAAAAAGATGAGGGACTTCCAGATACTAATAATGATGTGTCTGGCCGTGAGGAACCAGAAGACTCAACACCATTCTCAGATTGATCTATAATCTCCAATTCATTTGCAAGTAAATTTGTTTCTCCCATACCAGGTGACAAGTTTATCGGTTTCAATAGCCGGTGCTCAAGAAACTGTCTAGAAGCTTGTTATAATGGAAGTTGTGTAGAGAAGCTTAAGCTGTTAGGCTTCTGTTTAATATCACCTAGTGAAGCGAGTTGGGAGATTGAAGAGTCTGAAAACTATAGTGGAGAGTTGTTGATTAAACCCACTTAGTATCAGAGTGCTACTTAAACTAATTATTACAACTAAGCGAGGGAAACGATTACTAGCTTATTGTGGATAATTGGGAGGCTGGTCAATGTATGAGTCATCATGAACCTGGCTAGAGAACTTATACCTTTCTACGTTCCATGTTAATGATACCCTTCATTACCATATAGCACCAATTTCAACACCCCTTCTCACTTTGTACCAAAGATATTGGTGCACAAGTGCATCAGTCTTGGTTTTGGTAGACCTTTTGTACAGATGTCCGCAAGATTATCAGCTGACGGAATATGTAGTAAGGTGAGCGTTCCATCTTCAACTCGCTCTCTAGTGAAATGATAAGCGATGTCAATATGCTTTGTTGCATCATTGAGCTTTGGATTATGTGCTAGATCAATCGCGGAATTATTATCAGTTGACAGAGAAGCAGGTATATTTCTATCCAATATTTGGTGAAGTCCTCGTACAATCCAGAGGAATTGCTTAGTTGCGTACGACAGTGCCATATACTCAGCTTCACAAGTGGAGTGAGCAACAGTACGTTGTTTGCGAGACTTCCAGCAGATTGTGGATTGACCAAGTTGGAATAAATAACCAGAGAAACTTCTGCGTGTATCGAGACAATTTCCGTATGATGCGTCACAGTATCCATTGAGAACCAGGGGAGATTCAAATTTGTATAACAAACCGACATCTTTTGTCCCCTTGATATATCGTAGAACTCGCTTGGCAGCACCTAGATGAGTGACAGATGGATCTGAGTTAAATTGAGAGAGGTGAGAGATTGCATATGCAAGATCAGGTCTAGTGGCAGATATGATATACATTATAGATCCGATTATTTGCTGATACAGAGTAGTATTGGCCCTAGGCTCTCCATTTTGCGCAGCCTTTAGCGGTTGGTTACACTCTATAGGCGTGGAGACCGTATTACAATCTTGCATCGAAAATCTATCCAGGACTCTATTTATGTATGCAGACTGCGATAGAGTGATACCTACATTTGAGTACTCGATCTGAATTCCAAGTAGCCAGTGAAGAGTTCCCATATCCTTGACCTTAAATTCGGTCTTGAAGTGGTTCACTAAATCTTCGATGACCTCATCTTGTTCTCCAATCAGTACTATGTCGTCCACGTAAACTGCAATGATCATTTTACCTGTGTTGTGGATGAATACACAGGGATCAAATAGGGAAGGAGCAAGACCATAAGGAATGATATATTCAGCCAACCTGAAGAACCATTCCCGAGGTGATTGCTTGAGTCCGTATATACACCTTTTAAGTTTAGCAACATGATCTCCTTGCCTGTACCCTTCAGGAAGTTCCATGTAAATATCCTCATTCAAGACTCCATAAAGAAATGCAGTTTTAATGTCGAGCTGTCTCGTTTTCCATTTCTTAGATGCTGCAATCGCCAAGATTAACCGTAATGAATCAAGTCGTACAACTGGAGCAAAGGTTTCGTCATAGTCAAGCCCTTGGATCTGTGAGAATCCCTTGGCCACGTAACGTGCTTTGTATCGTTCAACTTCCCCATGTGCGTCTCTTTTTATTTTGCACACCCATTTACCATTGACAACTTTTCGTCCTGTAGGCCGAGGAACAACATCCCAAACGTCGTTATCTTTAAGGGATGCTATCTCCTCATCAAATGCCTTTTCCCAGTAAGCCCAGTTAGGTGATGACTTGGCAACACTGTAGGAGCTGGGCTCAGATTCATCATGAATATTTAACAAGGCTAACTCATTTCCATTGCCACAAGTTGAAATCTGCGATGCGGGTTGAGGAAGATCACGAGAAGCTTTCCACCATTCCCCCGTTATCGTGTCTTCATATGTCGAGGACGTATCGTGCGCTTTGGTCTGGAGTTGACGGATGTTCTTGAATCTTCATTTGATGGGTCGGGCGGATTTGACAAAGCTGCTGTTGGTTGGGGCTCGATCTGAACAGTAGTTGGAATCGACGACGGTTCTTGCAATGACGGCTCTCTTAAATTGGACTGAACAGCCAGACATGGATCTTGATTTTGATGAATATTTCGAATATCTTGTTCTTGTCCAACATTTGGAGGATTTGACAAACTGGTCAACATCAAGGATGATGTTGATAAGTCTGGTTGATTTATGGTATGTGGATAGGAATCAAAAGTTTTCTCAGAGACGGAATTATCAACATGGTAAGGTAGGAATTCCACGTCGCCTGATATAACTATCTGTTTCCTTTGAGACACAAATATTCGATAGTGGTGATCAACTTCGGTGTATCCAACGAACAAACCTTTCTCTGCCCTTGGTAGAAGCTTGCTTCCAGATGGTCGCTTCGCCATGGGGACATGCACGTAGCATTCTCTTCCAAAGGGTTGAAGGTGTAGAATGGATGGTTTTCTCTCATGGAAAGCTTCATATGGGGTCTGTCCATTTACAGAGCCATGTGTAGTACGATTTTTAGTGTAAACAAATGTTTGCGCTGCTTCAGCCCACAACCGTTTATCTTTGACTGTGATCAACATTGCACGAACTCCTTCAGCAATTGATCTGTTGAGTCTTTCGGCTACACCATTTGATTCCGGAGAATAGGGAGGAGTCAAGTGGTGACTTATCCCCTTCTGAGCGAGATATTTGGATAGTGATTCATTGACATATTCGCCGCCATTATCTGTCCTAAGAAACTTGATTTTGCAATCGTACTGAGTTTCCAAGGCCGTAATAAAATCTATGATAGCTTGTGCTGCATCAGATTTATATCTTAGGGATCGGATAGTAGTGCATCGAGTTGCATCGTCTATGAAACTTATGTAATAAAGCGCGTTGCCATAAGATGGAACAGGGAATGGACCTGCAAGATCTGAATGAATATATTCACCTTTATGTTTTGCTCGGAAAATAGATGGGGGTGGTTTATGGTGTACCGACTTCGAAGACATGCAAGCATCACAGTAAAAGTTTTCTGGTGGACTTGGTATAATACCAGAGTTTTGGATGAGCTTATCTGTCTTAGACATCATTGAAGGTGCTGAATGACAGAGAGCCTCATGCCAAAATTCAAAGGTAGAGCATGCAGTTTCATAACTATTGGCCATTTCCTTGATCACGGGTAACGGGCCATCGTAGTAAGCTTCCAACCATATTTTATTATTTTTATATATCTTCATCGTAGTACCATTATCTTGGAGCATGTATCCTTTGGATCTAGCCTTTTTCCAAGAAAACAGTGGTAGGGATAATTTGGGCACGTATAGTACATCATCAATTTTAAAAGTAGAAATATTTCCATTTGATAGTATACAATTTAATAGCACTGTTCCTTTTCCTTCAATCGATATCTTTTCATTTGAGCTTGACATTACATGACCCGCGCAAACTGAAAGTCGTTCGAATCGTTCTGGATAAGGACACATATGAGCTGTTGCACAGGTATCAAAATAGAAAGGATGATGACTTACCCCTTGAGGTCCACTGACAGCAGCATTTGCTCGTTCTTGGATATCCTTGGAGCCCTTATCTATGGATGAGTTTCTTTCTCGGAGCCTGACACAAGCGTTCCAAACATGTCCTCTATACTCCAACGGAAAGTGTCTCCTACAGAAGGAACATTCTTTCGGTTTAGAATCTTTAGGATGTTTAGATTTAATGACTTTATAGGGTCTTGATGCTTTGGAAGTGTCATTTTTCGGCCTCCTGTGATGCGTGACATGGGCTGAGTGAGAAGAGGATTGAATTGGAAATTCATGATCAAGATCTAGAAGACGCTGCTTAACTTCAGTGTAGGATAAATTATCCTTTGTCACCAAATTGTCAACGATATTCTTGTGATGTCGACTCAGACATGCCAGTATCATATCCCTCTTTATCTCATCATCATCCAAAAAATCAGCAATCTTTTGACGACTGAGACTAGAAGATTCTCGGGCTAAAGATGTAGTCCGAAAGTATTCGTTCTCATAAATGTCAATGAAAGAAGTCATCGTACCACTGGGATCGTATGTGCTCGAGAGCGACATCAAAGATCCAAGTTGATGAACCAATGTGAACTTATTGGTCCGATGAAATTCGGCACTCAAGTGGTTCCACATCAGATGGGGTCTTGTAGTTTGAGAATTTTTCTCAGTATACTTGGAGACACCACCAAGATATATATATTAACAGCAATTGTAGACAATTCGCTGTATGCTTCCTGCTCTTCAAGGCAAGCATCTTCCTTTGGTTTCTTTCCATTCACAACGAGTTCAAAGAGCTTCTGACCTCTCCAGATTGCCTCCATCGTGATTGCCCATGACTCGTAGTTATCGTGTCCGACGAGTTGGGTGACATTAGAGAACGACATATTTCGAAGCGTGCAATTTAGTCGCTTTGCAAAGAATCTTTCGTTATCTTTATCAGATGTGGAGGAAATTGGGTTCGAAGGTAAGTTTGCCATTTTTCTGTTGAACTGTTAGATGATTGATTGGATAATAAAGAAAAGGGAAATTCTAGGATATTAATGCTTTTCTTTGGGCACCGGGCTCATAACCTGTTATAATGGAAGTTGTGTAGAGAAGCTTAAGCTGTTAGGCTTCTGTTTAATATCACCTAGTGAAGCGAGTTGGGAGATTGAAGAGTCTGAAAACTATAGTGGAGAGTTGTTGATTAAACCCACTTAGTATCAGAGTGCTACTTAAACTAATTATTACAACTAAGCGAGGGACACGATTACTAGCTTATTGTGGATAATTGGGAGGCTGGTCAATGTATGAGTCATCATGAACCTGGCTAGAGAACTTATACCTTTCTACGTTCCATGTTAATGATACCCTTCATTACCATATAGCACCAATTTCAACACTAAACGCCTACGTCTTTCTCTTTCGTCCTGAGATAAATTACCTCTTTTCTGAGGCATTGTTGCCGAAAGGTCCATGGGGTCATCGACGGTGCGAGGAGATATTGCATGTGTAGCTGGTTCAGGGTATGCAAAGGACTGAGTCAAACCTCCACTGCGCAAACTTGGTCGAAAATCTGCGTTAGCGCAGGATCTCAGGCGATTTTCTATGTTCTGCAGTCGAGATGCCGCCTCATCAAAATCGAGATATTCGATGTCGCGTTCATGGACCAGGGCCTTCTTCAATTCCAGATTCATCTTGTTCAAAACCAGGTCTCGTAGATACCGAGAATTGCCTTAGTATCCGGCAATAGCTGCGTCGCGTCTAATTTCGGCAATCCAGGTACCGAAACTCTTATTCTTCTGCGCGTTTGAGTGTAAACGCGAAGCTGCATCACGCGCTCTGTGCGGATCGCCAAAGATAATTGTCAACTGATCCATCATGTGGGCGAGAGTTGGGAACAGCAAAGATCCATCCTGAACCCAATTCTGCAAATGTGTGCAACTTTCTGAATTCATTTGTGAATACACATAAATCATTCTACATTGTTCCGTCGGGTAGTGGTCTAGGTTCCCCTTAATTTTCATCATTATTAATTCTTTCCAGTTGTAAAAATCTTTCCTGGTACCACTGAAAATATGAGCATCCGGCAGTAATGCTGACCTCACTGTATTTCGACCTTCTAATGCAACCACTAGTCGCGACATCCAATCCTCATTCACTGATTGACTATTCACATTTCCCGGGGGGTTTTTTTTTTTGAATCAGATTGTATTCAGCTTTCTAGCTATGACAATTTAATATACAGTTATTTTTACATTGAAAAATCACACCAGTTAACGCCCTAGCTCACTTCTCCATATTACTGTATGTCCATTATTTATGTGCCTATATCATCTCCTTTGTATGCTGACATACACTTGGATGTTTTCAAAAATTCTAGAAGGGCTTCCTTCCCCCTTTTTGTTCTTAATAAAATTTGTAATGAAAGAGGCTTTATGTTAGTAAATGCTAGTTCCCTTTGATTACTGTATCTAGTACAATGAAGAATTAAGTGTTTTGTGGTCTGCTTTTTAGCCTTGCAAAAATTGCAGCTTTGATCTTTGACTTTCCCAATTACATTTAGGTAAGCTCTAGTATTTCCAATCCCAGTTCTTGCCTGGAAAAATGCTGATTCAACCATCCTGCTGTGGTCTTGAAAGTTAAATGGTTGTAAAGAAAAGGTGGGTATATGCATCTGGGCTTGGATTCTGTAAAACTTTCCAAGTCCCCTACACCTTCTACCCTCCTCTTCTCGGAGTACTTCTGCTTGCCAGTCATTATGCCAAGCATTTAAAATGAATTCCTTTGCTTTCATCTTGAGAAAAGAGTGAGATGTGAACCTGTCACTTCTTGAAGCAGTCTTTTTTACTGCCCCTTTTGCAAGTGAGTCAGCAAGCTCATTACCTTCAATTCCAACGTGGGCTGGACACCAGGTTATGCTCAAAGTACAGCTCCTGGCGAGGTTTCGAATTTTGTGTGAGAGGTGGTTCGTCTTCCCCTGAATTCTCTGAAGGCTTGCTTGGCTGTCACTGAATATTTGGTATCTTGCATTTGGCAGCAATTTCTTTAGGTACTGAATAGCTTTGTAAATGCAGTAAGTTTCAGTGTCAGTGATTCCAGTGGAGCTTCCCAAATTGAATGAGAAACTTTTCAACTCTCGCGTAAAAGGCATATAGATAACAAAGCCAATGCTGCTCACATTGCACTTGGAGAGCGATCCATCTGTGTAAGCAATAGCTATATCTGGATCTATTTTCTGCATGATTTTCAAATGGTGCTCATGAGCTAAGGTCTTGGTCAGAGATGAAACTTTTATGACTAGAGGTGGTGATTCCCATGGTGCCATCCATGCTAAATTTATTTGTTCTAGCTTCTGGCACTTGATGAATAATCTTAGATAGCCCCCAATTCTAGTTAGTTGATTTGTTGGCTTATCCAATTGGTCAAATAATCCGAGGTCTATTTCTGGAAGCGTATTCAACTCATCCTTCAATGGCTGAAACAGCAGTTGCTGTACAGGGTGTGTATTCTGAAGGCGTAATAGTCGGAGGGCATAGTTAAATGCATGCTTCATCAGTCTGACTTTTGTTGGCAGGATAGCTGCTTCCACTTCTAGAGCCTTGATTGGGCTGTGCTGATAGGCACCTGTTATAAGTATGATTGCTTGGTTCTGAAGCCTCTGACACTTGTTAGTTAGGGTTCCTGAACCTCTTCTTCCCTGCCAGAGTACAGAGCCATAGTCTAGAACTGATGTGACACAAGCTATATACAAATGGCGTAGGGCTTGAAAACGAAGCCCTTTTGTAGATGAGGCAAGTTGCTTCACTCTACTGAGGGCTCCATTGGCTAGCTGGAGTCTCTTGTCTACATGGGCTTTGAAGGATAGCTTCCGGTCAAACCAGAATCCTAACCATCGCACCATCTCACTTGGATGTAAAGTTACACCATTTTGTAGTATAAGTCTTGATGAGAGTGGCTTCCTATGCTGGGAAAAATGGATGAGCTCAGTCTTATCCATCTCAAACGTGACTGATAGCTTATTTGCTTTTTCTATTAGGTTATCTGTAGCTGCCTTTAATAATCGAATATTTTTGTCCACTGATGTTGTTGCCACTGAAATTGAAAGGTCGTCAATGTAAGACAGTTGAAGAAAGTTAGGTGGTGTTTCCAATGGGTACAGATATCTTATGGAGAGCAAGAAGAGCAAGGGAGAGACAGGGCTGCCCTGGGGTGTGCCAGTGACTTGAAATGCACTACTCATCTGTCCACTGAAGCATAGCGGCATTGTTCTACCTGTCAAAAAAGAGTTCACCCATGAAATGAAAACTACTGGTAGCTGAAGTTTCTGGAGTACTTTTGTCAATGCACATGGCTGGAGTCTATCAAATGCTCCGAGAATATCAAGGAATACAGTAGATACAACTCTGTTTTTAAGTTTATTCTGTTCCACAAAGTTCTGCAATAGCAAGGCTGCATCAGTTGTTGATCTCTGCTTCCGACCTCCCATTTGGCTATCATGTAGTAAGTGACTGGTTGTGTTAGCAAAGTATGAAATCCGGTTGGCAGAAATCCGCTCTAGAAGCTTAGATAGACATGGGAGAAGAGAAATCGGCCGGTAGGCTTTTGGCGAGCTGTAGTCTTTCTTATTTCTCTTGGGTATGATTATTCCAAGTGCCTGTTTTTTCCCGGGGTTGTTGGTTCCTTTTCGAGCTTCTTAATTCGCCGCCTTGCTGATTCCAGTTCCGCTTCGGCTTCTTCATTTCTTATCTTCAATGCCTTAATTGCATCGATGACAACAGCTGGGTCGGTCTGAACCCCTTTAACAAATTGCGACACATCTGAAATGCCGGCAATCTCTCCCAATATTCGTCGTTCCTGGCCTGGTGCTTCTTGATTTCCTGGATTCGAAGACATGACTTGAAAAATGAGACAAGATATCATCGTCTGGTGTCAGGGCTCTCTTGGGACTTGGTTACTTAACTTGGAAATGGTTGGTGGGAAATCTTGGATACTTGATAATAAAGACAATATATTAACAGAAGACTAGGTTCTTGATTCTTGGGTATCTAGGTAATAGTACAAGACTGAAAGCTGGAGAGCTTTCGACATGAAGATACCTCAGCTACTTATACTTCGACACTATCTACTACAGACTACAGTAATCTAGTTCCAGCCCAATTCCTGTCGAACTCCTGAGAGTGACCTAGAATCTGATCGAAGCCCAGTGAACTGGTAAGAGTACAAAATACTATCCGGAAACATCTAGAAACTAATTGCTAGAATAGCTTAGAATGCCATCGAAGTAACTCAACACCATGAATCATCTCCACATCAGTCAGTCCGTGACATCTGGTTACAAGATTTACAGATATCACAGAGGAGAAATCAATGGGTATCCACGAAAAGGTCGAACTGATGAGAAAACTGCGAGCACAAGTTTTGAAGATTAAACCAAAAAACGATATTCCTGAGTGGCTCATGATACATACCTTGAAGCTGAGCGTTGACGCAGAGCAATATGAGACAACGCTCCAAGTAATCAACCAAAGCACTGTGGAGCTAGAATTCGAGGATATAATCTCCCGATTGGCGTCCAGGGAGACTGAGCTGACTTCTGATATTGCAACAGCTAACTGGGCAGGGAGAAGACAAGGAGTCTACCAAGTGAGAGGCAAGAGGGAACCCCGCGGCACTGACACTACTAACACCGCTGGCTTCGGCTTAACTCCAAAAATCTCTACGAATGCTAATCTGCTATCTTGAGGAGGTTGTTTCTCTTGTGGAGGGCCGCACTTCCAGAATCAATGCCCAGTATGGTTGAAAACGTCGGCAGGAAAAGCTTGGTTGGTTGCCCAAGCGCCTAGGAAGGAGAACGCGAAAGTAGCAAGGGCCATGGATAGTGATTCGGAATCTAATGCTTCCCTCTGCTTTATGGTCCAAAATAGTGATGTGAAACGTGTGATTTGGTGGCTTGATATGTGTGCTTCCACTCACATTGCAAATCGTAAAGATGTTTTCGTAGAAGAGATCTTAAGCCCTTCGAATACCTGCGTTGCCGCCGCAAATGGAGGAAGCATTTATTCTAAAGGATCAGGAACTGTCAGGATCCATTGGCAGAATAGGGAAGGAAAAGAAAGAATGACAACGGTGAAAAATGTTGAATACATACCAGAATGTACAAACAATCTGATTTCCGTTGGAAAACTCGAAGATGAAGGTGTTTCCTTGACGGTAGACTCACCTAACAAGAGTATCAGTTTGATAAAGAAGAACAAAGTGGCTTTAGAAGGAAAACGAAAAGGCAGAATGTGGAGGGTGCGCCCATTACCTAGAGACATATCAAATAAAGTATATAAAGCATCACGGTCAACTCCAACCCTGATAAGGAAGAATGTCACATTTGCACCTAATTTGGAGGTTGCTTTGGATGAAGCCAATTCGAAAATCAAACCAAGCATGGCTCAAGTGGAGCTGCTACATGCCTGTTTAGGCCACCCAGGAAAGCAACAAGAGGCAGGGTTAAGAAAAATCATGACAGATTTACATGAACATTCCTTTTGCCCACCCTTCTGCAACGCTTGCACACAGGGAAAAATGACGAGGAATCCGTCAAAAGAGAAAATGAGATCGGTATCTGCACGGCTTGAAAGGGTCCATATGGATCTATGGGGGCCGACCAGTCAACATTCATTACAAGGGAATCAATACATGCTATCAATCACAGATCAACATACCGGTATGATCTGGGTGTATTTTCTGATAAACAAATCACAAGCTAAGGGCAAAGTTCGTGAATGGATTGACACCGTAGAATCTCAAAGACGCCGTTGGGGTATTAGCGAAAGAGTTAAAGCCATTTGTTTTGATCGTGGAAGAGAATTCTTGAATACGGAGCTGATGAAGTGGTGTGATGGCCGTGATGTTGCAATAGAGCCAACAGTCGGATATCATCCAGAAGGTGATGGGTTCGCGGAGCGCAGTATGCGCACAATAATTGAAAAGGCAAATACAATGAGATTTGGGATGAAAATGGAGCCGGCATTCTGGCAACTTGCCGCCAAACACTCAGTTTATGTTCACAACTGTCAGCAGGTCAAGGATATGGAGCTTTCGCCTTGGGAACAATGGAGTGGGAAGAAGCCAAGTGCGTCGCAATGGAAGGTATTTGGATGCCCAGCGTGGGTATATATTCCAAGAGAAAAGAGAAAGAAATTGGATCCAAGGGCCTGGGAAGGTGTTTTTGTTGGTTTGAAGGAAGAGTCAGAAAAGATCTTTCTAATTTGGAGTTCAAAGGATAAAAGAGTGATGGAAGCGCGTTTCGTAAAATTCGATCAGACTGGCAATAGCGTAACTGATAGCGATCTTATTCCTTGGGAGCAGCTAAATGAGGAATCGAAAATGGGGGATAACGAGGCTAATGATGATGAAGATGAGTCTGGTGATGATTTGGATGAAGATTGCAAAAATAATGACGTAGTGGGTGATGAGTGCATAATTGAGGATGAGGTTGTGGGCTTGCCCAAAGATCAAAATGCTTCAGCCATAGATAGCGACGATTCTATATTAAGCGAGCTCACAGACCTCGTCAGCCCGACAATAATCTCAAACGAGGAAGAGTGTACAAGTTCCATGCCCCAAACCTCAATACGTCAACCAACGCAACAACAAACAGCCGCGGAAAAAAGGGAGATTAAAGCACAACTGAAACGGCTACAACAAGATGAAATCGCTAAAGAATCCGCGGCGCGCAGGCAGCAAACAAGAGGTGATGGTAAAAGACGACGTGATCAGGTCAACATGATGAAAAACGAGCCAGGTATTCACAAAGGGGTGATTTACAAAGAACTTACATTTAAACAGGCAATGGAGCTTCCAGACAATGAAGAATGGCTTAAGACTTTTGAAATTGAGATCGATAACATCATTCAAAACAAGACGCTTTCCAAGCCAATCGATGCATTACCAGATGGGGTAGAAGCAATAACAGCAAGGATGGTATTTGATGCCAGAACTAACGAAGACGGTAAGATTATCAAATATAAAGCTCGATTGGTAGCAAGAGGATTTTCGCAGATCCACGGCATTGATCATGAAGAGACTTTTTCGCCAGCAATTGGTATGGAAGGATTACGAATAATTGTGGCAATTGCAGCGAAACATGGTTGGAGAATCCATCAAATGGACGTTGTTGCAGCGTTTCTAGCAGCAGACTTGACAGAAGATATATTTCTAGAGGTCCCAAGAGAAGCACGACATTACTTCGGAAGATTTGTAAAAGTGTTAAAGAGTCTTTATGGTTTGAAGCAGGCAGCACAATTATGGTACTTGTTATTGTCAGGATTTCTCGAAGGCATAGGATTCACAGCATCCACAACTGATCCGACAATATTGATTCAAAAGGCTACTGGCGTGGTGTTAGGAGTCCATGTCGACGATATGCTTAAAACAGGGGCTAATGAGAAAGCCATTGATACTGTGAAAGCTCAATTAAATGTCACGGAATATATGAATGGAATATCTGGATCTGGATCTGGATGGGTCGGGATAGATAACTGTGTTGTGCGATAAGGAGAGTAAATCTAACTATGTACATGGAAGTCTCTAAGTCCTAAGTTCGCTAAGCCATTCCTAGGACTTAGTCCCGTGACAGTACTCCCCCTCCAAAATTTAAGTTTGGACCCCAAACTTTCACTACTTTTTATATTTTTTTTTTATTATGATTATTTCAATTTTTTAATCTGTTTCAGTCTTCTACTTGATCTTCGTGGTTGTTGTTCTGGAATTGATTGATTTGTAGACGGCATCTTCACCCATTCCGGAGGCCCTGGCTTACCAGGGTTTTTGGTGTGGAAATCTATTATTGCCTTGTGACATCCTTTCAAATCTGATTCTGGCTGCCAGGTGGGATTTTGATCGTATTTCCACTTCACAAGGTATGTAAGACCGGTCTTATCAATATTTTCATCATGTACATCAAGGATCTTATCAAATTTCCATTTATCGACAATTTTACCGTCATTTTCTCTTTCTACAACCCGGCCTACAGTATTACGACGCTCGTTTACGTTGATACTAGATTGGCCTGGGATTATCGAGTCTGGCCACGGTCGAACCATTGATGTATGAAAGCTATTGTTAACCCCAATATGTTTCGGAAGTTCAACAATTACCGCCCCATCATATACCTTTACCACTTTGAAAGGACCATCCCATTTGTCATCCCATTTATTTTTTGGTCTATTTGTCTTAATATTTTTAAGGCTTATCATGACCTTATCTCCTGGATGATATACTGGAGCCTCCGATCTTCTAGCATTTGCATTATTCTCATATCGTTCTTGAGACTGACGGCTTAGTGCTTTAAGTTTTTCCAATATGCGGTTAAAGCGATCCGCAATAGCATCAGCCCTTAGGTATTCTTTCTTCATCGATCCATTCAAGTCACAGGTCTTGGGGGCTGGTGGTTCTATTCCAAGGCGTGGGTTGTAGCCATAATTTGCAAAAAATGGAGAGACACCTGTTGTCTCGCTAACACTGTTGTTTCCTGAGAATTCTGCAAATGGGAGCCAGTCAACCCAATCATCCTGCGTAAAATTAACAAATGCACGTAAATACTGGTTCAATGCCGAGTTAATTATCTCCGTTTGACCATCCGTTTGGGGATGAAAAGCAGAACTATGTTTCAAGTTCACAGATAGACGTGTGTTCAGACGATGCCAAAAGTCCGAGACAAATGCAGAGCCACGGTCGGAGATAATTGATTCTGGTGCACCATGGAGCTTGTACACTTCCTTTATAAAACAACTTACCAATTCTGCACTATCTAGGGATGATGTTGGTATGAAGTGGCGCATTTTCGTCAGACGATCCACTACCACGAGGATATGATTAAATACCTTTCCAGAACGCTTACAAGGGGGTAGTCAACCACATGATCAATTGAGATATCGACCCATGCGCGGACTGGGATATTGAGGGGCTTCAGGAAGCCCGGTGGTGATGTTCTTGGGGTTTTTGTTCTAACGCATAGCTCACACCCTTTAACAAAATTAGCCACAAACTTACTCATTTTAGGCCACCAGTATGATCTTTGTAATAAGTCTAACGTTTTTACTCGTCCTGGGTGACCCGCGGGTCCTGAAGAATGGGTACCATGGACAATTAATAAACGTAGCTCTTTGTAATCTGGCGCAAATAATCGATTCCTAAAATAAATCAACCCGTTATTAATTTTGAACTCTGCCATATCTTTCATTAATAATTTTTTTAAATTTCTAGGCCATTTTCTCCTGGATTGGTCCTTCAAATGCTCAACCATTTCTCTAGCGGTAGGGTTTTCTTTATATGCCTGATATATGAGATCTATCAGTGCAACTTCATTAGAAAGCGGGGCAAGAATTTCGGAATGTTTATATTCAGGAAATTTTTCATCATTTAAACAATCTAGTTTTAAATCCGGGTGAACTTTATCCTCTGGTATCATTGCACGGAAACGTTGCTGAAGACGTTCATCCGAAGCATCTTTCGGCTTCAAACCTGGCAAACGACTCAATGTATCTGGGATTAGTGCTTTAGATCCTGGTCGATAGGATATCACAAAATTAAACTGAGATAGAAATTCAGACCATCTTACTTGACGCTGGTTAAGTTGTTTTGCTGTCAAAAATGTCTTCAAGTTCTTGTGGTCTGTAATAATTTCGAATGTGGACTGGACCCCCGCAAGCTCTGGTCGCCATTCTTCCAATGATTTTACTATGGCTAGCAACTCTTTATCATAAATATCATAATTTGACTCAGCTGGGCTGTGTTTCGAAGAGAAGAAAGCGACTGGATGAAGAATATTGTCGTCCCCTGTCTGAAGCAGCGCACCCCCCGAAGCCCAATTTGATGCATCAGTCTCGACCACTGTGTGTCTATGATAATCAAAATACCTGAGTACTGGTGCTTTCGTGAAAGAATCCTTTAAATATCGGAATGCCTCATCCTGATCATCTGACCAATTCCATTTTACGCCTTTCTGTAAGAGGCGGGTTAATGGCTGCATAAGCCCCGAATATCCTTTAATGAAACGCCGATAATAATTTGAGAACCCTAAAAACTGCTGTAACTCCTTTAAGTTAGATGGCTCCTTCCAACTCTCAATTGACTTTACTTTTTCAGGATCCATGCTGAGCCCATCAGTAGAAATAATTAGCCCCAGATACTTTGTCTTCTTTGTATAGAATTCTGATTTTGCAATATCAAGCTGTAGACCTGCATTTCCCAACGTCTTATTACTTCATCTACATTTTTTGTGTGTTCCTCTCGGGTCTTTGAGTAGATCAGGACGTCATCTAGGTATGCTGTACAATACTTATCCAATGCATCATGTAACGTGTGATTGATATAGTTTTGGAACGTTGCTGGCGCATTGCATAAACCGAATGGTGTTACTAACATTTCATATAATCCAAACCGTGTGGTAAAAGCTGTCATCCACTCGTGTCCCTCTGCAATCCTGATACGATTGAAAGCAGATATGACATCCAATTTTGTATAAAAATTTGCACCAGATATAGAATCCAGGGTCTCCCTGATCAAGGGTAGAGGATAGCGGTTTTTTATTGTAACATCATTAAGACCTCTATAATCTTGGCAGATACGCACCCCTCCATTTTGTTTCGGGACTAGTAGTAAGGGAGCGGCAGCGGGAGAGGATGATTGTCTTATAAATCCTTTATCAAGCATGTCGTCAATCCATTTTTTTATGCATTGCAACTCCGAGGGAGAGAAAGGTCTATTTCTACAGGATGGAACCTCTTTGCCTGGCATTATTTCAATCTTATGGTCCCACTGACGATGAGGTGGTAGTATTCCGGCATTTTTCGGTAAGAAGTGCTCCGCATGATGATTTAACTCATCTGGCAATTTTTGTTTTATCATATCAATGGTTAAATCAGGCTTATTTTCCAAGAATTTTTCCACATCCGCCTGGTCAACTTTCCGGCGAATAAGATCTAGCGAATCACTGTCTTCTGGACTTTCCCAAATTGGAGTTGTCTCCTCCACGACAATCTCTTCTTTCACAGAAATATCTTGACTACTTAAACAATTATTTTCTTTCATTTTTGTTATTAGATGTTCTCCTTCATCTTCGCAATCCTCGACTGTGGTATTGTATGATCTGCATGAAGGTGCCAGCTCATTTTTGCAACGAGGATTACAGGATAAGGAGTCTCTTTTACTAGGTAAGCACATTTTCTCCCAATATCTTCTATGAATACAGTTACGTTTACAATATTCAGACCTGAAAGAGAGCGTCATAGACCTCCAATCACAAACTGGATTATGCAGTTTTAACCATGGTATACCTAGAATAACTGGATTACTCTTGCTGAGTTTTGTTATATAAAAGATTAAATTTTCCGAGTGTTGACCGAGATGCAAACGGAAGACGACATAATGCGTGATGGCTGCTTGTGAGCTACCGTCAGCTAGACGTACGGAGCGAGGGGCGACAAGTGGTTTAGTTTCAATTCCAAACCGCTTTACAATCGACTCTTCATCAGCGAATGCAATAGCTGTGCAACCGCTGTCAATCAGACTTGTTGTGGAAATTTTCACACTATCATTAATGCGTGGATTAGAAAGATGAGAACGTAGAAGCATTGAATTACTTGAACTAGTGGAACACATTTCTAGCGGTGAGCTATCTAGTAATACACTTCTTATAAATTCATTCTCATCCTCATAACTCTTTGACCCCTGTCGACGACTTAAGGCAGGGGTTTGTCTTTTAACTGATTGCCCACAGCCCGTACGACATCTTTGGAATCTTCGTCTTCAGGGTAGGTATCTGTGATGCTCCCAGTATTGTCCAAGGCGCGAAGTCGTGCAGGGGCTGTCGGACGTAGATAATCTGACTGGAAGCCCTGTGAATAATGCTGTGGTATGTATTGCGCTTGATTATAATACATATGAGGTGTTAGCCATGGTTGCATGTTCTGGTGCGGAGGATATTTTTGCTGGGAGGATATCGGGGGAACATATGCCCTAGATTGTAAACGACCATTTCCCCCGCTGACTGATGGCTGGTTAATTGAACGTGTTGGCATTGGGATCGGATCTATCTTTCTGTGGTGATCTTTCGCAAAATGGCCCTTCTGGCCACAAGCTAAGCACAAGTGGTTATCCTTTCTATGTTTCCTGTCAGATTCTGTAAGCTTCACACGACCGAGATCCATCGGATCACCAGCATCAATCGCATCCTGACTATGTCTTAGATCTTGGCGTGGAGAATAGCTGGACGTTTGTTGGATTTTTGCAATGTGCTCCTGCTGTCCCAGGTTTCGGGCAATCCTATTGATCATTTGACTCCAACCGTTGAAGTCGTCATCCTCGGGCAGGTTCACTTGATTGTATATAACATTGGTTATCCTTATATTTAACTGCTTCCTTAACATATCGACTTTTGTCCTGTCATCATATTTAGCCTTTTCTGCAAAATGATCAAAGTCTACTTTGAAGTCTCTGTAGGCGCGCTTTTCTTGAAATAAGGTATCCAATTTATTTTTGGCTGTCTGAGTTACATCTAGCAACATGTATCGCCCGTCCAATACTGACCACAATTCTTCAGATGTCTCCCATGCCCATTTTGCAGGATGGTGAGGGTTCTTGTTCATCATCTGAACACCATCTTGCACGGAATCCCATGCCTCCGTGAGTTGCCCTGTAATGTATGAAATTTTCTCAAATTCTCCAGGGAAGCAGGGTTTATCAACAATTATAGTCTGTTGAACTTGTGTCTTCCATCGCTCGTATGCCAATTGTCTTTTCTCCATGTTGTTATGATTACCAGTAAACTTATCATGGTCTGTTGTGGTACGGCGAGGTGTTCGGATAGCCTGTTCGTTAGAAACAATGTTGGAGTTAGCAATATTGTTTTGAATTTGGGTTCGTAACTTAAAAATTTCATCATTCCCCGATGATATGTGGGCATTCAATTTGCTTATTCTCATATTTAATGTATTGATATCGTTCAGACGGCTTTCTACTTGCTGGTTTTTCGTTTCTATTATTTCTCGCGCCTTTAAAGTATCCTGATGAGCGAGAGTAAGTCTTTCGTCAAGCTCACTGATGTGCCCTTTCATGCTTTTAAAATTGGAATCAAATTCAGATATTGTTGCTAACTGGTGGGAGATCTGCCTGTTAAGTACGCCAAACTTAAGATCAAAACATTTTAACAAACTACAAAACATTATTTTTTCAGGTGAATCGGAAGTTGAGGCTATTGTTGTCAAGAGAGGAGTCGGATTTGAGTCTGGTGGGAATGTGTAGTCTCCAATAGCGCTGGCAAGATTTGGCCAACTTCCACGGAAGGAATCTAAAAGTTGATTCATAATGGACGCGTCCTGGTTGCTGGCCATTTTTATTAAAGCTGGATAAATTGATTTTAAGAATTTAGGGGTGCCTTTTCGCGTTCGAGAAGAACCTTCTGAAAGGATACAATTGTTTTCTGGTTATAGGTTACTGGATCAGGGAAGCAGGGCGCGGTAAGGCACGTGTGTTAGAGATCGCACAAAATGTCACGGAATATATGAATGGAATATCTGGATCTGGATCTGGATGGGTCGGGATAGATAACTGTGTTGTGCGATAAGGAGAGTAAATCTAACTATGTACATGGAAGTCTCTAAGTCCTAAGTTCGCTAAGCCATTCCTAGGACTTAGTCCCGTGACATTAAAAAGCCGATTCGAAATGAAGGATCTTGGTGATGCGGAGAATGTGCTAGGAATTCGCATCAAACGTCAACCAAATGGTGCAATTTCTATTGATCAAGAAAATTATGCGAGGGGAATAATACAAAAATACCTATACGAGGACTCGCTACTTTATGCTACACCAATGGAGAAAGGAGCTGTCAATAACTTAAAGGATAATCCGGGACGCGAATTGAACGGAGAGGAGAAGAAGAAATACGTTCAACTCTTGGGTAAACTTATGTGGCTTAACAATACACGCTTTGATATTGTATTTGCTGTCACGAGAATGGCATCGTTTGCGACAGAAGCAAGCTGGAACCATTGGAAAGCCCTTCTAAGAATTGTCGGATACATTTCTGGCACAGTCACATTTGGTACCACATATGGGAATAAGGATCGTAGGGGAGATCCTCCCATTGACTACTATACTCTTAATCATGGTGTTGAAGTATATTCTGGGTCAGCTCAATTGAATGACGAGATGGGCTATGCTGACGCAGATTATGCCAATGACCAACGTGATAGAAAAAGTATACTTGGATGCGTTTTGATGCTAAACGGGGGTATAGTCCACTGCTCCAGTAAAAAAATGCATTCTGTGGCTAGATCAACAACTGAGGCTGAGTATATTGGAGGTAGTGAGGCGGCCAAGAAGGTTATCTGGTTGAGAAGACTGGTCGCAGAAATTGAAGGTAAGGGCTCTGCAGGTAGTGCCGCACCGATGTTGTTAGGAGACAACAAATCAGCGATTCAACTTGCTTCAGGAGTATCAAACACATCGAAAATCAAGCACATTGATATTGCGTACCATCATATCCATGACGAAGTAAAAAAAGGTACGATTTTAATACGGTGGGTTCCAGGGGAGCGGCAATTAGCCGACGGAATGACAAAGGCATTGGATAGGGTTAAATTTGAGGCCAATTGACGAGCAATAGGAATTTCAAGCGTGATCACAAACCTCTGAATAGCTACACTTTTAGCTATTTGCAAGTTTTAGGGGAGTGTTGAAATACAGGGTTAATCCTGGTAATAAGGATTAACATGTGTCCTTTATGATTAGACCCACTACTGTAGTATTTTGATAGCTAAGCTCCCCGAGCCCTTAATAGAAATTAGTTGAACCAGTATATTCTTTTTATACATTTATCTCTTTCCAGCTCTTCATCAGCAAGACCCACGTGTAGCCTCTATCGCTACTATCTACCAATTCGTCTCTTCCTAGAGAAGACCAGACATCTGTAACGGCTGTTAAGCCTAGGGATTCCTGTAGCCTACGCTGGCTAGCGCAGGCAATGAATGCAAGGGAATCTTCGGGAAGGATCTCGGAATACAAGGAGCTTAGAAGATTCTCAATGAACTTTCTGGAAGCATACTGAAGGTTCATGAGGACCACAGGTGTATCAAGAATCTTCTAGGGTATTGTCGAGGATTCCATGTTATTCCAGATATAGGGAGAACCTTACAGAAGAGGAGTATCTCAGAGTGTATATATATTTGTATTCTAGCTATAGGAATTCTCTCTCTAGAGAATTATAATTAATATACTGTACCTACAAGATCGCCCAAGCATGTTGTACTGAAACCGTGACATCATCCCTTCGACCCACTCATCACCTTCATCTACCACCTAGATCTCCGTTAGACCACATACGCACCCTGTGGAACACTGTCCTAACCTCGCCCTTGAGACCATGGCTGTTACCTTATTGTTTCGCATTGCAGCCTCTGCATTGTGTATGACACAGGAGACAAGGTCGACTGCTGAGCGTCCAGGAAGTGCGCCAAATAGCTCTTGAGGGACGACTCGGTGCTCTATTGCTAGCCAGGCCATTATCTTGGCCACAATTCGTTCCAAACCTTTTCCGAGGCAAGATAGAAGAGAGATTGGTTGCCACCCCTTAGCTGTTGCCAGGTCCCGTCCAGACTTTGGGAGAAGGATGACCTCTGCAGTTCGAACCATGGTGGGGAAATGTCCGAGCCGTAAGCAGGCTTGGAAAAGGCTCTTCACGTGATCTCCATCTTGCTCCCAGCACGCCGAAAGTAGCCTGACCGTGATTTTGTCCGTCCCTGGAGACTTATTGCCTGCCCTGATGGTACTCAATTTTACATCCTTTATCGACAATGGTGTGTTCCATGGGATAGACTTGAATTGTCCCGTCTCCCATGTGCAGAGATCATGGGTTGCATTGAATCTGTGTTGTGAATACCACGGGTCAGCTCTGATTGAGTCTCATCAGGCTTCCACCATCGCAGCACTTGGACACTCGGCCGCAGGAAGCTAGGTGAGATTAGGGCATTGATAGCACAGCTAAGTACCTAATCACGCTGGCAACATCCCTACGTCCGAGCGTTGCCTGGTGGACCAATGCATTTAGACTGAGGTGCACATCACTCTGATGGCTACCTAGGGGCAACAGCATACAATCTGACAACGGTGTGTAGCTGTCACGGTTTTGGTACAAGGTGCATGAGCGATCTTGTAGGTACAGTATATTTATTATGATTCTCTCTCGAGAGAATTTCTCAATCTAAAGACTACATATATATACATTCTAAATAGTTACCCTTCGAGAAGATTCTCCCTGTGACCTGAATTACTGAGACTGTTTGACAACTACCTAGAAGTTTCTCGGTACACCCTTTATTCTCATGAACCTTCAATATGCTTCCAGAAGGTTCACTGAGAATATTCGAAGTTTCGCGGCTTCCAAGACCCTTCCCAAATATTCCCCTTGTGCCATTGCCTACGCTAGCCAGCGTAGGCTGCAGGAGTCTTTCAGCTTGACAGCCGTCACAGTAGCTCTGCAATCCCGGAAGTTCCACACTAGCAACCAGTGTCAATAGTATGTTATGACAGGAGATATTGGCAGGGGCTATGGAAGTGGTTACTGTGACAGAAGTAGGAAGCACCTGTGGTAAGTGCGTGATCAGGACTAGGGTACTGAATGTATATATAATGAAGCAATACTTCCACAAATAGATAGTGAATCAACCATCTCACTACTGTCCATTCCAACACATCTTCTCACTACAGCCACATCAATTATATCCGCGCATCCATAATCATCTGCATCCATTTCAGGTATTCCTCTGTCCCCTCATGACCTCGTTATTATAAGAATCTGGTCATCAGGATATCACGCAGAGTTTCCGCCCACTCGAGTGGGTTTGATATCCATTTGTCCTCCGAAACCTTTAAGGGAGGAGGTTCTTGACATGACTTTAGTTTGGCCCACTGCATTATCCTAACTACATGGGTATCTGTGGTGGCGTTTTCGACCTGCTTCCTCCGGTGATTCCTTTTAGCCGCTTTGACCGTTGCTCTAAATCTTTTCCTGGCATGGGATGCTTGTTCTGGATATTTTCTAGATTCCCTGAACTCGAGGTGCTTTAATTTGCATTCCTCGTCCACCATGGCACTGATCTTCCGGCTATTCTCACTGATTTTTGTCCCACTACCCGGCGGGCGTCTTTAAGAGGTTCGAGCAAGTTTGATACTTGGAGTTCGATTTTTTTCACATTGCATATGGGGCCTGGTTTGACCGAAGCTTTGACATACTGGGCGAATTTGAGGAGGTCTTGGTCACGGACTCGCAGACCTCGTGAGACTCCGCTGAGTTCTAGCCTACTTGTGGCCTGCATAGATCCTTCGATTGTCATATGGTCCGATGTGCAGTTGTATCTACTTGAGACCGATGCCTCAGCAAAGGTGTTGCTCCACACCAGTGTTAAAGTTATGAGCTTGAGCGAATATGGAGGTTACAGCGGAATCAGTTTCGGCGGTTAGACCGATACAGTAAGTCTTATATGAAGTTGTAGAAGGAAGAATTGACTGGAAACAAGTGTATTGAGATGTATGGTTCTGAGTAAAACTGAGCTGATAAGAGTGAGATTGCGTGTGTGCATATCTTATCAACTGTGGTTTTTGACCAGTATTTATCAATCTCCATGGATCATAAGTTATGATCCCTGTAGATGTAAATCTATATACGTACAGATATATGAGCCAGAAATAAAAATCTAAATACATGTGTGTCGGTAATAGATCCGAGAAACCTATCACCTGCATTTGAGACATAATCATCTGCTGGAATGCTGGTATGAAAAAAATGCCAATATGCATTAAACTTTCCGTGAGGGATGTGCTGATGACAATGATATAGGAAGGTGAATTTGATAACCTAATTAGCCGGACTTACAAATGAGTTATTCTTGGCATTCCAGGATATACGATATTTCAAAACCACGTACATGTGTTCAATCTTGGCCTCCCGGTCAAACTGTTGTGATTATGAGGAGAGTGATTTCATAAAATTAGTAGGCTTATCACTATGATATGCTCGTCACCGTTGTGGAGAGGATGATGATATGTGTTCCCTTTTTGTCTTCTCCAAACACGTGTCGGCCGTATGCCCTAATCTTGGTAGTTGTGACATTCAAGTCAAGTGTAGATTATCAACTACTAGTCGTTTCGATGGTTATTTTCACTAAGAAAAGGACCCGTGGCGCTCTAAGCTAAGAGATCACTCGGAGAGCGCTGGAACCAGAAATGTGACTGTTAGGAACAGGAGACGACGAAAGACCGGACTTTGGATGGAAGCATTATAACATCAGCATCAGTATCTTAACCAGAACCTGCTCACTCAATATATATATATATATAGGAATGAGTGTAAGTGGGAAGAATCTTGTGTACTTCTAAAGTGTTTACGGCATAGCCAAGACCTCTTCAAGGATATGAAATTACGACAGGTAATTGTAATTTATAATCAACTCCACACATCTGGATGCGGGCCTTGCCAAAAATTAATGAGTATGGTAGGGTAGTAGTAGGATGGTAGGAGCAGATGTATAAATCATCATATTGGCTACATGTTGGGTTTTTGTGAGAGTCCAACTTCCAACTTCCATCTATCACCAAATCTGCCCGAGAATAATCAATCATCATGCGCTTTTCTCGTATGGCCATCATCTTTCATAGCGCAAGCTTCTGTACAACAAGCCTTGCCGCCCAATCTTCTAGACATATTAATGAGAAATCGAAGGTATTTCATTGTAATAATGATATCCATCAAGAGGAATATTCACGGACACCACATTATAAAATACAAGATCCAGATACCATTCAGGGATTGAACGAGGAGCTCAGTTATTTAGTTGCAGACACTTATGATACGAGGACTGTTCAGTTCTATGACCAAGACAACGGTGACTACGAGTATTTCAATCTTTCAGAAATATGTGATAGTATGACTGTTCTGTGAATTTTGTGATAGTATCTAACAATTGTGAATAGGATTTCAAGAGCAAGATGGTTCTGTTGTTATTGAACACATACTCGTCAACGACCGGCAAGGTCGTGCATGTGCCATGATGATGCTTACAACTGTAATACCATTAACCAATTGGGACGGACAAAGTCCACAAAGATATTATAGCTTGTGCGCAGTTGGCTCGGGATAATTCACACAATAGCGTTCAGATTAAAGCATCGGGAACTGTTGGAATACTTGAAGTGGACGGGTTTCGTGACAAGCTTGTAGTAACAAAATTGGTATCAAATTAGTTACTGTCTAACTCCCTCTCTCCTAAGGAACATCTCATAATTACATTTGGGAGCCAATTTCTTATTCCCGGCGCTATTCTATTTTAGGAAATATTACGAGAATAAGTCACGTGATGTGATGTTGAACATTAATCAGACACTGGCATCATAAATAAAAAATATAAAAAATAGAGGCCATGAAGGCAGAGCTTCAATTAGACTGGCTGCTTCCCTCCATCCATCCGTTGCACTCAATTTTCAGGGAGTTAGAATCGACAAGTTCTTTTAAGGCATCTCAACATTTGGAATTGGTCATGGCATCCGCTGGCTTAGTTTCCCCGTCAATCCAACGGATCTCGGCAATTTCTCGTCTCTCGTACGACTGATGAAGAGACATTAAGTCTACCACAAGTCTCTTTTCTTGAGCTGTTCCTGTTGTAATTAAGGCAGCAACATGACTGCAGTAGACAAATAGTTCATATTAGAATAATATGCACTGACGCCATGAGATATGATTAACCTATATCATCACTCACTGGCATGAATAATAATTAGCCAATAGATGCCTTACAGCATACATTGGCTTCAGGATCTCCAACAACTTTCCCATTTAGGTTAGATAGGGAAGTATGTTGGAATTTACACTAGTGTGCGGAAAACCCTGCTTTCATGTACATAGAGGGACTTCTCGCTACAAAGATAGAAATATAGCAATTTCTTTAGAATTAACTATCCATTAAATATCAGTAAACTTCTTCGTACATTAAACAGATTCATCATATCTCTAAATCAACCTCAAGGCTAGTATTTCAATCTTCCAATATCCGGACCTATTTCAATTGTTCCAAGTTTTACAAGGCAATCTTATAAAGATTTTGAATCGGTACATAGAACTAACGGTCATTGCGCTTGGAAGATCTTGTTGAGAGTTGAATTAACTGATGCGGCAATATCGAAGAAGTTATGGTCGGACTCGCTAGAGTACTTCGAGGTAGACTGGTGGAAGAATCCGGGATCATGTGATAGTGTATTATGGGGACGTTGGCCGGACTAAGGTGGAGCCGCGGTCGAGCTTACCTCAAGCTCGTAGCTCCCAGCATTTCCTTTCTCTCTGTCTTTTCTTCTACCTACGTATCGTAGCCTAATGTCCAAATACAACTTCTTCTTGGAGACCCGTATCACCCTCAGGTCAGTGGTAACATAAGAAAAGACATTTCACTCCGCTGGGAAGCATTAAATCCACGTTCGAATCAATTGCTCCCACCTGCCTTGAGCAATTTGGACAATCCTCAACTCTTCACTCTCGAACCGCCCTGAGCAATTCGTGAGTACCTTTGTAGATAAACATTCATTTTCTACAGCCAGTAGAGCCTACGCCATACTGTCCCAGAGCAATGTGGATCCTGAAGGATAGATAATCGTGAGCTGAAGACGAGGTACGAGCGTCGTCTTACCACTAGTTAGGTAAGACAGGATTGCCGCTCAGGGCGATAGCATAGGGTGTATATAGAGCATGGTAGTCCATAGAAGGAAGGCTAGACAACCTTCTACTTATCTTAGACTTCGATATTGATCACCCCGTGAATTTGATATTGTGAGTCCCGAGCGATAACTGTCTCATCTACTTATCAGTACCCTCAGCAAGCTGGAAATCCCTACTCATTATTGTTATAATCTGCCAAGAGATCCCAGATCTGTACAGATTTATGCATGCCAATATTTCATGCAAGTCCAAGGACATGGACTTAAGGGCAACCCATAATTAGGGCATCATAGATTTGTAATGGAATGGTTTTCACGGAATAATAACAGGGGTTAGAATGACGGCTTACTAGTAGTAAACAAATCTTTCAGGCCTGAGTAGGGAAAGGTTACGTAACAGTGAACTACGAGCATGTATATAATAAAGCGTCGTCTACAGTCGAGTTGCGTTCTTCACGCAATGTCTTCTCAATATTATTCTCATTCCAGATATTCCCTCTCTTCCTTGTGAGGACCACTTCGAGCCCATACTCGTATCAGATCACGACATGCCCTCTATCTCTTCTTGTGGAAGACCTTGACCCCCTATTTACTCACACTTGTACCCTGTGGAAAAATAGCATATATACTCCTCGAGACACTCTGAAAGTGTAATTTCTTTTGAGTACAGAATTCCCTTAGGTTTTGTTAGCTCAGTGACAGCTTTTTCTAACCATTTATCTTTTTTATTGTTGTAACCTAGTTTCAGAAGACGGGCGATTCTTTGGTCTAGAGGTTCTTCCTGGAATTCCGAATAAGTACATTTAGCAAGGCTAAAGACGTTAATGTTTGATATAGCGTGATTTTCACTGTCTTTTAGGTCTTGGATGACCGATTGATTAAGCTTGTGGGTGGGAAGAAGAGTTTGGTTTTGGTGTAATAATCAAGGGTCAGAATTATCTTTTGGAAGATCTTGGGATCGTGGAGTAAGAGAATCCGCTTTCACATTATCCTTACCCGGTCGAGTTTTGATAACAAAATCGAATTGTGACAGAAACTTGCTCCAGCAAACTTGGCGACGAGTTAATTCTTTTGTTGTCATGAAGTACTCGAGATTACGATGGTCAGTAAGTACAGTGATAGGATAGAAAGAACCTTGGAGCTCAGCTTTCCAATCTTTGAAGCATCAAACAATGGCTAAAAGTTCTTTATCATATATTTCGTAGTTGCATTCTGAATTCTCGAATTTTTAGACATGAATGTGTTGAAATATGATATATCTTGGAATGCCAAGAATAACTCATTTGTAGGTCTGGCTAATTAGACTATCAAAGTCCCCATCCTATATCATTGTCATCAGTAAATCCCGCACGGAAAGTTTAACGCATATTGGCATTTATTTCACACTAGCATTCCAGCAGATGATTATGTCTCAAATGCAGGTTATAGGTTTCTCGGATCTATTACCGACACGCATGTATTTAGCTTTATATTCCTGGCTCATATATCTGTTCGTATATAGATTTGCATCTACAGGGATCAAAACTTATGATCCATGGAGATTGATAAATACTGGTCAAAAACCACAGTTGATAAGACATGCACACACGCAATCTCACTCCTATCAGCTCAGTTTTACTCAGAACCATACATCTCAATACACTTGTTTCCAGTCAATTCTTCCTTCTACAACTTCATACAAGACTTACTGTATCGGTCTAACCGCCGACACTGATTCCGCTATAACCTACATATTCGCTCAAGCTCATAACTTTAACAGAACACTACAGGATGGAGCTCGCCATTTTCGTCCTTTTGAGATAATATCCCTGCAGAGATAAAATCAGAGGAGTCTGCTTCGACGTAAATCTCTTTGGAAGCATCAAAATGACGTAATACTGGTGCTGTTATGAAGGATCTCTGAAGTGACTTAAAAGCATTATGACAGGCTTCAGACCAAACAATCTTTGCATCTTTTCGAGTGAGGGCAACAAGGGGCCTGACAATTTAAGAGAAATTTATAATAAATCGACGGTAAAAATTTGAGAACCCGAGGAATCCTTGTACATCTTTGAGGCAGGAAGGAGCACTCCAATTTACAATGCATTGGACCTTCTGAGGATCCATTTGGACCCCTTTTCTAGAAACTATCATTCCAAGATATGTTACTTCTTGTACTTCGAATTCACATTTCTCAATATCACAACGTAGGCCGGCCTTTCCTAACGCGTCAAGTACGATATTAAAATGTGCTCTATGTGAAAGGAGATCATTGGAGTAAATCAAGATGTCGTCAATATACGCCGTACAGAATATGTCGAGGTAGGGTCGTAGGATTTTGTTTATACGTGCTTGGAAAGTTGCTCGTGCATTTGATAAACCAAAAGGCATCAACAGTGTCTCAAATAACCCATAACGTGTGTTGAATGCTGTCATCCATTCCTGGCCTTCTGCAATTCGAATGTGATTGAATGCCGCAATAATGTCTAGCTTGGAATAGTACTTGGCATTGTAAAGCTTACTTAGGGTTTCTTGTAGCAAAGGGAGAGAATAACGGTTTTTAATTGTTATGGCGTTTAAGCCACGGTAGTCGACACAAAAGCGCAGTCCACCACCAGGTTTTTTGGCGAAAAGGACAGGCGCGGCTGCCTGTGACTTACTGGCACAGATAAATCCTTTTTGTAGTTGTTTGTTGAGGTATTTATGCAAATCTTGAAGTTCTTTGACAGACATGTTATATAACGGTCCGTGTGGGGGTGTGGTGCCCGGTTTAAGATCGATTTTTTGGTCACAGTTTCTGTGAGGGACTAGTGTATCAGCACCTTTGTGATCAAAGACTGATAAATGATAGTGGTAGTGTGTGGGTAATCTTTTTGCGGGGTCGGGCCGATCTCTTGTTTGTAGAGCAATTTGTATATCTTCGAGAGAGAAACCTGCCAAGTGCATATCAGTTGCCATTGATCTAGATTGCATACTATGATCAGTTTTTCTAGAATATTGATATAAGTTTGAATACATTTTTTGAACGGGAGTAAGGTTGTTGTAAGACTGAGTTGATAGAGTTTTTGACGATGAAGTGGCTGCTTTAATGCCCTTTTTTCTAAGTCTCTGATCCACCTCATATAGAGATAAGGAAAAAATTTGGACATCTTTCTGTTTAGATAATGTCTGGAAAGCTGCGGCACCTACTTTTCTTGGTCAGCCTTTGGTGGTTTCTTGAGGATATGATTCTACGTTAAATATATGGCTTTTAAAGCTGAGGACTATTTCTTGATTAATTTGAGTGGGAAGGCAGTACTGTTTACAATAATTGGAATTGAAATAGACAAAGTCATTTGACTAATCTATAAATGGGTTATGCTTCTTGAGCCATTTAAGTCCCAGTATAGGTTGGTACCTACCGAGATTTGTGAAAAATATGGTTATGGTTGCCTCGTGACCAAAGATGTTGAGTTTCAGAGTTGTTGTATGTGTTATTTGAGCGGCTAGCTTACCGTCATCGAGATAAAATTGGCGGGGCTACTGTAATAGGTTTAAAGGGAGGTTATTTCTTTGCGCAGAGTTAAGGTTGTAAAACTCATCAGTAGCACCACAATCAAGAAATGCATGGGTCTGAAATGGAATTTCATTTGTGTTCATAATACAGGATAGAAGAAGGTGGTCTTTGTGTGGTGTTGACAGAGACAATATCTGTAACATTCCTTCGCTATTAGTACTTGATAGCCCCACGTCTTCTGTCATGTTTTTGACTGATTCCTCAACTCGCTTACTCTCTAAATGTCTCTGATAGCCACTATTATCGGAGACTAGGCATTTTCCTGCTCTACCACAGTTTTGTTGTCTGCAGACTTTGTCTTATTCTTGTTCCATCTTGCCTCAGCACAAATTCTTGCTCAATGTCCCTGATCATAGCACCAGCTGCATAGCTTATTCTCAAAGCAGTATGCACGTTTAACGCATCTCTCTACCTCGTTTCGTGAGATTTGATAATTAGCAACATCTACTGATGTCCAAGTGATGTTACGGTTGAGGTTTGAGGCGCTCAGGTCCATTGGCTCTCTAGCTGGGGGTGTAGAAGGTGAGTTTGTGGCGAGGGTCGTAAAGTTGGGGATAGGAGGACTATAGAGATGGTGACTATTGGTAAAATATTTCGACTTAGTATAGCTAGGATTTGAGGACCGAAGTACCACGTCAATATGTCGGACTTCGACAAGATACGACGTTAAGTCTGTAGAGAGGGATTGGCGTAGCATTACACGATTCTGAATATGAGCGACGATAGCCGGATATAGTGAGTCGTAAAGGTGGTTGATCAAAGCATCATCGGAGAGTCCGGTTTTCTGTGCTACATTGAACCAGTCAGAAATGTGTGTTGATGTATCCTTTTGGCCCTGTTTGATTGTGAGAATTTCTCGTCGGGCAGCATTACATTTGTCAACATCTGCAAAGGCATGTTCGAGGAGAACCAGAATGGCCTCACTTGATGTGAACTTAACTGTGTCATCTCTGTTGATGCCGTGCGAGATTGTCGAGTAAGCCTTGCCCTTTAGATGGGAGACTAAATAAAACATCTTGGACTTTTCATTAATGTACCAATCTCTGTTCGCAATAAATTTCATGTTTAATTTCCTAATAAAAAGTGGTAGTTCTTTGCGTGACGCAGAGTCATCGGCAGAGAATATGTCCGGATCAGGGTGTTCGGCTGATCGATGTGGGGTGGGGTCATTCTGGCGAGAGATTATTAATTGCTGGTCAAGGTTCTGATTTAGCTGGAAAAGAGATCTATTTTGTTGATGGAGGTCATTTGTTTGCTGTTGTAGATTCGCATTTTGCTGCTATAACTGCGAGCTACTTGAATTTGCGGTCTTCTTCTTTTTGTCAAGTTTTGAATTGGCATCTGAGAGTTCCTGGTTTTTCTCGAGAAGAGTATCTGTTATGCTCAGCTATGTAGTATGGTAGATCTAGTAGCTGGTGCATATGTAGTTATTATGGCAGTATGGTATTATGGCGCATAAAGGATATCCAGTCTCTACATAACAGCACTACAGGTAGTACTGTGCGCAGTATGAGAGATAGGTTGCTGATATAGGATAGATGGCATGGCTGCTCAGTTGGGAGCACACTTAGGTGCGCTGCATACTGGTTACGTGATCGGATTACAAGCAAACAAGCTAGGGAATAAGAGACGAGGTTTCCTCAAATCTGTAACATAATAATTATCATAGTTACTTCACTTCTATATACAAATGATGATATCTCTCCACAAACTATCTTAGCTGTTCCAGCGCATGTTTGGTTTGTTTATTGTACTACTTGAGTCTTCGACTATCTAGCACATTGGGCTCCTCTCTGGCCCAGGCCACACCTTGTACAGTGCTCCTGTTCTCTCTTGTTACTTGTAAGATCATTGATATATTGCCCGTGATGAATAGCCATTCAGCTCAGTATTTACCTGTGGAATTCAGCCACCTTTTCCACGGAACCTTCTACCCAAAAAAAATAAAAATGGTAGCAATGGAAACTGCGTGCGCGGGAAAAAGTCTCAAAAAACCTGCAGCCCCAGCCAGGCGAGGCCTAGACACCGGGACTACACGAGGTGCGCATATTCATCTATATCTCCCTTCTTTGTAACAGTCGAGGCCGACTTGATCTAATCCACCATCTCCGTATCGGGTGCTGGGTACGCTCCGGAAACTCATCGGATGGCTTTTCCTCCATGATCAAGGGTTGGTGATGAGAAGGGCTCCGACCCTACCATCTGATCTGATCGTGGTTAGCTTCAAGATTATGGTACTAGAGATTTTGTGCTGAGAGATGAAGACGATACAGACCGCGAAGACTATTGGGAATCATCAAAGTGAGGACTTTGTTACTCAATCTCGGCTCTGCAGACTCTACCGTGAGAGCTGGAGGTTCGTAGGGGACACCACTGACAGGTGTTGAGAATAGTCCCCCTGTTCCAGCGCATGTGTACGTTCCCAAATCATATACTAAGTAAAACAGTATCATAGTCATTTTTGTAATGAAGGAGCTCATTCTCTATATGTACGAACGCGGTTGCTAATATCATAATCTCTTCACTGAGCTGTACTGCATTGTCGCCCTGTATGCCGCCCTGCATGGCTTGGATAAAAAGTTGTTGGTTTGGGACAGAGCAAAGGAGTGGGAAACTTTGTAAAAAGGCGGTATCACGTTCACGGAACCTTTCCACTAGCGACGCATGTAGTTGATGTTGTGGAATTCCGGTGCCTTCTGGATTCCAAGGGTTATTTTCCATCTTTATAGGAGAAAGCGAGTGGAGGTTTTATAATTGCGTAATTAAAAAAAAGTATATATATATATTTTACGCGCGAGGGCAGTAATATGTTTGGTAGACATTATGTCACAATATGGGATGAATGTTAGATCGACAATGTCAGATCTGGTGAGTTAGATTGTCTACAAAGGATAAAAGGAACTATTGCTGGACTCTTACAAGTTTTGTTTTGTTTAAATTTAACGTCGTGCCTGTCTACAGCTCGTGACCTTAGTCACGTGCTGGACGGCCCAGTCCCTACAGAACTACCTGACGCTCTAACGCGCCCTACAGCATCTAGAAACCACAAAAGAGTCCGACCAGCTGTCTGCCACTCTGCTTTCCAATTTAAATTTAGCAAATTTCCCTCTACCCGGGAATTTACTTCTTATTTATAAGTAGTTTGAAATTACACCACAGACTGCGAAATAGTGAGGGGAACTTCCAAAAAAGAAAGGTCAGAATACAAAACAAATTATTAGCAGTAATAAATCCCTCCATCTAACATTAATTTCACGCAATATCATAAATCTCAAGGGAAATATCTAATTCACTTGTTGGATTTTGTCGTAGAGCTTTGTCAGCTCAACCCATTTTCCGAAGGCGAGTGCGCCTTTGGGCGTGCCAAGAACCCATTTAATACCAGGGCTGGGATGTCGGGGCCCACCACTGAAGTGAGCCCAGCTTCTTCCTATGCTGCAGTGAAAGAAGTGGTCCGGACTTTTTTCTTCACCACAGGAGCAAGTCATTAAGGCATCTTCGTGTGTGAAACGCCGATGATACTGTGCGAAATCTCCGTGTCCGGAGCGAGCTGCAATTAGCGCCCCAAGTGCACGCCGGCTTAGTCCTTTCAGTTCTGGGGATATTCCTAGACTAGGGCCAATCCCTAGTTCTTTATATCTAATTGAGCCTTCCTGAGCCCAGTAAGTGGTAGTAGAGGCGTTGTATAACAGAGAAATTTTTATTTTTGCTCTTCCTATGGATGGAGGTAGGGATGGCGCACTCATTAGACAAGCCGACTTCGCTAGAACATCTGCTGCTTCATTTCCAGGGATTCCAGAGTGTCCCGGGCACCATCTAACATTGACTGCTCCTGCTTTAGTACAGGATGCTCGTTTTATTTTCGTCTAGCTAGCTGCTAGCTGCCGAAATTTTGCAATCCGGCGGGAGCTTGTTGCAGTAGGTGTTAACAAGAGGAGTCGAAGAGCTGCTTCTTGGTTATCTAGACATATGGTTAAGTTGGTTGCATAAAAGGCCATGGGATTAAGGAGGGCAGCTGCTAGACCTTCTGTTGCTCCAGTGATTTCCGCATCGTACACTTCTGCAGAGGCACCTAGAGGTATATTTCCGCGGGCAATTTCATGGTTCGTGCCGCGTCTAATTGAGTATCCGGCTCCTGCTTGATTCTCAATCAGAGCACCATCAGAGAAAACAAAAAGATCCATCATGGGTTGTCTGGCGTACCATTGAGTGAAGGAATCGACTCCCGCTGTTCGGCCAACAGCGCCTATCTTTTCTAAACATTCATCACGTCCAGCTTCCCAAGGGGGGGATATTATCTTCTGATAGCTCCGGGGAGATCCTTTGTCGGACCCTGCACATTCTCGAGGAATTCCACTGTCTATGAAGAGGGTGTCTGGGATCTGCTGCCGCAGTGCGGAGGGTGAGGTGATCGTGTATGCGCTCAAGCCAGGCCTTTGCGGGCCCCCAACCTGTTTCGCGCAGAAGAACAGCCACTGGTGTGGTACGGTATACAGGAAGTGCTGCGCGGGCAGCATCATTCATTCGTTGTTGGATCCGACGGACCAGTCCTTTTGGAGTTCCTTTGGAATACCATGTCTCAGCCCCGTAGAGCAAGGTCGCAAAAGCTGCTCCTTGGAGCGCTTGTCTCAAAAGAAGAGGGCTCATTCCTCGAGTGACTCTCGAAAGACTTTTAATGTGGCTTGTAACAGCCAAGGATCTCCCACAGGCTTGTCTGACATGTTCTCTAAACCCGAGGCTCCGATCGAAGATGACTCCAAGCCAGCGCGTGTGGGTATTTGGTGTGATCTCTACTCCATCTGCATATACGCTGGGCTCTAGTGGAGATCCATGTTTTCGGTGAAAATATTGTAGCTCCGTTTTTGAGACTTCGAGAGCGATGCCGTTCTCAAGTCCCTAGGCGAGGGTCATGTCTAACTGCGTCTGAAGTAGCTCTCCACAGCGGGCGAGAGTCGGTGCGGACGCTATAAATGCAACGTCGTCTGCATAGCCGAAACGCTTTGGGGAGAGATGGAGCATACCTTCAATTGCGAGTAAAAATAAGATATGTGAAGCTGGGGACCCTTGTGGAAGTCCGCAGTGTATCTTTAACACCGGAGATATAGTTCCATCCAGCGTGATTGAGGCTTCTCGCTCGGACATAAAAGAAGACACCCATTGTACTACATTGAAGGGCCACCCTTGACTCTGTAGGCAGTGACACAGGCGGCCTTTTTGGATTCCATCAAATGCGCCTTTAACATCTACAGTGACCATACCGGCTACAAGTTTCTTGGCCCAGGCGTCCTGAATATCACAAGACAATGCAGTGGTGAGATCGTGTCAGGATTGCCTTCTGTATAATCTATATATGTGGAGATAACCAAAACCTAGTGTTCTATGATTCTGGTCTGGCCTTTTGGCCGAGTGGTTATGCAACTATCTCATGCATAATGTAGGATGGCGCCCTTTAGCCTGAATACCACCTCTTTGACCTTTGACTCCGCCCTGCTGCCTACATGCTGCTCTGACAACGGCCGATTGGAAAGGGGATAGACCTTGCCCCTTGCGGACGTATGTCATTACTCGAGGCCGGACCGTCCAGTTAGGAAGGGGGGAGAATCCTTGGAAGCTCGGGTGAGATTTAGTTGTTCTTCGAGTTAGGTCTGTGTAAATCCAGGGTTCTTGGATTAGTATCACATCAGCTCCACATTTGGAGGCAAGTTTTAGGGCGGCATCATGAGCAGGGCCACGTCTACCTACATTGACTTGGAAGAAGCAGAGACTTGTAGTCTTCTGTCTTCTTCGACCCCGGTTTCGGTCCCTCATTGTTCCTCCTCAAGGGAAATCAGGGGAGCAAACCTAGATGCTGAGCCTATTGTTAGAATAGGAGCTGGAATCGTGGTGCGCGATAGCTGTGCCGATGGAGACCCAGTGGGGGTGTCAGAGGGGGGGGGGGGAGACTCTTACAAGTTATTTACATTAAGAGGTACGTGTTAGGTAACATATCAAGTGATGAATATAGACGTCCTGTTCCATGACACTGTTCTTTTCTCTGGCAAGGATCAGCATTGGACGTGTGACGCTTGCAGGACTCAGTTTAGGAGGCTCTGTAACTTGAGCCGGATTGGATGGATTATTGTGGCCAATTGCAGCCTTTGGGGGAGCGTTGGCGTCTGCTTGAGATGGGTTGCCCCCATAGAATTTCCAATATCTTGCCCTGAAGGGCCAGTAAGTCCTGATCAGAGAGTTTTCGAAGTCTATAGTCAGTGACTGGTTCCAAAAGCTTGCAGAACCCAATGATAAAGCGCTCTGCTTGTGCAGAGCGCATCTGGAATATCCTGCCCTGTTCAGAGAGGAATTCGGTCGCGACAATTGGAGGCCACGGAGTTTGTTGGTGGGGTGAGCTTCAATGACTCGCCTCTTAGATTGGCTCTACAAATTTTTGTTTGGGTGGTGTTAAAGTTATGAGCTTGAGCGAATATGTAGGTTATAGCGGAATCAGTGTCGGCGGTTAGACCGATACAGTAAGTCTTGTATGAAGTTGTAGAAGGAAGAATTGACTGGAAACAAGTGTATTGAGATGTATGGTTCTGAGTAAAACTGAGCTGATAAGAGTGAGATTGCGTGTGTGCATATCTTATCAACTGTGGTTTTTGACCAGTATTTATCAATCTCCATGGATCATAAGTTATGATCCCTGTAGATGTAGATCTATATACATACAGATATATGTGACAGAAATATAAAGCTAAATACATGTGTGTCGGTAATAGATCCGAGAAACCTATAACCTGCATTTGAGACATAATCATCTGCTGGAATGCTAGTGTGAAATAAATGCCAATATTGTTGTGATTATGAGCTTATGGTAGTTAATGAGTCGAAGCTTCTCTTTAGCATTATACGCAGGAAGTGAAAACCTTATGGTCTGATTGTATATATCCAGGTCTACGTTGATCTAATGAGGAGAGGAATTTTCCTATGTACAAGATTGGTGTGTCTGTGCACTGAATATTACCCAACACAGCTACCACTCTAATCTAATGTAACTCCCATAGACCACACATTACAACAAATATGTATTAAACTTTCCGTGAGGGATGTACTGATGACAATGATATAGGATGGGGAATTTAATAGTCTAATTAGCCAGACTTACAAATGAGTTAATCTTGGCATTCTAAGATATATCATATTTCAACAGGTGGTTGTGATGGGGGTTGTGGCCTGTTAAGGACCATTTCGATGTCTTGACACGTCAAACATTGAGTGGGGAGGGGGGGCCAGGGGCCAGCCTCTCCGGAGGAGTGAGGCGGCAAGAGTGATTTAGGAGTTGTTAGATGTGTGGAGTGAAATAATAATTCCTATGGAGAAGAAGTGTGGCGGACAGCTGTTTCAATAGCTGTGATTTGATTTGATTTGATTTGATTTGATTTGATTTGATTTGATTTGATTTGATTTGATTTGATTTGATTTGATTTGATTTGATTTGATTTGATTTGATTTGATTTGATTTGATTTGATTTGATTTGATTTGATTTGATTTGATTTGATTTGATTTGATTTGATTTGATTTGATTTGATTTGATTTGATTTGATTTGATTTGATTTGATTTGATTTGATTTGATTTGATTTGATTTGATTTGATTTGATTTGATTTGATTTGATTTGATTTGATTTGATTTGATTTGATTTGATTTGATTTGATTTGATTTGATTTGATTTGATTTGATTTGATTTGATTTGATTTGATTTGATTTGATTTGATTTGATTTGATTTGATTTGATTTGATTTGATTTGATTTGATTTGATTTGATTTGATTTGATTTGATTTGATTTGATTTGATTTGATTTGATTTGATTTGATTTGATTTGATTTGATTTGATTTGATTTGATTTGATTTGATTTGATTTGATTTGATTTGATTTGATTTGATTTGATTTGATTTCGTATCAGGCTTGCGCCCTACACCCAATAGGCGTGATACGGGTCTATGCTCCCTCGGGACACACTTCAAGCTAAGTACATAGTTTGCTAGCCAAATCTATTGTCACGGTAGTGAGATGGTAGTCGGCGTCTTTTAAAGATTAGCGGTAGCTGAGCCTTTTTTTTTTTTTTTAGCATCAGATTTTAATTGCGTATGCAGCTATCTAGCTATGACACAATATCAGAGAAAATATACAGAAAAGATGACTCAATACAAAAGAAGAGCACTCATGCCTCGGATTTCATTTGCAAGTACCACTGCGAAGTTATGGCGGCATTTTCTTCACCCCAAGTTAACCCTCATCCGTGAATACCCACCAAGGGAAACGTCTCAAAAACCCTAGGTTATCCAGACATGCCTTCATCATCCACTGAACTTCTCCGCGCGAAATGTAGTCTTCGGTGTCTCCTTCCCAAGTGGAGTAGGTGCCCAGGCTACTCAAACTATACCGAAGAACACCACCAGGAGGCGGACCACGACACCTTCCATCATTTGCGTGTTTTTATAGTGTCCGCTGCACACAAAGCTCAATTCGTAAAACTCCTTGCCAAAATTCAAAATTACACGCCCGTCGAGATTGTATCCATCCTTCGAGTCATCTTGAAAACTTGTCCTGATCCCTCTCACTCCCTTCCTGTCGGAACACTACCAATGGTTAATTCACAAGCTTGTGTGGGGTTACTCAATTCATTCCTATCTCTGTTCTCTATGGGGAGAAATACTATAAATACATTGGTACCTTTTTCTGAATCGCTATTCCCTATAAGGAAAGGTCTCAACTCGACCCTTGTACATAACATTTTGCGAGCCAGTTCACACACTTCCCAAAGAACTGTCTCCAAAATTTGTGCGCCACGCTTTGCTTCCTTCGTCGGGTGTAAATATCGGCGTGGGAATATATTTGGCGGCTAGCTGTGGCCAGAGAAAAGTTGATGAGAGGTGTAGTCATTGAAACGAGGATGTGCCAAGTCGTACTTGTAAAATTGATGAGACTTGGGTAGGAGTCGAACTGGTTGGGAGCGAAAATTTGGCATAGCAGAGAATTTTGAATTATTACCTTGTGGGCCAAGTTGGGTATTGCGAAATTTGACTGAACTTAGCTCTGGAAGAATAATTCACTTCCAGGTTCGTAGAGGACACCACGTACATGTGTTCAATCTTGGCCTCCCGGTCAAACTGTTGTGATTATGAGGAGAGTGATTTCAAAAAAGTAGTAGGCTTATCACTATGATATGCTCGTCACCGTTGTGGATAGGATGATGATCTGTGTTCACTTTTTGTCTTCTCCAAACACGTGTCGGCCGTATGCCCTAATCTTGGTAGTTGTGAAATTCAAGTCAAGTGTGGATTATCAACTACGAGTCGTTTCGATGGTTATTTTCACTTAGAAAAGGATCCGTGGCGCTCTAAGCTAAGAGATCACTCGGAGAGCGCTGGCACCAGAAATGTGACTGTCAGGAACAGGAGACGACGAAAGACCGGACTTTGGATGGGAGCATTGTAACATTAGCATCAGTATCTCAACCAGAACCTGCTCACTCAATATATATATATATATATATACATATATGAATGAGTGTAAGTGGGAAGAATCTTGTGTACTTCTAAAGTGTTTACGGCATAGCCAAGACCTCTTCAAGGATATGAAATTACGACAGGTAATTGTAATTTATAATCAACTCCACACATCTGGATGCGGGCCTTGCCAAAAATTAATGAGCATGGTAGGGTAGTAGTAGGATGGTAGGAGCAGATGTATAAATCATCATATTGGCTACATGTTGGGTTTTTGTGAGAGTCCAACTTCCAACTTCCATCTATCACCAAATCTGCCCGAGAATAATCAATCATCATGCGCTTTTCTCGTATGGCCATCATCTTTCATAGCGCAAGCTTCTGTACAACAAGCCTTGCCGCCCAATATTCTAGACATATTAATGAAGAATTGAAGGTATTTCATTGTAATAATGATATCCATCAAGAGGAATATTCACGGACACCACATTATAAAATACAAGATCCAGATACCATTCAGGGATTGAACGAGGAGCTCAGTTATTTAGTTGCAGACACTTATGATACGAGGACTGTTCAGTTCTATGACCAAGACAACGGTGACTACGAGTATTTCAATCTTTCAGAAATATGTGATAGTATGACTGTTCTGTGAATTTTGTGATAGTATCTAACAGTTGTGAATAGGATATCAAGAGCAAGATGGTACTGTTGTTATTGAACACATACTCGTCAACGACCGGCAAGGTCGTGCATGTGCCATGATGATGATTAAGACTGTAATACCATTCACCAATTGGGACGGACAAAGTCCACAAAGATATTATAGCTTGTGCGCAGTTGGCTCGGGATAATTCACATTATAGCGTTCAGATTAACGCATAGGGAACCTTTTGTTGGAAATCTAGATTTCGTATGGATGAAGGTTTAGATTTCTAGTTTGATCATCAAGATCAATTTACTTGTTTCTATTGCATACGATTAAGCTCAGCTGGGGGAAACGAGGTTCAATAGTATCTGAAATGCAGTGGCTAGGAAATGCCACTATGCGGTAATTGAGTGGCTGGTTGTAGCTAGATCACTGGGAGTTCGGGATCACCAAAGCCTCGGGAATCTGTATTTAAAGATTGGCTTATTTGTATGTGTTTAACTAAGTTAACGGAACACTATATTTTATTAATTCATATTGAGAAGAGAATTCGATATCTTATACAACTATCAATATATTCTTGTCCGAAATTGTACACTTGTTCTTCGAGATATTTCCTGTTAGAAATCCTTGACAATTTCTAACACCTTTTGCAAATTTACTTTGCTCGACTAGGGAGGGCGTCTATCTCGCCATGCTGACTGGAGCACGAGTTGCGCTAGGTTGAGTCCAGACTGTTATCATCATACAGAAACAGTATGGTAGCTTAGACTTCATCCGTGTCACGGTTGGCGTGGGTAAGTTTCCGACGGTTTTATATAACTGTGTTGTTTGATAGTTAGCAAAGAGAGGATTATTTATAAGTGACACCTATTCTTATACAGGCGTCTAACGCCAGCTCCTAGTCTCTTGAAAGTCGTTGGGTTAAATCATACCGAGTAGATTTGACCAGAGTTTGTGTTGGAAATCTGGTTTTAGTATGCGTAAAGGTATGGATTTCAAGATATGGTGACAATGATCAATTCCTTTGGTGTTATTGTGTTTGAGAGAGCACGGCTTGACTGCATCAACTTCCGTGTTATCTAGAATTTGCTGATCAGGGGAAGTGTTGTAGTTGTGTATTACATGCAGGCGTTCTTTCATTGCTCTGTCAAGTGTCAATATAACATAGAAAAAGTCGGGAATAACGCCAGAACTGAAAGGCTTAGATCGACGCAAATTTGGAGGTCTTGTTGCAGCTCGCTCCGGACACGGAAATTTAGCCTTATGGTATCGACGTTTCGCACACGAAGATGCTTTAATGACTTACTCCTGTGGCGAAGAAAAAAGCCCAGATCACTTCTTCCACTGCGGTATATGAAGAAACTGGGCCCGTCTGCGCGGTGGACGTCGGCATCAAATTGGTGCTTGACACGCGTAAAGGCGTCCTCGCATTCGGCAAATGGGTCGAAATGACGAAGTTCTACGACGAAATTCAACGAACCCACTAGGTATCTCCAAAAACAATTTGCGTCCTGGTGTGGAAACTATTAGACGGAAGGAGTTATATTTTTTTTTCTGCGCTTGTAATTTCAAAATACCTGTAAAACAAAAGTGAAGTTCCTGAAAGAGGGAGGTTTGCTACATTTAAATTGAAAAGCAGAGTGGTAGATAGGTATTATTTTGATTTTTCCTTTAATTTTTTAATTTTTAGGTCCTAAACTATGCTCTATATTTCCTAGGAGTCAAGGACCGGCGGATCCGGCAGGGTTCCCTGTAATCTTTCCTAAAGCCTAAGATCGTTCCAAACTCGTGAATCGCTGCCAAAAGTGCAGCTGATTGAACAGCAAAGAAAAATGACGAAAGTCAAACTAACTCCGAAAAAAACAGAAGATTCCTACACAATGAACCCAGCCAATGCGCTTCTCACACATTCCATCGTCCGTCACACCTTCCAGATGACAAATTTGCCCATTCTTAGCTTAGAGAAAAAGATGGGTTAGAAGGTACCTTTTTTTGCATCAGATTTTAATTGCGTACGCAGCTATCTAGCTATGACACAATATCAGAGTAAATGTACAGAAAAGATGACTCAATACAAAAGAAGAGCACTCATGCCTCGGATTTCATTTGCAAGTACCACTGCGAAGTTATGGCGGCATTTTCTTCACCCCTAGTTAACCCTCATTCGTGAATACCCACACAGGGAAACGCCTCAAAACCTTGAGTTTTCCAGGCCTGACTTCATCCATTTACTTTTCTCCGCGCGAGATGTGGTCTGAGGCGTCTCCTTCCCAAATAAAGTAGGTGCCCAGGCTACTAAAACTTTACCAGAAAACACCATAAGGAGGCGGACCACTGCACCTTCCATCGTTGGCTTATTTTTATAGTGTCCGCTGTACTCTTAGCAGGCATCTTTAATACAGCCGATATCCTGCTATTGGTTAGTAAATGCCCCAGAAGGGAAATCGTCGAGGTAGCTGTATCCTCAGACTTCTTCAGATTCCAGAACTCCGAAACCTGTTGCCTCGGCCATCGAGACATCCTTCGCCGTGGCGATAATAGCCTCTTCAGCCCTCTTGGCTGCAGCCGTAGCTCGAGCCTCCTTTGAGAACTTCACTTGCTCGAGGTGGCGAATCCACGCGAGCTGCTCCTTTGTCACCGGTCCGGACTTTCTGGGTCTGACTTTGCAGTCCCGAGAATCCGATCGGTGGGGTCCCCCACAGTTACGACACTTGGTGAGGACCTTGCACTCGGCTTCAGAGTGCATGTTGGATTCGCAGTTCCCGCAAGCTGGAGCGCAGGAGCAACCACGAGTTACGTGGAAGCCCAAACAGCGTTTGCACCGTTCAATTGGTCGACGAGGCTTGTAGATGGTAGCTATACCCGAATCGTCGAAAATGCGGAAGCCCGCACGAGGGGCGGAATTCCGGTGAAAAAAGGCTTGCCAGTTTCGATAAGGTGATCCAGGCCAACACGTCCCATGAGGTCGGAACTAAATTGGTAGCACGCTGGTCGTAAGGAAGATCTGGGCGGAAACCCATTAAGCATTGACCGCTACAGGGACGCACTCTATAACTATGGTTACAGGTATGTTCAGTATCTATAAAGCGACAAAATCCGAAGATGCTTCGAATTTGGTGTTTTCACTTGCCAGCTTCGAAGAGACATGTAGCATCTCTTGTCGTATTTTTTCGTTCTTTGCTAACATAGCAAAGCCGGTCTTCACTCGATGAAACGAGATTACATTATCGCGAAAGAGTTCAAGCGTCTCCGCTACATTACTTTTCACGATGCTGATGGAAAGTTTCTGCCACGGGTGCTCCTTGTCCAGGCGAAGGAACAGTCGCTTGTCAACTCTCGCCTTGGGAGCTTCTCTCTTCCGGGCTTTGGCCGCAGGTCGCGGCACAGCCTTTGCCTTAGGGGCTGCTTTTGGCTGCGACGTTGATATTGACGCTGGTTTGAATGCAGCATATTCCGACGGCTTAGACGCGGTCGGAGGAGATTTTGACGATTCTCCAATCCTGTGGGGGACGGAGACTCGTTGAGGATTTTGTCAATAATTTCAACTAACCCGATCATATCAGTATCGGGCTCCGCGACGGCGTGGGGGGATTTTTTCTTCCCTTCCATTGAGGCCTGCTCATCTCCGCGCATTTAGGAGACTGGGCAAGGCCAGGTAGTTTTTCGAGAGCCCTCGGGCAGACTCCTGTGTTGTCCAACTTGGCGTTCGGTCACTTTTTTCGAACTGGAGGCATGTTGAAAATGCCTCAGCTCGATCACAATTCAGAGATATATGCAACAAGATCGAGAGGGGTGGAAAAAGGGAATTTTCGAATTTCACGAATTGTGCGTTTTGTTTGTTCATAAACGTGCTAGATAAAGTAAATCCCGTCGCACTCCTACTGAAGCTTAAGCACGAGTAGGGCCGGGCCGGGTCAGGTTAACTACCGTAAAGTACAATTGCCTCGACCCACCTAAATGACCGGAACCTTGCCAATCCCCTTCCATGTATTGAATCATGACGAGCCCGGCAGCCCAGGAAACAAAAACCGAAAACTTTCATACAAAATCCCGCATTACAAAAGAAAAACAAAAACCGTCTTTCTTCTATCCTTCTGCCTCGGCCACCACGCGCCTGAGCCTGGATTTGAATCCCTCTTTCTGTGCCATTTCACCTGGGCTATAGATCTATAACCTCCCAGTTGCAGATATCCCCGCCATCTCCCAACTTTTCACCGTGTATATTCCGCTTTCCTGAACGTATTTCTCGAACAGACGCCAACCGCTTGATCCTAGTAGGGTTTTTAGCGCTAGCGCACTTCTCTTTCCGCTTTTCAGTCGCCATGCTGACAGTGCGTTTCTGCACTAGACTAGATGGGCGACTGAGTTTTCTCTTCCGCATGCGCAATTAAGTTCGGCTGTGGTTTGACTGAAACGACGGTGATATTCCGCGAAGTCCCCGTGTCCTATTCGAGCTGCTATCAAGAGTGTATATACAGCCCTTGGTAGAGCGAGTTCGGGCGGTTTCTTGCGCCGCATATTGAGGTCGAGGTCTGCATATCGTTTTGGCCGGTGAGAGTCCCACTAGTCTTTTAGCAGATGTCTCGACAATTCAAGGGATTTGCGCCCTATTGCCGCAAGTGTGAGAGCATCTGTCGGGGTCGGGGATTTGTTGGGCGAATTACGCTCTCTGCGAGCGAGTTTGTCGGCCATTTCGTTCCCTACCAGTCCTGTGTGACTCAGGATTCATCATGCCTTTATTGGCGCGAATGCTTTGGCCGCCATCGACCAAAACTTTTGCACCAGCCAAGAAGATGAGACTGTTTTTCTCGTAGTTAGCGCTTCAACTACCGCGTAGTTATCCAGGAGAAAATATATGGCTCGAGCTATTATGTCGCCATTGATGGCTCTGATCACTTTGAGGGCAGCCATAGCCCCGTGAGTTTCTACATTGTAGACCTCCACGTTCACAATTGAGCCATAGCCGCTCTGGTCGATTGCAGTTCCTGTGCCCCCCGAAATGGTCACAAATGCTCATGATACCTTGTCGGCGGATGAGCCAGACTCGTCGCTGTATACGCATAGACAGTCGGTTGATAGTGTCCTTAGCCACTGTTCCATTTTCGTGGCTGCTTCCTCTTTGTTTGCCCAGCGCGGTCGTCGAAGTGGTGGTGTGGGCGGTTGCAGGGGCGGTGGGAGTCGAAATATTCTTTGCACCCTGGATGCGTGGGTTCGATCTGTCGCGCGTCTACAGTCTGAGGCGATGAAGGGCGTTTTCGGTTGACTCTAGTGCCCGTATGCGGTCTAGCCTCCGGATGCGGGCCGCCGATTGGATTCGTCGCTCTTCTAGTAGAATTTGCGCCGGCGGAATGCTAGATTCTCTTCTTAGCGCGGTGGTTGGCGTGGTCCGCCAAGTCGGCAGAGCTGCACGAGTCCCGGTCATGATAGCCTGGTCGATAGCTTTGAACTGTCTTCCCGTAGAATTTCGCACAGTCCCTCTGTATGTTTCCCTGGTAGGCCCTTGCCACCAGACCTCGGCAGCATAAATTATACTTGGGAGGGCCACCTTGCGGATGACAGATATTAGTAAGTCCGGCCTCGGTCCTTGGATACACCTGGTTAAGCTTCGTAGAAGCAGAACTAGTCGTATTCCTTTGCTGGCGCGTTTGGAAACGTGGCCTGCGAAGGTGAGGCCCCGGTCCAAGTGAACTCCGAGCCACCGGATTTCGTCCGACGCGTGTACCTCCCGAGCGCCGAGTTTTATTGGTGGCAGGTCGCAACTTCTGGTCCTTGGACCGAGGAAATAGACCACTTCGGCTTTGTCAGGGTCAAATGACACGGCATTTCCAGAAGCCCATGCTAGAACTGCGTCGAATTCTCGTTGGACCGCTATTGCAGCTTCGTGGGTGGTTGAGCCAATCCCAAGTATTGCAATGTCGTCCGCATAGCCAAATCTCCGTCGGCTCCCTCCCACGACTTTAGCCATATAGAGGAGGAAAAGAATAGGGGATAGTGGTGAGCCTTGTGGGAGCCCGGATTCTAGGAAGACCGGCTCTGTGACACAGCCCTCGTGTCAGACGCAGGCAGATCTTGTGTGGAGAAAGGACTTTACCCAATCGACGGCTGATTTAGCCACCCCATTTTCCTTCTTCTAAGCAAGAGCCTACCGTGGAGGACGGCGTCGAAAGTGTTACGGGGCGAGAGAGTATTCAAGATAGAAGTCACGGGTCAAGATATGAACAAGATACGTAAGATGGAACGTAGACAAGATATGATGCAAACAAGATACGGAAATCTAACAAAACGTCGCACGCCCTCTACAGACGTGAACGAGGACTACTTAAGGGTCTCCTCGGACTAGCTCGACGCTAGTGTCAATAACAACACCAGTCCTTTCCATTCCTGTACAATTGGGTTACTATGACAACTAGACCCCCCACCGCTGCTTAGGCACATTTTCACCCTTTTATGGAGAGTCATGATAAGAACCATGACAGCAGCTCCCCCTTCTACGACTGTTGTCTCAACAGTTATCCTAAATTTGCGTCTGCAATGGCTTCGGCGTATTCTTTTTCCGTAGGTTTGGTTCTCCGAGGATTTGCTTTGTGGAAAGCTTGGACAAGTTTATCGGAATCTCCTGAAACAATATCAGATAAGGGTTGCCATGAAGTTGAAAAGAGAAGTTTCGTTCCTGTACGCTCACAAACAGCGTGCCAAAACTTTGCTACAAACTGCGGACCTCTATCTGATACGATTGATTCCGGAAACCCATGATGTTTCCAGATATGCCGATAAAATAGTTTTGCAGTACCCATTGCATCAATATTTGTATTACAAGGAATGAAATGGCGTGCCTTCGTGAGTCGACAGCCAACAACCATGATACAATCATAACCTTCCGACTCAGGTAAGGGCCCAATAAAATCCACAGATATATCCCGCCAGCGTCGTTCGGGTATGGGAAGCTGTTTCAGCAGTCCTTGGTATTTAAGTCTTGATGGGTTTATTCGCTTGCAGATATGACAATTATTTGTGTATTGAGAGATGATTTGAAGCATGTTGGGCCACCAGTAATATCTAGAAATTTCTGCGAAAACCTTATTTCTACCATGATGGCCCCCACTAGGATGATCGTGACAACTCTTTATTAAAAGGAGTTTAAGGTCTGGAATATCTGGAATATAAATCAAATTGTCATAATACAGCCGTTTATTTTTGATACTACATCGGGAGAGGTCAAGATGTTTAGACCGGTGAGGGCCTGGGCCTTGCAGGATCTGGATATATTTCTGGAGAGATTTATCTACTTTGTACCCGTCCGTAATGAGACTTTCAATCTGTTCGGAAGTAGTGAGTGAATGAATAGGAGTTTGAAGTGAAATTTGAGAGAGTTCTAGATTATTTTTGAGGTTGTGGACTATTATGGGATCGAGGTTATGAGGCTTGAGCACAACCTGGAGTTGTTGAGAGAGACGCTCATCCTCCTTATCTGACGGGCGGTCCTCAGATCGCCTGGTTAGTGCATCCGGTTTACCTCCTAGTTTACCAGGTCGATAGGTTATAACAAAGTTGAACCTGGATAGAAATTCTGACCATCGGGCTTGACGTCTATTAAGTGTTTTTGTGGACATAAAATACTCCAAATTTTTGTGATCAGAGATAACTATTACGGGATGTATTGTGCTTTGAAGCTCTGGGCGCCAGTGTTCAAAAGCGGTGACTACTGCTAGGAGTTCTTTGTCGTAAATTTCATAGTTAATTTGGGATGGCTGTAAGCGACCTGAGAAGAAAGCTACCGGATGAAGAATTTCCTCATCGTCGTACTGGGACAAGATACCACCGTGAGCCCAGTCGCTTGAGTCGACTTCAACAATGCACTGGCGATCAGGATCAAAGTGTCTCAGAATAGGTGACTTGGTGAAAGCTCCCTTTAAAGAAACAAATGCTTTCTCGCATTCTGTGGACCACTGCCATAATGTACTTTTCTTGGTTAGTTCAGTTAGTGGAAGTGCTACACGAGAGAATTCCTTGATGAAGCGACGGTAAAAGGTAGCAAACCCGAGGAAAGCCTGAACATCTTTGACACATGACGGGGTCTTCCAGAGTTTGACACACTCAATTTTGACTGGGCCCATTTCAATGCCTCGACAGGAAATAATTAGTCCTAAATACTTTACCTCTGTAGCTTCAAATTTGCATTTCTTGATATCCAATTGAAGCCCTGCAGTTTGAAGCTTGTCTAGAACCAAGTTAACGTGGCTTCGATGTTCCTCTAGCGTGTTACTGTATATTAGGACATCGTCCAAATATGCTGTACAGAATACGTCAAGATGTTCCTGGAGCGTGCTATTAATATAATTCTGAAAAGTACTTGGGGCATTAGTTAGACCAAACGGCATTACTAGTGACTCAAATAACCCATAGCGGGTGCGAAACGCGGTTTTCCACTCATCCCCCTTCGCTATTCTAATCCTATTAAATGCCGAGATCACATCAAGTTTAGTGAAATAGCGGGCTTTAGATAATCGATCGAGAGTTTCTGTGATGAGAGGAATAGGGTATCTATTTTTGACAGTAATAGCGTTTAACGCGCGATAATCCATGCAGAGTCGCAGTCCCCCATCAGACTTTTTTACGAATAATATTGGGGAGGCTGCAGGAGAAGAGCTTGCTTGAATAAAACCTTTCGAAAGATTATCGTGTAACCATTCACGAAGGGCTCCAAGTTCTTCGCGGGACATACCATAGAGTTTTCCAAAAGGGGGCTGAGAACCATCCTTAAGCATTATTTTATGGTCGATCGGGCGATGTGGAGGTAGCTCACGGGATTCCAGTTTAGAGAAAGCCGTAGTTTGGTGATGGAGCCACTGAGGTAATCCGACTTGAATTTCTTTGGCCTCATCTTCGATTAGAGCTTGATCTATAGCGTAGAGAGATAAAGTGAAAACTTCGGTAGAATCCTGATTTACTAGATGATTGAAAGGGGTAGCACCTATCATTTTAATGTCAAGGTGGTCGATATGTGTCTCTCGATCGGGTGTATTGAGAGATGAGACAAGGTTGACAGCGTTCAATCCTTTTATCGTTTTGATAATTACACGGCCCGAATGACTGGGCTTGAGTGGCATGATACAAGATTTTGAGCAATAAGGTGACGAAAAATACATAGAGTTGGTCGACCAATTGATGCTAGGGTTGTGTCGAGATAGCCATCCATGACCCAATATAATAGGGAATAGGCCTAACTTAGTGACAAATAGGCGGGAAACTTCGGTATGGTTGGATATAGATAGTTTGACCATCACGAAATGAGTCACCATACCTGCTGACGAGCTTCTGCCGTCCACAACTCGTAGGGTGCGTGGATTTTCCAGTTTAATTAATTTTAAAGAGTGTAATTGCACGAATGAGATGTCAATGAAACCATAACCATTACCACCGGAATCAATAAATGCACATGAGTTTACTATCTTATTATCAGATATAAGTTGACAAGAAAATACAAGTGAGTTTAATTTTTTCAAGGATGGTTCGGATAATGATGATATAATTAATTCTGATTTCATTATCATACATTCAGAGCGACCAGGATCGTGACAATGATCCTGATCTAATCTTTTAACTGTTGTTCTGGATCTCTTGGAATATTTGGCTCCATGTAGAGCTGGTTGACCATACCTCTATTCCTAGTGTTGCAGCCAATTGCCTGATGACCTGATTTCCCACATCTCATGCATAATCCCAGTTCAAATCTCCTGAAACGTTCCTCTCGTGTGAGTCGGCCATCCGGACCCAAATGTGACATATTAAATTTGTCCAGTATCATGGGATCACCTCCAGAAGATGTATTGCTAGCCTCAAAGGCTATAGGGGGTCGGGGAGCTGGCTTTCGAATGAAGGCCGGACTAGGCCCTCGAAATTCTGAGCCTTGGTCTCGGTAATTAGGTCTAGGTACACTATGATTCGTACCACGATCTAGGTAGTGAGCCGGGCGTTCAAGATCAAGTCGAACCACGCAATCTCTGCACAGGTTAACATATTCATCAAAGTCATAATTCTTGTGAATGTCCTGGTGTTGTCCGATACATATTCGCAATTCGCTCGACACTCCATTGCGCATATATGAGATTAAAGTCTTAGGATCTGTTATGCCGGAAAGATTGTGAAGGCGTTGAAATTCCGACAAGAAAGTACCGAAAGATTGACTAGATTGGCGTAAACAACTCAGAGAGTCCCGGGCTTCTTCCTCTTCGTTTGGGTTCCGGTAGGAAACATCTAGAACATCCCATACCGAGCGGAGAGACTCAAAAATAAACAAGCCATCCTCGGACAAATATCGATCCAGGAAAGATTTTGGCCCTGGTCCCAAATTTTGGTAGATCAATGATATCTGAGACTGAAGTGAATTATACCTGTCTTTATTTTGGGCCAGAGCTATCTTAATCTGTCGCTGGAATGAAGGATATTGAGCCTTATCTCGGCCGGTAAACTTCTCATCGATACGGAAAAGTTCAGATTGTGGGGTTCCCACTGGCCCAATCCTTTGATTGTCCAAGATTTGTGATTGAAGGGTCTCCACCAGACCTTCAGATTCCTTCAGTTTGTAATTATTCACTGCCGAAGCCTGCAATAACTTTGTGTGCGTGGCTCTCAGTTCCAAGAGTTCTTGCCTTAGTTCGGAGTTTATAGCAAGGATTTCGGTTCTCTGTTGCTCTATATGAGATATATTTTTCTTTAAGCTCTGGGTTTCGACCTGAAGATTAGAGCCTGTTTCGAAAATTTCTGTCATTAATTTTTTTCGAGTAGCTTCATCCACTTTTGGGAGATGTGAGAGAAAGTCTGATGCGCAGGTGAATGTGATGGGAGAGTCGGTCATGGTGAGTCAAGGTTTTTAGAGGTGCGACGTGATGTTACGGGGCGAGAGAGTATTCAAGATAGAAGTCACGGGTCAAGATATGAACAAGATACGTAAGATGGAACGTAGACAAGATATGATGCAAACAAGATACGGAAATCTAACAAAACGTCGCACGCCCTCTACAGACGTGAACGAGGACTACTTAAGGGTCTCCTCGGACTAGCTCGACGCTAGTGTCAATAACAACACCAGTCCTTTCCATTCCTGTACAATTGGGTTACTATGACAACTAGACCCCCCACCGCTGCTTAGGCACATTTTCACCCTTTTATGGAGAGTCATGATAAGAACCATGACAGAAAGCCCCTTGGATGTCTAGAGTTACCAGGGCTGCTTTTTGTCTCCTATGCATGGCATGTTCCACGTCATGGATGGAGCATGCGACAAGGTCGTTGGATGATCTACCGCGGATTGCTCCGAATAGTTGTCGTGGCACCACATTTTGCGATAGAGTGGTGTGGGCTATGCGCTTTTCCACCAGCCTCTCAAGGCCTATGCCGAGGGAGGAAAGTAGCGATATGGGTCGCCAACCTTTGGCCGTGCTAAGATCGCGTCCAGGCTTCGGGAGCAGGATAACTTCTACCAGCTTGAACTCTTTAGGGAAATTCTTCAGTTATAATGAGCCCTCATAGAGTACCATCACTGCGTGGCTAATTGACGGCCATGCTGCCTTGAGCAGCCGCACAGTAATTGCGTCTGCTCCGGGGTATTTATTCTGGCATGTTGTGGTGACCCACTTGGCTTCCTCATCTGAGACGATGGAAGTCCACGGTAGGTTGCCCTCTGTTGGCGCGTGGTGGCTGGAGTTGACGTCATTTTCGCTGCTGTAACGGCTAAGGAGTAGGTCCCGCAGCAGACACGCTCGCTCTCTGGGATCTGACACAAGACCGTTGGGGGTTTTAAGTGGCAGTGCTGCTTTTTGAGGTCGAGGCTTCGCCAAACGCGCCATTCGGTAAATATCGGAATCTGTTACAGCCTCGGAGAACTTGCGACGCCAGTACTGGCGCTTCGCTTTTTTAACTGTTTGGCGGAATGCCTTCCTGCTCTCCTCATCCTGGAAGATCTTGTCCTGGCGTTTGGCTTCGTGGCAGTCTTCCGTCCACCTGGGGGCTGTCCTGCCCTTCTTCGCATTCCCGCGCCTTCCGGCAGCCCTGATTGCGTCGCCTAAAGTCTGAACTAGAGCGTCGGCTATAGATGTTAATGGCCGTCCCCCAAATTCGTTGCCCCACCTTTCCAGGAGTTTGGTAAAGTCTTCAAGGGCGCTATCGTTAATCCGGAATGATGTTACAGGCTGCGCCTATCTCCTAGTGACTGTCGCACGGACACTAATCATAATTACGTCATGAGCCTAACTGTGTGGAGGGATGTCCAACTCAGCCATACAAATACAGGGTTGCAACAGATATGTAAACAGGATGTTGTTGTAGCAAGTCTCATATGGATTAATGGACCAACAAGACCCAGATTCGCTGTGACGAGCCTACTCGGAATATCAAGGATATGGTTTAGTAGAGCAGATAACGTGGTTAGCGCATTAGGAGTTGGGACACCTTAAGTAGCCTCCCCTCGGTGGACAGTTCCGAGATGTATGTAGAAAATAGACAGTAATCGGCCACCATTCATTTCCTATATTGTTTTGTTGATTGCCCATCACAAATGATTGTTCAATCTTTATGGTGATTCGGCTCTTGGAATTCGGGCGGGGGACGTCCCTAACTAGAGTCCGGTGATCTGATGTCGAGTTGAGGTCTATCGATATATTGGCAAGAGCCCCGAAGTTGGACCAGACTAGGTCAAGTGTGTTCCCTCTGTCGTGAGTTGGCGTACCTGGTCGCGAAGATAGGTCCATTCCGTGTTCAGACATCCATTCTACGAGAAGCTGGCCATCATCATGTAGTCGGGTAGCCATGGGTTGCTAGTCTGGGTGCACGGAATTGAAATCTCCACCGATTAAGGTAGGCCCACTCGGTTTCCATGCTAGCAGAGGGAGAAGTTCTGTTCCTGGGGCGCTATAGATAGAGACAAAGGTCGCCCCCTCCACTGAAACAGAGATTATATACTGTGATGCGTCGCAAATTGCCTGCACCTGGCTTCTCTTTCCTATCCTAGTATAAATTGCGGAGCGTGGCTTGGCTGAGTTGGGGCCGCAGCTGAGTGGTAAGTGCTTCTCGTACCAGGGGTGCGACTTGATGAGCCAATTGCCGTCTTTAAACTTGGTCCATGGTTCCTGAAGAAGCAGGACGTCGGTTCCTCAATCCCAAGCGGACTGCAGGATGATGTCAGTTGCGGGTTCTCCCTTGCCAAATTTGCGCAAAGGAACGAGATTGTTGGTGCCATTATTTGAAGCTCGGTAGGGTTATGGTCCTTTACGGGCATTGAGGAACGGTTGGAAGGTCGTTCCAGCAAGCGTCTCGGTGGCTTTCTGCTTGGCTTCTAGTTCGCATATCGAAGTATTTCTTTCCTTTTGACCTTGTTCGCGAATTACCGCCAGCTGGCCTCTTGTGCGTTGTACCGTCTTACCACCAACCCGCGTCGGCCATGCCATGCAGTTGGGCTCGACGGCAGAATGTGGTCTATGGCAGTTGAGCTGGTGCTGTGACTGCTCATAGTCTCATGTTTCCCTGGCCAGGATCTGTACAGGATGTACGCCGCTCGCAATGGTCTTCTACCTCGACTCTTTAGCTGTCTCGGGGCGAGGTTTGATGGTGTGGCTACTAGCAGCTTGAGCTGGTGCTGTGGCTTTGGGGATGGCTGTATTGCCCCGCAGAATTTCTGTAATCCGGCTTTGAAGAGCCAAGCCGGTGAGTTCGATGGCTTTTCGGAACTCTTCATCTGTTGTCGATTCGAGTAAGTTGCAGCACCCGCTGACGATGCGCTCTGCTTCCGCAAAACGTTCCTGGAAAGCCCTCGCTTGTTCGGCAAGAGAATTGGTCATGTTGGCGGTCGTGGGGTTTGGGCTCAGATTTGTCGAACGCTTTTGACTCGCGCAGCAGACTGAGTCTGGTGAGATGTTGGGTGGTGCAGGCGGTAATGTGTATTGTAGTCCATTGAGATCCATTTCGACGTCCTGGCGCGTCACGTGCTTGCTGGGGAGAGGTGGCCATGAGCCAGCCTCAGCGGGTGGCTGGTCGTCGTAGTTGGTTCAGAGGTAATTCTGCGTGTTTAGAATAGGAGAGGTGTTCTTTCAGAATGGGGTTATGGTTGTGATGTGGCAGTATATTATATGCAATTCGATCAAAAATATAGATCATTTATCGAAGCTAGGCTGTTTATTATTATTATTACATCATTTTATTGTCCTGTCCGAGTCTGAGACTATGTAGGACATGCAGGTCCTCTCTGCCTACAGGCCAAGGATACCTATGCCAGTAGTATATCCCCTCCTATGCCTCCCATACAGCTCCCCTCAAACAGTACCACCCCTCACAAGTCCTCATTCGATCATACACTTAGAGGAGCCCTTTGCCCTTCATTATCTCCCCTCTCCAACCAACGAAACGATGGCCATTTGCGGGTGTATGGCAGCCGGGAAAAATCGCAAAAAACCACTGGGTGCGGAGCTCTCCTAATACCGACATTAGGACTAAATCTGAAGACATAGTGCCCCTTCTGAAGCGTTTGAAGAGGCCGGCCAGCTAGGCGCTGCAGACTTGTGGGTACCTCGGGAAATTCACCCTCTGCCTTTCTAGCCTCCTTCCAACTCCTTCCCTAAGGTCGTGCTGGAATGTCAGAAAAGTCTTGACAGAGCGTGATTGCTGTATGGTAGCTTAGCCTAACTTCTTTTGTGCCGTCCAGGGCGCTGGGGAGTGCCGTTGACTCATCGACAAAAGAAGCCCTCCTGGCTAATTAGCCGAAATCTCAATGTTGGCGCCCACAAACGTTCCAAAGTTGAAAACCCCTCGAAAATGTCAGTCCCAGCATCGTCTTCAGAGGCCTATTCCCCCTCTCGCACCACATCTCAGCCGCTTATCCTTCCTCAAGATGTAGAGCCCCATTAGAGCATCAATCCCCCATAAACCATGACCCAGCTTTGTATATAATGACTTAATTTCCTCCTTGCGGGTAATCGTAGCGTCGTAAATTTGTAGTCGGTGATGGCCGGTAATTAATGGGGCAAGCTCCTGTTTGCAATTGGGGTAACTTCTTTATTGGTTGTTGAGGCGAGATGAGGCGTGGTTAAAGAAGCTAGGCTGTTAATTACGCAATTAATGATGACAAAAATTTCCATCTCATTGAGGTGGTGATCTGGTGAAGGGCCTGGTAACTGTACCACTAGACCACTCGGCCTAACCGGCGTCCCTTGAAGAATGTATGCCCTAGCTCGAGTTCCGGCTAACAGAAGTTTCTGAGAATTAAGTTACTGCTTGACATTTACGTAATCAATCATATTCTTTTTATCAATTACAATTAATTATTTTGTGCACTACAGACACTCAATTCATCATGGACTCTAATGCCTCGAAGCGGCGGAAACTTGACTGTTCGATAGATAGCCAATCATCAGGAGAAATTGGAAGTAAAAATTTTGCCTCGACCGCCAATCAGTCTCACAAAAATACAGCTCCAGAATTTAGTGAAGCAAACCCCCATAAACCATTCCCACATGCTCGAAATGAAAATCCAGAGCACACCAATGGCTCGAAAGTTTGTAGTATTTTTACGCTTCAAACCGATGAACTGCTGGCAGAAGTTGAACCTAATTACGAGAAAGAGTTTGATGGTGTGAATGATATCCTTCACAGACTGAAAGGCCTCATTGAAAATATTGAGGGACGGCAACCTTTGTCAGTAAGTGTATACAATACCAAAATCTCTTGACCTAACTTCATAAAACAAGGTTAATGAGGCCAATTTATCTCTAGAGAAGGAGCACAAAATTAGAATCCCATATCCTGATCCCAAACCAGACCAAAATGCAGCCTATAAACTAGCATACGAAAAGCCTCTCAGGATCAACATTGTCGGTAGCTATCCTACCAAGACAATGGTTAAGTCCAAATCAACGCCAAGTATAGATCTTATCGTCGTCATGCCAGATTCCATTTTCCAGAGCAAAGACTTTTTAAACTATAGGTACTTCTATAAGCGTGCGTATTACTTAGCTTGCATAAGCGCTGGCCTTAGTTCAAACTCGTTCGTTAAAGAATTTGATTTGAGGTTTGAATATTTTCATGGCAACGACCTTCATCCAGTCTTGGTTGTATCAAACAAAAAATGTTAGATTTATCTAAACTCTGACCCTACATTGCTGACTAAAAGTAGTCAATTCAGAAAAATCTAGTAATTATCCAGAAATACGAATACTACCTGCTATCTCTTCAACATTTTTCAATGCTCTAAAGCTTAGGCCTAATAAAAATGCAATTCGCTCAAGCAAAAGTAATACTGGAGATCTCATTCCAACCCCTTTTTATAACGCATCTCTACGGTCTGACTGCAATTTCGAGCCTTATCTAAAGATAATACATGTATCTGAGAAAAAATCGCAAGCTTTCCGCCATGCTTGCATGCTCGGGAGAATTTGGCTCAGTCAACGTGGCTTTAATAGCACCATTTCGGGAGGTGGATTTGGTAATTTTGAATGGGCAGCCTTAACTTCCTTGCTCTTAAGAGGAGGCGGACCCAAAAATCAACCAGTTCTTTCGCACAAATATACCAGTAACCAGATGTTTAAGGCCCTGCTCCAATTTCTTTCTGCGAACGACTTTGCGAAGAAGCCATTTATGTACCACACGGATGAAATAATCCTTCGCAACTCTAATAAACCAATTTTTTTTGACGGTCCTCGAGAACAGAACATTTTGTATAAAATGACACCCTGGTCATATTATCTTCTGCAGGATGAAGTGAGGTTAACCTTAGAGTCTCTCAGCGATGAAAAATTTGACTATTTCGACTCAACGTTCATAATCAAGTCGTCACAACATTTATTAAGATTCGATAGCACATTCACGATTTCTCAGCCAAATTACGATAGTAAAATCAAATATAGTGATCATATCACAGAATCTCGAAAGTTTTGTTACCATTTATATGATATTATTCGGGCAAGGTTTAACAGATAGGGTTAAAATGATCAATATTCATGAGCCTACACCCGTAGGTTGGTCTATTACAACTGCAGGCATGAATACAAACAACAGTCCAGTTAAGGTCTCCGTCACATTTGACGCCAAAAATATAGATCGCCTCGTAGATCATGGCCCTCAAGCCGAGGACAAAGCCCAGGCTGCTAGCTTCCGAAGGTTTTGGGGAGAAAAATCGGAGCTGCGCCGTTTTAAGGACGGTAGTATATTAGAAACTCTTGTTTGGTCACCAGGGTCTACACAATCTATTTTCGAAAATATCTTATCTTTCATCCTAGGTCGCCATTGTGGTCTAGAAACGGTCAAAAGTCTCAATTTTTTGGGTAATGGCCTGGAAAAGCTACTCCCTAAATCGGTTACCGATCTCAAGCCCTTTGAACCGATAAGAGAAGCTTTCAGGTTATTCGAGACTCAAGTAAGAGGACTCGAGGGATTACCCCCTTCAGATCAAGCAAGTTTCCGGGATAGACCCTAGACTGCGATATACTTCTTTTGAAGTGCCTGCCTTCAATCATGATGCTCCCTTGATGAACCCTGTTGAAGTTTTAATCGAATTTGAGGGCTCTGGAAGATGGCCTGACAATATTCTCGCAATTCAACGGTCTAAGGTAGCATTCTTACTTAAACTAAGCACACTCTTGGAAAATGACGATAGCTGTATTAATGCTAGGCTTGGCATTGAGAATGAATTTCAAAAAGTGCACAACTGCGCATTTCTTGACGTAACCTACGAATCCGGAGCCTCTTTCCGACTGAGGATATATGTCGATAGAGAAATTGCTCTTCTTCAACAGCTCCTGAAAGATGAGTCTTTAGATCAATTCAGTCGTGAAGATGCCCTTTCTGCTCTGTCAAACATAAAAAGAAACTTTATCCAACTTCCACTTCATTCTCAGTCAATACACACACACTGCACTCGTTGTCCCCTTCTTTCTGCAACTATCCGCCTGGTTAAGCACTGGTTCAACTGTCATATGCTTCTGGGACATTTACGAGAAGAAGTAATTGAAATGATCGTTACTCAAATCTTTCTGCGCCCATATCCCTGGCGATCTCCATCCTCAGTAATGACTGCATTCTTCAGGACTGTGTTATATTTGTCAAGGTGGGACTGGAGATCAACTCCATTAATTGTTGACTACAGTGGAGAAATGGGTAGAGCTGAGGTTGATTCTATCAAAAATCGTCTAGAAGCATGGAGAAAAATAGATCCGGGGATGAATAGATCCGTACTTTTTGTCGCTTCGAATCATGATTCAACGGGCATAGCTTTCTCAGACCAGGGCCCCTCAAAGATGATCGCTGCCCGGATGACATCTCTAGCTCGATCTGCCTACAAATTAACCAGGGAGAAAAGCTATTCTTTAGATCCTGCATCTCTATTCTCATCATCTATAGCAGATTATGATTTTGTTATACATTTATCTAGTACTTTTGCAAACGATCATTTGAACGCTGAAAGTCGGAATTTATCCAAATTTAAGAATGTCAGAGTTCAGTCTAACAGTAACTTGGCTAATGTAGGATACCAAGCAATCCGTCTTTATCTATATGAACTCGAAAGAATTTATGCAAACCACATAGTATTTTTTTATGGGGATTCACACTCTGTCATTACTGGACTATGGAATCCCACCTCCCTGCTGCCAAGGTCGTTCAGAGTAAATCTATCATATTCTAGCTGCTTAAGTGAAAAGAGTAGCCTTGGAAAAGACCAAATAGTTATCGATAAGAACTCTATTCTGGCCGAGATTGCAAGGCTTGGGGGAGATATGGTCTCCCAGATCAGTCTTAAGGATGTACCAGATAATTAGTAATCATAATACCAATTTTCAGAGTAAAGAATTCCTCAAATGATAAACAATAACCGTGATTAAGAGCGTTTCTAAGCCTTAAGAAACAAAAAGTTTCATGCTTTTCGAACTTGATCAAAATTTAGTTTTTCCGTGATCGGGAGTATTCTCCAGGCTGTTACAGAAGGGCCGATTACAACTTGGATCTTAAGAAAGGCATTAATATGTATAAAGATCAGCGCATATTGGAGTACAAGAAACTTACAGGCGCAATGGTTCTGCTATTTTATATGAAGAGGAATAAAGTATCGTATTTTTTAAAGTTAGTCTCCTATCATTGAAAAATTAAAGGTAAATAATATGATATCCAAAAATTGAGTGAAACGAGACCGGATGTAAAACGTAATCTTTCTGACTTTTGGAATATGATTCCTTTAGACGGGTAATGCAGTAGTACTGGAAGTAGAACTGATTAATTATAGTGTTAATGAAACGTGTATATCTCACGGCACGCGCAGCACTAAAGAATGCCACGACTATGTTCCTATTTCAGTGCGGACTCGTGATAACGATCTTTTCTTCGCGCACGCATTACGTTTTCATAGTAAACTCACGATATTCAATATATCATCGTCGCCGTCGCTATTTCATCTTTTTATCGAATTACCGTGCAGGCAAGGACGAATTCTTCACCTTCCAATGGTGCCGGTGTAATCGCTCAGTATGCTCAGCATATCATGGAAAGCTATGATTAATCGTACCCGAATCGAAGTCGAAAGCAAATACATTCATATCTCCATTTGATGACTTCTCGAAAATGCCACTCTTTCCATCCTCATCTGAGTCCTCAACCTCTTTCAAACCACAAATCATCTCACCTCAACGACCGATAAAGGCGTCCCTCCAATTGCAAACAGGAGCTTCCATAGTTTATTGCCGGCCATCACCCACTACAAATTATCGACGCTACGTATACCCGTAAGGAGGAAATTAAGTCACAACATACAAAGCTCGGGTCATGATTTATGGGGGGCTGCTGCTCTAAATTGATTACATATCTTGAGGAAGGATAGGCGGCTGAGATGTGGAGCGTTAGGGGGAACAGGTCTCTGAAGGCCGTGCTGGGACTGACCTTTTCGAGGGGTTCTCGGGGAAGAATTCTCAACACCTGTCGGTGGTGCCCCCTACGAACCTCCATTTCTCACTGCAGAGTCTGTAGAGATCGGACTGAGTAACAAATTCCTCCCTTCGATGAGAATTCTCAACCGCTTTCGCCGTCTTTATCGTCTTTATCTCTTAACACATCTCCCTATCACCATTATCATGAAGCTAATCAAGATCAGATTAGATTTTAGGGCCGAACCCCTTTTCATCACCCACCCTTGATCGTGGAGGAGAAGCCATGCGATGAGTTGCCGGGGCGTACCCAATACCTGATACGGAGATGGTGGATCGGATCAAGTCGGCCTCGATTGCTACAAAGAAGGGAGATGCAGATGTTTATACGCACCTGTGTGGCTGGGTCTACAAATGTTTTGAGATTTTTCCCGCATACGCAGTTTCCACTGCCACCTTTTTTGTTTTTTTGGGTTGAAGGTTCCGTGGAAAATGGGGCTGAATTCCACGGGTAAATACTGAGCTGGATGGCTATTCATCACGGGCAATGTATCAATGATCTCACAAGTAACAAAAGAGGTAAGGAGCTCTGTACAAGATGTGGCCTGTATTAGAGAGGAGCCCAATGTGCTTGGTAGTCTATGACTGAAGTAGTACAATAAACAAACTTATTTATTGTTGTAATCTCTAAATTGGAATAAAATATAATTCAATCATTCAATATCATTTACCCACTTAGGACGCAACTACTTTATTTAATTTGTTTCTGCTGGATGTCCTCTAGGTAGTTAGGCTTTTCAGCTTGTCATACTTTCCATCAGAACAAATCAAAGTAAAGCCAGATGCTCTCATCTTTAGCTGAATAGTGATACTGCTTTGAACCTAGAAAAAGTCAAGATGAATGTTTGATTGAAATGAATAATCTAACTTAACAGGCTAAGGCTCTACATGTAGAGGACCGTGCATGGGTACGTACTCTTAGAAGACTAGGTATCACTACTAAATGTGGCATTATTTTGTCAGAAATTTAGATGATTGAAAATTTTTGTTATCTTAGCTGAATGCCCTACGCCTAATAATCTTTCAAATGGCAATTTGACTCTAATATATGTATCCCAAAAAGCCTCAATTCTTCCAGTCTATCTTTCCTTCCCATAACACACCACCATGGTTAGAAACCGATATAATGCTACCCATCTTTTGTCTTCCCACATTACCCGTGTGTTATGCGCTGTCTTCTGCAGGAGCTTCGCTATCGCTATAGCACTTTCTGAAATTCCGAGAAGTGCCCCGGACGTCTTTACCAGTCACATTTGCACCCAATGTCTGTGACTTCATGATTAACCCTCTCTTAACAGTTTATAAGGTTTCCATGATAAGTCTAGCTGATATTAGATGAATATATTCCCATTTTAGCAGAGCCAGGTCCGGTGGAAGTTCTTGGTACATCATTAATTCCAGCCCTTGATATCTACTGGGTCTATTCTTTAGCCACCAAGATTTGTCAGTCTTTTCAGACGATTCTCTGTCGTATCGGTTTAGTGCTGCAAAAGTTTATGATTGTTTTTGATTTGACCTCAAAGTATAAGTTGCATTGGATAAAACTGGAGGATCCTTTCAAGATGCATTAGCCAGTCCATAGTCTTGGATGTTCCAAATCATCCTAGAGTGGTATGGGATCCATCACATCTCTAACGATCCGTTTACTTGTATTAAATTAATGACTTGGTTGACAATGGCTCGAGACGACCTGCTTCGATCTGTTCGAAAACAGCTTCAGGGTAATACAAGACCATCTTCAGTCAACATTACAGCTGTTTCTGAGGGTTTCTAGCCCCCCCTGAGATTATGTTTCGTACAATGTATATTTGAAGTTGTGCCTCTTTCTTGTTACATTCTTTTTCTACCGACTTTCAGCCGATTTTAATGATTGCTGATGCCAGGATATCTAATGTATGAAATGCGGTATGTTTAAGTGAAATTTTGAATCATGAATAGGCTCTTGTATCATAATTATTCTTTGATGACTTATATGATACTTGCAATAAAATTCTTACCAATAATTCATGAGTTTATCTGTTGCTGTAAAGATTATCTGCAGGTCAGAGGATTATTTCCTTATTTCAGAGAACTTGTCAACCCAAGAAAGATTTTTATCGATTTGACTGACCTTTTTACTCGATTCCCTGCGGCTTATGATGTGTAATTAATTCAATACATAGTATACGCTGAAGAATACTGATGGAATACCCTCTCTAGTTTTAGAATGACCAAGTACAGACCACAGACGATTTTTGAGCGTTTGCGTACCTCGCGATGCGTGATAAGCCCAACCCAAGATTATATGCTGCTATATTACACGCTTCATGCCTTCTCTTTAACGCTTATAGCCTACTTATTGCTCGACCAGGGAAGCAAACAAGCCTCAGTTTAAGAAACGCTCGGTGTCAGACCTGCCTTTATTCCTATAGCCAACTTTTCATTACCATTTTGTGTAGCGACAGAATTTAAGATATAAATGTGAGGCGAGCCCTTGAACTCCAACATCTTTCAATGATACTTCTACTAGGAGTAACTGCGATATTTGTGCAGACAAACGGACGTCAAGGGGAAGACAACTACTGGCTAGATTCCATAAATTGGCTGAAAACAGCCTGTCAGAGCAATCATCGACCTTCTAACTACTCCGCACCAACCTTGTCAGTTTGTACGCATGTTTTGGTCCTGGCTGGTGGTGTATCAAGTGGAAGGGAAATGTCAGTACCCTACACAGCCACTCTGTACGAGCACTTCCATGTCGAAATCAGTGCTGTCAAAGCGCAACGTTCGGGTGCCTAGAGCGGCAAGTGGCCAGTTCGCTTAGTCGAGGCCGCATAAGTGCTCATCTGGGGGACTCCCGGCGGCGCCACCAAAGGTCCAGATCGCTGTTATGTAACGAGTTAGCCTCGCCCCATTTCTATTCTACTAGGGCTCAAGCTCGCTTGCTCATAGGGCATGGGCATGTGCCAGATAGTTCTTGGCTCTACTTGTTTAGCAAGGAGCTGAAGCAGTGAAGTCTAAGCTATACCATCAGTTAGCCATTTTACCACGTTGGCCAGCGTGGCGTCTGAAGGCTTATCTGTTAAACTTTTTGAGCTCGGAGACAGTTGGAAGCAGGGGTTGGCGCGCCTATTTCTCGACCAGCTAATTAGCCTGTACGTAGCAGAAGTCGACTCTTCCGCTAACGGTGCCTGTTTGCGCCACTTATCAAAGATTTTGCAACCCCACAGCGCAGAGCTACACCATAATACTGAAGTACCAGGAGCTTGGATTCGACTGATCAGCTTTCTTTGCACTACTACAGGAAAGAAGTATGGTGGTGCCTTTCAAGCTTGACGACAACTCAATAAACTGGAACTGAACTGCTAAATCTACAATTGCAGAGGGCAAAAACATTATTTATTTTATGCACAAGCATCACCAGTAGTGCGATGCGTGTTACATCTATAACACGCTGCCTAACAATTAAAATCATTAGATGATGCATGTCGACATAAAATTCAAGGTACTATGAACGCAAACTTGAAGTCGGTAATGGTCAAGGCGGAGTCAACCATGACATATTGACAAAATCTCTAGATATTTACAAATAGTATTAAACGGATATGTAGCGTCCCACGGCAGCCTACGGGCTACTTTTGTACTTTCTAGGAAAACACTCGAGTTAGGTATAGTCTGTCCAAGGAGATAGAAGATAGCTGCAAATAAGATAGCCATATTGTTATAATCATTATCCTCATTCACTTCACGAGTTAGTTAAGGTTGGATCGATTTGGGAAAGATATTTCAGTCGATTTCGTATGCAATCAAGCTAGCAGTAGCTAAGCTATCGCAAATCTCGATAATTCATGAGAAATTAATTTGGCATATTGTTGTCTCTCACGCAGAAGATGCCGAATTTGTGTAGTCTCGATAACCTTCGTCCCGAGTTAGGGTCAGATCGCTTCCTTCATTGGAACAATCGGGGGAACTTTCGAGTGATTGAGCTATCCTAGCATAGGTGAAGCCGGCACACGGGGAGAACCGTGAACTAACTAGACGCAGCAACAGTTTAGTACTCGCCTATACAGAGCGTGCCTTGGGCATGATCCCCTGAGATTTTTTGTCATAGAATGCGCAGGCGTCCAGCGAGATTTCGAGATGTGGCAATCAAAACACGCAATGATCTGCTGTGTGTGCAGTCCGACAGATACGTTTAATGGCAGAGCAGGTGTCCGGACCCTATTATACCGTCAAATAGCTGAATGGCCCTTCAAACAAGACTCCACAACACGTGATATAAGGTCACGGGCTGTTCGTCGGCACGGCGTTATACTAAACTCTATTTCAAATCAGATCAACATGCATTGTCATTAGGCTTGATCTGTCGCTAGTCAAACATAGACTAAACTCTCGAGCCTTGACATCGCTAGATATTACAAAACTTTCTGACCAGATATCTTTATTCAAACTGCTCATCTTTCACCTCAATTTTATCTTCACTTACACCCTGCATGAACCCCTCTTTCTCTGCCTAATCCAAATTAATTGCAAGGTTACTCCCTCTCGTCAAAGACGAGATAACCGCAGACTCAATCTGTCTGCTCGGCGAAATGCTGCGCGGTCCACGATGACCGACTTGTGCGTTAGAATCTTCTTTCATTCAGTCCAGTTATCACACTTATATTCTTACTATTGAGCTGAGATATTGAAAAATCACTTTGGATGTACTCGAAAAGAGGCAAACTTCGTGCAAGGCATAGGGTCGCCATAATCATTGATAGCTGTTCGATTTACCTCTTCAAAATAGACATCGAAGCTCTAAAGCTACAATATTATATTATTCATAGCCTCCTTATAGGGATTTTATCTTATTTGCTAATCGTTCGAGCTTGTATTTCCATATGTATCGACCAGCTCAGCATTATACACCTGGGGCTGAAGACGGGAAACCGTACAATTATCCACCACCGCCGCCAATCTCTGCCCAAGCACAGCAACCTATGATGAATATCCCTCCTCCGCCCCCTCGAACAATTGCGCAGCCTTATCAGACCCCAGGTGTGATGTTACCGCCTCCACCAGGCCCGCCCCCAGCAGCAGCCAACTGGAAGGGCAATATGGGACGTCCATATGATGCCAGAGGATTTTCGAACCCTTCGGCACCTCCAAGTAATTCTAATCAAGCTTACAATTTGGAACAAAATTACCCAGCCCCACCTCCAATACCTCACCCGCCTGCTAACGAGCAGATGTCAGCTACATACATTCCAGGTAGCGATACTTTTGGCGCCGGAGTTGGTATACCAGCATTTACAAGTAGAAATGACGGGGTAGAAGCACCTAAATACTCTAACCCAACATCAAGGAACGCTTTTGATACTAAGTTCTCCAGCGCTACGGAGGAAGAGAGTACAGGAGGGTACTACAAGTCTCGAGAACAGTTATACCAACAACAGGGTAGACAAAGCAATGCACAAACTCCCACAGAGTATAGCTCATCTGCTAATACTCCGGGTGGCACACTTAATTTTCAATTGCTTAACAAGGGGCAACAAGTACCTGTATCTCCAATCGTTGAAGCTGGACCGCAATGGACGATGGAAAGGGTTTTATTGTGGCTTTCTAGCAATAAATTCTCAAAAGACTGGCAAGAAACCTTTAAGACGCTCAAGATTTACGGGGCTGTCTTCCTAGAATTAGGTACAGGCCAGGGTGGACGAGGTAATTTTGGCATGATGCACCAGCAAGTTTATCCGCGACTGGCCAAAGAATGCGCAATGAGTGGGACTGGCTGGGATCAAGCGCGTGAACGTGAAGAGGGAAGACGCATGCGCCATTTAATAAAGAATATAGTTACGGGAAGAGCGCCTGAATTCAATAAAGTGACACAACGTGGCGAAGAACCAGCTTCCAACGCCTCTAACTCTATGTCAGATCTAGCGGCGGAATACGTGACAAGTGCCGGCCGGAAAATACATAACTCTACTCCAATCACTGCAGACACTGATGACGAAAGTCCCGGAAGACAAATAATGGGCAAGCACGGAGTATCTTTAAATGATAGGGGAATTCCAGGAAAACCCTCTTCCAAACCCATAATAACTGGAAATAATACGACAGAAACTGATCCAAACTACAACAATTCGAACCAGAATATGCATCGGGCTGTATTTGTAAATATTGAGGACAGATACCGGCGCCAAAGCCCAACTTCAAGCGAGGTAGGTGATGCATCTTTCCGTGGCCCAGTTGTGCGCACAGATGGAAGTCCCAAAAATGGTAGCCCTGCAGCAGTTTCATCTTTCCAGAGCAACAATAATTTATCTGTATCTCTGAGCAGTAAAGTTGGACATCGTACAACCACAAGCTCTGAATCAGCTTCTTCTAGTGTAGCAATATATGGCTCTGGTATACCACCTAATACAGTCCAGCAACTTCGTGGCTGTAATATTGATAGTAATGAGACGCCTGGTGCCTCTAGAAATAAAATAAGCCATCAAACCGGCCACGGCGTAAGAATATCTCTTGAAGGTGACGAGAATACTATGGGACTAGAGACATTTAACCAGTCAAAAGAAGAGAGAGGAAATCCAAAAATTCCCAAAAGTAAAAGAAGAGAGGATTGGATTTCAAAGCCCACAGAAGATCTGAACCTCGAATCTCCGACTAGCCCATCTTTAGCTTACAAGACGGGAGCTTCGTCAATGGGAAATACTAAATTGGGCGAGTTGTCATTTGGTCGATCTTCTCCAATACCTTCCAATTTTGAACATGATAGATCACATCAAGCTTCAGGGAAAAGAGCACAGCGAAATGATACCAGAAGAAGTTATGTACTCGCAACGACTGATGGGTGGAATTATCGAATGTGCGATGTCACCGACATCGAGTCACCAAGCGAGCTTCGAAGTATTTTTAAGCAAAAACTAGGATTCCAAAGTAATGATAATGTCCAAATTTTTATAACTGACCTAGGAAAAGCAGATCATGAGGAACTCTTGGATGATCAGAAACTCTTGCTTTGCAGGCGAACAAGGGTAGACCAACCTGGAAGTCTCAAATTTTATGTAAAAGTTGACAACAATCCTAAAACCTCAACTTTTCCATTACCTCCCAACCTAGGAGTGCAGAAACCCACACAAAATAATCGTCCTCATGGATCGTCTTCAGCCACACCGATCGATGAAAAAACTACTGGTAGTCTCAGTGGAACAAGACGGAGATCTAGCTCATCTCCTCCTGCAACTGGGCCCAACTCTGTGAAGTCCGAGGATTCAGGATCAAGTAAATTGTCGTGGGAGCCTTCAGGAGACAGCCTTCGGGATAGATTAATGATGTCTAGATTAACACAGCTGGACGGAGGAGAGCGTCAGATTCCTGAATATGAGAGACAGGCTTTTATGGAATTAGCAGCTAGTGAACATAAAGCAGAGGTGGAAAAGAGACAAAAAGCTTATTTAGCTAAGAAGAAGGCAAATAAAGAGATCAACGAGGCAGCTTTTTCAGATGGAACACTGGGCATCGTCGGTAGGAACGTGGACTTTGATCAGCCTCGAAATTCCCCATTTGAAGCTCGTTTGCACGACGGTTTACTTCCACAGAGAAAACCTCCTTCACCTCCTAACGAATCGGCAACGCTACTCAAGGCTAATTCTCTACTTCAAACACCTTCACGGCAAGGTTCGCAGCCCACTACAATTCGATCTGTTCTCAACAATGAAAGCACAAATTTTACTAATGATGATACATCATACAAACCTCATGATATTTCAGAAAATAGTAAAAAAATATCCGGAACATCTTCGTCGCAAACAAACAGTGTTAGTGCTGCGACAGCCTCCGGCATGGGAAATCGGCACGGAAGTGCGGCACATCTCTACCCGAATGATCCTTACTCGAATGAAAATAGATCTTTACCCGTCTCAAGTGGTACAAGTGAGAGAGGTAGATCTTCCTTATCGTACACAGATTATGCTACCGGTGGCTCTGGTAGGAGTAGCCCTAGATCAGTCAGTGGTACGCCTGGTAGTACGACCTGGGGTAAAGGGGATACTCCATTTATCATACCTGACTACAGAGATGATGCTAATAGTGATAACGATATTTCCCTTCCTCTACAAATGAACGTAGAAACCACATCTATAACTTGTGGAGAGACACTAGCAGAAGTAGAGGTTAGTCCTAGTAGTGGCTGTCCAGATTCTGCCATCGAAGAGTCTTCGATAGACCGGAAGTCATATGGTCCAAACCTAAACTTTACTGAGCCAAATATTGGTTTTAGGAAGCCGAGTCAAGAAATACCCATGGATGAGTCAGATGATGACTCTGATGATGGTCTATTTGCCGTCCCCATATCTTCTCGCATACCTCAAACCAAATCTAATATGCCATGGTTGGATACTGAGGAAATAAATAACAGTAAGGAAGAAGCGGTCAAAAGACCAAATTTAACGATAAGAACCTCGAGATCTAAGAAAGGACTGTCCGTATCTTTTAAATCGCCACAGCAATCAAGTGGGAGTGGGCCTGGCATGAATTTTCAGGGAAATGACTCCGTCACAATTGATAGCTCTAAGAATGATGGGCAAGTGTCACAAAGAACCCCATCTGGTACTAAAGGCAGTTCAGTCTCGTCCGAGGGAGATGGGACTGCTGATGCAAATGACGACATGGAGGCAAAACTGATGCGTCGTAAATCTTTCGCAAGGGAAGATGTCTGGGCAAATAGGCCCCCTGCAGAGGCTTTAATAGACCACCTTGACGCTTTTTTCCCCAACCTTGACTTAGATCAGCCCGTATTGGAAGAAGGTCCAGGCAACGGGGAACCTACATCTCCTGATCAGGATTTTGAAAGAAATGATCGTCTTCCCACATCTCAGCCGGGAATATTTGTTGACGGAATTTCCTCAGCAGTCAAACCACGTTCTAATCCTGCTTACAATGATGGGCGTAATCCTACATCTGACGAGTCTACCCTTAAAGCCCTTGAGAGACCAAGCTCTATCCAAAGTGTCGCTCAGCGAAATATTCGGCGTCCAGGTGGCCTTTCTCGTATGAAATCTATCCGGGAGGTTGCAAGGGGTGCACATGAAGCTAGCAAACGGCTTACAGCCCCAACAACTTCGGGTACTACGTCAAGTGCAATTCTTCGAAGGAAAAGCACAAAAATGTTTGGGGCAAATATTGTGCAGATAAAACCCGAACGTGGAAGTATGATTCTTCCACAGATTCCACAAGATTCAATACCGAAACGGCAGGCCACATTTCGGTGGTTCAAAGGCCAGCTCATCGGTAAAGGTACCTATGGTCGAGTCTACCTGGGTATGAACGCAACTACTGGTGAATTTTTAGCAGTGAAACAAGTCGAAGTCAGTGCTAAGGCTGCTGGGCATGACAAAGAGAAAATGCGTGAAATGGTAGCCGCTCTTGACCAAGAGATTGACACCATGCAACATTTAGATCACGCTAATATTGTCCAATATCTTGGGTGTGAACGGAAAGAGACATCTATCAGTATCTTTCTAGAATATATATCAGGTGGGAGTGTTGGAAGTTGTTTACGGAAACACGGAAAATTTGAAGAAATTGTTGTGAGTTCCTTGACACGACAGACATTATCAGGGCTTGCTTACCTGCATCGAGAAGGAATTCTCCATCGTGATCTCAAGGCTGATAATATTTTGCTGGACCTTGATGGAACATGTAAGATTTCCGATTTTGGAATATCAAAGAAAACAGACAACATATATGGTAATGATGCTACAAATTCTATGCAGGGGTCAGTATTTTGGATGGCGCCTGAGGTTGTCCGTTCTCGCGGGCATGGTTATTCGGCCAAAGTTGACATATGGTCTCTTGGATGTGTCGTACTTGAAATGTTTGCGGGGCGTAGGCCCTGGAGTAAGGAAGAGACCGTCGGAGCAATTTATAAGCTCGGCAGTCTTAATGAGGCGCCTCCAATCCCTGATGATGTCGCAGAGGCCATCAGCCCTGTTGCAGTTGCATTCATGGCTGACTGTTTTACCATGTAAGTGTCATTTCCATTTATTCGCGCAAGTAATCTAACTCTCTTATGGTGATCCTTCAGAACGTCCTATAGCCGATACGCTTTTTTCGCAACATCCCTTTTGCAAGCTGGATACTAATTACAACTTTTTTGACACCAATCTCTATGCCAAAATACGAGGAGCATACTAGATATAATCATTGACATATAAATGCTATGAATCATGAAATTCCTTAAACGATGAGCAACGCCACTGAATCTTGTGCGGGAGCTTCACATCTAGGGTAACGATGTGTAGATTTACCTTGCGACAAGGGCAGCGTATAGAACAGTAGTAAAGCGTGGGGGCGCTGGATCGCATTTTACATAATGTATATTACATATGCTACGATATAAGGAAAAATTAGATGATGCAGTCAGATAAAATTATGACGGCGATTTCACGTTGTCAAAAATATTTAGACATTCTAGAGATAATTTGACTCTTGAAACTTGATTGGTCGAGTGCTGAATTAGATCGCAACTCGCTTGGCGCAGCTTTCCATTGGCTAATGCCATGTAAGCACAATGTGCCGCTTTGAAATTTTAAATCTTTGCTAAACACTGCGAGGTCAGCCTTTGGTAATTTTCCACTTACAGTTTGTTACAAAATTAACTTTCACGGACCAATACAATCCAGCCCCAGCCTAACGCGCCCTTACTCAGCATGCTGCTTGACGAGAGCGACTCGTCGGCAGATGAATACAGCTACACAGAGACAAACGTGTTACTTGGGTATGCGTCTAAAGAGGCCCACGATCCAATTAGTCATCTTGGAGGTCAACCAGTACGTGCAAAACCCCTGATCATTGACGTCTTTCCCTGTTAGCTTGCCCATCTTTCTCCGCGAAAGAGCCCATGATCTGATCCAATTGTGTTTTTATAGCAATGGATAGACCCGGCGATGCCACCGCCGGTAAAATTTGTACGGTGTGAAGTGTGTCAGGATTTGATGGTCTTGCTCCTCCAACTTAATGCAGATCTACCCGAATACTTTCCCGGGCATGAGCGGCGACTTTATGTTTGGACCTGTCGACGGAAGACATGCAAGCGCAAGAAAGGATCCATCAGAGTCTTGCGTGGCGTAAGGACTTCGAAAATCCTCGTACCAGCGGAGTTAGAAAACGTCAATGCTGACGCCCAATCCCTGATGCAATCGACTCAGGCGGTGACGGATCTGGGCGAGACACTCTTTGGAGTTAATCGAGCTCCCGGACAAACTAGTAACCTGTCTGCTGCGAACCCTTTCACACTCTCGGCCAGTGTGTCTTCCAGTAATCCGTTTTCAACCACCAAATGTGAATCATCTCCTGGTCCTCCTAATATCGTGATCAAGGACAATGAGTCCATACCTCGTCTAAGCAAGAGTTTCGCTGAATTATTCACTACAAGTGATGACTTCACTAAGCCGGAATCACCACCTTCCCCCGAGACCTGGCCTTCAGATCTAAAGTTTCCTGCCGCTTATCCAAACTTCTATCTCGTCGATGCCGATTATGAGACTTTGGATGCAGTCACGGAAGCCTCGGACCAAATTCGAGGCTTGGCATTAGATGAGGGCGGCCCAAGTTGCAGCAGGGCCGAAGATGCGAATGCCTTTGAGAGTACCATAGATAAAACGTTCCAGACCTTTGCGGACCGCTTGGCTCAGAACCCAGAGCAAGTTATTAGATATGAGTTTGGCGGGCAACCATTGCTCTACTCGAAGAAGGATGTCGTCGGAAAGCTTCTAAGTAGTGGAGGGCCGGACCTTGCAAAGGTGTCTCTGGACTCTAGTCTTAGCAACCGGATCCCAAGGTGTGCATTGTGCAAAACTGAACGGGTCTTTGAATTACAGTTGACGCCACAGGCTATCGCCGAGCTGGAGAGGGGTGCTTACAGTATAGATGACGGTATGGACTGGGGAACTATTTTGATAGGAGTTTGTAGAAGTAACTGTATCCCTCACGGCGTACCGAGTGGTGAAGTTGGATACGTAGAGGAGTGGGCAGGAGTCCAGTGGGAGGAGCTGAGTGAGAGAAAATAAAATAGACGTCCAGCCTGCCTGCAACGGCTTTCGCAGACATGTGCATGAGCGGCTCGTAGCCTTTTCAACAATTCGTGTCAGCCTTGTCCACACGAACCAAGCCTAGCACAGCCTTGCCAAAAGGCAAACAGCTTCCACAGACACAAAGTCTGCCTTGTTTGAGACTTTATTCTGCTCTATTAACCCGGTATGGCGACAACGGCTCTGTCCCGCAGCATTTCCAAGCGTCTGGTTGGCAGTCCTTCGACATGGAGCAGATGCCTTTATCACTCTTATGATCATGCCGCGCCGCCGGCACCCTTTAGCAACGCGCAATGCCGTATCCTCGCTGCCGCCCTTGGCCACGTTGGCCAGCATGGCTTCACCCTCACGGCCCTTGGCCTCGGCGCCAATGAGGCCGGCTACATTGACGCGTCCACCCACCTCTTCCCCGACGCCGCCTTCAGTCTCGTGCACTACCACCTCTACACACAGAGGCTCGCCCTCGCCGCGTGCCCGCCGCCGCCATCCGCTGACGTCGAGTCCCGCATCCGCGCCTACACCTGGGAGCGTCTGCGCGCGAATCACCCGGTCATCGGCCGCTGGCCCGAGGTAAGTCCTGCTGGCTACGCTGGCTTTCCATCCCCACTGTTTCGCCTGACCCGCCGATTGATTGGCGGCTTAGGCGCTCGCGCTCGCGGCCCTGCCACGTAATGTACCAGTTGCTCTAAACGAACTATCCCTACTCGTCGACGACATTCACTTTTTGGCTGGCGATGCCTCCGTGGATACAAGCTGGTACACGAAGCGTGCTTCTCTGGCAACTATTTATACCTCGACAGAACTATTTATGACAGGTGACAAATCACCCGATTACAAAGATACCCGCGACTTTCTCGAGAGAAGGTTCAAGGCTATGGACACGGTCGGATCAACGCTGAGCGCGATTGTAGAGTGGGGAAGTTTTACCGCTAGCGCGGCGATCAACGTTCTGAGGAGTAAGGGAATGAGAGTGTAATGAGAAATTTTGTGCAGCTTCAAAGGTCATTTTTACCACATTCTGTCCCTAGACCATTGATTAAATCCTAAACTGTATAACTATCTAGGGGCGCGTGGAAATCCTGCTAATTTTAGCCTGTTGAACCATGTCACGCGATAATCTTACGTAGTACATAGATCTCATTTAAAGTCATGGAAGCGCGTCCCACGTATCATTCCCAAGAATTATAAAACTTCAGAAAAGGCCCACATTTTGAATATATGCAGATACAGTAGCCTCTCGTAGGACATGTGACTGGTATCAGAATTCGACTTTCTTAGTTCTCAAGCATTTCGTCGATGCGTGTCTGTCCTCGTTCTCTAGGATCAAGTAGTCTATGTTGAGGCGTATCAAGAAGTAGTTCAAGGCTATTTGGAGAAGAGGAACTTACTTTATGATCTGTACGTCTTGATCACCGTTTGCCACACCAGCCCCCAATGATTTAGGGGTGATCAAAATAAATTGTCTACCGACAGCTTTGCGAGCTGCGCTGATCTGAACGGTGTGAGCAAGGAATTCAGCGGTAGTAGGTTAACTTACTATCATTTTAGTGCTCACATCTCGATTCACATCATCCATAAAGACGTCAAACTCGTCGAGACATCGCAATGGAGCGCCCATAGCCTCCCAGAGAGCCAGTAGTAGACAGATTGAGGAAAAGGATTTTTCCCCTCCAGACAAGGTTTTCGTCTGGCGCCCTTTGCCAGTTGTGACTGATTTATCAGGTTCGACGTGGACGTCAAGCTTCTTACGCTTATGGTCGATATGAAGGGCACCGCGAAAATCTCGCTCGCTGAGAAGATACTGGAAGTTAATCCGAGAACGAGCTGAAATGGATGCTTGAAATCGGCGAAACATTTGAATTCGGACGAGGCATGACTGTTTAAGAAGTCTCAAAAGTCTCTCAAGCCCAGATCTACTTTCCTTTGCTTGTCTAAAAATCTCTTGTTTTTTGGCAGCTGTATCGAAAATTTCTTGATCAGTAGCGCCCTGCTTCTTGCGATGAAGAGCGAGAAGCTGTTTGATTCTATCAAGCTGACCCTCAAGACTTTCAGTAGTATCTCCGGTTTCAAGAGGAACCCTGGAGCAGATTTTACTAGCACCTTCAGTAAATTCAGCGACCCTTTTAGTAGCTGAATCAAGCTTCTTTTCAGCTATTTCTTTTTCGCGGCGACGAGATTCGACCTCGTCAATAGCCAAATTCTTCTCCCGTAAGGCTACATTACGAGCTTGATCAGTATTTTTAATCTTATTTTGAGCCTTCACTATTTTTTGTTCGTGATCTTTTATGCGGAGCTTGACTGCCGTATACTCTTGATGCTTTGCCTGTGCTATTTCATTAAGCCTCTCTTTCTCCAAGGCCTGGTTGCCATAGGATTCACCATAAATTCTGACTTTGTCATTCTCATCCTCGAGACATTTCTTTAGAGCATCTAATCGGCCATCCTCTGGAGCAAGATCTTCAAGCTGGGTCCTTAAGTTCTCGATCAAAGTTTCACCTCGTTGTATTTTGATTTTTAACATCTCAATTTTTCTTCTCCGTTGTGTAATTGCATCGAGGCATAACTTGACTTTTCCATGAGCATCGTCTAATTCTTGGTTGAGTGCCTCCAATTCGCGCATAAGCTGACGTAAGGTTTCTCGATGATAAGCAATCTTACTCTCTGTGTCAGATTGCATTCGTGGTAAGCCTTTGGGTGGTTTTATTCCGCTCGTAAAAGGGCTTCCACGAGCTGTAAACCCGAAATAGATTCCATGATTTCTTTGGTTGTCATGAAGGCTGTAAGCCTGCCTTGTATTAGTAGGCTTTGATCCTTCAAACATTATTCTTAGCGCATCTTCTCTGCGTTTAATGAGAAGTGTCTGCTCAATCGCCTGACTAATGATTAAATGTCGTCTTACTAACTCGTTGTCAATATCAAGAACCCTTGCAACAGTCTGAAATTGAGGCTCGGGCTCATTGTTAGAAGTGTCAATTACTTGATTTTTTCCCACTATCATAACAGGACACCAATTTGCCATATTTAGACGTTTTAAATGCCCTGAAATGCGTTGTTGGTCTGGTGTATTTGTGACAATAAAACCATTTAGCTGAATTCCAAGTTGTGTCTCGAGAATATCTCCCCAAACAGCATCTTTCAACTTGATGTGTAGCCCCAACGGGCCAATAGGCGCATCATGAAACCCCTGATCTGCACGGATTAAGCTCAGGAGTTTGTTCATCTTTGAATCGTAACCGGCCATTGGATCACGGCGGCTGTTATTTAACTCATTCAATTGATTCCTAAGTCGTTGAATCTCGGCTTTTTTTGCCTGATTCAAGCTATCAATCCTTGACAAATCTATTTTTGCTTCATTATGGTCTTGTTCGAGCTGAGAAGCCCCTTGAAGAGTCTCAACATGATCGGCTTTGACCTGTTGGAGGCTTTTTTCGGCTTCATTGATCTCAGCTTGTTTCCTGGCATGAGACCCACCGTTAGCCTCTTCGATGAGCTTTTTCTCTGCGTCAATCTCAGCCTGGCGCTTACTAACATCTTCTCTTGCTTCCGCTAGCTCAGCCCTAATTTTGCTCTGCTCTGAATGTGCTCGTTTCACTTGCAAACTAGCTGCTTCATCCGCAATCTGGGCTTCCCTTTCTGCTTCATAGATTGGTAGTCCTTCAGCTTCCAATTTCTGAAGGTTTTCCTTACAGTTTTCAAGAAGCTCCTCGGCTTTCTGAAAATTTTGATCTTGGTATTCGATGGTGCGCTCGCCCTCGTCGATTTTTTCTTGTAACTGCAAAACTATCCGTTTTCTTTCACTCATGACCGTTTCTTGATCAACAACTTGCGCCCAGGCATATTTTTTAGATAACATGCTGGCAGTCTTCCGCATACCATCGTGTTGCCTGGCAACCTCAGCTTTTTGCCGTGCCTCATTGGCATCTTTTTCTAATTCAGAGATATCATCTTTAGATTCTTCTAGTTTTGCCTCAATCGAATCGCAAGTATCAAAGATTAAGCTATAGTCATTATTTAGTGCTTCTAATTGCACACCCTCTGCAAAAAATTTATACTTCTCTGTAGGCGTTGACTGATGAAGGAATGATTTAGCTTTATCTTGTGTAAGAACATTCATAGGATTATCAACCTGTAGTTGATAGAATTCAACAATGTCTTCTACATCTCCCCTCTTTGATGATACAAGATGTCCATTGGCAGCTTTCAATTTAAACTGACTTCCACCAGACTTTGAAAAATGTCGCTCAACGATAATTGACGCGCCATAATGTTCCGGCTGATAAGCATCACTACCTTCGTTCTTTAATTTAACAATCAGAATAGCCTTTTCTTGACCCCCTTTAATAAGACTTTTGAGGTTGGCTCCTCTATTCGTGTTTGAAGCTTTCCCACCTAAGCATAGGGTAATTGCTGTTAATACAGCACTCTTTCCACTCCCATTCATACCCACAACGAAGTTTATCAGAGGTCCAACCTTGACATGAAGCCGCGAATGACACATAAAGTTGATGCATGTAATTTCTTGAATAATAGCATTATTTGCTGCGTGATTATCTCCAATTTGCCCTTTACGTTTTAAAAAAGCCTGGGTTGCTTTACGATCATCAAGCTCTGGATTTGCGAGATGCTTGAAACCATCATCTCGAATTAACTCGTATTGCGTGGAAGCAGGTTGCGCAGAGCCATTAGTTTCTTGCGGATCTTGCTCGGAATCACCGTATAATGCTTCAACATTTGGATGCTTGATTCGTGAACTTGAATGCGGACTGTCTTGACTTTTTAGAATACGCGGCAGCTTTCGACGCTGTTGTAGGTTACTATGTGGTGATTTTGTAGTTAAAGCAGACTCAACTCACATCTTCGCCATTTGTAAAGCTTCCAGATGGCTCAGTTGATATATTTTCTCCTTGTGCTTGTCCCCTTGTTCTTTTGGAAACCATTTCGCACTTGACATGTATGTTCGCGTCTTTCGACGCGATTGATAAATACTCTAGCACGACGCGTTATTATATTTACGATCTGATCTGAATTACTTAATATAAACTGCCATAGTTAGTGTTACCGAGCGATTAGATACATCAAATGTCAATTTCATACTACTCTAGAACTTCAGTATCTAATGAAATTGGTCATCCAGTGTTTGTGCGTGAACTCATTAACTGTTCAAACGGGGCAAGACCCTCAACGCCTATGGGCAAAAAATCAAACATAACAACAATCTCATTTTTTAATAATTTATAAGGCTGTTAAGATATAATCAGCAGTATTTTGTGGTCAAAAATTAAGTAGGGATTTTAAAAGTTTTATTCTATTCTATTCATGATCTGTACCAAAATCAGGTGCCTATTCTACCTGCGGCTTGGAGAGCTATCTTAAATTTAGGTAACAAATCTGACAGATCCTCCAAACCAACACTAATCCGAATTAGATCCTCAGGAACACCAAATTTTGCTGCCCAATCTAGTTCAAAATAATGTGCCAACAAAACATATGGAGATACCAACGTGAAATTGGTACCCAAACTCGGCCCCTTAGCAGTCTCAATTCGATCGTAAAATGCTATAGCTTGCTCTTTTTGATGGAATACGAAGGAAATAAGACCGCCATATCCACCGGTTGGTCTGCGACAAGCATCATAGTTATTCTTTGAAGTATTGTACTTAGGATAATGGACATCTTTGACGAATGGGCTTTCCAACAGAACCTTACAGATGGCTTCAGCGTTCTTGTTAATTTTTCTACTTCGCACAACAAAATCTCGACTATTGCGCTCCATGAATATAGCATCCTCTGGCCAATAGTTATCTTCATATTTACCGTTGTCGGCTATTTTTTTAAGATGATGATAATAGTGGCCATTAGGATTGAGGAGAGATGCCCCGCCGAGAACGTTGCATTCACCCGAAAAAATTTTGGACAAACTGCTCACCACGACGTCCACGTATGGTAGGACATCTACATTGGTATAGTTGCCGATTGTCTCGTCAATTACGACCGCAAAATCGTAAAAATCGGCGAGCCTCCGAATACGCAAGAGATCGGGAGCCGTAAGTAAAGGATTTCCCGGAAATTCGCAGAACAGTGCGAGATATTTCTCGCCAGCCCTTAACCTTTTCTCAAGATCTTTAAGTTCTTCCAATGAACCATGTCCATAGAAGAGACAGCCAGGTCCGAATTTTTCCAAGACCTTCAAAGTATCGACATAAGGGAATCCAAAGTATATACTTTTCATGGTACCTCGAGCCTGCATTAGCATTTTGTGCGTGTTGAAAATTGAATTCATTCCGCAAGGCCAAAGGTAGACATCATTCTCCGTGAGTGTAGCGCCCCTGGAACCATTCCTTGATATGTTTAGTTCTCTTGTTCCCGAATATTCATTTTTGTCAATCGATAACCCAGCTATTCGGCGACGAATAGCTGACTTCGCAATGTCAGCGAATGATAAATCAAGGTTACGTCCAAATCTCTCCTCTAAGAACTGAGACTCTTCTTGGGCCTCAGAACCGATAATAGAAGCTATCTCATTTGGTTCATCAGGACTAGATTCTTGTTTTGAAAAGGTCTTAACACCTGAATTTTCTCGGACGCCCTTTTGATAACGACGCGGACCCGTACAAATCCCACGGGCTCCTGTGGGACTAGAAATTGAGTCTTCACCTTGTTCTACTATAATACCCTCTCTGAAGAGATTATGGCAGAATTCGGCTTTTCTGCTAGATACACCTTCACCTGTGTGTTGCCAATATTTCTTTGCAGTTGGAAAGGCTTCTGCCGGAAAGAAAACCGCAGAAATGGAGGGTGACAAGCGTTTTAGTGCCTCTAACTTTGTTTTGCTATGGTCAAGTACAAAGTCTAATTGTTGGAAGTGATCCGGTGGAACCACACTTTTAACTGATTGCAAATATTCCAGGCATCTTTTTGCAGCCCTTGATGAAGGAAGTAATAGTGCGTGCGAGTGATACGATTTACCATACTTTTCAAGCAGTTCTTTGGAAAAAGCAGTAATTGATCTATGGATAAAGAATCTATATTATAGTTATTAGTAGCATTTCTTTACAAATATGGACTGTCGGATTTACACACCGTGGGTAACCCGTGCTTAACTTATCGATAACTCGTGCTTTTCCTTCCTCATAGTCGATATTGTCTTGCCACGTTGGGATAGAAACACTGACTGCCTGTTAGAACGTTAGATGCATGTTTGAAGAGGCCATAACCTGACCTACATGAAGTGTAGATGGCGGAATAGACTCTCCTAATTCCATGGCGTAGTAATTTCTCAAACAAGCAGAATAATTTATTTCAATCTGAGAAGAGGTAAGATTCTACCCCGAATTGTAGATCCGGTCCTTCGTATAGAAAGACGTATTGAAAGGCTGAGGGCGATGGACAGGGGGATGTCACTTTGTAAATAAAGTACTGATAAGTGTGGGAGGGTACAATTGATCACTTGGACAGAATATGATGATTGAATAATAGCGTATTGTAGACCTGGAGGTATATTGAGAGTGTACAGACCCTATTTAGACACAGGAGTTTATATCCTTGTTCTTCTACATTTTGTTGTTTGTTCAAGTATTTAAAGTTCTTTGCATCGCGGAGCTGAAGCTCGGACCCGCAGTGCCTACTAAACTATCTAGAGCGATGGATGACAGAGCTCACTACCCCGGTGGCTTAGTTCTTTTTTTCTTGCATAAAATTTTTATTTTTTAAAATCATTTATTAGGTATTCAGCTATCCAGCTATGACACATGACCGGTGCTATGTAAACATGTTATATGACTCTTTTGACGCTAGAGAAACCCATAATCCGGATTTCATTCTCAAATATCGCTAAAAGGTATGTTCGCTTACACACACAGTCGACCCTCCTCCGTAAGTACCCACCAAAGAGAAATTCAAAACCTTGGATTATCCAAACATGCCTTCATCATCTATGCATACTAGCGCCGCGAGACATGTATTAGTTTTGCCGGATTCGATCCGGCAAACTCCTGTCTAAATTGGGATAAGTGTCCTAGCTATCTAGACCTTAGTTGAGAGACCGACCCAGATGATGTATCAACGCACCATCCAACCATAGCAGTGCTTATAGTGTCGCTTTCAGTCTTAGAACAGAAGTTTTGGCGCGTACAGAGCTTAATTCTTAAAACTTGTTGTCAAAATTCCAAATTTCACGCCCGTCAAGATTATAACAATCCTTTACTTCATCTTGTGAATTTGTCCTGATCCCTCTCACGTCCATCCCAAGAACTGTCTCCCAGATTTGTGCGCCACGCTTTGATCCCTCCGACGGGTGTAATTGTCGGCGTGAGCGTGTATTTGGTGACCAGCTGAGGTCAGACAAAGTCGACAAGAGATGTGGTCATTGGAATCAGGATGTACTGAACTGTACATGTAGAATTTATGAGGCTTAGTCATGATTCGATCTCTTTGGGAGTGAAAAATTGATGTGGTTGAGTTCTTTGAATCATTGCCTCGTGGGCCAACTTGCTCGGTATTGCGAAATTTGACTGAACTCGGCTCTAGTAGAATATTTCAATCCCAAGTTCGTAGCGGACACCGCGAACAGGTGTTCAGTCTTGCCCTCCGAAACTAATTCTTGCTGTCGTAGAGGTAGACTCTGAGCGGTTGTATTCCCTTTCGCGCATTCAGAAACATGAGCAGAGTTGCTTCTGTCAGTTAACTAGGCGGTTTTCTGCTCTGCTGCCTATTCTCTGATCGAAGCGTTCCTTCTTTGAGGACTTGTTCGCGGATTACTGATAGCTGGTCTCTATTAAGTGGCACGATTTGGCCGCTGACTTATGTCGGCCGGAAAATGTTAAAGCTCGACATCGAGGTGTGGCCTGTAGCAGTCAACGCAATTCAGGATGAACTACTTGCATTCAGAACCCTTATGCTCGATTAATCAGTAGCCGACATTTTCTCTCTCGTCAATAGATAACTGTGAGCCAATATCCCCGACATCAGTTGCATAGAGCAGTTTTTAGCTTGAGCTGAAGCTTCAAACAAAGTTCACTTTCATTGAATCAGTCTCTCTATGTGACAGTTTGTAAGCCGATAGAGTATCTGTAGTCTATACTATTCAGCACAGGCATAATGGTAACACCAACGCTAAGTCCTACTGGTAATCAAAGTCTGGCACATCCAGTGAACGAATCATTTTTAGTATTTATCTTTTTTTTGCATCAGATTTTAATTGCGTATGCAGCTAACTAGCTATGACACAATATCGGAGAAAATGTACAGAATAGATGACTCAATTTACAATAAGTGCACTTATGCCTCAGATTTCATTTGCAAGTACCACTGCGAAGTTATGGCGGCTTTTTCTTCACCCCAAGTCAACCCTCATCCGTGAATACCCACCCAGGGTGTAAGGGTTTAATGAATTCAGATGTACTTGAAAGACATTAACTCGTTAGGAATTAATAACTTCTTCCTTGGGAAGACAATCTACCACGTACTCTCCCATCCGTTATAAGCTCTGCGTAGACTAGTCTTATCTCCCTCCATTGGCCCCCTGAGAATCATCCTTTCTCCCTGGCACGACTCTTCTCCTGTATCATACTCCCCATCTGGTATGTACCCCCTCGGAGACGGAGTGGTCCTAGTGACCAGTCCCAATCCGGGCAAAGCCCGTCACACAGGGGAACGTCTCAAAAACCCTGGGTTATCCAGACATGCCTTCATCATCCTCTGAATTTCCTCTGCGCGAAATATAGTCTTCGGTGTCTCCTTCCCAAGTGGAGTAGGTGCCTAGGCTACTCAAACTATACCAGAGAACACCACCAGGAGGCGGACTACGGCACCTTCCATCGTTTGCGTGTTGTTATAGTGTCCGCTGCACTCTCGCATGCGAAGTCTTGGCGCGCACAAAGCTTAATTCGTAAAACTCCTAGCCCAAATTCAAAATTACACGCCCATCGAGATTATATCCATCCTCTGTATCATCTTGAAACTTGTCCTGATCCCTCTCACGTCCATCCCAAAGGACTGTCCCCCAGATTTGTGCGCCACGCTTTGCTTCCTCCGTCGGGTGTAAATATCGGCGTGGGCGTGTATTTGGCGGCTAGCTGAGGCCAGAGATTAGTTGATGAGAGGTGTGGTCATTGGAACGAGGATGTACTTGGTCGTTCTTGTAGACTTGATGAGACTTGGGTAGGAGTCGAACTCGTTGGGAGCGAAAATTTGACGTGGCGGAGAAATTTGAATTATTGCCTCGTGGGCCAACTTAATCGGTATTGCGAAATTTGACTGAACTTGGCTCTGGGAGAATATTTCACTGCCAGGTTCGTAGAGGGCACCGGGTACAGGTGTCAGTCTTGCCCTCCTAGTATTTATCTTACACCTTGGTAAAAGCGGCTCGCCTAAAAGATAACTGCTAGTATTCAAACTAGCTAGATCATGTGTATGTAAGACCTTGGATGTAGCAAAGAGTTTTATACCACAGTTAATAGGTTACCTTTTGTACGCAAAATTATGTTAGCATAAGTCTGGATCCAGTCAAAAAGCGAAAGCACGATCTCCGGGTATGCAAGCCAGACTATTGATGATGCTCAGGGGCCTTATTGGGGGTAGGAGTAGATATGATAGAGCTACGATTCCTTCGTAGCACGGAGACATCAATCATTCATTCTTGTGTTCGCTCTAACCTTTTGACTATTTACGTGACATTCAGACGAAACCCTCTCTAAGTTTTACACCATTCGACATACAAAAGCCCAAGCTCTATATATTGAAGATGTAACACTTTACGAGTGCTGCCAAGGTAAGAACTCCAGGCGGATTATATGTCAGAAGGTTTAGGGATGATCAATAATAAGTCAATGTGAAATACTGATAATCCAATTTTCAGCACTACAAGGTTTTAAGGACTAGAAAACGCTTATTGTACACACATCTAGAGTATTGTCGGGGGATTAATGATCGTGGACACAAAGTGTATGATGAAAATAATTGCATCGGATGTAATAAGTCTGTAAGAATGGTGTTGACTTACATATAACTTGGGTTTATAGGAGAAATATGGATCCGAGCGCCTTTGCTAATGATCTACAACTTTATCTAAGTGCATGTTTCAACTGCCAAATACGAATGATTGCCACTTGGTATAACTCAACTCCGCTTCTACGCTTTTGTTTCGTCCCCCTCACAGGTAGCTAGACTCTCGCCGAATTCTCCCAAAATAGTATCACGGAAAGTTCCGCTTATTTTCGCTGAACCTAGTTGTTGGTTAATTCCAAATTTTACGTCAAGTATGGTTCAAGAGCTGTGCAGCTCGTCCGTAAGCTCAATATGTATATTTACATAACTGCCCCCTAAATATCAGACAACTTACTCACCTAAAGTACATAAGCCCTCTAATCACATAGGCGGGGTCTAATTTCGTATACTTGATGGTTGTAAGCGAGCTATCGTTTAACCAAGGGAAGATTTATTTTCGATAAATATTTCATATGTCATTAGCTCTTAAACTTTACGCCTTACAGGAGTATTCCGGACGACAGAAATGAAACCATAACAATCTGTATCTATAGAAAAATCTAGATCTCTTGAGCTCCATGTGACGACTGGTATCCCTAAGATACACCAGAAGTAAACCAGCTTATGAACCAATATTTACGTCTTTAGGTTCTATTCTCATGGTACCAGTTTAGTTCTGCGCCAAATTTTACAAATCTGGGCAGATATTGTTATAGTATGGTAAAGCTATGGCTAAAGCTACATCGTACGTCTTATATTTTCACATAACCTTGGATCTTATCTCACGTTTAGTTTGATTGGAGAGTAATATTTATACGGGATCCATATTTCCGAAAGATTTTGGCCTGCCTGAAAGTCGATTTGTGTGTGTATTTTGACATCATATGCTTACTTGAAATGTATTTATCCACTTCGGCATATATGGTCTACTTATAATACAGCTGGCGGGCTCAGCCTGCTACTATTCTTTTTAGTCATAACTTTGGTAATTGCATGTCTGATGACCACTCCTGCCTTTTCAGTCTCTTTTTTGGTCAGACCGGTAGTGATGCAGACCTTTAGGGCCGGTTGTATCTTCCAGTCAGAATCTTTAGAGTTATTCCTGGGATTAAGAGGCATGGTTTTCGTACGAGTGATTAATACTCCGCTAGTCATTGACTTGGAAATGTACTGGTCAGCTAAGTACAGAAAAAATTTGGGTAGATGCTTACCTCTTCAATACACTCTTGTAAAATTCGGTCCTGTTCCTCAACTCCTAATCGCCGTGAGTTGACAATATCAGGTTTAATGACGAGAAAAACTATGGGGTTATCAATGTAGCTTGCGCATTGTACCCAGTCGCTGCGTGGATCAAGTTGAGCACGCATAGCCTTGATGTTTTCTCGGCATTGTGAAAGAATCTCTGGATTCGTCTGAAGCATATTCAACGTCTCAGTAGCAGTTGTGGCCAAAATAGCGGGCAATGCAGCTGAGAAGGTATACGATGCGGCAGAGATGCGTTGATGTTCTACCACATCTGTTGAGCCTGCGCAGAATCCACCACCTGCACAGAGTGGCCCAGCAAGCGACCCTATCAACATATCTATTTGAGAAGCATCAACACTTTGGGATTCTGTTAAGCCACGTCCAGTCCTTCCTACAACGCCGAAAGACCATGTCTCGTCGAGCATCAAACGAAATTTATATCGTAGCTTAAGTTCAATCTAAAAAAATGTTAAGACCCTTGTTACATTTGCGAAATAAATTCACCTTACAAGTTTTGGAAGATCTACACAGTCTCCTATGATTTCTGATAAGCCTTCGGTGACAATAAACCTTCGAGTGAGCGGTTTTTTCGCCTGCTCTTTTACAACTTTTTGGAGAACTCTCTCTAAATCTTCCATGTTGTTGTGTTCGTAATAACGTATCGTACTACGACTAATCTGAAGACCTTTTCGAATAGCATAATTGACAGCACGGTCAGCAACGATTGTGTCTCCCCTCTTACAAAAGGCAGGTATAACACTTGAAATTGTCGAGAAGGCTTGAGCATAGACAATACAGCCCTGAGTCCCCAAACAGGTCGCAATTTCAGCTTCAGTTTTCATGTGAACGTCTTGGGTACCGTAGAATTGGGGAGGCCCACAAGGTCCAACTCCATATGTTCTTAAAGTCTGTATAGCCTTTTCCTTGATAATTTCGTTACTAACAAAGTTATAGAAGTTGTATGAAGCAAGGTTTATAACTGTGCGACCATTCTGGAGCTTGACACGGGGTCCTGTTGGTCTAGGCCACAAACTATTAGCAAAGTCTATATAGGTGCCATGACAACCAACCCAACAATAACTGGCAGTCTATCGCTCTCAGCTTCTTCCAAAGGAGTTTGAGGGGCAACAATAGGCTCAGGAATCCATTCTTCGACCAGATCGTCGATTTCCTATTTGAGGTAGATCTGAGTATTGGATTTTGGTCCAAATCCACGCAAATGTACACACCTCTTCAGTTAACTTAACAAAGTTGCCATTATGTGTCGGATATGATGGAGCGAGTAGATATCGTACAAAAAATATAACTAGAATCAGCTCAATTGCTGATCTGACTGGATCATGTTGATAGCTGGATTGAATGTAGCGTATCAGAATTGCTGAACCAGGGACTTTTTGGAATGTTGTAGTTATGTCATTAACACATCGAGCTAGAAACTGCTGAGCATCTTGCAAATCCATATTTACAACATTAATCCAACCGTAGTCGATGCGCCATTTTGGTTTACTATATGATGGGTGGTTCGGTGACTAAGCTAGCCGCATCTCCCTATATTTGGACGCGCTCGCGTCGCGTAATTCATCCTGTAGTGATTTACAGCGGGCCTCAAGGGGTATCAATTTAAAATGATTAAGGAAGGGAGGGGGGTGGTTATTGCACTGCTTGAGCCTTAGACTATCTAACACATTGGGCCATTTTCTGACCCAGGCCACACCATGAACAGTGCTCCTTGCCTTTTTAATTAATTGTGAGATCTTTTTGTTATTTTGTATAAGATTTTAATTGCACATGCAGCTATCCAGCTATGACAAAATATCAGAGAAAATGTACACAAAAGATGATTTAATATACAAGAAGAGCACTCATGCCTAGGATTTCATTTGCAAGTACCACTGCGAAGTTATGGGCTTGTGAGATCATCGATACATCGCCCGTGATGAATAGCCATTCAGCTCAGTGTTTCCCAGTGAAATTCAGCCCCCTTTTCCACTGAACCCTCTAACCCCCCCCAAAAAAAGGTGGCAGTGGAAACTGCGTGCGCGGGAAAAAGTCTCGAAAAACCGGCAGCCCCAGCCAGGCGAGGCCTGGACACCGGCACCACATTATGTGCGCATGTTCATCTATATCTCCCTTCTTTGTAACAATCGAGGCCGACTTGATCCGATCCACCATCCCCGTATCGGGTGCTGGGTACGCTCCAGAAACTCGTCGGATGGTTTCTCCTTCACGATCAAGGGTGGGTGACGAAAAGAGTTTCGACCCTAACATCTGATCCGATTGTGGTTAGCTTCATGATAATGGTGATAGGGGGATGTGTTGAGGGATGAAGACGATACAGACTGCAAAGCGAAAGCGAATGAAAATCCTCATCCAAGTGATGACTTTGTTACTTAATCTGGGCTCTGCAGACTCTGGAGTGTGAGATGGATATTTGTAGGGGATACCACTGACAGGTGTTGAGAATAGTGCTCCTTTAAAAGGAGTAGCACAGGGATGTTTGTGTTTATTTCACGAATTTTAACAAAGTTTATCGAACAACACCTCCAATGGAACTGTATTTTCGCAGGAGTTTTCTCAAGACAATGCCGATAGCTTGATTTCAAAGTACTTCTCCTCACGCCAACTTCAGTAATCTTGGACAATTTCAATATCTCAGTGATCCGCACACACTTCCGAGGGAGCGGCGTATCCTTTTGAATATTTTTCAAGCTGGGGAAAAGCCTTGCAACTAATGGGCGTGATAGTATGTCAGGGAACCTAAATATATAGATTTTAGTTGCTCTATGCTGGCTTTTACTTTGCGACGAAAGTCATTGACTATTTGGGAGGCTAAAATTGAGCGTCTGTCAGCAGAGTCTCCTACTTATCACCAGCTCTCACTGCAAAGTCTGCAGAACCAAGATTGAGTGACACCTTTCACCTCACTTCAAGGCGGTGTCTCCAATTCTTTCGCGATCTGTATCGTCTTAATCTCTTAGCACGTCTCCCTAGCGCCCTTATCATTTATCTAAACACCATTAGATCAGATGGTAGGTCCGAAGCTAAACATCATCCACTTACCATTGTTAGTCATTGAGTAGCAATTTGATGAGTTTTCGTCGCCCTTTGCTTTTTGATCCATTATGCGCTTGGATATGTCTACACATACCAGTAAAGTCTCGATTCCTATTTTTGTATAGGACTGGCTCAGAAGCGTGCTTGGATTGATGTCCTAGAAACATTTATTGCGCTGGTCCTCACGTACCGGTTAGCCCAGTCTATACAAAACTACTTGACGTGTTGGCGCTTACATAGACCCAACATAGCAAATGAAACCCAGGATCTTATTATCCAGCGCTCGAAGTTTGATTTTACATGAATATCGGCCTCCCGTTGTCTCTCATGATTTACAGATATAATTCAATGAAGAATATAAACCAACGTAGTAACCTAGTATTGGCCTTGGCCGTCCCCAGTACCGTTACAGGAGCTCACGTGCGGTGTGCGAGCACGACTTATAATATTACAAATAAATAAATCTCTAACACGACATATACTTGCTCGTTGACCACAAAAACCTAAATTAAAAAAAAAAGTCACGTTGGCTCAAACATACTGATACAACATATCTTACTTAAATTCCCGACCTTTGATCTTTACAGGAAGACAAGATGCCCCACAGAAGGCGCTAAAACCCTGCGATACTTGTATCTCCCATTCGAGCTGCCTCGGGCGCCGCAAAACGTGCGAGGCTTCGTCAATCGCTCCCTACTATCCAGGAGGAAGTGTGCCTAATAGACCCAGCTATGATAGAATAACGCGAAGCTGAACCCATCGACATGGAGTCAGAAGACGAGCTCATGGACCCTGGATTGGAAACTGAATGTCCCCCCAACCCTCTCTTTGAAAACCTTTCCCTCCCACAAACGCCTTCTCCCGAACTAGCAATTGCCTTCAATAGCCTCCCCCAAAAAATATAATGAAAAGAAATCCCAGGTAGGGTCTTTCCAGCCCCATTCACGCGTCCATAAAGGACAATGCCGCAAAAGAGAAGAAACCTACCTCAACTCTTCCTCCATCTGGCGCGCGTACAACTTCGCGGATTATCGAACTCCCCTCGGCAGCTATGACAAATGACATTGCAGCTTCATTGTTGGCCTGGCAAAATGCTGGAGCCCGACACCTACGAGCCCTTCCGCCAACAACGGTAGCGGATCTTAAGGCTATCGTGACATGAAGCGCAGCTCGAGTCATTGCAGGCCTCCCTGTCTTCGAGCAGTCTCAAACTGCTCTGAATATTAAAGTCAGTGCACAGCTAGCCCCACAATCAGAACCGCCCGCAAGTTCTACTTACGCAAATGCTGCGAAGAAAAACTTGTCCGTACCTGTACACCCTCCAAAGGCTACGCCCAGGGTTACCAGTTCAAAGAAAAAACATAGGCCGGACTCTAGAGTTATGATACGCCTAGCGCTCGACCACCCTCTGTGATCCCAAGATTCTCTTCTGGTCCGTACAAAGCTAGGATGCTTTCTCAAAAAACCGGAAAAAATCAAGGACATCAGGTCGGTTCCTTCTGGAATAGCTCTCGTGGCTCCCTCATCTGATCAAATTCCCGATCTCATGCAAGCAGCCATTGCCTTACAAGCCGACACAGGAGTTGTGCCGATCGAAAGACAGGAAAAACGAGAGAGTTTCCTCCTCAGTCCAGTCCCCAAATACGGGTACAACGCTTCCGGACTCCCTAAAGCTCTCTCTGATTCCGACATCCAGGAAGAGCTAGCAGCGGCAAAAATCAACATAAAATCGATTTTTTCCACTAGCTGGACACGTAATTCTCTTGCATCCCCTGAATGGGAAGGTACTCCACGACCAGTAGTTGCAAAACTAGCTGCAGTTAAACTCCCATCCAGCGTCCGCCTATTTGCTCGGTGCGCCAAAACTCGACCGGCTGACAATTGCCCACGCCTCCAAGTCTGTCAACGCTGCCATGGGTTTCAAAACATCAATGCCTGCACCCGGAGAGCTCGATGCGGACTTTGTGCGTCAGACTCACACAACGGCCCATATCTGATACCCATAAATTGTCTTAATTGTGCTAGCCAGCACGTGACCACATCCACTGGATGCCCGGCGAGATCCTTCCAAGCTAACGGAGTGCCCATGTAGAATCCCTACTGATCTGGTCTTTCAAGAAAGGCCTGTCCCTTCTGAACCCATATGGAATCCCAACACATGACGCAGGAGGGGTACTGGATCTCTGCTTTGTGCAATCCAGATCTCACCCCTCTTGCAAAATCCGCCAAGATCTCGATGCAGGCGCAGACCATAGAACTCTTGTAACGCTTATTCCAGATGACGGCCCTGATACTCCCGCTCTCGGCCGGCTTCAATACGCTGCCTGCAACTGGGAAGCCTTCCGGCAAAACCTTTCTGACCAACTCACAACCCCGCCCTCAGCAAACCTAAGTGAGGAAGCATCGTTCCTCGTTGATGCACTATCTGGTGCGTTACAAGCAGCCTGCCCTAGATCACGGGCAAAGTCAAGGAGTACCCCACGGTGGAACGCTAAATGCGCTGAAGCTCATCGAATTTTTTGCCGCGCTAGACGTCTCGGTTCAAACGCCATAGAGGAACGTCGGGGCTTCGGCAAGACTGTCAGGAAAACCAAACAAGAGTACTGGCGTCAAAAGATAGAGATGATATCCAATTTAACTGAGGCTTACCAGGTCACCAGGTGGTACAAAAAACAATCTCTGTTTCAGACCCCCCCCCTTGTCGGACCAAGTGGGCATGCAATAACACCTGAAGCAAAATCGGAGCTCCTCAAAGACATACTTCTAAGTCGACACCTAGATCATGATGACCTCCCTCTAGATATACCTACTGTGCCTAGAAAAAATATACAGTGGCCCTCACTCACAGACGAGGAAATATACCGCTCATGCTGTCAAGTAACCTGCTCGGCACCCGGAATAGATGAAATCACAACGGATTCCCTCAAGAAAGCGTGGCCTGTAATAGGCTATCGGATCGCAGCCCTTTTTCGTCAATGTATCCAGTCGGGACTTCACCCACCTGTCTTCAAAAAGGCCAACATAATTATTTTACCAAAGATGGGAAACCGCAATCTCTCCCTACCCAAATCATATAAGCGAATCGCGCTTCTTTCTTGCCTCGGAAAAGGATTAGAAAGGCTTATTGCCCGAAGACTCGCCTACCTAGCCCTCAAGCACCACATTCTCTCGCAGGATCAATGTAGTGCAGTGCTCCGCCGCGCGGCGACAGATCTCACAATAGCTTTGGCCTGCGATATTCAAATGGCATGGGCCAAAAAGAAGGTTGCAGGAGTTGTTACCGTGGACATAAAAGGTGCCTTCGACGGAATCCAAAAAGGACGCCTCGCTTACCGCCTACGTAGCCAAGGATGGCCACCTAATATTATCCACTTGGTAATCTCTTTTATGGAACAACGTTAGGCCACTTTATCTTTAGATAGCATCAAATCGCCAAGTTTTCAAATCCACTGCGGCCTTCCACAGGGGTCCCCTATATATCCAATCCTATTCCTTCTGGCTATAGAAGGAGCACTCAACCTGTCACGCGGCCGATTTGGCTACGCTGACGACATTGCGCATTTCGCATCTGCACCAGACCTTTCCTCTTGCGCAAAACTGCTCCAGGATCAATTAGATTAAACGTTTACTTGGGGACATAGGAACGGCATGTCTTTTGAGATATCCAAAACCGAGCTACAGTACTTCCACCGTAAATATGGGACGCCAGAAGAGCCAAGTCTTTACATTAATGGCCATGAGATCAGGCCTAACGACCACACCAGGTGGCTCGGAGTTCATTTTGATCGAAACTTGCGATTCAGATACCATGTTAGCCAGGCCTGTAGAAAGGCTCTTAGCATAACAGGTCACTTAAAGAGGATTTCATGTACTACCCGAGGCATTAATCCACACCTTCTCAAACAGGCTCTCCATGGAGTTGCATTTGCCACGCTTTTCTATGGAGCTGAAACATGGTACTCAAAGTCAACACCAAAAGGTATCATCACACGTATCCAATGTAGAATAAATGACGCTGCCCATGCAGTCCTCCCTGTCTACTGTACAACCCCTACTGCAGCCCTTCTCCGAGAGAATGGGTGGGGCCCGGCACTTGCATGGGTTGAGAGAATACACGACCGTCTCGCAGTCAGAGTTGCAGCAGCATACCCAAGGCACCCGCTCCGATGACGCTGGAACTCACCTCGTATGCGTTGGATCCGCCAAAGAACCTCTCCCGAACTTTCCACCGACTCCATTCCGTCACCCTGGGACATCAACGTCAAGTCACACTTACAAACTATAGGCGCTGTAGGCAAAAGAATAGGTCTACAGGAATTCCCAAAGTGGCACACATCACAGTCCCCCTTAAACTTATTTGTTTTCTCAGATGGAGCACTTATCGACATCCAAACCGGAGCTGGGTACGTGATATACCGCGGCTTCTCGCAGGAAGTTGGGCGGGGCTCACTCCCTCTCGGAATTTCTGCTGAGGTTTACGATGCCGAAATTGCCGGAGCAACCGAAGGACTCGCCGCAGCCCTTCGTAACCCCATGTCCCGATACGCCAATAGGGTGTTTGTTTGCCTAGACAACCAGGAGGCTACCCTTCGGCTTCTTGTATGCACCCCCACCCCCTCTAGTTCTCCTCGCATCACTCATTTCAGAGGGCTTGCGAAAGCATGGACTAGAAGAGATCGTTGCCACTTCACAGAAGTCGGCTCAGTCATCATTAGATAGTGCCCTGCACATGTTGGTATTTTGGGAAACGAGGCTGCAGACGTTCTCGCCAAACAGGCCTGCAAACTCCCAGCTTCCTCACTTGCGACGTCAATCTCGAGAGCAAAGAGGGATATCAAAATTAGATACCAAAATTAGGGAACCAGATATTGGACGCTAAACGCCCCCGAAAGATACAAACAGCTTGGAATTAGAGAAAACGTCAGAGACTCACTGGAACTCAGGAGTCTCGACCGGCGAACAATGGGCCTGCTTCTTGCTGCACGGTCAGGGCATGGGGACTTTGCAGACTACCACCGCCGTTTCCAACACCTCGAAGCTCTCTTTACCTACAGCTGCGGACGAGAAAAGTCACCCGACCACTTCTTCTTTTGTCGACTAGGGCGCAGCCGATCACGACTGCAAGGTGGACCTCGAAATCCTAACCCTAGAATCCACTGGGTTCTCAGCTCTCCAGAAGGGGCTATTGCTTTCAGCAAGTAGGTCCATAAGACTAAGTTTTTTGAAGAGACCAATTCTCACTCCTAGCTTTTACACTCGCACCATACGAAGTATTTAGCGGAACTCAATCACGTACTAGTAGCTCTGTCTGTACCGGTGGAAGGTGATTTCTCCTCTCTAGCATGTAGATTTAAATTTTAATTCTGTCTGCAGTATAGTTAACAGAAGACCCAGAGGAATGGTGCTTTTGGTGTATGATTAGATTGGGGCACCTGGCAGGAGGGCCAGGGCCCAGTTAGTTTATGCCGGGATCTTAGGAGCGTCGGCACGTCGGGAAGTTTTTCTAGACTGAACTAACCGGCATATGACCTTGGGAAACGTGTTGAGCGCTGGCACGACGTAAAATAGAAAACAAACAAACAAACAAGCTAACGGAGTATTTGTCCGCCCAGACAAAGAGAGAATGCGGGTAATGCGGCAGGAAGGACATAAGTTCTGGCTAGCTCTCAACCCTCTGCCGCCCGCTCCGGAACCCCCAGCGGGGTCTCCTTCGACACAACCTTCGCGCGCCCCGACTCCAGCTCCTATTTTAACAGTAGGCTCGGCATCTAGATTTGCTCCCCTGATTCCTCTCGAGTCACTTTGAGGAACCGAAACCGGGGTCGAAGAAGACAGAAGACTACAAGTCTCTGCTTCTTCCAGATCAATGTAGGTAGACGTGGCCCTGCTCACGATGCCGCCTTTGAACTTGCCTCCTACTGTGGGGCTGATGTGGTACTAATCCAAGAACCCTGGATTTACACAGACCTAACTCGAAGAATAAAAAAAACTCACCAGAGCTTCCAAGGCTTCTCTCCTCTTCCTAACTAGACAGTCCGTCCTCGAGTAATGACGTATATCCGTAAGGGGCAAGGATTATCTCCCTTTCAATCAGCCATACACTCTCAGGATTTCCTGCGAGTCCGGATTTAACGAAAGAATAAACAAGTCACTGAATGTTGGAATATTTATAACGCCCCAGTCGGAGCAAATGGTACCAGAGAGGGCCTTCAACAATTAATGACTAACACAGGAAATCTGGATATCATTGTGGGGGATTTTAACATCCACCACTCGTCCTGGGATTCAAAAGCTAGGAGTGAAAGTGTGGAAGGCGACTCTCTGCTCTCTTTCATAGGCTCGAGGGGACTCAGACTCTTGAATCACCAGTGAGCTCCTACAAATGACGCTGGCGCTACTCTCGACCTATGTTTTGTCCGGACCAACGAGAGTGCTTCTCGCGAAATTCGACAAGATCTGGAAGTTTGCTCTGATCATAGGACAATCCTCTATCAAGTATTCGATTGTGAAGCCGAGAAACCTATACCAGGTAAGCTCCAATTTGCTGCCTGTAACTGGGAAACATTTCAATACTTCGTGACCAATCAGCTTGCAACACCTCCCTCCCATATCATTGAAGAGGAGGCCGCAACCATTGTCGATATTATCTCAGGAGCTCTCCTCGCTGCCTGTCAAATATCACGCAATAAAGCAACAAAAGTTGGCTGGTGGAGCAAGGAGTGCACTCAAGCTCATTTGAACTTTTGGAGAGCTCGTCGCGCGGGACTATCAGCATCTTCCGAACGACGTGCCTTTGGAAAAGTAGTGAGGAAATGAAAGTGTGCATTCTGGCATGACAGAGTAGAACAAGTCTCCAACCTTAATGAGGCCTACCAAGTCACGCGCTGGCATAAAAGAGAGGCGCACTACAACACCTCTCCCTTAGAGGGACTATCGGACCCGATCTTCCATCCAGCAGAGAAGGCGCAGCTCTTACAGGAAGCACTTCTTAGCCGTCATCATAATCAAGCAGATTTTGATGATGCAATCCCTACAGTGACAAAAAAATCTATTGTATGGCCTCAGCTGACAGATGTAGAGATCTACAACTCGCGCTGCACTGTTCTAATATCTGCTCCTAGGCCTGACAATATTACCGCAACAGTACTTCAGAGCGCCTGGCCAATAATCGGATCCCGAATAATCTCCTTATTCTGCCAATATGATGAGTGGGGGAATACACCCTAGTGCATTTAAGAAGGCTAACGTTGTTATAATACCAAAGTCTGGAAACCGTAACCGAGCTTTCCCATCATCATACCGCCCAATCACTCTTCTGTCGTGCCTTAGCAAGGGATTGAAGAGACTTGTGGCACGTCGTCTTTCATTCCTAGCGCTGAGACATCAGATTCTTTCCCCGGATCAGTGTAGCGCAGTCCCTCGGAGATCAGCTACCGATCTCACCACTGCATTGTCTTGCAATATTCAAGACGCCTGGGCCAAAAAACATGTAGACGGAATGGTTATTGTAGATGTTAAAGGTGCATTTGATGGAATTCAAAAAGGCCGCCTGTGTCACTGCCTTCGGAGTCAAGGATGGCCCTTCAATGTAGTACAATGGGTGTCTTCTTTTATATCCGAGCGAGAAGCCTCAATCACGCTGGATGGAACTATATCTCAGGCGTTTAAGATACACTGCGGACTTCCACAAGGGTCTCCAGCTTCGCCTATTTTATTTCTACTGGCAATTGAAGGTATGCTCCATCTCTCTCCAAAGAGTTTGGGCAATGCAGACGATGTTGAATTTATAGTGTCCGCACCAAATCTCGCCCGCTGCAGAGAGTCACTTCAGTCGCAGTTATATATGACCCTCGCCAGGGGACGTTAGAACAGAATTGCCCTTCAAGTTTCGAAAACGGAACTACAGTACTTTCACCGAAAGCACAGACCTCCACTAGAACCCAGCGTATATGCGGATGGAGTTGGGATCACACCAAACGCCCACACGCGCTGGCTTGGGGTCATCTTCTTTCGGAGCCTCCGATTTAAAGAACATGTCAGACAAGCCTGTGGAAGATCCTTGGCTATTACAAGCCACATTCAAAGTCTTTCGAGAGTCACCCGAGGAATGAGCCCTGAACCTTTGAGACAAGCGCTCCAAGGAGCAGCCTTTGCGACCTCTCTCTACGGAGCTGAGATATGGCAATCCAAAGGAACTCCGAAAAGACTGGTCCTTCAGATTCAAAAACAGATGAACGATGCTGCTCGCGCAGCACTTACTGTATTCTGTATAACACCAATAGCTGTTCTTCTTCGTGAAACAGGTTGGGGGCCCGCAAAATCCTGGCTTGAGCGCATACATGATCGCCACCCCCTTCGCATTGCGGCAGTAGATCCTAGACACCATCTTCGAAGACGGTTGGATTCTTCGAGAATGTGCGGGATACGACGAAGAATTTCCCCAGAGCTCTCAGAAGATAACATCCCTCCCCCATTGGGAAGCCGGACGCGATGAATGTTTGGAAAAATAGGTGCTGTTGGCTGAACAGCGGGAGTCGATTCATTCACTCAATGGTACGCCCGACAATCCATGATGGACCTTTTTATTTTCTCCGACGGCGCCCTAATAGAGAATCAAGCAAGAGCCAGACACTCAATTCGACGCGGCGCAACCCATGAGATTGCCTGCGGAATCATCCCTCTAGGCGCTTCAGCAGAAGTATACGACGCAGAAATATCTGGAGCAACAGAGGGTCTAGCAGCTGCCCTCCTCAATCCCATGGCCTTTTACGCAACCAACGTAACTATCTACCTAGATAACCAAGAAGTGGCTCTTCGACTCCGCTTGTTCACACCAACTGCAACAAGCTCTCGCCACATTGCAAAATTTCGGCAGCTAGCAGCTAGTTGGACAAACAGGACACGGGCATCCTGTACTAGAGCAGGAGCAGTCAGTAATAGATGGTGCCCCGGATATTCTGGAATCCCTGGAAATGAAGCAGCTGGTGTTCTAGCGAAGTCAGCGTGTCTAATGACTGCATCACTCCTACCTCTATCCATAGCACGAGCAAAAACAGAAATTTCTCGGTTGTACAACTCTACCACCAGTGCCTACTGGGTTCAGGAAGGCCCCACCAGATACAAGGAACTCGTAATTGGCCCTAGCCTAGGAATAACGCCAGAACTGAAAGGTTTAACCCGACATGCACTTGGGGCGTTAATTGCGGCTCGTTCGGGACACGGAGATTTCGTCCAATATCATCGTCGTTTTGCACACGAAGATGCCCTAATGACTTGCTCCTCTGGCGAGGAAAAGAGCCCAGATCACTTCTTCTACTGCAGTAAAGGCAATAACCGTGCCTGTCTTTGCGGTGGATCTCGACACCTCCACTCTGGCATCAGATGGATTCTGGGCACGCTTAAAGGCGCCCTCACCTTCGAAAAATGGGTCGAGCAGACAAAGTTCTACGACGAAGTCCAACGAGCCCACTAGATCCCCCCTGGGAATGAAGGGATTTTGTGGTGAGCTTATGTTGGATAAAAGGACCCACAATCTCTTCTTTCTTAGAGTTATTTTAATTCATTGTATAGCCTCTGAGCATAATCACAAACTACTTGTAAATCAGATGTAAAGTTCCTGGTTAAGGGAAGTTTGCTACATTTAAATTGGAAAGCAGGGTGGCGGACAACTGGTCAAACTTTTTGGTAACTTCTAGGCGCTGTAGGGTGCGCTAGAGCGTCGGGTAGTTCTGTAGGTACTGGGCCATCTAGCATTTGACAGTAGTCACGAGCTATGGACAGGCTCGACGTTAAATTTAATGATCATAATCATATATTTATAAGACTCGATAGAAGTCAACTTTCCTCTTTGTAGACAATCTCAATCACCAGATTAGACCTCGTTAATCAATCTTATGGCCTTCATCCTGACAATGCCTTATTTAGTTATAACCCGAGTTTATCCAGTCAATTTATCTGTAAGTCTTCCAGTGCACGGCTTGGCTGGATTAAGGAGTTGTGTGAAGGATAACTTGTGCATAAACCCATTCGCTACGCGCGATATTGAGTAAATAATCATGCAGTCTTCGTGTTTCTTCTGTTTTGATACAGGATGAAATTCAATTTACGACACACTTTGGCGAGTAGCTAATGTGTTCAGTCCAATCGCACCTTTTACATCTTTCGAATAAAGGCAAATGGAGTCGGCTAGAATCATTTCAAATGATATGCTCTATTCTATCACATTGCGTGAGCTTCCACAAAAAATCGTATAAGTTAGGAACGAAACTCAAGTTGAAATGTAAAATCAAAAAAGTCAGATGATTTTTCCCTGTTCGTGTCGCGGATCCCGCGCTCCTTAAAGATTTCTTTTCCTGTCACATCTTCTAGGTATCATTTTGTTCGTGTTGCCGGACTATTTAAGTAGGATTGGATCTGTCTATGGAAATGGATGATGATTCTTGATTTCTTCCACTCTGCTATAAAGAAATATATCGAAAGTTGCCGCTTAGGCTCATAGTATCCCAATTGAGGGGAGGACAAGACTGAACACCTGTACGTGCTGTCCTCTACGAACCTGGCAGTGAAATATTCTCCCAGAGCCAAGTTCAGTTAAATTTCGTAATACCGAACAAGTTGGCCCACGAGGCAATAATTCAAAATTCTCCGCCATGTCGAATTTTCGCTCCCAACGAGATTGACTCCTACCTTAGTCTCATCGAGTTTACAAGTACGACTTGGTACATCCTCGTTTCAATGACCAAACCTTTCATCAACTTTTCTTTGGCCACAGCTAGCCACCAAATGCACGCCCACACCGATATTTATACCCGGCGGAGGAAACAAAGCGTGGCGCACAAATCTGGGAGACAATTTTTTTGGATGGATTTGAGAGTGATTAAGACAAGTTTACAAGATGACACAGAGGATGTATACAGTCTCGACGGGCGTCAAATTTTGAATTTTGGCAAGACGTTTTACGAATTGAGCTTTGTGTCCGCGCTAATATTTCGATTGCGAGAATGCAACCGACACTATAAAAACAAGCCAACGATGGAAGGTGCAGTGGTCCGCCTCCTGGTGGTGTTCTCCGGTATGGTTTGAGTAGCCTGGGCACCTACCCCACTTGGGAAGGAGACGCCTAAGACCACATTTCGCGCGGAAAAAATTTAGTGGATGATGAAGGCATGTCTGGATAACTCAGGGTTTTTGAGATGTTCCGCTGGGTGGGTATTCACGGATGAGGGTTGACTTGGGGTGAAGAAAAAGCCGCCATAACTTCGGAGTGGTACTTGCAAATAAAATCCGAGGGATGAGTGCTTTTCTTGTATATTGAACCATCTTTTCTGTACATTTTCTCCGATATTGTGTCATAGCTAGATAGCTGCATACGCAATTAAAATCTGATGTAGAAAAAAATCCCAATTGAGGTTGGTTAATCACATGACCACAAACGTATTAATACATGTAAGCCCTGAAATCCCAACACATTTCACTGTCTCCGCTAAAAGAAAGAGGTGAATGCGTTAATGATCCTAATTGTTAGTTGATTTCATATTCTGTTTCATTTAGAACTTCAAAGACTTCATCAAAGATCGCGATAATTCCAAACTTTATTTTCGGGCTTCACATATTGCTGCGAACCACTCTTTAATCATGAATTGGTTAACCGTGATTTTTACTAGAGGTCCCCGACGATTCTATAAGAGAGGTCCACTACGGTTTCGAAATTTTATGACTACCTTGCACTTGGCTTTCTAGATCATCGTTGACCCGCCGTTCCAGCATGCTAGGGTGCAGCAGCGGCCACGTGTAATATGGCAGTTCAGGGAGCGAAGATATTGTTTGATTTGAAGATGAGGCTCGGCGTCCGTAGTCATGTTAGACTCGTCAAAAGTGCAAGTCCTGCATAAATCTCAGATTTACCTAGAACAAAGTATTCGGGATCCAGTGTGGCGGGCCTTATTTGGAATACATTTAGTCACTTAGACAGTTTCATTAGTGACTATTCCGGCGGTAGTGGCGACTGATCGCGCATTGTTTTGATCGCTGCTGGTACAGTAGGCATCCTAATGACGAACAAGTTAAAATTTTAGTCAAATTTGGTGTTAATATTCTCCAGACTCGAAGTGAAATCCAGGAAGTCTTGTCTAATTCTATCATTCTTCGCTAGAATGGCAAATCTATTTATCATTCGATGAATTGAGACTATATCTGTGTATGTGTTACGGTTTGACCGTGGTTTAGCTTAGGTGGAGACCTAAGCGGAGTTTGGGGGCGTATTAGGGAGAGTGTTACATATTATCTTGTATCAAGCGACTAAGTTTCACTTGGCCACATTACATTGGAGCTAGGAAGGAATGTGAGACGGCGAAGTAGAATTGCCAAGTGATAGAGTCAGCTAGATGGCAAAGATGACGACAGGCAGTGGCGGAGCAATATGTCATTCTCACCAACAGAGTACGTACTGGATGAGCTAGGAGGATGTACAAATAGTCATTACCCGTAGTTGTGGTACTTCTCTCTTCATATAGTTTAATCTTTCTAAAAGTACACTACAACCAGCTTGGTTTCGTCACAGTATGGATAGTTAAGCTACTGCATTAACGTCTGTATTATGTCGTATGGGAATACCCTTCGCCATTTATAATTCATGTCGAGGCGTAAGCAAATTAGCCTACCAATTTAGCCTCCGAGGCACCTTTCTTCGAGGTGGTTGCTGTGGATTTTTTACGGATTTAGTCATTAGGATAGCTTTTCTTCGCAGTCCATTTCGAGTTATCAAAGCCAAGGTGTCATTCCTAAACTCCGAAGTCCCTTTGGAGGCGTCATTGGGTGAGGAGAAGGTACGGGTGGCAAAATAGTCGGTCTCATTGCAACATTTTGCGTGATGAAGGCCCATAGATAAACTTTCATTGCATCTATGAATTTTCCATTGAAGACGTTGATCAAAGTTAGAATGGATAACCACCATTGATGGCGGGGTCCTGCAGTTCGACCTCTGGTATTAGTCGGCGAGGTTATTGACGGCTCTTCTCTCCCTTACGAATCGGGCGTTATTCGAGAGATTTCCTCAAAATCTCGGCTGATCAAATCATATCGGTATCAGTTGCGTCTGTGATGATAGGGATTGGTCCCTTCAAATTGAGCTAGCCATCGCTCATCTTCACGCCATTTACAGGCTGGGCGAGTTCTGATGATTATAGCAAGACCTCTTACGATCTCTCCAATTTCCAAACATAAAATATGGATGCTTTTTGGGTATCGCAGGCATTTTTGATTTCCTGGCGATCGCTAACAATTTTTATACCTAATTTAATTCGAGATGAAGAGGAATGTGGAAGGAAACAATGGATTAGTTGGAATTCTCAAAGTTTTAGTAACATACTTTCGTTCGCTGTAATTCGTTGGACTTGGTTGATAAGCTGCTATATCACGTGAGTGGGGTTAACGAGGTGCAGTGAGTACTGACAGAATTTGTAGCATGCGGTGTAGAACGTATGGCAAGTTATCAGTGGAAATAACTCCTCGTAGTTTGGTTCACAGAGAGACAAAGAGTGTATCCTGTGTTACGGTAGTCTAACTAGTCTTGTCGTACCTTTTTTGTAACACGTTAAGCCCAACGTTACCGCCGGTACCCCTCAGCATTCACAGTGAAGCTAGTATGCTTTTACTTCACATCTACGGGTGAGCAAGGAAATTCCACATGTATCGGTTAAATAAGATGCGATTTTTGTTAAGTTCCACATGAGTTACTTGGTCACAGACAGAAAGAGAATAAAGATCCAATCAAACAACCCACAGAAGATTTGCATTTAAGAAGCTTCCAAGGAAACTAAAATTACAGCCGCCAAAAAGGTTGATCTGATTGACCCGAATATATCATTGAATCCTTAAAGTAAACACGCGTGATAGTGCTTCATTGAAACATTTGAAACCATTTGTATGTAGCTGAAATTCGAGCAAGGCTGCGACAATTGCACCATCCTTTCAAAACTTAAGAGTCGCTATATGCCCTAGATTCAGGTGGCGCAGACTTGCCACTCACCTAATATCCTCTTATAAGATCCCTTTATTTTTAAACTACCCCATACAGGCTTTTGGAGGCGATGGTGAATTAGCTCTATTTTAAAAATCCAATTGTGAGACAAAAAGTTGCAAGTTTTCTTCGTAATTTCAGCTTTTGTTCTCACATACATTCATTTAATTTGTGTTTATAGCTCCACAGTATTCTAGGATTGCTAATTATTATCGATCCGACGAAATCAATCTCTACGAATCGGCTAACTTTGGAATATTGTGAAATAACAACAGAGGTCAGTCAGAAGGGCGGTGATTTAGCTATTTTCTGTGAGGTTCGAAGATGCTTAGGTGGGTTGAAACGACTTTGTAAGTGGTGTCAAGGGAACATTTTGCCTCCTACAAACCTTAGCGTCTGACCCTCCAGGCTGATCTAAGGCCGGTCCCGAAAACTTGAAATCAACCAAAACTGCTGGCCAAAGAGTAGATAAGTATTGCTTACCTCTCTTTGATTAGGGATAAGCTCCCTACCGCTTCCAACTACTCTCTCATCTATTACACATCTCATATTCTGATCCTATGCACAATCCTATGTGTTACCAGCCAAAATGTCACGGCTTGTTCTCTCTACTTCGTGAGTTTGTCATGCCTCATTTAATTCTTAGCTTGGCTAATACGCAGTAACTAGTAATATCATCTCTTCAGCGCCATGCATTATTCGACAATCTGGTCCTGAAAAGGCCAATTTCGAGCTATGTAATTCTCTCTTAACCAACTTTCGTACTGCACGGAGCTTATCTCCACCGACGGCATCTGCAAAAAGAAAAGACTGCAGCAACACGAACGGATTTCCAAGGTTTCCTCTTCAAGTATTTGAACCGATTACGCGAGATTGTGCCAGCTACTACGTACCCACGGTCGATTGGGCAGCTTGTAGGCTGTTGGAAAAGCAAGATCAGTATGAGATAACCGTCAAGCTATTTTTTCTTCCAGAGGCGAATTTGGCTGATGGTAAAAAGTACATAAATGATGCTGTAGGGCACGTCCTAAAAGCATTAAACGTGGACTCTATAGATCTACTCATAGTGTCGTTTTCTTGCAACGAATTCCAGGAATTGGATGCAGAGTCTAGATTAGTAGATTCAACATTTAAATCTGCCAACGACGAAATAGAATTAGAGACATGGGCAGAGCTCGAAGAATTTCATAAGCGAGGCGTCGTCAAATGTCTCGGCGTAGCAGACTTTAGCGGTGAAAGGCTTGCAAGCTTTTTGACGCGGGTCAGGGTCCGGCCTAAGGTTAATCAAATCAATGCAAAGGACTGCCACTTTGTTGATGCCACACTGCTGAAACTTGCCAAAAGGGAAAAATTGGAATTATTCACACATCAAGATTGTTCTGACATGATGCCGCGTGATTCACTAGTTTGGCTCCTCAGGAATGGTAGAGGTGAAGGTGAAGGTGATATATTGTCCAAGATCAATCAGTGCTTAAGTAACGAACTGAGTGAAGTTTCACCAAAGTGGGTAGTCAAGTACACTGCTATAATTAAGGAGCGAGGTGTGATAGAAAACAAGGGTTACTTTGCACTTGCATCCATAACAGAAAAAATAGGCAGAAATGAAGAAAATATTTCCGATTCATCTTATTAGCGTCTTTTCGAAAATTATTTGGCCCTGAACAACGGAACAATAATCTCGATCTAAGCATCAAACGATGGTATTATATGTCGCACAACTATAATCTTCTTTCAATTACTGCCATGCTTGCTCTAAATCTAATCTAGTATTAGAACACTAGAAATATCTCTGGAACTATCTTTTAACTTTTCGAGTAAGCCTTATACGCATGGCGCATTTCTTCCGCCGGCTTTTGGGTCATTAGTCCCGTAGATATTCATTTTAGTTAGGAAATGATCTAAATTGTAGCAGGATTAAGCCTATGCTTGCATCCTGCTACCTACGCGACTAAATCAAAGGCACAGTGATTTGGACTTGGGAGCCATTCATTACGTCCAGGTTCTCGTCACACCATTGGGTATCCAACTGGCATCGGAGTATTTTACTATGTAGCACCTCGGATAATTTGGTTATGTGTGGACTGCTGCGCAACGTGGTTGTAAGGAGCCTAATTAGGGATTTTTTGCAGCGGAGTCACTACAATTACTCAGGCTGTGAGCCACTTAACTTGGACTTGAGGTGAAAATATCCCCTCTCACACAAGCGACCTGAACATAGCCCGACAAAGTCAACTGCCTAATTCCCTCGAAAAAACTATTTGTGCATGGCACGAATTGTCAAATTTTAAGAGTACCAATTTTACCGGAATTCGCCGTATGTCCAGGGCTCTGAATCGGTTTGGTGTTTGTCGTACTACTTGGGTCCATGACTTTCTTGCACGATAGGCTCCGAACTAAAGAGCGTAGCGATTGCGCCTCTATCTACGGTATCAATAGGCTGATATTTGTCGGTAATTTGGCTTGAATTTTCACGCAGGCTTTGTTGAGTGCTAGCATCCAGGTCATCGAACTCTTTTATCCTCACCAACCACTCATTCAAACATATGCGCATTTCCTTTCTCTGCCTTACTATTCGTTGAACAGCTGCCGATTTTTTCATCGGAAACTTCATAGAAAGCCATTCTTCAGTGGTCGTGTTCTGAAATAGAGCCTAATTTTATGTTATTCGCTTAGATTATATTCCGAAGCTGGAGCAATGACTCCAAATTTGATCTTGGAACGATGGATAGAAAGATTTCTGTTCCTGACAGTCACAAGCTTAGCACTATTAGAGCATAACACGGAGAAGACTATTACTTCACCGACGAATATATACGAAGATAACTCAGTTTGACATTTGGACCACTCATGTAGTTGGTGCATTCGCTAATGCCACTCGAGACCTTTATGCCTGAGACTTTGACCCTTCACCCAACCGTAAATATTCAAAGGGAAAACAGTAAAAACTCTCCGCTACCTTAGCATGCCTTTGCCATCTTATATAAAGCTAGCCCGCGAGATATTGCCTTATGGTCCCCTCATTCTCGAGTCATGTAGGCGTCCAGGCTACCCAGACTTTAAGCCGGGGAGATGACGACCAGGAGGCGGGCCGCAACACCTTCCATCGTCGTATGTTCTTGAATTGCCAATAGCACTATCTGAGATCCTAGTATTGGCGTCCAAGAATATCCCATAGTCAAAAATCTCGTCGAAAAATGTCAATTATACCATCCCCATCAATAGCTTCTTTCACATCTCATGTTCAGCCCCAGCAGCCTATACTCCTTCAAGCTGTAGAGACCCATTATAGCGGCGATCCCGCATAAATAATCCAGAGCTCTTTATCTCACGACTAAATTTCCTCGTGGGAATACGAAGTGTCGTAACTTGATAGTATGAGATGGCCGGTGGTTTGCGAGGCAAGCTCTTGTTTACAATTGGAGTAGGCCCTTGATCGGTCCTTGAGGCGTGATGTCCTGCGGTTAAATTGAGATGAAAGATTTCCGAGAGAATTATAGACCCGATGTATATGAGAGGTCGGTGATTCTAGAAATGCCTGAGTTTGCTTTCGGTCTCGATTTGGTTGTATTTATTCCCAGCTATTCTGGATATACAGATGATATTGAGCGATTACTGCGGCATCACTGGAAGGTAAGAATTCGTCTTTGCCGGCCTCGGACCGGTGGAGTGGGTGTTAAAAATCTCTTCGACCGTGCATTGCTCGTTCGTACCATCCTGGCTTTGCAGAAAAGTCTACTGGAAGCTCAAGCGCTTGGATTCTATCTCACATAGCCTGGTATGATAGGATGGGAAAATAGAGAATCTGAAGATACCAACTAATAATCTGTCCCTGCCCATCCTTAGATTCAGAGAGCTTTATGTCCCATTCTGGAATATAGAGAGAATGACGACTCCACATACATAGTAGACGATGGGTGCCTTGCCATTGCATTGATAGCCGTAACCTTTGTGAGGGAAGATAATGTTTTTATCATTTCGTGTTAATTGTCATATTGAGTCTCTGACTGTAGGAGGATATGTAGGAGGTGGCACTGTCTAGTGGGAGCTTTTTTATGCCATTTAACTTGTATTTAGCTATTATCTTTGACATAGATCAGTGCTGTGTATACATGTTTGATGACTCTTTTGACGTTAGAGACGCTGATACTCTGTATTTCATTTGCAAATACCACTATGGGGTATGTTTGCTTACATAACAATCGACTCTTCTCCATTCATGTTTACCAGCGTCGCGAGATATGTCGTCGCGTTTCGCCTGACCAGTACCGGTAATCGGAGAGCAAGATTGAACACCTGTACGTGGTGTCCTCTACGAACCTGGGAGTTAAATGTTCTCCCAGAGCCAAGTTCAGTCAAATTTCGCAATACCGAACAAGTTGGCCCACGAGGCAATAATTCAAAATTCTCCGTCATGTCGAATTTTCGCTCCCAACGAGTTCGACTCCTACTTAAGTCTTATCAAGTTTACAAGTACGACTTAGTACATCCTCATTTCAATGACCACACCTCTCATCAATTATTCTCTGGCCTCAGCTGGCCACCAAATACACGCCCACACCGATATTTATACCCGACGGAGGAAGCAAAGCGTGGCGCACAAATTTGGGAGACAGTTCTGGGATGGACGTGAAAGGGGTTGGGACAAGTTTACAAGATGATGCAGAGGATAGATACAATCTCGACGGGCGTGTGATTTGGATTTTTGGCAATGACTTTCACGAATTGAGCTTTGTGCGCGCCAAGACCATACTTTGCATGGAGAAAATTCAGTGGATGATGAAGGCATGTCTGGATAACTCTGGGTTTTTGAGATATTTCCCTGGGTGGGTATTCGCGGACGAGGGTTAACTTGCGATGAAGAGAGAGCCGCCCTAATTTGGCAGTGGTACTTGCAAATGAAATCCAAGGCATGAATGCTTCTCTTGTACATTGAGTAATCTTTTCTGTACAATTTCTCTGATATTCTGTCATAGCTAGACTGCTGCATAAGCAATTAAAATCTGATGTAAAAAAAAAATGAAAAAAGTACCAGTAATATCCTGTCTCAAATGGAGTATTTGTTGAAGGGACCTGAGATCATTTAGGAGTATAGCCCGGAAGGTGCAGTGGTACACAATCCAACTTTGTCTATTCACTACTCTCCGTTCACTCTCGCGCACTCGATCTTTTTGGTGTACTAAGGAAGCCGTAATCTTAAGCATTATTGCCTTGTAAAGCTTGAATTCTTGCTCGCCACAATCTACGTGGCGTGACTGTATATAGCAGCTACTAATCACATTTTCTTGAGATGTGTGTGCCCAAATCCTTAAACAACTACACTTTAGATTTGTTGTAGATTTGGTTTGGTTAATATTGCAAAAGCGACCTGACTACCCACTTCCAACCGGGTCGCTTTTGTTTTCCAGAGCCGAAAGGCATTCCATAAATCCCCAGATAGGGGTTACCATGCATGTCTGCGCTCAAGTCAATAGAATGAAATATATCTTGACTGTATGGTTGTTGGCCGTTTCAAGCGCGGTCCCACTTGTGCGAATTTCTTGTCATTGCGGGCAGTTCCGACTACATAGCGTATGTGATTTAGGATAAAATCTACAAAAAGAACTGTCCCGAAACAGCTTGAACAACGATTGAATTCAGAAGAAAACCGCAGTAGGATAAAATCATGACCCAGCTCATCATGTCTAGCCGGTCGTCAGACATGACCATGAAAGCTTATGTTTCTATTGATAAATTCATGAGCAAAACAGAAACCTTCCATCATGGTATCACACTTTTTTCCCATCACGGAAAACTTATTGTGGAACAGATTTACTGGGTTACGAGAATCTTTGAAAGGGACGTGACACAGCTAAACCGCTACTTCAACGTACCTTGTATCAGGCCTTTATTGATTAATTGTAAGATGAATAGTAAACTATTTAAAGAGCACCCTATATAAAAGAGGCTACCAAACATTTGCGAACTCCACCGCTGCGTCCTTTCTGCTTGATACTTAGAACATACAACCTTTTACTTGATACCATCTAATTCTTCAAAGCAACTCTGGCGTAAAATTATCACCAATATAACGCGTCACAAGGAAAACATCATTCGAGATGGATCATCGCCCCCGGTCTGCAACGCAATCACCTAACTCTCATCCGAGTCTACTCTCTCGATCTCAATCTCCGTTTCCCGCTAAACTGCAAGACCGGCAGGCTCGGAATAAGGATATGTATTCGAGCTCGGAAGATGATTGTGGGTATACGGATGACTCGGGAGTCTTGAAACGACCATCGTAAGTACTAGACAATCTATTGATATTGTTATGGCATAGGCTGTTATCAAATTATTCTACCGTTATATCTCCACGATCCTCTGAAAATATGACGGCCGACGAGTAACAATGATTAGGAAAGAAAGTTATGAAGCAATTCAAATGCGTAGAGAAGCGGCTATCATTCTTGATACTCCCGAACTCCTTTTCATGTATGCTCAGGCACGCGGCGATGTGAGTCTAGAAAGAGTCTATTCTCCATTCTCAGTACTGATTCTTCCAAGTCTCTTGCGGGGACCCGCTATCATTTCACTAAGATGCATTGCGGATACCTGGATGAAGAAAGTCCGACAACCACTGCTAGCGAAAAGTCCCCTCTGAGAGGAAAGGACTCGCGAAAGTAATTCGACAGGTTTAAGTTCAAGGAGACTATATTAATCGTTAAAATAAGCTGTCCCGTCGTAGAGACTCGAAGCATAGATAGAGCAACCGCATAGTGGCCTCTTTATGGCAAGAACGTGGATATAGTGGCTGGAACAGATCCAAATGTTCCTATCGATTGTGTATAAGTAAATAGGAACTTATGTGGGTTTATAGTCATATCATTCTGGAACCATAACACATGGTTCAATAAATCTCATTCAATATAATATCTTCTCAACCCACTGGTTCCTTCAGCACTAATTTGGATTCGGCATATGAAGAGAGTTAACATCATAAAATTTTCTTTCGATTCTACACCAAATATGCCTTTCTTCTAAATAGATTTCTTGGTATTTTAATGCAGGTTCAGAAGATTCAAGGATCAACATAGTATAACTAGTTATAACTTCAGATGTTATGGTGGTAAATTGAAATAAACATTTATTGCTCGCAGCTCACTGAGTAGAATAATTATTGCGTTCACAAACTCCGACCATTGTCAATTGCTGGCAATGACTAATTCTTCACCTTTTGGCAGTGCCGATGTAATAACTCAGTATGCTTTTTTTCTGCATCATAATTTAATTGTACATGCAGCTAACTAGCAGTAACAAAAAGTCAGAGAAAATGTACGTAATCGTTGATTCAATTCGAAAACTCTGTACGCTCTTCACATTTGAGAGAGTCAAAGGCAACATCTCTAATGTGAACTATTCTTGCAGTCAATTTCTGCTTCGTCCCTCTGTAAATCCCCCTAGCGCCATAATCATGAAGCTAACCACGATAAGGTTAGATGATAGGACAGAGGCCCTTCTTACAGTCAACTCTTGCTTATATAGAAGTCATCTGCTGAGTTTCCAGAGTGAACCTAGAACTCGATATGGCAATAGTGGATTGGATCAAGTTGGCCTCTAACGTTCAAAAGATGGGAGATGTAGATGATATACTCACTTGTGTGGCAAGGGCTACAGGTTTTTAAGAAATCTTTTGCACACGCAATTTTCATTGCTACTATTTTTATTTTATTCATAATGTAGGAGGGTCTGCAGAAAAGTAGATTGAAACCTGCTAGAAGTCACTGAGCTAATGACTTTCCATCATAGGCAGATTATCTGATTTCTCTTCATAGAGCTCAGGAGTACTGTAAAAGGTGTACCTCAAATAAGTGGAGCTCTATTTGCTAGATAGAAAGTCAGAGACTAGGAACCTGTCCGTCTTGTCCTCTACGAACGTGAGAGTCAAATATTCTTCTCGGGCCAAGTACAGATAAATTTTGCAGGACTAAAAAAATAGGTCCTTGAGGCAATAATTAATTTCCTTACCACATCAAGTTTTCACTTTAAAAGAGATAGGTTACCAAATAGCTTTGTCTTGACTACTATATCTATCTATTATATCCTTTTCTATGGTCACAAATCTTGCCACCTCAGTCTCTGGCCTTGTCTAGCCTCCAATTACTCGCCCACTCTGATACCTGTGCCTGAAGGAGTAGGCAAGTCATTTTGCGCAATTCTGAGAGGCATGTATTTGGGATGCACGTGAGAAGTAACAGAGCAGAAAGGCTGGATATTGCAAAGGACGAATATTATCTCGAGAGTGTTATATTGTTCTTCGCCAGCAATGAGTTTTCAGTTAATAGACCAGCGTGCACGCCAAGAGATAATATTCGAAGCTGTGAGGAATTAAACATGGCAGTTACGGCTACATGGTGGATTGGTATGTTATCCACGTTTGATCCGTCCAGCGTTCATGCTCCTACAGTACGCCTGTCATAGCAGGAGCAGATGATTGATTTTTTCAATCCAGTACAATCTGTCTACGTTCATTACGGTGCTTGTTTATAGGATAAAGGAGGCACAGTTATGTAGCCAAACGGGATAAAGATTTACTTCAGATGAAAAGATATAGTTAAAGTTTATGAACTCATAGCCACATGTGTTAATTGAGTTACTTGAGTCTATGACTATCTAACACATTGGGCTCCTCCCTGACCCAGGCCATATCTTGTACAGCGCTCCTTACCTCTCATGTTTCTTGAAAGATCATTGATATGTTGCTCGTGATGAATAGCCATTCGATGCATTGTTTATCTCTGGAATTCAGTCGCTTTTTCCACAGAAACTTCACATTCCGACACATATCTTGACTGTGAACTCTGGAACCCTTGTCCAATATTAGTGATTATATTAGCCATCTAGGATAATTGATAACCCATTAATACACGCCACGATATAGAGATCATTCATTCGTAACAGGCTCCGATTGTTTAAGCGATTCCAAATTAGATATGCAAGATATGTTATGACGTGATATGTGCGTTTCGGGAAGGAAAAATGCTATGTCGAACCATTGTTTTCCTATCGTTCGTCGTGGTTCTTATCCGAGTCCGAATGATGCACGAGCCACCTCATGGGTAAATTTGTCGCTGTATGTGAAAATATTATTGCTTGGCCATGTTGGTTCCAATTTGACAACCTCTGCCTCGCTCAATCCGCTACAAAATAAAACATACAACTCGATTCCGCTCAGAATGAACAACAGAGTCATGCAATCCATGGCAAACCGTCTTATGCGTCCAGGTATCTCTACAGTTGTGAGGGCTCCCGCTCTTATCTACAGGCCCATCTGCCCGACCATCCCGGCTTTGGCTCAACCTACTACCTCGGCACTACGCAGGTACTCCTCAGAGTCAGCCGAAGCTGCAGTAAATGTAAACGCCGATGACGTAGCTACGGTCGAAAAAAAAGCGGATGAGTCCAACGATACAGTTCCCGGACTCGAGGCAAAGACGCGCGAAATCATAGAGCTCAAGGTGCGTCATAACAAAGATGCGGGGCGACGCACATTGCCCAAACATCCTCCCAAGGCAGTAGCCAACTAATGTCTCAATTCAGGATCGATATTTGCGCTCAGTTGCCGATTACCGCAATCTGCAAGAGCGCACGAAGCGTGACATGCAAGCAGCGCGCGATTTCGCAATTCAGAAATTTGCCAAGGATCTCATAGATTCTGTAGATAACCTCGACCGTGCTCTCGCTATGGTTCCGCCTGAAAAGCTCGCGGCGCAAGATCAGACGGATGCCCTTAAAGACCTAGTTGCGCTCCATGACGGCTTGAAAATGACCGAAACAATTCTAATGAGTACGCTGAAGAAACACGGCCTCGAGCGCTTTGACCCTAGCCTAGATAACGAAAAGTTCAATCCAAACGAGCACGAAGCGACGTTTATGGTACCCATGAAAGACATGGAAGACAACACTGTCTTTCAAACGCAGCAGAAAGGATTCAAACTTAACGGTCGAATTTTACGAGCGGCCAAAGTTGGTGTCGTCAAGAACTCCTAAATGAATAATCTACAAGAGAAGCTTAATTTTGTGAAAACCCTGTACTGATATGGGAATTATGGGATGTGCGATGGCGTTAAATGTGGAAATGGCAAGCTCCTCTCTCATCGGCCTGTGAGGGAACATGGTCAAAGTGTCATCACTTATTCTTCCTCGATTATAATGGCCTGTAACGTGTACATCAAAAGTTTAAATGATGCGATAAATGATAATTTTAAACAGATTTAACTTCTTAAAACCGAGCCACATGAAGCTGCTCGCAATCAAACTGACTTTCCACCAACGTCCCACGGCGTTTAAATGACGCCAAGAGACCAAACCTGTGATAATTTCGTGAAAACCCAATTTTTAGGATGAAGCCCGAAAAGGCAACTTGATGTAGTTTGTGAGAGTTCCAGTCCTTATCAATCACTTAGCACTATGTAGCACCGTTTGAGGGATTCTGTGACGCAGTTTTATGTATTGGCTATAGGAGGAAACTTATCACTGAAGCCAAATGCCTATCACATAGGTCATTAAGGACGTGGAGGCTTCCCAAACCCTAACTATGTTGGGGAGACGAGAAGGACTCTGTCAATGCGCGCCCAAAATTGGATCTTGCCAGCCAACTACATGTTTCTGCGTATGGCGGGAGAATGGTGACGGGTCAAACCGACGTACTTGGCTGTCTTGTCAATTTTTTGCCTAGATGACACGTAATATATAAATACACTGCAAAAATTTCCACCACGGTACGGAGATATCAGGTAAATATTCGGGCTAGATAAGCTGTTGGGATACCTTACCCGCGGGACTCTGCCCGACTACAGATAGTTGCATCGCAATTATCTCCGGGTCGTCTTCGGGCTAAGCTCTGTCCGTCTGGATAAAGTGTACATCATCTTCATGTCATTAGACACCTATGCTTGGGATGCTCCTACACTTATACGAGTCTCGAGATGTTTTCACCAAAATCCGAGTCTACATCACGAATTGCCTAAGCCAATCATTCAAATTTATTTATAACTATTGAAAGCAAATTTCAGAGATCAATTGGCATGATGGCTCCAACCAATGCACCGACCGCGATAACATCCCCACCACGGAAGGAAAATAATACATCCCAGCCTGCAGGATATTACAAAGGCTATGTTGCAATCCGAAGATGAAATGAAGACGTGATTAGGCCTAGCCTAGAGCTTCATGACTTAATTGACGTCTGGATAAAATCCAAGGAGAAAGAAGAGACTTTGGCAATAATTGCGCTACTCATGGAATAATTTGGACCAATCATAACGACCTTTTCAATCGGAAACACAACCACCAACATGCCATCAGAGAAATTTCTTCCCGTGATTAAGTCTGATACAGCAACGCTTGCGCTGACCACAAGATAAATTACAACTGAAGATACTGCCCTGCCCAAAAAGACACGATAGAAGAAAATACCGTGGGAAACGATAGCTCAGAAAGCGATAACCCTGCCTACACCGGCAGTTCCACGAATAGAGCGGAATACTAATGGGAAAAATACGTCTCCAATTCCTTTGGCCCCCTACATGGAAGACGGCCGAATCTTTTTGCGCCTTGATCAAAAACACCAATTGCTAAAGCTATCGCCAGTAAAGATTTAGCGAATAGTCATGGAACGAGCAGGGCTAGTCCCACTAGCCTTTGCAGCAGCATACCGAGTAAGGTCAGAATTTGCAATTGAGTGCACATCCAGCCAGTCAAGGGAGTCGATCCTTACAGCGAAAGATTCATTAGCTAAGGAAAATGTTCAATTGGAGACGGTATCGAAATGGTCGACTTTACTTGTACCACATGTCCCAGCAAGCATCAGAACATTGGTCGATAAACTTGCCGTTACCAATACGCCAGTCACTAGCAATATGGTAATCAATGAGTGTTTAGTAGTTTGCAGTACCCCCCCAATTCAGCTTCGACCTATAAACCTAAGAGCTGGCTATACAACAACTAGCTGGCTCATACATTTCCGGCAAAAGCCGGCAAAGCTTGGCTTTAGACTTTTTGATGAAAGCGGGTCAGCAACGGCTTTCATACGGCAGCGAGTTATTGAACAATTCTTGTTGAAAATAAACTAAGAATATGCAGAACTCTTCGAGTGATCACGGAGAAATAACGAAGTATAGACTTCAAAGGGTATCCGTAGATGTAAATTATGTTTATAGTAAAGGCTTGATCGAAACTCTTGATCTTTACGAAAGGATATGAGGCTGTCTATATACATTGATGCCTGGCAATGACATGGGCTAGAGTGTAATGCCTCATTACAGGATACAACGGAACAAACTACAGATCTGATACCAGTTACGCGTATTCTTGTCGCAGTCTCGAATACCAGACGTGGCAGAAGATGATGGTGTAACTAGTAGCAGATAGGCGACACCCGACAAACTTGATGGTCACATCCTGAAACCACAAGCACGGGGAGTGTCTAAGTTGGTTTTGCAACAATTCTCGCGATGTTGGGGCTTCCACCCAGAACTTTACTGCGGGAAAGCGCCAAGATGCACAAGGTATAACGAGGCGCATGATGCAATAGACTGTAAAATCAAGGTGCTCAGATGTACAAATATTTCCGGACCACACGATTCGATCGACCACTCATGCATAGCTTGAACCTTTCGTCAAGGATCTAATTAAGTCCCACGAACTCTGGTAGAAGTCCAAGTTATTCGGGAGCGGGTAAATTGTGATTTTGTGGCTATAGTGGCAGAATCAAAGAAGAATAAAGAGGGCGCAACCGAAGTTAAAGCTATACCAGAATCAACAATGCGAAACGCATGAATAGGATGCCCAATCCTCAGAATTGTAGAGCAAGTTCTAGCTCAATTACCTTTCATCAGGTGAACGTGAGAAAAGGAGGTTCTAACATCAATGTTGCTCTTCAATAGGCGTAGGTCGCAGAATATCATAATTTGTTAGTGCAAGGGCCATAGATGGAGCACCAAAACGACGGCTTTATAACAAAGATTCACCCTGGATTTCATAGCCTCAAACCATTTGGAGTAAAAGATTTGCGGCCGCAAGCGATTACCTTTGTACGCAAAGGAAGTCGTGCTGTACCAGTATTTACTACAGCTTCAGGCTCGACAGCTGACTACAGTTTTGTACAGATACATAGGTTTAAATTTGGAAATATCTACCGAGCTCCTGCTTCAAGTAGAGCCCTATAGCCTCTGCTTTGTTGGAGTCTCCAAGCGTAGAAGTGGTCGTAGGAGACTCAAACTCCGTATCACGACATCGGCAGTTGCAGACTACTCGCCAGTTTGGAAATAGAGACCAAATTATGTAGTGGGCAGTTGCCCATGAGATAGAATTTTTCACCATCACCGGAGAAGCAACAAATCTGGATTGCAACGTGTTTGGACTTGTCCGAAGCAACAATGCAGCGGTAGTATCGGAATCTACAAGATATCATTGCACCTTAGATCACTCAACGCTCTCAGGTCCAATCCACTTCCGCAGCAAATCGGATTTTCCGAAAGCAGAAAAGCAATTACGGGTTAGGGATGGAGAACTTGAGGAGTTCTCACAATATGTAAAGTTATGGGTAAGACATGGCTACCTGAGAAGTTTAGCGAAAATAGTAAAAGCTCCAAATAGTTTACTAGAAGATCTCCAAGATACAATGAAAGTGGCAGAAAAGGTTACAGCAATAGGCAGTGGAAGATCAGGTCCCTGGCGGAACGAAGAACATGGTAAAAAATGCTGGAACTTCAAGAAAGCTAAGGACTTTTTGATATCTTCAGTGGAATCCCTAAAAATATTAGAAGCAGTAGTTTGCGCGGCAAAGCGTGAATGCTGGAAGGAGCAGGTGAATGCAGCGTCAAAAGACGCGCAGATATTTAAGTTGATGAGATGGATCAAGCCACGATTGACTCAAGGCCTGACTCTATTTCGTCTTGATGAAAACCGCTGGAACTTAGATCTGTGCGAGCGAGAAAATATCCTTGAGACTCTCTTGTCAAGATTTAGTGCCAATAATGATATACTTGAATGGGAGAAGGGATAGGAAGAACCAATTCCCAGGAAAACAAACCTATGCATCGAAGGTGTTTCAGTCATCACAATTGGATCATGGAATACGGCCCCTGAAATCGATGAGATAACATTTCAGTTACTTAAAGCCTGCTAGAAGCATATAGGGCACTGCTTTAGATATATCTTTCAGACCTATCTAAAGTTTGGATACTTTCTACTCGTCTTCAGGGTGGTAGAATGTGTTTCACTTCCCAAACTGGGGCAAGACCTTTCGGTCGCTTAAGAATAGCGTCCAAGTTACCTACTTTCGAGCTTAGGCAAAGGGCCGGAGCGCATGGTCGGCAAGAGAATGGCGGAGCCAGTGGTAAACTACAACTTTATATCCCTACAACTATTCGGTACCATCACAGGACAGTCTGCGGTCCATCTTATCTCCTGTGCCGTTCACGATGCAGAAGCAACGATGAGAAATGGCAAGTTTCTAGCCATGATAACTCTAGGCACTCCAGATGCTTTTGATGCAGCTCTTCACAATCGCTTTCTTGAGCGACTGAGAGACCAAGGCTGGCCAATTTTACCTTGCTATGGGATTTATTCCTTTCTTACTCGAAGGAAAGCCCGCGTTAGATACCGTGGAGGGGCTAATGAAGAGAAAGCTATGGAGTGTAAAGTGGCCCAGGGATCACCACTTTTAGCCCTGCTTTTCTTGCTTTACATGTCCTTCATAGTAATAGACTAGTAGGGACTTGAATTCTATTCTATTCTTGCTTTACATTAATGTCTTATTTCAAGTAGCGGACCACTCAGACAAACTCGGGTATGCTGATAATATCACGGTCACTTCAGTAGATAACTTCCCTAGTGAAGCTATAACGGCAGCTCAATGAAACGTTGAAAAGTTACTTGAACTTGGAGTAAAGCACAAGGTTAAATTTGATCCAGCGAAAACAAATCTTGTAGTCTATGAGCCAAGTCAGATCGTACAACACCAAAAGCAACGTCAGCTTGCTGAGCATGGCCCAGTCGATTTCGGTTGACACACAGGCTAGGTTCCGTTCCCGGCACGATAGATCAAAAGTTTGGGTCTCTACTATTCAGTCTTCTAACAACTCCCCGATTGAGTTTGACTGGGAGGACTTTACGACTCACCAACAACCCTCCAAAATCAAAGGTAAAATTCCTTTCGCTTTCAACCTTACTAACATTGCGTGCAGGACTGGGCACTTGCTCGGCCTCATTTTAGACAGGCACTTCGACCGCGACATCAACATTCTCAACTTTTCGACACATTCCAAAGACGGTGCGAACAAAAAAGCCTCACACAGACAACGATCAATGTACGACAAAAGCTGGGGCACTGATGCCTCGGTTTTGAGCTCTCGATATCAGAATTTCAGCCCTCTCAAATGGGGGTTGAGCGCAATGCAGGGGAGAATTTGGGAAGAATGATATGTGATTTTCAACAGGCTGTTGGCACAGTTAGTCGAGTGCTGGATGTGCTTTCTAGAAGTGGTAGGTTGGATTCCTACACGGCCTGTTTAAGGGGGGACTACGGCTGCTCGTCGTGAAAGAGTACAGGAGGAATTATTGAGGTTTTCCCACGAAGGTTTTCCCTCAATGCATGGTCTTATGATCATGGTGAATGCGTTCCTACCTATTCGACCTGATGTAACAAGCGTGAGGCACGCAGCAGGAAAAGTCAGGCACCGGATGGGTTTTGCTAGAAAATGGAGGAACTTGTATTCTAGATGTCCTCCATACGTGTCACGTCCACTGGATGGAGGGCGTAAGCCTGGCACTAGAAGTAAAATAAATATATTGTAGTCTTCGGAGCAGGATCGAAAAAGAGGATTGATCTGACTTCCCTCTCAACCATTGTCAGGATTCACAGATTTCAGTCTTCACATGTTCGATTGCTTGACATTTGGCTAGATACTCAGCTCAAGTTCGAGAAGCATGTGTAAGTGTTGGTCTTACAGGGATACTCGAGTAGGATTGGGTTTTTTCTTTGGAGATGGATGATGATTGTTGATTTCTCCAACTATGCTACAAAGGAAATATATCTAAAGTTGCTGCTCAGGCTTATACTATCCCAATTGATGTTGGTTTATCATATGACCACAAACGTACTAATACATGCAAGCCTAGAAATCTCAACAATAAGAATATAATGGTTAAGCATGAGACATGGCTCAGTTTCTCAGAAATAATCAATGATATGCAACGCGGAGCCGCCTCAGGACCTCTGGCTCCAGCGAAGAATACTTGCATTCTAAGCAAAGGATACACAGAGCTGATGCATGGTGACCTGGCCTTAGTCGTATAACTACGCAACGAGGCTAAGAAGTAAGAGCGGGTGTGGGCGGCTAACCAATCTGATTGGTCGCACTATCCTACGAGTAGTCCGAGAGGCATAATCAGTTTGGCATACCACCTCAAACATGACACTCCATCACAAGGCAGCTATCAGACCAACAAAAATCTTACCCAAAAAAAGATATTTGCCAGAGTCACCAGGATGTCGAAGTTTGATGGATCTCAGGCCATAGTGGAATTGTCGGCAAGAAAAAGGAAGATGTTCTAGCTATATCTACCTTATCCATATCTACCTCCCACCATGGGACTTGGTCTACCAATCTGGTGACGGATGTCGGAGGACAAAAGCTGACGGTCTCAACCCTAAATCGTTACGTAAATTTACTAGTGCAGGAAAATTTGGACAGCCAACGGCCAAAGCATCAGCGCAAGAGATACAAAGATCTTGATCTACGTATGATACGAAAAAGGCCAGTAGAGCTCGCTCTACCAAGATGAGCTTACCATCAACTCATAGCAGCCAGGATAGTCCACGGAAACCTTAGCGACTATCACCGTCGGCTCAGTTGCGAAAATGAGGAGCTTGCTTGTGCATGTAGACAGGAGAAATGGCCGTGGCACTTTGCAGAATATCGGCTCAGGCTACATGTGTGGAGGAGCACGGGGTAAGGTGGATACTTGGAGAGAAAGGCTGGGAACATACTGAGACTACAGTGCATTTCGGGGAGTCTTATGGGGTCCTGACATTTATAGTGCTGAACCACCAAGTCACAATCTGTGCACAGAAACTTGCTGAAGATTCGTGGCATAAGGACAGAACGGATAGATGTGAAGATCTGGACCTACTGATGCGAAGATACCTCGCTCCGGAGCTAGCTCTACGTCGATTGGCATATCATCGCCGTATTGCAGTACGGACAAGGCATGGCGACTTTGTGAGTTATTACCGACGATTCCAACATCAGGATGAAGAAATACGATGCAAATGCAGACGAGAATAATAGCCAAGGTATTTTTCAGAGTGTTTCCTATCACAGTTTTAGTACCGAATGCATGGGCAAGCTTCCGAGACCTTTCCCGAAGACTTCCTTTGTGTTATTGTTACGGGATCTAGCGCACAAGCTCCTGCCGTTCACTGTCGGCAGCCCATGTGTATTGCTGGTCTCAGGGTCCGTTTAGTCATGCCCCTGCAAGAATATCTTTCCTCTCCAAATGCTCTTATTCCTCATTCTAGTGATTCCTGCATTGTCATTACTCTAGGAAATCAGAATAAACTTTGCATATTTCGTTCGTTCGATTAGACCACGACCACATTCCGTGACAAACATTGCCTACGCTGGCCAGCGTTGGCTAGAGGAATCTTTCGGCTTGACAGCCGTCACGTTGCCAAGCTATTCCGAAATGGCGGATGGGAGGGAAGAGACCACGACCTATGATAGGGGATATGATATAGCAAGACTAAACACTTGTACGCGTTGTCCTCTACAAACCTAGGAGTGAAGTACGGTTAAATATCGCAATATCGATGATGTTAGCCTACGAAGCAATGATTAAATACTCTTCACCACATCAAGTCTCCCCTCCCAAAAAGATCTCTGTTGGAAATTCTGACTCTCGAATTTATGACTTAATCATTACCTGTTTCGTCTCAGGTTCCCGACAAGATCGACTCTCTCTACAAATGTCCTGAGTACGCTAATCGCGCCTACTGTCGCCTATACGTTTGGATATTTACGTACTACAGTGTACCTTGGCTCATCATGGTAGATGAGAGGTGGCTAGTCATCACTAGGTTTGACAGGCACACGAGGCTAGCGGGAATTTCTCCCTTAGATGTATATATAAGTCCAATGTTCCCATAGTTGTAAAATAATTTAAGTCTTCTTTACTTCATCATATTTATCCATATAATATCGTACAGAGTATATTTTCCAACAATCTCTGCCGATCAAAGTTTCATCAAGTCATCACTTACGTCCTCATTTCTATGATCACATATACAGGGCATGGCTCTCATCATCTATCAGCAAATATTCAGCACATCAATATCCAAGTTTACCATTAACTTTAAAGCTATTTCGATAGTTTTGGCTGTCCTGCATCGTCATAGGCTCAGTAGAGACATCAATAAAATTCCAATTCTGTGATCAGGCTCCTCGATAACTCAGCCTCTGGCCTCGAATCGTCACCAAATACGCGCTCGCGTCGATATTTGTACCCGCGGCGGGGGGGGAAGATCTGGGAGGCAGATTTTCCCGATGGACGTGAGAGAGGGCAGGACGAGTGGACGAGATGATGCAAATAGTGGACACGTATGGAGGTCGAGGATTTGGTGTGAGCAAATAGACCTCATAGTGATATTTTCACTTGGATCCAGAGTAGGAGTGCCTCTAACGACAAGGGAGTCACCCAATACGCACACGTAGCACTGGTAACGTGTCATGGCTGAAGATACATCAAATGATTGAAAAAGGCGTCTCGGAGCATGGACATGGTCAAGGCGAGTAGTCCTGCTTTTTCTTTCCGCTCACAGCGATGCTGGCCATGTCTAGACGGCTCTATCCGCCTTCGTCCTTGCGATGCGCTGGAGGAGAGATTCGCGAGCTCTGCGTGCCGCATGGCTCTTCGGGGACGAGAGGAATGGAGAATAAAAGCGGTCGTTGGAGAGACAGATCATGTACTGGTAGATAGAATGCGGAGCCCCCAGTATCGGATTACACGACTCACTTGGCCACGAGCCGTGCACTGTCGGGACGATAGACGCGTCAGTCAGTAGTCAGCGCGTAATGTAAGTGACGAGTCGTTGAGGCCATCTGTCAAGTGAGGGAACAGCTATACTTTGATGACTCTAGACAAAGTACTTCTTAATTATACGAGAGAAGGAGACACGCTTAGAATAGAGTAGATTGGCGGATGGGGAATTCTTCAAGGCCCAACTCATATCGCCACTGTGGCCTATCAACTCAATACTGGTACATCTGCGCCCTGGATTTGCTGTGCAGTGTCTGCTACTACGTTGTACAAGCGATGAGAGTACTTGTACCTTCATAGAAGTATTTGTGCTCGTTCAACCATGAGCCTCCATTTCATTGCTACGCAGACATTTCGACCCTTATCCTCCGCCGGGACTATGTACGGTAGAAATTGTCAAGGATTTCCGGGAAGAGGTAGGTCGAAGGACGAGTGGACAATTTCCCACGAGACCTTATTGATGGCTGTATAGGAGATGGAAGCCTTTGCTCCATGCGAGCTACTATGTGAGCTTCCGTCTACGCAGTCCGGCATGTCCGAATTAAAGCTATGCGAGAATGCAGATCCCGAACCGCCGGTGATCTGGCTGAAACCAGCCACTCAATTATCGCAGGCAGCATTTCCCGGCCACTGCACTCCGGACACCACTGAGCCTCACGTGGTCTGGCCAAGCTTGATGGTATGCAATGGAACCCATGCAATTGATGGCAATGGTCCGGCCTGGAAATCTAAAGCTTCATACGCACGACGTCTACATTTCCAACCATGCAGTTTGCGAGTACTTTGGCGAATCCAGTGCCTAGCTCGCGTGAGAAATGCCAAACAGCCGGATGAGACGTGATGGTCACCAAAGGAGGCCACGACTGAGCACTCGTATGCGGTGTCCACTACGAGCCTGGGAGTGAAGTATTCTCCTGGTGCCAGGCTCAGTCAAATTTCGCAATACCGAACAAGTTGGCCTACGAGGCAATGATTCATATACACCACGTCAATTCTCCACTCCCGGCGAGGTCGACCCCAAAGTCTCATCAAGTCTACAAGTACGACCTGGTATGTCCTCATTCCAGTGAACACACCTCTCGTCGCCGAATACACGGCCACGCCGATATTCACACCCGACGGAGGAAGCAAAGCGTGGCGCGCAAGTCCGAGAGATGGCTCTTTGGGATAGACGTGAGAAGTATTAGGACAAGTTTCTAAGATGGTACGAAGGATGGATATAATCTCGACGGGCGTGAAACACGGAATTTTGGCAAGGAGTTTCACGAGTTGAGCTTTGTGTGCGCCGAGACTTCGCTGGCGAGAGTGCAGGCGACATTGTAAACACCATCGTGGCTGGATGGTGCAGTGGTCCGCCTCGTGGTGGTGTTGTCCGGTATGGTTTGAGTAGCCTGGGCACCTACTCCACTTGGGAAGGAGACACTTCAGACCACATTCCGCGCGGAGAAAAGTCAATGGATGGAGGCATGTCTGAATAACTCTGGGTATTCACGGACGCGGGACGCCTTGGGGTGAGGAAGAAGCCGGCAAAACTCGGCAGTGGTACTTGCAAATGATATCCGAGGCACGAGTGCTCTTCTCCTACATTGTGTCATGGCTGGATAGCTGTTCACGCAATTAAAATGCGATGCAAAAACGGATTACCAAAATCCTTCAAGACTTGTAGACAGCTGTGAGTCGATGATGCTTGTGTGGGCTCTCTGATAACTCGATTTCATTCCCTCCCCATTGCGGGAAAGCGAATGTGGCTCAACTCCTCACGGCCGTAGAGGATTACTGACCAGCGCCGACGCTTTGTAGACGTGATTGGCTTGGTGAATAGGCATAGGAGCGACGGCACTCGTGTCGCTGGGAGTAGCGTGGGGCTGCACGACGATGAGGCCGGCGTCGTGCTAAATGTGCGTGATTGCGGCCGCACATGCGAGGCGCAAGACGCGTCTCGGGCACAGGCTTCCATGAGCGCGAGATGACGGGCGTGCAGCTGTCCGTGGTCCTTTGGGAAGAATGTCCAGTACGGCCATCGGTATGCTCGCGTCGGCGCAATACTGACTTTCGCCTCTCTGCAGTCAAGGACGCAGAGTAAGCCGGGGCCGCGACGTGAGGCAGCCTGAGTCATGCTACGTCTCGGCATGAGGCCTTGTCCAAGCTCAGATTCCCTTTGAGCTATGAGAGATGGACCGCGTATAAATGGGATATTGCGGCTCTCCTTTTCTTCTTCTTCCATCTTCTCGGCCCAGGACAAGGTAGCAGGTTTGGGCTATCCATGCCCACGGCCCGAATATACCAGAGTCTCGCCCGCTCTGGCTCACAGCTCCCATGCGCGTCACGTGAGCAGGGGTCTGAATGAGCCTCTCCGCTGCACAATGGCATCGCCTGAAGCCGGCTTGTGCGACGATTTCTCCTCCTCTCAGTCTGCTACATTCAACGTGGCGACATGTAGATGGGGCACCTGCCTCGCCAGCACAAACTCTCAGTGGTGAGGAAGCCCGCGTGCATGATCGACAGGGCGCCGGGGGGATGCGCAATCTCCGACATGGAGCTCTGACGGGCATCTTTTGCTCAACGTGGGGGCCTGAGGCTGGTATTTGCTGGCGTCTTAAAGGTGCCAGGTGAGTTGCCCTTGTAGACCAATACACCAGCAGGCGAGTGTGCTGGCATTACCCTGGATTAGTCAGACCTGCTAATCATCAGATGACCTCGGCCTCAGCCATTCGTTGGCAGACGAGAATACCGAATACCAAGAGGATGCACGGTGCCTGATTGGGCCTGCTCAACCGCCGCAATCTTGAGCTTTGCCGCCTGTCATCCTCTACTGCTGGCCTACCCGCTACTACAATACTTTTTACATTCAAAGGCCAAACACGCTCTTTTGAGCCGAGGAATCACGCGTCAACATGCACTCTGATCCACTAGAAAGATGCCGCTTCCATTTCATCGGGGTCTCTTGCTGGCATGGTGTCAGCGTGCAGAAGATGCTGCCGCCAAGATTTCCAGACGGTTGATGATATTGATGTAGGTTTAGTCATGTTGGTGCTTAGTAGCCGGCGATGCCACCATGAGGTTTGAGATACAGACGGCGCTGGTAGCTGGACCAGCCCGATAGTCTAAGGACCTCGGGAGTAGAGTTCATGTCCTCTGTCTATAGTTCATGTGTGAGTGAGTATAATCCCTCACAGAAACTCAGGAACAAGTACGTATGGCTGTTTGCTCACTCGTATCTCTGAGCGATAGTCCAAGTTCTACCCAACGAATTACATAAACGTGTCAATGAAGTCACTTGATATGGAGCTAGGAGAATGATTCAGCACACCCCTTCAGTCTGCGGCCCAGGAAACCACTGAAACCCATTCATTTTACCTCCGAAACCCTCAGGCTGAATAACTGAGCAGAGTTCAAGTGCTTTTTCGGCGATGGCGATTTCGTTGATCTATCCGCTGCCATCTGCTGGGTAGGAACATGGCGCGCATCTATTCTTCCAGCCTCTAGATGGTCGCGGATAAAATGATGCTTGATGTCAATATGTTTAGTGCTCTGGTGTAATTCGGCATTGTTGCCAAGGTCGAGGCTGCTCTGACGGTTCGAGTGGGTGCGTGTAGATACAATACCATTTCCAGAGTACTGCAGTTGAGCCATCACTCGTTGTATCCACAGCATTTCCTACCCACAATGGGTATATGCGTAGTATGCTGCTACTACTGAGGAAAGCGTGACATTCGGTTGTCTTTTTGCAGGCGCCGAAATCAACCATCCGGCTAGTAAAAATACACTTCTGCCGGTAGATGGTCGAGTAGCTCTGTCTACACCCCAGTCAGAATCACAGTATCCATAAAGTCCCTTTTGCCTATGATTCTCATCAAGCATGATTCCAAGGTTGATTGTCTCTTTGAGGCAAGGAAGGATTCTATTCACGCCATTTAAATATTGTGGTGACGGGTTAGAGAGGTATCTCGAGAATGCCGAGCAAGGCGAAGCCATATCTAGCCTAGTATGTATTGCCAAGTACAACAAAGAGCCTATTTTTGATTGGAACTCAAAGCCGAATCTCTCCATAATCTGAGACGCATATGCATCATGAGTCAGCTACATACGTTTTCTGTGGCGGTCTCTAGTTATTCGAACACCCAGAGAATAACTGACTGGGCCAAGGTGCTCAAGCTGAGATTTATGTGCAAGTTTTTTCCTCGGTAGATTGATGTGATTGATATCTCTCCCAAGCATGAGAAGATCATCGACATGGGTAACAACTAGAATTAATGATTCTTTGTGCAAATAAATGCAATTATCAGAGGCAAGAGGCTCTAAGCCTGTTCCGGAGGGGCAGTCTCGCAGACGCCTCTGCCATGGTTTGGGAGCTTGCTTCAAGCCATACAGGCCTTTTTGCAGTTTACAAACAAATGAACGCGTTGAAGTCATTCCTGGCTCTCTCCATCCCGGAGCTAATTCGACGTAGATATCATGGTCGACATCACGGTCAAGAAAAGCAGCTATGGCGTCCATTTGCTCAATTTCAAGATTAAATCTGGCTGCTAATGCGTTTGCAGTCTTCCAGGCTTTGTACGGCATGCTCCCGCGGTAGTCTGCGTAAAGTGTCGACTGTATTTCTGGCTTGAATCCTCGTCCGACCCATCGGCCTTTAAATTGAAGTATTCCACCATATTTGCCGCGAATAGTTTTTAACCCGAGTTTTCCTGAGGGTAGCTTCGTACAGTTGGATGGTTCAGACCTTCTGACGAGGCTATAAGTTTGCTTGGGCGCGAGCAATCTATATTCGGCATTAATTGCCATTCTCCACGTTCTGGAACCACTCCTGCTCATTGCTTCATGAAGACTTTGGGGGCCAGTTCTCTCATCAGCTGTCAAAACTGACTCAAAAGCAATCACAAAGCTTTGGAATGCAACTGCTTCGTTCGCAGAAGAGTTGGCCGCTGTACTTTTTGTGTTTCGAGTGACCTTTTCGTACACCTTATTTTTGCTTCCAGGGGGCCTCCCACGTCGCACGACTGTAGTTTCTTCACATTGCTCTGGATTTCCTTGCCCGCTTGGAAATCGACAGTCATCTCTTGAGCACTCATCGTCTAAACTTTCTTCGAATCCATCAAAGTTGAGACTCTCAAGGGGAGTAGGAGATTCCAGTTGAGTGGAGATGTCTATCGTGCCCTCACTGGCATCATCAACTGGAAAATTTGAAATACCCTCATTTCGTTCCCCAACGTTCGTCTTCGACCGGCGGGTTTGTAATATAGCCGTTTTCGTCAAATTTCACCACTGATAATTGAATCAGCTTTGCTCGAGAAGGAATATAGACACGGTAAATATGCTGGCCCCCAAAACTGACAAGCAAACCCACTTTAGCTGTTTCATCAAGCTTTTAGCATATAATTCTTTATCAAGAGGTATTCGAAGATAGGCTTTGCAGCCTAGTGTTCTGATATGGCTGAGGTCTGGCCTTTGATTAATCCCCAATATACTACGATTAAAGGCATGAACGGGTGTTTCACAATGCAGAATGGATGTTGCCGTACGATTTGCACTCTGTAATTGGGACCTGACTGATTCAGGCCATAAAAACCTTTGTTCGGGAAAATTGGGCGTAGTCTTTTCAATTGCCTGCCCTGGTTTGGCAGCGAGAATGCTCATGGTGCAGGTATTGCGGCATCGGTAAACACAGGACAATATCGTACAATGTCCAAGCATCGTTGATCAAAATCTTTCCCGTCGGCTTGATCATCCCCACGTCAACAGAAAGCGAGTCCAAGGGATTCCGGGACCGATTTAAAACGCTCTTGTTGTGGTCCAACGCCGTTCAATCGGCGGACCATGTAGTGAGCAGTTATTAAATCTAAGCAATTACGAGCACATGTAGAAGTGTAAGACATTCTCTGTAGATGGAAGTATCAAGAATTAAATCAACCTCCACACCATCGAGGCCCATAGAAGTGCCAAACTTTCATACACCCCTCCATTGTCTTGTCGCAATCGCATCTGAAATGAGCCACCACTGTATTCTAGTGTACACTCTCTAACTGTGATGGGCTACACCGCCAGGTCTAGCAAACAAACTACAATAGCTCTTACGGACATGGCGCAAAGGTTTGGATATTCACACGGCTCACAGACGTGTGAAGCTTTTACAGATTCCCCGCATGACTTGAATTCAATGCCGGTGGTTATTTCTCCTACCATTATAAGCTAGCCTGCGATGCCAGAGTCCCAGAGTCTTCTCCGACTCGATTATCAGGGCCGTACATGACTCCATGCTGAAGATGACCCCCTGCTTTTGGCAACTTATCGCCGCTAGAAAGATTCACAGGACATTCGGGTACTTACAGCATGTCCTTTAGTTTGAGTGGGTTGTTTTTTCCATTTTATATCTATTTATGATATTCAACGTCGTGCCCGCGCACAGCACATGAGCTCCTCACGTACCGGTTAGCCCAGGGTAAATTAAACTACCCGACGTGAGGTTTTTTCCATTTGATAGTCTTCACTGTAAAGTGTCAGTTCCTAGATCACGTGGCTTGACTAGTCCACTGGCAGTAGCTATGCCGGGCAGGTCTTTAACTTCCACAAAAGAACCAAACTTATCAAGGGAATTTGCAATATGTGAGCTTGCGCCTGTGTTTGGGAGCCAGTGATCCGAGTTCTTTGCCCCACGACCAGAGAGATGAATACATGATAGCCGCCAAATCGAGGAGTTTCAGAGTCATCATCATCAGCATCAGCATCAGCTTTTCTCCCACAATCACCCGGCTTTTCCAAGTCATTAAAGTTTTTCCACTTTTTATTCCTTTCCATTTCCCACTGCCTTCGCCCATCTTCATTCGCAGCGTCCTCAAAGCATTCCCCTCCAAGTGCCGAGCCTTTCGATTTCCACAAAATCTGCAATGAAATGGCTTTGGTCTATTCTTACCTTTTATCCTGATTTCCTGCCCCGCATTTTCCAGACAATGCCGTTTGAGCACTTCCAGACCTCGTTGCTGCACGAGCTTCGTCTTTGATAGCATGGACTAATTCAGCCCACGTACGAAACGAATCTTTCACGGCTTCCAGGAGTCGGAGTATCAATAGTTTTTGAAATGCCATGATAAATTCGTCCATGTTGGAGAAGTCTGGACAATTCATCTTGGTATATTTGGCAATTGCCTATTGATTTAGTTCGATGCCGGAACTTTCATACTGCTTTGCCAGCATATCCCACATTTCCCTGACAGTGCCTAGCCTATTTGTTTGACTGGCGATCGATGTGGAGACATTATTGGAGATGCACAACTTCATCTCTGAGTCGCTTCTCGGCCAACTATCAAACGCTATAATGTCGTTTTCCGTAACACCGTCATCAAATTTATCCACAAACTTTGGGGGAGCTGGTGCCTTGGGGTGGTAATACCTTTGCAAACCATGAACTCGGGCTACATTTTAGATGTGATATTTCCAGTCTTGATAATTGCCTTCACCCTTGGGTCTGAGATTAGACACAGGCATTAAGCTGGATCTAGATTATTGAGGCATAGTGATGTGGTTGTTTGAAGGAATATTTAGATGGACTTTTCCTTTACTAGCTATATCAAGTCCTTTCACTTGGTTCTGCTTGTTCTCTGTATCACTCAATGCCGAAGGAAGGTTCGAAGTGATTATGATAATCAAATAATAGTACTTTTCTGTAAGTAACTTGGTCTCACAATCTCTCAAAGAAACTCGGGAACAAGTACGTATGGCTGTTTGCTCACTCGTATCTCTGAGCGATAGTCTAAGTTCTACCCAATGAATTACATAAACGTGTCAATTAAGTCGCGTGATATACAGCTAGGAGACTGATTCTTCAACATAGCTGCATCTGCGGACGCGTATCGACGTGGGGTCTTTGCGGGTAGACCATGGCACGAGAGGCCAGCCATCAAATCTTCACCCGCCCAATTCGTAATAATCCCGCACACTGGCAAGCCCGGCAATGCAGCCATGTAGCGGAATATGTAGAGGCCGCCACAAGGGTCGTTGAAAGGACAAAGAGAGGAATCGAGGGGTAAAGGGACAAGCAAGGGGTATGAGGAGCGAATAGCCTCGTCATTCGCAAAGGTGACCGAGCATAGATGAAAAATGCACGCCAAAGTCGAACTCTCAGTGGAGATCCAATAGGTCAAATAAGTAGGGCCTAGTGGAGAAATGACTGGAATAGAGGTGTCGGAGGAGTGCGTGACCAAGGGCCTTGAAGCGGAGAATCCGCCACTTTAGAACTGTGCTTGTTGGTTACTTCACTATACTCTGGTCGGATTTCTCACGACACCAGTGCCTAGACTATTACCAGTGCTGCGCGCTGTAGACTCGTCGGGGACGCCAGTTTGAATTATACGGATCGGGTCCTTCTAGGCGCCATGGTGTTGGAGACGCTCACAAAGTGTCTCGAGCAGGAGGAATCAGAGCTGCGCAGGACGATTTCATCCCTCTGCGGGTAGAGAGTGAGGCTGGCCACAGGCTGTTGAGTCCTCGTCGGCTCATACTGGGTCGAGCAGAGCAGTTGATATGCAGGCCACAAATGGTGCTTCGATGCCCGGGTACAGTCGTAGAAATGTCAGGACAAAGATATTGATGGTTCGGATAACGGCGAAGGAGCGCGCGTGGTTATATGCAGATATCATGCACTCTGCACCAGGAAATGCTCAAACTGTCCTTTGCAGCTGTTGATGGTGATAGATTTCCATATAGTCATTATGCATGATCTGCGCCGGCTCAGGTACCCCAAGCCAAGCAGGCAGATTATGCTCCTCTGCGTCTAGATTCAGGCGAATACTTGCTTGGTCGGTTGGATTCTCCTAGGGCGAGTAGGTTTCTAGGAGTTATTCAATCATGTCTCTCCTACCACTGAGACATAGTCATGGTCTATGCAACAGGTACAAACGATGAATCATATCCTGCATGGCGTCGGGGTATAGTGAGGACCGTTTGAACAGTGCCGACCAAGGAATAAATCATATCTCTACATGACACTTTCCCCGACTGATCCGGAGACGAACACACGACGCCTCTGGCTCCTTTCGTAGAGTCTGCGCGAACTTCTTGGCCGATGCGGCTCATGCGGTTGCACTCAGCTAATTTGCAGTAGGCCCTCTGGGTGACAAGGCGTTTGGCATATCAACATGATGCCGGTTTGTCCCAAGACCCGAATAATCGCGGGCATTTTGGGAGTTTACAGCGACAAAGAGCCATTCATCTAGTCCCCCACACACATCTACAGCGCTAAGCCTTCAAGCCCGTCGGATTCTCTAGACGCGTGTCTCTGTCCCTCGACCAAGGCTTAGTGTTGGTATTGGGTACGCTCTGCACCGGGGCTTCCCACATTTCCCAGCCGTCGTCTGCGTGAAAGAGCGCCTCACCATTACAGCGATGGATGTATACTGCAGGCCAAAGGCCTCCCGAGCTTGTATCAAATCAAGGCCAGCGGCGCATGGTGGGTTGGATAGGACGCGTAGAGGAGGCATAGTAGGGATTCCCGATGCGAGGCAAGGACTACACCTCCCACATATTGAGAGTCGAGAATAGCTCGGGAAATGCTGTTTATTGGCGGGAAAGTGGTAGAGAGAATCGAGTGATTCCTACTGAACATGTATCCCTGAACTGGCCATCGGATTAACGCGATCCTTGAGAAGTCTATGGCGGTCGAGGAGGCAGTAGAAGCCGCGAGTTAAATGGGCGACGCGCCCTACCAGCCTCGAGCCATCACTGTGGGGTCTGCAGAGCCCAGACTGAGTAAGGTCTTTGGCCTCTAATGTTAGAGAGAAGTAGATGGATATACCCACCTCGTGTGGCTCTGGTTTCGAGACTCGGCCTGGCCGGGGCTCGCGCTTCTCTTGGGATCTTCCCATGCGCGCAGCTTCGACTGCTGCCTCTATATACTTTGTTTGGGCAGTGGGCTGCATGGAGGAGGTAGCTCAATTCCACGGGCTCATACTGAGCTGGTGCCTATTCATAAAGGACAACAAGCAAGAGATCATTCTACTGACAAAGGAGGGTAGGAGCCCGATGTTCTACATGGCAAGACTCAATTCGCACAGGAAACAATTGCATAAACTCAAATCAACCAACCAAGCGGCAAATACGGACGCAGCGCAGTTTGGCTCGTAGTCCATGTCTAGATTGCTCGTCACGCAACCCACAGACGGAGTGAGTCCTCTAATGATAGGAATCAGTATACACTAGTCGGGTGGAGGGCAAGACTGCCAGCTGTACGCGGAGCCCTCTACGACGCTGGGAGTGAAATATTCTTCCAGAGCCAAGTCCAGTCAAATTCCCCAATATCAAAGAAATTGGCCTACGAGGCAGTGATGCATCTACACCACGTCAATTCTCCACTCCCAACGACGTCAACCCCAAAGTCTCATCGAGTCTGCAAGTACGACTCGGCACATCCTCGTTCCAATGACCCCACCTCTGAACCATCTCTGGCCTCAGCCGGTCGCCAAAAACACGGCCACGCCGATATCCACACCCGACGGAGGAGCGTTGCAGTCTCGACGGGCGTGGAATTCCGAATTTGTAAAGAGTTTGACGAAGTGAGCTTTGTGCGCGCCGAGACCATATTTCGCGCGGAGAAAGTTCAGTGGATGGAGGAGGCATGTCTGGATAACTCTGGCTTTCGAGACGTTGCCCTGGCCGGGTATTCGCGGACGAGGGACGCCTTGGGGTGAGGAAGAAGCCGGCATTACTCCGCAGTGGTTCTTGCAAATGATATCCGAGGCACGAGTGCTCTTCTGCTACATTGTGTCATGGCTGGATAGCTGTTCACGCAATCAAAATGTCATGCTAGAAAGGAGCAGTAAGTAGGTCGTGACGACTGGCATCCAGCATCTGCGTGACGGTCCAAAAGCTGAGCAACTACAGGTGTCCGCTTGCGAGTCTTGGAGCACCGAGTATGCCGAATGGTTGACGCTCATCCCTTTATCAAGCATGGCCTGTAGGCATGAAGTTTCTAGATTGTCGAGAGCACGCTATCCATGGCGGTGCCGTGGGACAAGGCCGATTGGGAATGGGTCGTTGCTGATCCTCATCCACCACGTCTTTTCCGCGCGCGTTTGCCATTGTCCAGGGCCGCGAGACTCGAGACCACGTGCCCGTCTGCCATTCCAGTCTGCGGGCCCATTACCGACACTGGCCAGAAGTCTCCGACGACATGTGGGCCGAGCTGAGGCCGCGCGGAAGTTATCGAGGACCCGGAACAGCCCCTAGACGTTTCCTTGCCCAAAATAACCATTTGCCGCTCGAGGAGACACTGCTGTCGCATCAGGATTACGTCAAGAGCTGAGGTCCATTGACGCCGACTCTGGCGCGCATTTCTCGTGGCCAAGATGCCGCGCGGGAGGTGGCGGAATGGCAAGTGGCCCGCACGGACGGCCTCACCCTTCTACATTCCAGCAAGGGAATGTCCCAATGCGGAAAGCCGGCCCTTGAACACGAGGCAAGGAGAGGGTTGAGGATGCTGGCATAGCCTTGGCTAGTGGGATCCATGTGGTGGCTGGAAAAAGCAAAGCTGCAACGCCGCCGTTGTGCGCCTCTGCTCGTACATAGACGACCGTGGCCGCTGCCATGTAAATAGAGCTGGGCGAGCTATTTATAGATCATCTTGCTGTCCGTGCAGCGCGTTGCTTGTTACTAAGGAGCTTATTAAGCGTCGGAACAAGGTAAACCTACGAGGAGCGACAGGGAGACCAAGATTCAACGCCTGTCAACACCATTCTCCACCACCACCGGTTGCATCAATGCGTACCCCTCGAAACTCAAGTAGAAGGGAATAGAATCAAATTAAAGTCCCTACCCAGTCTTTGACCATGAAGGACTGATATACGCTGTTTCAAGGTTATTCAACACTTACTTGGGTTTAGTCATTGCTGGAGTTCAACATTTTCCAATGGATACTGAGGGTCTTACCTTCTCGAGACCTCCCTTCCCAAGGAACGAGCAAGTTTAGAAGTCACTGGAAGCTACGACGGCATAGAGCATTGCCAACACCCAGCTGTCCGGCTCCTCAAGAAGCTATCCAACGGAAGCCGTGTCCTCGCCTTGAGTCTCAAAGCTGGCATTAGGGGAAGCCAAGCACTTCATGGGTTATTGCAGGTTCTCCCTATGCAAAACACCCGCACACGGCCTTCGCCCAGTAGGCAGAATAGGGTAGAAAATGAAAAGTAAAGCTCCTCTCGGTGGATGACGAGATAAAGACTTGTGGAAAATAGCATCATTCCATGGAAGCTGCCAAAGCGGCACAGATCTCACTGTTTTCTAGGCAAAAGGACCTTTCATGTTCCATATCGTCCTAGATTAGGAAAGAGCAACACAAAGGCTGAAGCTGGTCAGCCATCTCCTCACAACGTCCGCCACTCTGTCGTTTTAGACGCGAGATCAACTGACGTACAGTCTTACCCTGGACTCCATACGCGTACCTTCTGAGCCCTGCAACATGGCCCCATTTATTTAGCTGCAACGTATTATTAGTCATTACGTACATGTTAAATGACTCTTTGAACTTGGAGTTTCTCATTCGCCCATTATACGTCGAATTATGCTATAGTCACAGCCCAGCTCCTCGTTGTACGTGGCGTCGTAGCAATGAAAGGATTCGCGCCTTTGGAATGTACATGCATGCCCTTATCATCCAGCCCACTAGCACTGGGCATAGCGAGGCCGAGTTGTAGCGGCTTCAACGCAGACATTCCCCATCTGACATCAGAGAGATGCCTGGTCCTCCCCGGATAAGTTATGGAGACAAAGTCAATCCTTGTACCACTGCACTACCAGACCGCTGACACGAATCCTGCATCTCGTACATAGAGTCCCTTCTAATCCAGCAGGTCGTGCACCTACACTCATTTATATAATGTCTGCCGCCACTTTAGGCACGAACATGAATGTTTGTTTAATAACTAGCTAAAAACGGGCTTAGGCTCGTCTTATCTAAAGCCCAAATGGTCAAAGGACGCCAAGGCTAATTACCTCGGTTGTCGGAGGCCTACGACTCCCTAACCAAGGGAGGTGAGACCTGACCAACAATTTACGAGAGAATCCGATGACTAAGATACAACAATGATGAATGAGGCAAATGATATATACGGGAAAAACAAAAAATGGCCCCCTTTAGTCTAATCACAATACCGACGAATGAGAGAGCAGGTTAGTACGAAATAAACTGGTACATAGCAAGCTAAAAGGTTACCATGTTGTCTACTATCTTTTCAAAGTTACATCTGCTCATCTGACGCTCTGGCCGATGTCTTTGAGATCTTGAAAGGGTTTGAGAAAAGAGTCTGCTTGACTGCGGCTGCGGATAGTCTTGATAGTCCTGCTGCCTGGGAAACTTCTGGATAGCTAGGGCGATGTATTGTATGAGAGGTGCTGAGGTCCTGCGTAGTGTCAGAGGCTTTAACGCATCCTTCTTTTGCCTGGCAGCGGATGCGTGCCTCAGAGAAGATCTTCCAGATGGCAATAGCCTGTGATTTTGTCTTTGGTGGATTAGAGGGTTATGGCCATAGCTCACAAGTTGGGTCGTCTGCTGGATGAGGGCCTTGACAGTGCACACATCGTAGTGGGCAGGTATATCCAGCCGGTGCAGTGCAGAGGTAATTGTGGTCCTTCTCGGTGTGTTTGGGAGACCCACAAAGGCGGCATCTTGGGGCAGTGAAAACACAGCTGTTGCGCCATAGCCGGCACGTCCTGTACTGTACCGCCGACAAGCGTTTAGGAAGGATTCGAGTGACGGTGCGGCACGCAAAGAGATGGAGAATACGTGAGAGACGGCTATGGTCATGAGGAAAGCGGAAAATCCAGGTTGTATCTGGGCCGTCTGAATTTGTCTCATTATCCTAAGACGGGAGAATAGAGACGTGAGTAGCACTAGCTACTGTTACGGCCTCCGTCGTAACTGGTCCGAGGCAGTATTTCATGTTTTGAGTTATCGTCCCGTAGAACCGAGGGACGTCCATGGCGAGGCTTTCTCAATGGGAGCAGTTCCAAACAGATCAACTGTTGTCAGTTTTTCGTGTAAGGCATGGGCGTTACCATTGCTAGGACAGAGAGCAAATCCTTTCTCTGTTGACATGACATTTGATACAAGTTGGCTTTGGCTGCCAAGCTTAGATTTCAAGTGCGTTTGTATTGTATAACTCGATGCGGTGCGTAGTGGACTGTTGGAGGAGAGACGAACAAACAATCTGTCGTCTGGTTTGGTGTTTTCGGTTCGTACTTGAGAATTTAGCTCCTTTGGGGGGGGGGGGGAGGTTTGCTGCGCACCTCGTTTGGCGGCACCCGCATTGCTTTGGGAGGCGATTACTTTTGCTGTCTTCACAGGACTGTATTTCTCGATGGTTGAGGTACCGTGCATATATGCGTTGAAGTGCTTAGCAGTAATAGTTGCAAGTTCTGATGTGCAGTTGCGGAGGGCTTGAGCATGAGACTCTAGTAGAAAAGCACGAGGGTGAGAAGAGCAATGTCTCTCAACAAGTCGGGCTAATAAATCAATTAAGGTTTATACTTCACGAGCTCTAGAGGCTGCCAATTGGGCGCCTTCGAGGAGAGATTGTTGAATGGGGCCGAGGGATGGGTTTACAGGAGGGTCATCGTACTAGAAATTTTGATTCATTCTTGACGTAGTCGTGGGCGATAGATAGAGATGTTGTCACGATCATGAACGTAGAGATTGGCCCTGGGAAGAAGCCTACATCCAATAAAGATTGACACGTCATATATTGGCCCTAACAAGACAAATAAATCCAGTTTGTAGCTTCCAAAGAGGCATTTGGTGAGGTCTTCCCTTGGGCTCTTGCAGATCTATGCCTCGGGCAATTACTTTAAATCTTCACCAAGCTTATACCTTTTGAAATTTCTTCGCCCTCGGAAATCTTCAAATCCCGGCAAATTCTCTGCATGGAATCATTTCATCGCAGTGCTGTGACGTCTTTGTCATGGGGATCCTTTAATGATCTCCACACTTTTTCTTCTCCCGCGGCTCTCAGATAAAAAGAAAACTACAGTTGTGCAAGGCCATCATTCTCCCTATCCATCGGAATAGAATCGACATGACCAAATCGAACCTTGTTTAATCAAACCAAAGTTTTGCATGTCGATTCGTAAAGCCCTCCGAGGCTAAAGTATCAGAAGGGACTATAATTAAGTCATTACTTTCCTACTCACAATTTTTGTCTAAGCTCTTCAACGGTGAAAAGCCTATTCTGCCTGATTAGCTACCAGAGTGGGCCGAGTTCCATTCCAATATATGAGCAAGGTATGTTCAGACTTTTGATATTTTTAGCATCAGATTTTAATTGCGTACGTAGTCATCTAGCTGTGACTTGAGATCAGCGATAAAGTCAAGATTGTATGACTTGATTTAAAAACAGACCACTCGTGTTCCAGATTTCAGCTGCAAGTACCATTGCAAAGTTATAGCGGCATTATCCAAGTCACCTCTCATCCGCCAATACCCAGAGTTATCCAGACATGCCTATATCAATCACTGAATTTCCTTCGCGCGAAATACAGTCTGAGGTGTCTCCTTCCCAAATGGAGCAGTTGCACAAGCTACTCAAACCATACCGGAGACAACCACCATGAGGTGAACCATAACATCTTCCATTTTCAGCTTTATCATAGATGGTTAGCTATACTCTCGTAACTGAAAGCTCTCTGCGCACAATGTGCTCCAATTCGAAAACCTCTTGGCCAAAATTCAAAATCTCACACCCATCAAGATTATATCTACCCTTTGCGTTATCTTGTAAACCTATCCTAATTTCTTTTACGTCCGTCCCAAAGAATTGCTTCTCAGACTTGTGCGCGACGCTTTATCTCATGCGACAGGTATAAATATCTGTGCGGGCATGTAGTTGGTGGCCAGCTGAGGCCAGAGAATGGTCTATGAAGGCTGTAGTCATTGAACTGAGGATATACTAGGTCATACTTGTAAACTTGAAGAGGCTTTGATGGAAAATAATGTCTTTGGGAGTGAAAATTTGACGTGGAGGAGCATCCTGAATCACTACCTCGTAGGCCACCTTCTTTGATATTGTGGAATTTGACTGAACTCGGCTCTGAAAGATTATTTCACACTCAGGTTCCCAGAAGAAACTGCGGATAGATATTCAGTCTTTATCCTCCGATATTCTTGTGCTGCGGTCGTCTTTGCAAACGAACATCTTGGACCCCAGGATCAAAAAGCATATAATCGTAATATTCATGATAAAATTAAACACCTTAAAGTACTAGCTAGACAGATCTTTAAGTAGTCTTTCATTGTGTAAGACTTAGTAGAGACTTAACTTCAATTCAATCAATCAATTCTTGACCCCACACATCGAGCATTAATTTTTGACCTCGACTCGCACTTGCATCTACCAATCAAATCTTGCAACAATTCAAAACTTCCCTCTTTGTTAAATTTCTAATACAGTGAAAATCAAAAGCGATAAAAGCCTACTCAAGTCAACATTTATAACACAATAAATCCCTTTTCAAAGACTACACTTCTCGTGAATTTAGATTATACGCCCACAAAAACCTGAATACCCGCACAAGGGGACAAATCTTGAAGCAGACCGTGGAGTAGATATGAGAGGTGTTAGAACAAACAAGCAAGATGAAACTAGTGAAAGAAATAGCAATATAAAGAGTGGTTTTCGACTTTTGGAATGTAGTCTTCTAAATCGATCGGGGGACTCTTCTCAACACCTGTCGGTGGTGTTTCCCCTACGAACCTCCAGCTTTCATTGTAGAGTCCGCAGAGCCGGGATTGAGTAATAAAGTCCTCACTTCGATGAAGATTCCCGATCGCTTCCGCAGCCTGTATCGTCTTCATCACCTAGCATGACCCCCCTAACACCATTATCATGAAGCTAACCAACATCAGATCAGATGTTAGTGTCGAAGCCCTGTTCATCATCCACCCTTAATCACGGAGGAAAAGCTATCTGATGAGTTTCCGGAGCGTACCCAGCACCCGATACGGAGATGGTCGATCGGATCAAGTCGGCCTCGACTGTTGCAAAGAAGGGAGATATAGATGAAAATGCGCACCTCATGTGGTCCCGGTGTCTAGGCCTCGCCTGGCTGGGGCTGCAGGTTTCTTGAGACTTTTTCCCGCGCACGCAATTTCCATTACTACCATTTTATTATTTTTGGGTAGAATGTTCCGTGGAAAATGTGGCTAAATTCCACGGGTAATTACTGAGCTAAATGGCTATTCATCACGGGCAATATATCAATGATCTCATAAGTAACATAAGAGGCAAGGAGCACCGTACAAGGTAGGTCCTGGGCCAGAAAGGAGCTCAATGTGCTAGATTGTCTATAATTCAAGTAGTACAATAATAACATCGCTTCACATCCACATCAAGCACTATGCGCTATACGATACGAATTGCCGGAATGCAGACGGTACTTAAAATATCGTCATGGTTAGATGGTGCAATGATACACTATTCGGGTTGATCTCTCTATCAGAGGCTAGATAGCTTGAACACCCACCTTACTTGTGATAGCAGCTGGCTATTTCGGATACAGTGAGAATGAATCAAATTTCTCCTCGCACTCGTTTGTATAGATGACGAAGGTTTTAAAACTTCCCTATCGATTAGTACTGACGGATCAGGGTCGACTGTTCTACGTAAGCAAACGTATCTTGTATTATGACACGCTAGTTATGGCAAGCAAGAACTCGGGGTTTAAAAGGCAATAAATCTAAAGAGTAGAGCTCTGTCTATGAATTATATATCTCAAGTTTGAGAGATTAAGCCAATTGTAATTAACAAGTCATCAGTGCTTCCATATCGCCAGACCTCCGTCGGTACCCTCATCCAATTCCTTATCTGTATACTACGTTCCTAGCTACTCAACACCCTGTAATAGTATTTGAAAATAAAATCTAGAGTATGATGGTCTTTGGTGTCGAGAGAGCTATCTTACATGTGTTCAGGACACAAACTGTGTGCCATGATTAGATAGTTGCGTAAGGTCAAATGGGTCAAGAAAATGCATGAGAAACTTTCTGGCGTTGAAATCCCGCGGCGATCAAACTTTACCACGCAAACCCCTCCACATGTGCTGAGCCTCACATGCATGTAGTAATCTATCATTATTATTTTGAGCTCGAGACTGTGGTTGTGATACTTGGGAAATTTAAAGGTGCCAGTTCCGAGCACAATGCCGATTTGATCGACGGTGCGCAGCAAAGACGAAGCTACGGCGGGGATTGGTCTTTGAGATGTGATAATCAGATTACTCTTCGGACACACGTGGTGCGCTCCTGGTGAAGAGAGCCAGGGCCGTGGAGGGAACTTGGTCTTGGATTCATGATGGAGTCCGAAGCACCAACACCGAGTTATGGGTACTGTTAACCTTCCCTGTCGCGCCAACAGATTGCATCAGTAGAGGCTCACACGTATCGCTCTGGTCTGACTTCATCTCACTAAGTGGTAATAGAAGTGTCACCCGCCCCATTCTAAATGACTTAGTTTTTTGGACTAATTTACGCATTAGTCTCAATCCCTACAGCCAGGAGGCTTGGAGAGCGCAGACTAAAGGCTTGTCGATACTGTCCTCTGCAATCTTGGAAATGGGATATCCTCCCGGAAGCGGCATTTAGTCAGACATCGCAATACAGGAGAGATTGGCCCAAGAGGTAATACTTCAGAATCAATGTCATATCTATTCTTTGCTCGCGATGAAGTTGGATTGAAGGCAAAGTGTTACCAAGCACAAACGTTCGACTTTATGTACCAATTTTAAGCCAACCATATACCTCATCGACTCTGTCTCTGGCCTCCAGATAGACGCAACGACGCTTCGAGTACCCGCGAGAAAACTCTGAACACGGCGTATGAATCATGTGAGATGAATTTCTGGAACAAAGTGGACAGACCAATGGAAGATGTGAGGCCGAGGATACGTATAATCTCGGAAGAGGTGGAAATTTGATGGTGTGAAAGTTTTCAAACATGGAAGCCCTCGTTTGCGAAGGTGCAAAGGACATTGTAAACATAGTGGCGGCTGCATAGCTCAGTGGTACATGATACGGCCTGGCCTCTCGAGTCCAGCCAGCACAGACCTAGCACCAAACCCTCTCGAGACAGAAGATCGCTGCTTTGGACCTAAGAGGACTCCATCACTCTACTCGCCATGCTGGTGTACAGGCTGGCAAGGGCATGCTTGGATGGCCACAGCTTCAGAAATTTCCCTTCAATAGAAATGCATCGAAGACGACGGACTGAGCCATGTCAGCAGAGATTACAGTGGCGTTTGCTAATGAGATTCAGAGAATGAGCACTTCGAAGGTGAGATGATGAATCCAAGATATATCTAGAAGACTGATCTAGTGTCATGGCTATATAACTGAGAACATTCTACATTACCGACAAAAGTCTCGCAAGGTGCGACACGGCTATGTACTTCCGGAGGATCTCGTCCGACTATAGTGGTCGGCCTTGTGTACCCACAAAGCTACATGATTAAAAACTGCGATAATCTGAAAAAATCTGCTGCACTGACTCGACGCCTTGCTAGCTCCCTGACACCCGTTTGAGTGAAGAATATGTTCCCTGATCGTTCCTTACCCCTATTGTCAAGCTACGTGACGTTGATAGAGGGATTAGAGTAAGCCAGGTTGACGTGTTGTTGTTGTTGTTGTTGTAATCTTATTGTAGATGTCTAGCAGACCCCCGTCGCGAAGTTGTGCATCGCAGCAGTAAGAGATTGCCGGCGCAGTTCGGGTCAGATGGGTTCACACATCAGTTCCAATACACCGAATTTGCCCGCTGTCAACTCACTCATACACTAGAGACGGCGTGTCGTCGCCTCCGCTTCTGTCGCGCCATCCTCCCCACCAGTACGCGAATGGGAGGGCTTGGACGCAGACATCCCTGTTGAAGATCGGCGAGTGGATGATTCTTGCATCTCATTATCCAGAGGCAGAGATAGGGTCCCCGACTCCGTGGTCTTGCAACAGCCTAGTCCTTAGAGCTTGCTGTTTCTGAGGCTGGGCGCATCGGACGGCCCATGTCGGCGGAAAGAGAAAACGAGCCGGTGGCATCACCTTCACTGCAAAGAGAAAATTAGGGGCTTGACCCCTGCACGTCAGCATCGGCCAAATGCACACAGGCGCTATCTTGACAACTTATGTTGAGGAGGGATCAATAGAGCTGGCAGGAAGTCGGGTTAGATTATGTCCAGAGCCCTTTCCTGCCGCCGAGGCGCGAGAAAGGTTGAATGGAAGAGACGAAGCATCGCTGGTCAACTTGTCTTTGATTAATCCCCCTGCCAATCGTCTATCTCGCTTCGGCCACCAGAGACCCTGAGACAATCACAGTGAAAGCTTTTCCTCTCTTGCGCTGAAAAAAAAAAAAAACTTCTCTGTAGTCGACGCTCCCCTTCAGCCCTCACCATCCAATTCTTTCGCCTTCTCGTCCCAGCAGATCGATCCCGCCACCAAGTCACGAATCCCTATAGAATGCCCATGGGGCTCGGCGCCAGGCGACCTTAAATCAGCCAACCGTAGAAGGCGCTGACCAAATGAAAAGAACGCAAGGCCACGGCCTTCGTTCCCCAACCTTCTCTCGACCAACCTCCACCAACCTACTCTTCCGTCATTCAAGTCGTCGTGGCCGTGCCGGCAGAAAGGGCGCGAGGTCGGGAGGAGTCATGTCGTCGCTGGCGGAGAAATCACAACCGCAAATCGTTGTGGATGCAGTTCTGAAGAGAGCAGAAGTCGGAAAGGTGGGCTACCGTGCCGGACCCTTCATATTAAACCACTGCTGACAACCTATACTAGATTGGCAGAACCCTCAAGACTCGCCTGGCCTTTGCTCAATTCAAGGTCATGCGGGGATGGGAAGACCTGTCCATTGACGCCATCGAACCCAAGGTCCAGGAGTTACGACAGCACATGAGGGCTGACGCAAAGAGAGACTTTCTGCCCGAAGATTCTGACATGAAGATAAGCTCGGACCAAAGGCAGCCACAGCCTCGACATCCTCTGGGATCGCGCTTCCGCAACGCCATTGACGCCTCTCGCCAGACCATCACCAGTGAGAGCCGCGCACCAGATGGGTCCTGTGGTAAGCGTAGAAATGAGGAAGGGCTAGGCGATCCCAGCTGCCTCATTGGGTCTCGAAAACGCTACTGCTCATCACCACTGGGCCACCCTCACCCATACCAAGATTCGCCGCTCACGCAATCATCGCCCATTAAACCTCCACACCAAGCACACTTCACGACAACGGTGGGCCCGGGTCTTTCCTTTTATGCGGACTCATACCGACCTCGTCATCTACTCGACGGTCTCCTGGACGAGAGCGAGGAGGATGAGGTTTCCTTACCATTGTACTCATTTAATATAAATTCTTCGCCCCCACGCACGCCACCTCTATGGCCGCGTGAGAATGGAGAGCGTGGTTGCGAACACTTTGAAAGGGTGGAAGGAGAGGAAAACGAGGGCTTATTTCAACGACCAGCCTTCTCTCCACCAGCAGTTGACCCCACGCGCCTCACCTGCCATCCCCAAACCCCACCCCGCCATGCTACTGCCCCATCCCTCTCCAGACCCATTTCCAAGGCGGAGGCTGACCTGCTATGTGGGCCGGAGAGTCTGGCGCCGGCCTCACCGACATTTGACTTTTCAGACTTTGTCAATATTACCCCAAGTCCAGCTCGACCACCTTGGCCACTGACGCCGCAAACTGACAATGTGCCAGGAGCCTTCAATCATCGTCACCCAATTTTCCACGCAAAATCAAGCCCACGCAAGCCAAATATCCCTCCAGGGCCCCGGGATCCCCGAGAAGTTGGACACTCACGGAGAGGCCAATACTGCTGGTGACCTAGCTGGTGCTTGACATTTTCCTTGGCCATGTCTCACGAAGCTGGGTGTCTGGGTAGGAACTCCATCTTGACTTGTTTTATTGGTGACGTAAGCGATGTGATAGGATGATTGCCGGATGTGAGCGTGCGGGCACGTGGAGACGGAGTTGGAATGTGAGGATATTTTGGCTTGACGGGGTCTTGAGACGACTGTACCATAGCTGTGTTTCCACGAGGGAGGAGAAAGCTTTACTAAAATAATTTTAATGACGAGACACCTGAACGAGGCGATCATGGCTGACCTCGATGCTGACTGTGAGCCTGAGACCACCTATAACTCCCTCTGATAAGGAATGTCTCGGGCTACGACGAGACCTCATCTTCCACGAATCCTGATGATATGGGCTTCTGTAAAGTCTAATCTGCAGGCCCATTGTCCTATTCGCTTTCTTTTTTCGTCGGGCCTGCTCCATGCACGATCCAGGATGCATTGACAGGCGCTAATTAAAGCTGTCAGAGCAATGGAACTATTGGCTCTCGACCTTGGCTGGAAATCCCCCCCCATGACTTGCGGGCCCTCCGCCCCCTAGACCCTGGATTTCTTCGGCAGCAGGGCGGGAGACGTCGATAACGTCACTCTTGACATTTATCCTAGCCCCCCCACTCGCCAGGATACTGGTATGGACTCCAAGAAGCCCGTATAAACACTCCTCGACGCCCCCATCAGAATCTTCCCTAATTCTATCTTTGTACTATTCACCCTCTCTCTTTTCTTCCACTATCACAGCAACTCTTTCCCTTTCACAGCAACTCTTCCCGCTCCTTGGAAACTCCGCTCTCGCCTTCGCAGCCTCGACACATCATGACGCTGCCCACTACCGTCGTCGCCCTACTTCTGGCCGGCGTGGCATACACCATTTCCTACATCATATCACGTCTTCTCCGTGCTCGTCGTATAGCCCGACTCTCGCGTGAGCTACAATGTGAGAAGCCACCGGTGCTCAAAAGCCATTGGCCCTTGGGTATCGATACGCTTATGCGCTCCATGAAGGCAGTCGGGGACAATCTTTACCCAACTGTCTCCATTGAACGTACTCAGGAAATTGGAAGCGTCACATACAGCTTCTCCATTCTAGGTACCGAGAATCTCTACACGGCCGACGAAGAGAACATCAAAGCCATGCTCGCCGTGCAATTCAAGGACTTTGATCTCGGTGCTATGCGTCGTGGTAACTTTTGGCCACTTCTTGGCAATGGCATTTTCACCCAGGACGGACCGGGATGGGAGCATTCACGCGCCATGATGCGTCCACAATTCGCGCGAGACCAGATTAGCGACCTAGACATGGAGGAATGCCATGTACAGAATATGATGCGAGCCCTCGAACTCTGTATGGCCAAGGACGGTTCGGGAAATATTGAAGATATCGACTTGCAGATCCTCTTCTTCCGCCTCACCTTGGATTCAGCAACGGAATTCCTCTTCGGAAAGTCAGTCGAGACACAGGTCCATCTACTCGGTCATAACACCAACGGTCCCATTCCCGGCCTTGATAATTCCGTCCGCGCCAAATTTGCCTTCGCCTTCGACGGGGCGCAGAAGACGCTAGCTATCCGTGCGCGTCTCGTTAATGGTTACTGGCTCTTTTCACCACCCGGCTTCAAGGACTCGTGCAAGGTCTGTCACGACTTCATCGATGAATATGTGCACCTCGCTCTCAACAAGGCCAAACGACTACAGGCAAATGATGTAGAGAAGGATGGAGACGCCAAGGAAAAGTATCTCTTCCTCGATGCTCTCGTTGCTCAAACCCAAGACCCGCTCGAACTACGAACACAGCTTCTAAATATTCTCCTCGCTGGCCGTGACACGACTGCCTCCTTCCTCGGCTGGCTCTTCATGCTTCTGGCCAAAGACCCCGTCCGCTACCAAAAACTGCGCGACATCATCCTTGCCGAGTTCGGCACCTACGAGAATCCTATCGATATAACCTTTGCGCGAATGAAATCTTGCCAGTACCTACAGCAGTGTAACAATGAAGCTCTCCGCCTCTTCCCCGTAGTACCGGTCAATTCACGCGTTGCCAACAAAGACACAACGCTGCCGCGTGGCGGTGGTAAGGATGGCAAGTCCAAGATCTTCGTACCCAAGGGCACACCAGTCGACTATTCCGTCCATGTGATGCACAGACGGAAGGATCTCTGGGGCGAAGATGCTAATGAATTCAATCCCGAGCGCTGGCAAGGCCGAAAGGTGGGATGGGAGTTTCTTCCGGTATGTAAGGCAGCTCTTGGCTAGAGTCTAGCCTGCCCTATCCTCCCTGCTCCACGACGTACGCTAACAGTCAGACAGTTCAATGGGGGCCCACGAATATGCATTGGGCAACAATTCGCCCTGACCGGGGCCAGTTACGCTATTATACGCCTGCTCCAGAGATTCGACTCCATGTCGTATCTGGGCACCGAGGCCAAAGAACTACATAATTTAACCTTGACGAGCTGTAATGCAAATGGAGTAAGGGTGAGGGCGCATGCAGTGTGTTAATGAGTAATGTGGGGTGGGGGGTCTATGAACAGTTTGTAATTTGTTTCAGCGTCATCTAGCGAAATTTTGGTACGGCGAAAGCATATGTAATAAAAGTTTGGTAATAATCTGATTCTAATTTACCACAATAACCGATGTCTACCTTGTGCACCGCTTGTGAGCCGCCGAATGTGAGGAGATGGCGCTGGCTGTCTGCACGATACGATGAACGTGCAGGGATGCAGTTCAGCTGGACAGAGAAGAGGCAGTTGGAGCGGGGAGGCAGAGGAAAGGGGGGAGAAGCGAAGCCCGATTTTGACGTGATGGGGCTGTGGGGCCCAAATGCCCGTCGCCAGCTGCTAAGCCACATTGAGAAGTATCAGGGGTTCCAGTCTGGCACGTGACCAACGGATACCGAGGTCCATGCCGGTATCACGCGACAAAGAGGACGAGGGCAATCTCCGCGCGGAAGCACGCGACGCACGGTTGCCGGGGAGGTCGGCAAGGAGGCGTGTTGGCAGGGCTATTTATAGCTGGCGGAGATGAGGGCAGTCGAGCGGCTTACCGACTTGCCGTGCCTCGGCTCGGGTAAGATGGCGACGGCGGCCCCGCAACCGTGTCCGAATTGCCTGGCACCGAGCACGAGAGGCTCATGCTGCATAGCGAAAGGCGGTGGGCGTCAGGCCGTGTTTGATGGGAGCGGAGCAAAGGCAACGCGTGAAAACCTTCGAATACGTCGGTACGAGCTAGGTCAAGCTGTCGCGTCGCAGAGCCAAATGCTGCCCGGCCCTTCCCGCGCGCAATGCTCTCGCCGGGCCGACCGTGGACGAGACACCTGCGGCTGTGCGCGGCTCTCGATACTCTCCGTTCCGCCGCAGTGTGCAACGGCGCGCTGGGCCCCGCCTCAGACTGAGGGTGGAAGGGCTGCGCGAAACATTTGACATGAAAAGCAGTCCATCCTCAATGTTTCCAATTGCCCCTATGAGGCACCTTTTCTGACACGCCGTCGTCAAGTCTCGTCCGTGAATCCCCATCAAAGCGGTCCTCCATACCTCTGCTGGCCCATGCCGGTCTGGCAAGACGGGCCTCGTCGCAATACCAATGCACCACAGCACTCGCCTCCCGATGCAGCGGCCCCCATGCCACAAAGCCTCGCGGGGTCTCTGTCAGCATGATGCAGGCCAATCCTACCTCACCTCCCGCATCTTCGATACATGTCATGGCTGGTAAGTTCACGACTGTTTCCCATCGCGCTCTGCTCTAGCTAACATCCCTACGCCGTTTCCACCCGTCCGAGGAAACACTCGCGAGACCCCAAACGACCCTCCTACCCGTGCTTCGGCTTCCAGTCCAAGAGCCGGGCCATAGATACGATGCTTGGTCGCATTCCGACAGGTCATCTCTCACATCCACGCGCCCAGACGTCTAGACGAAGATTTAGTGGCGGCCAAAGACTCCATACCGGTCAGCCGTGTCCCCTACGAACCTTCACCGCTCATCGAAGAGTCTGCAGAGCCGAGATTGAGTTCAACACTAGCCAGGCGGCCTTTGATTGTCCGTGAGTCTGCGCCATTCCCGCTGCCCTAGGCCGCACTACAGCACACATTAAATCCAGACAGGCTCTGACCCGTTCCGAGCCATGAGAAAGTTTAGGGGTCAACGGAGGCTACGACGACAAAGAGCCTCTCTCCCAGACACACAAAAGTTTATGACACCCAGCTGTCCGGCTTCGCGAAAAGCTTCTAAGAAGTAGCCATGTCCTCGGATTTAGCCCTCGCACTTACGGGCCTGCGGCAAGTTTTTCCGGCTGCCGCGCACTTGCCAAAGACCCTCACTGCCTTGCCTTCAGAGGGCAAATGATGCCAAGTTTGCGATTGCATAGAGGCCTGGCGGGCAGAGCATCTCTACTACTAGACCGGAAAGTGCTGCATAGCCATATAGTGAGGAGCGACAAAAATTCCAATCAAAATATCATGCTTCGCCGTCACCCCAGTCAGAGTTTTACGCGAACGTGATGGGTAGCTTGTGCGGGCCAAAGTATCTCGGAGTGCTGGAAATCTCAATCCACACCGTCCGGCTACAAGTGCAAGGTATCAGTGGTCAGAGGTATAAGCCAATACTTGCACTAGTTGTGTAAAGAAGAGATAGAAAATATGTAAAAGAACGGTACGCTAGCTTCTCGCAATCGTATGTTAAAAATGAGTTTATTTTCTATCTAGAGAAGAAAGTCATAGCTACGAAAGGATTTGGCTAATATGAACATTACGCGACGCGTCACTTGTGAGACTTTACTAAGCAGGGTCGAGGCTTTTCCCAAAATAGGTACAACGCCTATTCGGAGCCGGATAAACTCCGGTTCCAGATAAAAGAGGCCACAGCCTGTAACAGTGGATATTAGAATGAAAAGTAGTTGTATCCTTTGGAGACATAGACTAGTTCGGCCCAGGCGTTTCGCGGGAACTTGATGAGTGCTGGCAGGAGGAGCTCGGATCCTGGGATTCTCCTTACCCAGTTTGTCAGGACTCGGCGCCTGAGCTGGTCGATGCACAGCTGAAGCCGCGTGCAACGTTCCCTCATTGCCTCCACCAACCCCCCGCCTAGCACCCCGTCCGCGCCAAATAAGCCCGCCTCTGCCCTGCACTACCAACATACCCTCGCGAGATCTTTGCTGTTAGATTAGCTGCTACGAGATAGACTTCATAAGTGTCATAGCTCTAGAGCTGCACACACAGTGAAATGGAAATGGAAAAAAAAAAAAAAAAAAAAAAAAAGAGGTGGACTTCTTTGACGGGGGAGGTAGTTGTAGTAGATCCAATTGCGCGTATGCAGGTGCCCTGGTATCTATCCGACGCCATGTTACTTGCGGCATGGGCAGATGCTGGTCGAAGGATATTTGCCGCGTTGAGGACTGACTGCAGCATGCTCGACATTAATTCGGCTTCTTGGTCCCATTAGTGCCACAGTGTTTTTGAACTTCCAACAGTGGACTAGCGCAGGAGGCGGTACTTCAGCCAACCTATCAGTCAGCTCCATCTATTTCGACTTCTCCACATGATCCACACAATCAGCACCATCTCGATGCCACTCGAACCGGAGGTCGAGGAGATGTCAACCCCCCCGAGACCTCAAAGTCTCGGCCGCAAGTGTCCCTCAGAGAGCGCGGTGCCCCTGAAGAGTCAAGGCCCTTCGTAAAGGAGGTTGAGAGAAGTCCCTACAAATCCTCTCGACGGCTTGAGCTCTAATATGAGCGGGATTTGCAGGATCGCCATGAGGTCGACGGAGCGCGAAGAAAATCCCCCCCCCCCCAGCTCACTCAGTCGTCTGGGGAGAACATCACCTCCCACTCAAGCACCCGATCTCTCCTCCTCAAACTGGCTCGTCGGCGATCTGCGCCTCCCACACTTTTCCACCAATCTGAGACTTAGCGCGAGGGATCGACGAGTAGCTCGACCATGCCGTCATCCCAACTCAGAGTGGGTGAAGCTGCCCGAACAGCTCTCCCCGTCCGCCCAAAGGTTTGCCTGCGTCTAGCCTGCGCTCGACTCGAGCGGATCCAAGGCCGCTTAGCCCTCAGAATTGCTTCATCTAATGCGGATGCACTATTCGCGACCTCTGATTGCCACATAATCTCCCCCGAATCCCCTTCCAACCATACTCGACCCTCTGCGGCCTGCGACCCGAAAAAGGGCTAGCAGAGCCTATCGCCGTCGCTGGCATGGGAAGAAATCTTCCTTAGCTTACAGGGCTAGTGCACTGGAATACTGGCGCTTCCTGAAATCTAGTGGCGGCTGATGAGTCGCTTAACCTCACATTTACGTCGCGCCCGCGCCCCGCCCTAAATAAGTCGTCGTGCAAATCCTATACCCAGGCCTATGGATCCCGCCCTGCTGAGAATAGCCAAAGGTGCCATCACTCTGGAATTCTTACAAACGGCGTACGGGTAATGCCATTTGGTTAGATGGGAGAGCCCAGAGCGAGCACGAAATATTATGGCTTCGCTGTATTCCAGGGAAAAGGCGTGCTATACGGAGAAATGTGAACCCCTTCAGGCAAGTTCGGAGCCAAATGAGACGGGGGTTTGGAACGTCTGGGATTGCCACGGCGGCGCTATTAGCTCGGATCTCATCGATAAATGGACCTGTTCCCTTGGTTAACTTGGGCGCGGGTACAGGTGCAGGCCAAAGTCTAGATGCCTAGAATTTGTATCCATGTAGATTTATTGCCTAACCAAGGGGAAACTCATCTCAGACTCTCCAGTCTCCATTGCTGTGGCTGAGGAAAGAGGGAAATATACTAGAAATGAGGCGTATCAATTGAACAATCGGTTGATGCATTGAACCAGATGACCCAGTTGCCCCAGCACCATAGGAATTTCAAGATTAGCTCGTAGCATGTCGTTCCCCAACTACCTCATTTCCCTGGTTGAGTAGGTTTGCAGATGGATCAAGACACTTTGGAGAAGGTGAATGACTCCATCAATAGGAGGCTGGGTGAGGACTCCCATGATAAAAGTGAGATGCGGAGGAAAACTCAACTTCCGCCAGTGGTGTCTCCTCGCAACCTCCAGCTCTCACCGCAGTCTGCAGGGTGTGTATTGTGCTACTTGAGCCTATGAGTGGCTAACAAACTGAGCTCCTCTCTTCTTTTGTTACTTCAAAGATCATTGATATATTGCACGTGATGGATAGCCATTCAGCCCAGTATTTTCCGTAATCTGCAGAGCCCAGACTGAGTAACATCTTTGGCCTCACTTCAAGGATAATTCCAATCGCCTCCGCAGTCTGCATCGACTTCCATGCTCAGCGCCATATTCATAAAGCTAGCCACGATCGTGCCAGATAGTAGGGTTGAAGCCCTACTCAACCTACACCCTTGGTCATGGAGGAGAAGCCGACGGATGAGTTCCCGATGCGGCGGGGATAGATTACATCAAGTTGGCCTCTGATGTTAGAGAGAAGAGAGATGTGGATGGAAATACCCACCTCGCGTGGCTCTGGTTTCGAGACTCCGCCTGGCCGGGGCTCGCGCTTCTCTTGGGATCTTCCCATACGTGCAGTTTCTACTGCTGCTTTTTTCAAATCTTCAGAAGATGAGGCCCACTTCTGTTGGTAAGTACTGAGCCAAATGGCTATCCATCACAGGTATCACAGACTCAAAAATCAAAATAATCATGGGGAAAAGAGAGACACTGTGAAAGACCAGGTCGTAGGCTGGTCGGATAACATGGCTGGGTTTCAAGGGGCTTGAAGCCGGCCAAGACGAATCCTTCACCTTCCAGTGGTGCCGGTGTAATGGCTCAGTTTGCTCTGCATAACTGGGATAGCCAAGAAGAATCGCAACTGGATCGAGGTCGAAATCAACCTCAAGCATACCTCCATACGACGGCTTTTCGATAATGCCTCTCTTACCATCCTCGTCTGAGCCTTGAACCTCTTTCCAACCACGCATCATCTCGCCTCAACGACCAATAAAGAAGTTACTCCAATTGCAAACAGGAGCTTGCCCTATTAAATACTGGCCATCACTCACTACAAATTTACGACGCTACGTATACCCGCGAGGAGCAAACTAAGTCATAACATACGGAGCTCGGGTCATGGTTTATGGGGGACTGATGCTCTAAAGGAGTTCTACATCTTGAGGAAGGATAGGCGGCTGAGATGTGGTGCGAGAGGGGGAATAGGCCTCTGAAGACGATGCTGGGACTGACATTTTCGCGGGGTTTTAAACTTTGGAACGTTTGTGGGCACCAAGACCGAGATTTCGGCTAATTAGCCAGGAGGGCTTCTTTTGTCGACGAGTCAACGGCACTCTCCAGCGCCCTGGACGGCACAAAAGAAGTTGGGCTAAGCTACCATACAGCAATCACGCTCTGTCAAGACTTTTCTGACATTTCAGCACGACCTTCGGGAAGGAGTTGGAAGGAGGCTAGAAAGGCAGAGGGTGAATATCCCAAAGTACCCACAAGTCTGCAGCGCCCAGCTGGCCAGCCTTTTTGAACGCTTCAGAAGGGGCACTATGCCTTCGGATTTAGTCCTAATGTCGGTATTAAGAGAGCCCCGCACCTAGTGGATTTTGCAATGTTTCCCGGCTGCCATTCACCCGCAAATGGCCTTCGTTTAGTTGGCTGGAGAGAGGAAATAATGAAGGGCAAGGGGCTCCGCTAAGTGTATGATCGAATGAGAACTTGTGAGGGGTGGTACTGTTTGAGGGGAGCTGTGTGGGAGGCAAATGAGGGGATATACTACTGGCATAAGTATCCTCGGCCTATAGGCAGAGAGGACCTGCATCTCCTACATAGTCATAGACTCAGAAAGTACAATAAAATGAAATGATAATAATACCATATTTTCCACGCACGGATATCAACCAATACTAACATTACAAATAGATTCGATTCGTACTTTATAGAATCGGAAGCAGCAATGGAAGCAAATGAACGCCGAGAGGCGTGAAAACTTTACACACTACGATCTGACCCTCGCCACCAACTTCATAGAGACACTATTATTTCAGCTATCAGAAAATTACCCAAAGATATTAACTATTCCATAGATTTTCATGGAAGGAGCTACATTAGCTCAGCACGTCCACTTGGTCTCTCCCGGAGTATTGATTGCGAAGCTTGTAGTACATGGCGAGGCCCTCAACAGAGTCCTTCAAAGCACCGCAGACTTAACTGGCTGAAAGGTAGTGCTAGCAATACAGAGTATCATGAGATGATTAGCACAGAATGCAAAGATACCAAGCTCGAAAGAGAAATAGGACAGCCGAAAGATACTCTGCTAAGGTGATACGAGTAACTGGAGGCACCACTTTCCATCTTCTATTTACGGGGCTAATACGACAGAGCCGAACCTCTCTGCTACAGATCTAGAGCAGGTGCAGTGTCTTTCATCGTCTCGATATCATCGTGAAATTCCTGAAACTAAACTGCCATCTTCTCGAGGTGCCTAATCCCCTACCGAGATAGAGGCGAAACAATTGGATACAATTGTATTAGCTGCCCATTGGATCATTACAGCGCCTTTCGCAACTCATACCTAAACTGAAAAATTGAAATCATCCCAGACATGATGGTCAGTTTGGTATCAAGGCCTACTCGACGCACCCAAGCATAACCAGGGCTCGTGGAAAGGGTTAAATCGGGGCCCTACACCCAGCCCGACCCATCCAGCTCTTTAATTTCTCGATCGATGTCGTTAAATGGACTAGATTTGTGCAAAGCAAATCATTGTACGCACATTCCCCCCTTTAAATTACTCAGGCATTTGTATTTGCGGTATCCGGAAAGTTGTTAGGGATCGGATAGGGGCCTGGCTTAATCTTAGCAGCGAGGCATTTAGGACAGAGTGGGAAGGAGGAGATAGAGAGGATGATAGAGCGATATATTTCTGAATACCTTCTCTATCATTATATCTATCAATCTCGTGACAAACAGCTGACTTCGTAACAGCTACTGAATCATGTTACTTCGTGCTTTATCTACACCAATAGATAACCATAGACCAGCGATATCATAGAGAATTTCTTTTCGCACGTAGTTTACCTTGATTGCGCTTACATGGAATTTCAAAATTGCCAATAGAGATATCCCGCACCAAAAATGGCTTCTTCTTCCACACTTCGCAACAAATCGAGCGATAAGGTTAGTAGAAAGCAATCTGATATTCAAGAAATGTAAGGCTATATGACGGTAGATCTAACCGACCCTAATTTATCTGGATATTTTGGGAAGTTGCTCAAAAACGGGTAGATTCAGATTTCGGACTCTGCAATTACAATAAGCTTGTACTATGACGGCTGTAGTGTGAGTAGCTTCACCACATTGCTAACTGGCCAAAATTTGTAGTGATTGAACGGAGACCATCCACAAATTCTACTACTTATACATAATGTAACGCTTTCATAACTGATTACCCTGGCCAAGCTCTTTTATCAACCGAGAGCTTTAGCCTCATGAAAAACGGGAGAAAGATTTGTGGACGAAAGCTTGCTCGAAATATTCTCACGCCTGAACCCAAATGAAAGCCGGAAGAGCAAGCATCCGAGAGAGAAGACGAGAATCTTGCATTCAACTTCTAGTACCAACGAGCTGCATTTGACCTGCAATCCAAACGGCCAACACTTTTTAGCACAAATAAATGACTATCCTGTACGCGAGCCGAGGAGCTTACACTACGAATCTCTAGTCCTTATCCGTGTATTTTACACGATAGGGTGCTAGGTACATTCTTCAAGATATTTTCAGCAGACTTTTTGAAATATGGGGACAATCAAATGATGGAGCAGAGTGTATACACAACATTTTCACCGATAATAGTTCCATCACGTCGCCCCTAAGAGTAGTGCAGCGCTATGGCATCTCAACTGTGTTCATAGAGGATGCATTGAAGAGGTGTTTTGCGACATGTCAAAATCCGCCATCATCTGCAAAAGTTTTGCACTCGCTTCAGGCGCATTTAGAAAATGACGATTACCGACGCAGGATATTATTGTGAAGTTATAGATCTAGCATCGAATCGAGTAATACGGAAAAAGTGATGGATATTCGAACAGTAGAGTAGAAAGAATATGACATAAATAACAATGCGCCACTTGCGCAAATCCTCGCTGGAGTATGCGCTGGTCCCCAAAAGACTATGGCGGTCTTCGTTGAAGAGCCTGAATCTGCCCTTCTTGCGTGGCAGGATGTCAAAAATAAAATTTTACCACAAATCAAAAATATCCAGCCTCGAACCTTCCAAATCTATATTGGAGGAGCTCAATACTTATGGGAGTGGTATAATATCTGACGGCATCTCTAACTTCGAAACTGCATACGCTCATGCCTCTAATAGATGTTGTAAATCAAGTGGGGAAAGAGTTTGCAGTTTATTCTCGTACATATTTATTGAATTTATGCATGGTAATGCAAAGGCTAGACCTAGAATTTGCCATGTTAGTTTCTTGGCATTTAGAAGTGGTGATTTTGAGAAGTTGTATGGAAAATAGGGAAAAAGACAATCAAACGAATCTTTACATACCATCGCCGTTTTAACAACCTATGCGCTCCTATGGAGTGCTCTTGCGGGAAGGAAACTACTCCAACCCACTTCATCCACTGTAGCCGCCACGCACAACACACGCGTAGGCTCAGAAAGTCAATGTCCCACGTTGAATTTATCAAAAAGCTTCTCGGGCCCATATGCCATGAAAGCTTCAAAACATTTGCGCAGGAAACCGGCTGTTTTGACAGACGACCTGCTCACTCATCCACTGCTCTCAGCGGGGATCAGATTAACTAGTCATTGCCACAACGCATGACACGAAAGGGAACGAGGCGAGAAGTGTCGTTTCTCTGAGGAAAGATTGTAGCTATTTGGATTTAGGGAAAAGGATTAATTTTTGATCTAGGAGTTGGAGTAGGTGGTGTCCGCGTCGTAATTTACTTCCTACTATTTCTGTAGCAAGTCCAGCGGTTGGAATGAGTTGGGCCTGTAAGCAGTGATCCCCGCCGGCTCCACCAGTCTTGTACCTATAGTGGACCTAGAGCTTTAGCTTAGGACTTTAATATAAAAAAAAAAAAAAAAAAAAAACGACTCTTTAAACCGACCATTCATGCTATCAAGCCCATTATAATTAATCTGATAGTTATGAACTCGGATACCCTACAAAGAATCTCTTGATCAACATTCATCCTCACATCATTCCGAGTGGCGCATGCCCATTTTCACTTTATCATTGCATTAAAATCACTCACGAAAAGACCCATCATCCAATGTAATGGCACCCGTTGTTGCATCGTCATCATCAACGCCTTCCAATCACGGAGGGCAACTCCATCCAAGCCTGCTAGGCATTACGAATGCAATGCAGAAGACAGAACACGAAAGAAAGGAAAGACTTGGCCTTGACCAAGACATCCTAGAACTTATCGACACCTGGGCTAAAATCAGGGCGGACACAAACGCGTCAACAATTCTGGCGTCTTTAATTGCAAATATCGCGCCCATCGTAACCTATTTTGCAACAGGCTCAGTGGAAAACTATGAGACCACTAGTAAGGTCCCGAACCCCCCATCAATCTCTTCAAAACCAGTGACACACAAGGCAAAAAGTACTCCTGTCGCCCGCTGTAGTACTCTACCCGCTAGACCTTCAGAGAACACTTCGCCCTGGGTTACAGTGGCCCGAAAAGCAGCCAGGCTACCTGACCAACCTGCTATTCCATTGCCAAGAAGACCTGTCTCACTGACAAATCAATCAATGAAATCGAATCCCGAGGTCGACAAACGCCTTTTCTTATGATTAGATAGAGACCATGAATGGCATCGGCTCTCACCAATCACCATTAAGAAGATGATTACTGAGCGTGTAGGAGTCGCACCATCAGCTATCATAGCAATGCACCCGGCTCGTTCGGGTATCTCATTTGAGTGCGTATCTAATGCACTTAGGGAAACTATCCTCAGTGTAGGACCATCTTTCCAACAAGATAACGTTGTCATTGAGGCAGTATGAGAATGAATATCAGTATTGGTACCACACGTGCCCCTTTTCATTCGGACACTGGAAGGGAGCATAACAGTCACCAGTTAAATGGTAATAAGTGAGTGCCAATCAGTCTGTGGCGCGATTCCAATTCTGGTACGCCCATCACCCACAAAGCTGGGACAATATTCTACCAGTTGGCTTGTACATTTCCGCCAAAAACCATCGAACCTCAAGTTTAGGCTGTTCGAGGAAAGTGGGCCGGCAATGTCTTACACGCGACAGCGCCCCATTGAGAAATGCCAGCGCTGCTGGGGATTCTACCCCGCGCGAATTTGCATTAGAAGCCAACGCTGTGGAAGCGGTTCGGGTGTACACGAGACTTCAGAGTGTCAGGTCAAATTCCTAAATGCTCTAACTGCGCGGGTCCTCATGACTCCCAGGAGCTTAAATGCATGGCTAGGTCCAGGCGCTAATAAGGAACTATTGTACCTCGCACACCATCAGAGTTGCGCATCATCCGCAAGCGTGGACATCGTGACTTTAATGCTGCTCGAGCATATTCAGAGAGGAAGGGCAAGGCTGTAGAAGTCATCTCTGCAAGGTTAATGTAAGAGAACCCAATCTCGAACACACCCAAAGAAATCAAAAGTACCCTTCTATTTCACCAAGTGAACGTGGGAAAGGGTGGAGAAAATATGGACATAACCCTGCAACAAGCATGGGAAGCAGGAGCGCACGTTGTAATGGTACAAGAGCCATGGACGATGCAAAAAGGCGGAAGCTTTATCAGTAAAAGTCACACTGGCTTCGATAGCCACAGCCCAACCGGCGAGAGAGGAGCTCGGCCTCGGGCGATTACTTTCACCCGCAAAGGCCTGCAAAACTTACAGATAACCCCATCCTCAGGCCAAACAGCTAACTACTGTTTTGTACAGGTTTGCGGGGTTACATTCGTAAATGTTTACCACGCGCCTAGCCCGAGTGGCACTCTAGATCCACTACTACTCTGGAAACCTTCAGGACCTACAGTGGTTGGAGGAGATTTCAACTCAGTATCAAGGCACTGGCAACCGCAAAACTCACGTCAGTACGGCAATGGTGACCAGATAATAGAATGGGCAAATACTCACGACATGCATCTAGCAACCAGAGCCGGGGTTCCAACACATCGGAGCGGAAACATACTAGATCTAGTGTGGAGCAATATCCCAGCAATAGCGTCAGTGTCAACTGAGATAAACTGTACTTCGGATCATATGACCATCGTAGGATCCACTCAGACAACCAAAATATCGAATCCTTGAAGTATTTCGCAGGGACTGTAGGTGAGCGACCAGAGCCTTGGAAAATTCATCCAGTGCGTCAAAGCCTGGATGAAGCCAGGGCCGTTGGAAAATGTTCGAGATGTAGAGCTCCAAATTTCTACCCTCCTAGAGACACTTGATGATGCTCGCAACGCAGTAGGACGTACAGCACCAAAAGTCACCGGAACAGCGGCACCTTGGAGGAACGAGGAATGCAAGACTATGTGTTGGAAATCTAGATTTTGTATGTATGAAGGTTTAGATTTCTAGTTTGATCATCAAGATCAATTTACTTTATTCTATTGCATATGATTAAGCTTAGCTAGGGGACACGAGACTCAGTAGTATCTATAATGCAGTGGCTAGGAAATACTACCCTGCGGTAATTGAGTGGCTGGTTAAAGCCGGATCACTGGGAGTTCGGGATCACTAAAACCTCAGGGATCTGTATTTAAGGATCGGCTTATTTGTATATGTTTAACTAAGTTAACGGAATATTATATATTATTAATTCATATTGAGAAGGGAGTTCGATATCCTATACAACTATCAATATATTCTTGTCCGAAATTGTACACTTGTTCTTCGAGATATTTCCTCCTAGAAATCCTTGACAATTTCTAACACTATGTAGTGCGAGCACAAACACTGTAAAGCTTATCCAGCTCTGGCAGTCCACGCCCGAAAAAGGTTCAGAGCTACTATCAAAGCAGCCAAGAGAAAATACTGGAGGAGAAAATTTGAAAATACCACTACAGACGCCCAAGTATTTAAGCTGATGCAATGGGCTAAGGCTAAGTCGTGTTGAGAGCCACCCCCACTAAAGGTTGCAGAGGACAAGTAGCTTTCAGACTCACTCGAGAGAGTAGAGAGCTTGAGGGACACTTTGATGGCTCAATTTGATGCAGACGAAGACCTATTCACATGGGAGCTGGGCCAACCGGAGCGAATCCCTTGGGACAACAAAATATCATTATCAGACGTTACAGAATGCACCATTGGTGGCAACAACACGGCCCCAGGAAACGACAAATTAACCGTGAGGTTGCTCAAGACGTGCTGGACAGTAATTGGGACGCATGTAAGCAACATTTTCCAAGCTCGTCTGGAGCATGAACACTTCCCAACAGCGTTTCGAGTCGCAGAAGTAGTCTTGCTTCCAAAGACTGGACGAGATCTATCCACCCCTAAGGAATGGCGGCCTATCTCTCTGCTCTCTTGCCTAGGTAAAGGATTGGAACGTATAATAGCCAAAAGAATGGCTTGGTCAGTCAACGAGCACCAAGTAGTCCCTCGACAACTTTTTGGGGCATGCCCGGACTTTCAGCGGTTGATCTTGTCTCCTATGTTATTCATGACGCCGAGGCGACAATGAAGAGTAACAAAGATATAGCTATGATAACGATGGATTTGCAAGGAGCTTTTGATGCGGTACTTCACAAACGCTTACTGTGTAGAATTCGTGACCAGGGGTGGTCTAGGAGACTGTGCCGATTCGTTGAGTCATTTTTGACCCGGCGGAGTATTCGCGTTCGTCACCGGGAGGGAATAACATGCGAAAAAGTAGTGGAGTGCGGAGTAACTCAGGGCTCACCTCTATCGCCACTTTTTTTCCTCCTATACATTACCGTTTTATTTCAAGACGGGAAAGGAAAAAGATTCGGATATGCCGACGATATTGCATCCCTCGGAATAGGACGCACTGCCGCTGAAGCTGTCTCATCGTGACAGAGAGAAGTAGATAAACTCGTTCAGCTGGCAGATGAGCACAAGATAAACTTTGATTTGGTCAAGTCTGAGCTCTAATAATAGGTGGCGGACTAAGAAAAAAGTTGGACACGTCAGGTCTTGCAGTCCAGGTGAAAGGTCTCAATATCTTCCCATCTCCACACGTGAGATGGCTTGGAGTATGACTTGACTCCCAGCTTAAATTTAAGCAGCACGTGCAAGAATGGTGCGGGAAAGCACAACGTGTATCACAGCTCATACGGCGTATTAATTTGGTTCAGCGGGGCATAGCACCAGGACCAATGGTTAAAGCTGTTCACGCCTGTGTCCTAAGTACGACACTGTATGGAGGGGAGGCATGGTGGCCTGGCCTAGCCCGAATTACCACGCGGCGAGATAAGAAAGTTGGCACCGGAATTGGCTGGCATATAGATCTGCTGGACAGAACAATTTTAAAGGCAGTCAGAGCGGCACTACCCCAAATTCGGCTTTTCGAAGAGAATCAGGCATTCCACCGGCAGCAATCCTTTTGGATCAGAGGCAACTTCGGTCAGTAGCGTGCATTCAACGACTGGACGTATAGCACCCTCTAGCACTGAGGGCTAGGGAGCTACCAATCGATGTTATAAAGCGTCTCGAGCTCCGAACAGGCCAGAAAGCCCGACCTATCACTGTTCCAGAGTGCTATATGACACGACTCTAGAACAGTGCTCTAAATATACCAATCACTGAAGGTCCCGGAAAACTTCCATACCCATCAACCTACCTTACCAGATTCTCACCGGGTCTCGATAGGGGGAATGAGTCGGAGTACGCGAGGATATGGATAGAAAATCTCCCTACAGAGACTGTATATGCCTATTCAGATGGCTCTTCGAGCGACCCAGCGATATCTGCATGGGGATACGCCCTATATTAAGAAAGCAGGCTGATTGGTAGCGGTGCTGGAATAGTTCTAGGAGCAGAAGTGTGCGACGCAGGACTTGTGGGCGCTCAAAAAGCCCTTGAATCAACTATGGCTTTGGCAGGAGATTGCCCTATTAAGATGCTCCTCGATAACTCTGAAGCTGTCCACTCCCTCAGAACAGGACGAAGTAAGTCGTCCTAAGCTACAGTCGACAAAGTTACAACTCTACTACAATCAAACGAGTTAGTAGAGATCTGATGGATCCTAGGCTATTCTGGCATTATCGGGAACATCAATGCGGATAAAATGGCTAAATCAGCTTTCAAAGATTTTCCATTGGTCACAAATGCAACATTCACTCCAAGCACATATCAAGGACAAGTATACACTTTCGCAGCTCTAAACCGATACCTTAGAGACCGTGCTGAGGAGACTGTTGATTCTTGGTGGAAAGAGAGTAGATCCAGCCGATAGAAAGACCTGGATTTGTTGATGAAGCGAAAACGACCAACAGAGCTCGCTCTTCCAAGATGGGCGTATCATCTTCTGATAGCGGCTAGGACTGGTCATGGCAACTTTGCCAAGTATCACAAGAGGTTTCATCACGAAGAAACAGACCTTATGTGCAAATGTGGCCGAGAAAGACGCCCGTGGCATTTCTCTGAATGCCGTACAGCGCCAAATGAATGGCGAAAAACAACGAAGGAAATAGCACCAAGTATATGGATAATGATGGGAGAAAAGGGATGGATAGCTTTTTATAGATTCCTTACCGTAACAGGATGCTACGCGGTGCAAAGTAGGACTTGAATGACCGAGGTTTTCTGGGATACATACATTACAGGAAAACTGCTATGAGACAGCTGGCTAGGCGCTGGGCGTTAAGTCAGGGCAGCAAAAATTTCTGGTGAAATTCTTGACTTTTAGATCATGTAAATTTCTGGCCACATAAAGCTAGCATCACTGGTGTTTGTGGATCCCCCCCGGGAACTGTTGGAAATTCTGACTCTCGAATTTAGGACTCAACCACTACCTGTTTCGTCTCAGGTTCCCGACAAGATCGACTCTCTCTACACATACTTTGAGTGCGCTAATCGCGCCTACTGTCGCATATACGTTTGGATATTTACGTACTACAGTGTATCTTGGCTCATCATGGTAGATGAGAGGTGGCTGGTAATCACTAGGTTTGATAGGCACATGAGACTCGTGGGGATTTCTCCCTTAGATGTATATATAAGTCCAATGTTCTCATAGTTGTAAAATATCAAGTCTTCTTTACTCAATCACATATATCCATATCATATCGTACAGAGTATATTTTCCAACAGGAACACGCACCCGTGTCAAGCCTCCTAGGTGTAGAGCTTTAGCCTTATACGGGAAATTATTGAATTCAATTATTGATCAACATTCCCTGCTGTTTCCAACTCAATCTTTGCGATCATTCTTTCCGAATCTACGCGACGAACCGAAGCATCAATTGTAAATCAAGAATTGTCTGCAAATATACGCAATCAAGCCTTACTTACAAACCTATGTCCTCCAAGTAATCTACAATAATTTATATATTCCAAAATTTATTCTGAATCTGACCCAACAGTCACTCGAGTTACAGTTATCCTCGATAAGTCTAGTGATTGGTTATTCATAAGAAAAGATTCATATTTTCGACATGATCTCTAGCAATACGTTAGCCCTGAGACGCAAAGGGAATTTTTACCAGTCCTCACGGAACCTCCTGAGCCAGAATTGAGATCCTACAAAGCCGATGCCACCTCACTAGCAAATCTTGACAAAGAAGATAGGGACACCTACCGCATGAATTACAATAGATACGAACGTAAAATATCGGAAACTTGTGCGAGCCCTCGCTAATTTCAGCCTAGAAATGAGCAAGTCAATTTCAAAGAAGCAACTTTATCTTATCCAAGAGTGCAATACCCGTAAAACAGGTTAGTCCGGCTAAAGAAGCATTTGGCACCTGATGTGTTGACGCACTGTCACGATATAACTTCAAAAGACTTTGCTCTAAACATGGCTCCAGTAGCTGTGAGCTGGATGGTTGGCCCTCTAATTGGACACGCATTGCAACGATTGGAAAGTCAATGAATCTTCCAGACACAGTTAGTGGTAGATCATAAGAAGATTACCATGTCGCGTGTAAGGTACTCGACGAAGATTCTGCAACGACTTGTTTCCGCGACCTCTAGAGGATTGAAAACACTGGCACCAAAGATACACTTCCTTCTTTAGATGACTACGTCCTGGAGATCACACCATTCCCACGACGTAATAAGCGTCAATTGTCGGGGCTTAATGTTGCCGCCGCTAGTCTCGAGGCAGCAGAACCAGCCAAAAAGAAACCAACAGGTGCCAGTATGAATAGACACAATGGCAAGCCTATTTCTGAATGTATCTATGGTTCGAGATATTGGAACGCCGACTGTTTCATCATCAACGAAGATCATACTGAAAGTCCGCCGAATTCCTGTCCAAAGTCTGAGGTTTTGTATAGAGTTGAAAAAGCTCGAAGCGATCCAAAGATCAAAGTAAAGAATTCTGCTGCACTGCAGAAGTGGGGAAAGCGAAGTAAGAAACAAGAAGTGCTCCAGATATATGATGGTCTTCCACCTTCCAACATTGATACATGCGCAGTGTGTTTAAGTAGGACCATTGAAGAGTCTATATCTCTATTCATAATACCTATTATGGTTCGACCATTTTTTGAGCTTAGCCGGATATCTAAGCGTCATATCGAGAATGTTTACAGTTAAGTTACGAGGAATGATAACGCATTTACTCGATATGATTAAATGGGTCAGAAGAAAGGCGGAAATTTATTTCAGGTTAGTACAAAAGATATCTTATTTCTACATCGAGAATGCTACTCAGCACTACATACATTAAAGGTAATACAAGACTAGTGGGGGAAGATTGTTCACGAAACGCGGCTCCACCTTCCCCGAAGTTTATTCCATCGCTTGCAATTTTGCATTCATCTTAATCGATCCCTCTTACCGGATCTTCCGAATTTTTTTCGTTGCCCTCCTCCTATCCATCCTTCCAGATTGAAAGTCCGTCTCGCCACTAAATCTTACGGAGAGAATATTTTGTTTCACTATAGCTCGCTCTTATACATCTGATGGTCACCAATTTTCGTCAATCTGTAAATGAGGGGGCTCAGTTACTGGTCGAGATTTAGTCCATCCCATGAGCTTAAATATCTGGGCATCTATTAGACCTCTTCCACTTTTCTCCTCTGATTCTCCGATTTGGCTCTTGACACCACTGCTTTAAAGCTTTTGTGGGCCTATGGCGGGGTGGCCTTGGCTTAAGGATTACATATTGGGCTTGGGAAAAGAAGCGCTGGCACTTCGGGTAGTTTGCATTGACTGAGCTGGCCAGCTAGAGAGGTTATTGTTGTGTTATGAGCTGGCATGGGGTCAAATAAAAAACGAAAAGGATAAGCAGTCCTGTGTCAATGATACGACATGGACGCACAGCAATAACAACACCAGCATCTCGGCTACATTTGGTAATATGATGTAGGTCTATCAAATGACATCATCATTAAATGGTTGAGACTTGTTGCTATCAATGGTATTTTTATTGTATATTTTATGTATAGGAATACTCGCTGTGAGACCTTTTACTCTTATTTGAGTAGTTACTACTGTAGCCCACCTATACTCCAAATCCGCCTTCTTTACGTTAGACTGAAAGGGCTATCCTATAGCCACTCACGTTTATTGTCACATCCAAGGCGAGAATTCTTAGACTTCTTGTAACCTCATTATCACAATACTTGTTTCTATTCATGATGACATATGATGGTTTGAATTGAATCTGTATCAGGCCTATACCCCGTACCCAAGGGGCCTGATACGGGCATGTAGTCCATAATGGCTCACATAAACCTATATCACCGATCTCTCTGGGCTGGGGGAAAAGAAATGAAAACACTATGAAATTTCGCAGCTACGTCTCCTTGCATTGTATCTGCCTGTCGTCCACACACCCAAAAAATGTACAACTTTTATCTTTTATTCCTGTAAATCTTAGTGCTGGTCTATACCTGTTGTGCTGGTGATGGCTAGGATGACGATGCACAAGGGTAATGATCACTGAGGGTGAAGGAAGAACTTTCCAGGTGGCTCCATGATGCGTAGAGGAACAATGGAGCACTGTATGGAAAGTGTTTCTACATTATACGACTAAATGGAGGATACTCGAATATTTCGTGATGCTATTTTGAGAAAATATGGCGAGAGTCTAGCCACCTCAGATGTGTATATAAGTAGCGCTTTCTACCTCCTGGATCTTTATAGTTCCGAATATCAAATGATCAGCAGTTCTCATTGATTCATCGATAATCATCCGCAAACCTTCTGCCAACAAATCCTCCGTAAGCTCTTACCATTTCAAAACATTGCTACCATTTCTTGGGTAAAAAGTTCCATGACTCAATACCTGAACTGAACGGCTATCCATCACGGGTAAAATATCAGCGGTCTTTCAAGTAAAACTAAAGGCATGGAGCACTGTGCGAGGTGTGGCCTGGGTCAGATATGAGCCTTTATTTTTATATATATGTAATAATATAACGCAAGCTTGTCACCAATCCACTAGCTGCGGTAGCTCAGTGGTAGAGCGGAGGATTGCAGTCCGAAAGCAGCTCATCCTCAGGTCCTGTGTTCGAACCACAGTCGCAGCTTGACGTTTTATCCAGGTAGGATTAAAAGCAAAATCAAATATTTTGCTGATGGAGGAATAGATATGGTTCCGACCATGCAGCCGGATTATTGCACCTAGCAAGATTTTGGAGTCATTGATCTAATCCGGCCTGTCACCATATTTACCCAAGCTCCACTAGGACTATAGTGTGGCTCCAAGTCTCGTATCTAATATCAAATGGGTTCCCAAAACTGCTTATAGTGGTGACCAATAGCGCGACTTTTTATGAAATAGATTATCTCTTGTCAGTCTCCTTTCTCTGACAACAAATTATACGTCTCAACTGCCATAACATTGAAGTGCTACTTGCAAATGAAATCCGAGACATGAGTGTTCAAATTGTGTGTTGAATCATGTTATCTACTTTTGCTCCAGATATTATGTTGTAGCTGCATACGCAAAATATTTTCTACAATATTTAACGTCGTGCCCGCGCATAGCAGGTGGGCTCGGCACGAACTGCTCGGCCCAGTCTACATAAAACTAGGCGACTGTTGGGCGCCCACACAAACCCAATGAAGCAAACAAAACCAGAATCTTCCCATCCTGGGCTCGAGGATTATTGTATGCATCGATATCGTCCTCCCGACGAATCTCATGATTTCCAGACGATAGTAAATGAAGGAAAAATCGGAAAATTAAGCGGGGTAATGGGCTAAATCAATGCATGATTCCGCTCGAATCCGACCAGTCGTTGAGCTCCTTCCAAGAATTTGCGCCATGCAGCCAGCTAGTAGATGCGCCGACTGCCTCCGCTGAAGCAAGAGCCGAAAGTATGCTGAGAGAGGAATTCTCGGCCCTAATGAGCCGTGCCGGGAACTGCCCGAGGCGGCAGTAGAGAAATCGATGGCGAGACTCCCCTCCACCGCATGAGCAGGCGAGGATGGCGTTTTCGTGGCGACAGCGTCGGTGATAGTCTAGGAATTCGCCATGTTCAGAGCGTGCAGCTCGTGGATGTCCATGTGTGCGCGTCGCCCTAGACGAGAGAGCTCAATGCTGGCTTTAGTGTTAGTGCCAATGCCTGCCTCTTTCTACCTGTCACGCTTTCCGTACGAAGATGCATGGGCAATCTTGTGAGTACAGTATACTAATTTAAATTCTCTCGAGGGAGAATTTCTGTAGCTAGACTATGAATATATATACACTCTGAGATACTCTTCTTCTGTTCGGTTCTCAACACACCTGTCATCCGCATGAACCTTCGCCTGCTTCCAGAGGCTTCATTGAGAATCTTCTGAGCGCCATGTATGTGTTAATATTTCTACCTTGATATCGACCCGTACAAACAGACTGTAGAATAGAATCTTATATTGTTACTCAGGATTACAATGGATGGCAGAGATTGACAGTGTTCATGGCAGTGCGGGAATTGTCGACAGGGATAGGTCACGTGTTTATCTATATTGCGCACTTTACTCCTTGAAATGATGATGATGTTAAATGACAAGGTGTGTCTGGTTGGTGTAAGAACATGCAGATCAGTCGCGTGGAGAAAATTTGTACTTGGTAGTTTTTGTCTGTCACACATTCTGTCAATGTAATACTATCGTTTCTCATCCTATCTGACCTCCTTCCCCTGTGCTAATTCTATTGTCTTATCTACAGTCAGACAGCTATGGAAGGCCTCCCAATTTAATAGATGATGGTGATATTTTTATTGTGACCAGGTACTACTCCAGCACCCAGAGGGCATGGCATGGATAGTCCAGATCTATATGACTCTTCGCTACCTACATCATTGTTTCGTAGAAACCTAGACACACAAAACTAAAACAGATAAAAATACAATCTCTAACGTGCTAGCGCCCGGAGCTACACCTTAATTCTCGTACCACACCGAACGCTCCCAAGAAGCAATACAGTTGACCTCTACATCCCCTGTTCACGGTTCAATCTTGCTGTATCACTTTGTTACAGTTAAAAAATGTCAGAATTTCTGCAATCCTTCTCGACCTCTCATATCCCTGATTGTAGGACGTGGTTCCTTCGTTTCCGTCGTCCATTTCTGAATGGTCTGGCGACACTATGCAAAATGCCATGGCCGCTTTTCTCGCCCACAATTGCAAAGCATTTTTTCATTCTGGTGTTGGAACCGTCTATGATAGCTGGTGAAGTCACCATGCCCAGTCCTTGCTGCAATGAGGTGGTGATATGCCCATCGAGGTAGAGCTAGCTCCCGAGGGAATTTTCTCCGCATCAGTAGGCCCAGATCTTCATACCTACCCAATCTGCTCTTAGGTTATCATTCTTCTGCAAGTTTTTGTACCCGGATGTTGACTTGGCGTTTGAGAGCTACAAAAGTCAGAACTTCGTGAGTTTCCTCCCAGATGCACTCTGGTCCCGGTATGTTCCCATCCCGATTATTTGATACAAGGAATGCCTTTGCCATCGCATCGGCCTTTTCGTTTCCTGGAATGACGCTATGTCCCGGGACCCAGTAGACCTCTATCGTTGGTCGAGCCTTCCGTAGTTCCCAGAAATTTATTACCTCTACTTGCGAGGAATTTGTTCTGTCATTTTGAAGGGCTCTGACTGACTCTTGATTTTCAATGAGTACCTTGATATCTGTGCTACCTTCGATGTCTAACGTTGCCTCTAAGCCTCGTACTGCCCCGGTGATTTCCGCATTAGATACCTCAGCTCCAGGAAGGAAATTTCCACCGCTTGTATAAGTTCACCGCCACTATATATGGCGTAGCCATAGGCTGAGTATGGTGGGACGTTCGATGAGCCATCCGAATAGGCACAGAGTGTTCCTGAGGGAAGATTCCTGAGCCAAAACATGATCTGCTTCGTCTTTTCCCACTTGTCGCATTCAGGCCTGGCAGTAGCCATCACAATATTTGGATGGTAAAGATGTCCAGGCCCTTCTGATGCCGGCAGGCTGAGGTTCCAATTCTAAAGATGTGTTAATGTCGAATGACTTAATGACTTTATGACCTTTCATGTATTATCTTATAAATGATGACTAATTATGTTGATGAGTAATGAGTTACCTATTTAGGATTGTCGTTAGGAGAGAGGGATAACTGCTGTACCTACGTGTTTCTTTTAGTTAGAAGACAAGAAAGGAAGATGTATGCTAACCACCAATTGTTATTACTGCTACAGAAAGCTTGTGATATAAATACCACCCGAGTATTCCGACAGTTAAGTATCGCTGTGGAACCTGAATGACACGTTCTTTCCGCCTCTCTCGCAGTTGGAGTCGCTTGATTGCCTCCTTCGGTGTCTCAACTGCCCTTGACAATAGTGGATGATAACTGTCGAGTCAACAGATTCTTGCCGCACTTCGGAGCTGTCGCTACTGAAGCAATATTTTTGCAGGGGAGATCCCTGATTCCCGGTGAAGAACTATGTTTGGTGTAGTTTGCCATGCTGGTAGTTCAGCTCGTATTGCGGTCAAAATAGTCCTATCTAGTAACTTGAGGTGCCATCCAACATCCGTACTTACTTTCTTGTCTCGTATCGTCGTGATACAGGTGAGTCCAGGCCACCAGGCTTCTGCACCATAGACAGCCGTACAGACTACTCATGCATTCACCGCACGTATTAATGATCCCGGAGCCGCACCTCGTTATACCCTATTCATACTTCGTATAAAGTGAGATAATAGTTGTGCCTTATTACACCATTCCTGAACGTGTTGCCTAAATGCCAGTTGGGAGTCAAGCCAGACCCCTAGCCATCGGATATTCGGAGAAGGCGTAATCAGCTGTCCCTCAACCCTAACTGCAAGGTTGGATGAGTCGAGTTTCTTCTTCGGTCCTCCTCCAATAACCAGGAGCTCGAACTTAGAAGGGTCGAACCTTATCATATGCGTTGAAGCGAGTTGGATTATTCTGTCTACTTCTGCCTGGGTAGCCTCAACAGCCTCACTAGGATTTTTACCGACTCGAACAATGGCGATGTCATCTGCATAACCAAATCTACAGTTTGAAGTTCCATACTCAAGTAGAATTGAGATTTATAGCATGAATAGAAGTGGCGAAAATGGTGGTCCTTGGGGGACACCGCACTCAACAAGCTTCTCATCAGTTACACCTTTTTCGTGTCTAACCAAAACTTTTCGTTGTTTCAGAAATGATTCTACCAGGCGACAGAGTAATATTGGCCAGCCCTGATTTCGCATTCGTGCGAGCAGCCGATTGTGTAGCACTGCATTGAGGGCACCTTGTATGTCCAGCGTGACAATAGCTGTGACTTTGTTGGATCTCATTGCAGCTTCTGCATCGTGTATAACACATGATGCCAAGTCGACAGCCGAGCACCCTGGAAGCGCACCGAATAGTTGTGGAGCTACTGCTTTGTGTTTTATTGCAAGCCAGGACATCCTTTTCTCTGTAAGCCTTTCCAGTCCTTTGCCTAAGCTGGAGAATGGCGATATGGAGCGCCATCCTTTTAGACTGGAGAGATCGCATCCAATTTTAGGAAGTAGTACAACTTCAGCTACTTTGAACAGCATAGGAAAATACCCCAAGTTCAAACAAGCCTGAAAGAGGTCCCTGACATATGTTCCAATCGAGCTCCAGCAAGCCTTGATGTCAAACTCGAGGGTGCCAAAGGTAGCGTCGGGAGGGTTACTAAGTGGTTTGAGTAACAGCTGAGGAGGTAGGCAAGAGTCAAAAGTATGAATTCGTGATTATAATTAGGTCTAAGGACGAGGGACTAGGGAATCTAGGATCGTAGACAAGGCCAGTGGAAGACGGAAGACAAGACGTGGCCCTCTACTGCGGCTCTGTCCACTCCATATATACATCATAGTAACCAGAGCAACCTAGGTCTCATAGGGTCCACCTCCTATTACTCGATTACTCAATTTGTAACCCATGGCAACCATTGTGACCCAGTAACCTCTATCCTCAGTTCCTGACACTTGAGTAGTCGGACGGTGAATTTGTCATACCCCGGAGCTGTTTCTTTACTTCCTATGGTTGACTCTGTAACTTCTTCCAACGAGACCCCTGAGTTCCATCGGATAGACTCTAGTTGACCATCCTCCTATGTTTCTACATCACTTCTAGCGTCGAATCACGCAAGGAAGGAATCACGCAGTGCGATTGTCCGCTCTGATGGATCTAAAAGCCACTGGTTTGGTGATACCTGGAGAAGATGAGGCTGTCTCGTCGGCTTTGGTATGGCCCAATACATGAGTTTGAACACTTGTGCTTCTTTCTCTGCTGCTTCGACTTGCTTTGTCCAGTATTTGCATTTGGCTGACTTCACTGCGGCTCGGAAAGCCTTACGAGTCATTTCTACATCTCCGGATGTACTTTTAGCTACCCTATAGTCATTCTGTCGTTCTTTGCAGTCCTCAGTCCACCAGGGCGCTGTTTTCCCAATTCCTACAGCGGGTGATCGTCCGACACCTTTGGCCGCGTCTTGAAGTACTCGGATTAAACTCCTCGTGAAGTCCTCAATCTCGATTTGACTACTTAGGGGGCCAGGCCTTACCCATTGCTTCACGCATCGTGCGAACTCTTCTAGATCTCCGTCTCTGATGCGAGTTAGTCTGACGTCTGACTTGATGACGAAGGTGTATTCTGTGTCGCTTGCTGTCCTTTCCTGGCAAAAGTGACGGCGCTTGGTCATGATCTCGGTATCGTCTTTCCGAAGGGTATAAAACTATTGAAGCCAGGGTGGCTTTTCGTAGTGAAATCTTCGCCTTCTCGCAAGGTCCATGGATCTTGTACCATGACTATGTGTACTTCTGTATCCCAAGTGTGACGCCCCGATATTTTAGTGGCCACGTGGTCTTCGGTCCAATAGTTGGTAAGCCGACACAGGGTCAATCCAGGAATTCCAACGACTAGTTTCACACACACGAGTCTTGTGTGTGACAGATTACGATACGAAAGGTTTGACATGGATATTGGTTTTCATGCGAAACTCTTGGGTTGAAGACAATGAGGGACGGGAGGTTTCGTGTTGGCAACTTTATTTGAACAGTTGAACCTCCTATGTACATATACAGATTCATATCCTCCTAGATACTTTTCTCTTTAGTTTAGAATCTTATGATTTGAGTCCACGCCAGCTTTTGACCACTAGCCAATCGTCTTTTGTCTCTCGAGTTTCCACACCAAGCTTGTTGCAGTGCTATGTCCATGTTTGGCCCGCCATTTCCCACGTTCACTTGGTGAATGAGAAGGGTGCAATGTCTCTATTTGTGATTATATGAGTTTGGTGTACTACTCATTATCATGCATTATTTCTTCTGGTATATCGATGACCTCGCGAGCCTCAACTTTTTCTTGAGATCTTAACAATACTACCTTGAAATCCAGATGTCCTTTTCCACGAATAACTCGTAGCTCTGCTGGTGATAGCGGCGTTACTTGGCCATGATATCGCCTTGGTCGAGCTATGCAGCTCAAGTGGGTTGATTCGAGCGACTCAGCACAGTTTGGACACTTGGGGATGTTAATTGTGCATTCTAATACTTCGTATGTATCAGAACATTTAACACACCGCTGTCCTTTGACACAGTTTCTTTTTGAGTGATATCTTCAACAGCGTTGACACTGCTCGATGAGAAAACGGAATGGCGGGTCCACTCTCGTCGATAAGTCTGAATCTCAGGTTGGATAGAACCTGTTTGAATTGTATTATCCAGCTAACAGAATAGCTTCCTAATTTTATGTCATTTGGGCGCACCTGTATCGGTGTAACTCCATATACTGCCTGGCATTCCGTCTTCACCATTTCACTAGTAACGTCAATCCTTCCGTCTATTGTACGGATGCAGATTGGGACATGAGGGACCATGATAGACGTCCAATCTGAAGCGGGCTCAATTGTGATTTCCTCCTTTTGAAGTGAAGGACCCACACCCAGAATCGACTCACTGAGTGCGTCTGATTCAAACTCCATTGCTAGGCCGGACCTAACTTGTGTCATCGCTATAATTGCTGAAGGTGCAACTCCAGCTTTTTCAGTGATGAGTTTTTTTATTGTGACAGGTGATAACGTCCGCCACTGATATTCTCGCCTCATACGAAGCAAGAGTCGTTTATCTTCTTTCGGGGGTTCTTATCCGGCTGGTCTTGTCTGGACAGCTGATCTTCGTTTTACCAGATTGGCTGTCGGGTCTGGGAGCTTGGCTGCTTTCTGAGCTACTTTGACCCACGAAGAAGCAGTCTTCTTGGGCTCTCTTGGCAGCTCATGAAGAGGTTTTGTCGCCCTAGTTACAGAGGTTTTTAACTGTTAACTTTCTAGGGATGGGTGTTATGATGTAACTGTCACAGCTGGCATGAGTGCACCCATGTCTAAAATATTAGTGCTAGTATATAAGACAAGGATTAAGTAGCGCCAGCATGACTGCTATTACGATCAGCACTAATATCTGAGTGTTACTGATACAACCAAGCGCAGAATATGTTGCTCTGGTTACGTAACTGTGGACTTTGTTATGGGTGTAAATTATGTACATATATATCAGTCCTATCTACGGAACTGTGTCATCAATCAATCAATCATCTTTGAACTTGTCTCACATTCTCAGTGTCCCATTATCTCTTCCTGCTAATTCGCCATTATCCCCAGCCTACACATCATTCTATATCTGCTCATAACCTAGTCACAACAGGTTATGAGCCCGGGCTCTTCCACTGCGGCACTTAGTAAGACTCAGTGGTAATCAAAAAAAAAAATATGGGAAGCGGAAGCAGACACGTGTTAGGCGAAGGAGTGTCATTCTCAAAATGGAAGAGCAGTCTTCAGGCTAAGCTTGCGAAGCGAAACCTGCTCGGCCACGTATTTCATGACATTGAAGAAATTGATCCAGTCCTCACTCCTGAAGCACCGCTGCCTATGAGTGCCGAGGACACACCTCAACGGTACCAAGAGTCGTTGGAAAGGTATCGAGCCAAAAGAGCAGCGTGGAAGATAGGTGAAATCGAGGCGAGAAACATAATCATCGACCGACTTAGCGACAGCGTGTGCCCTCGGACCTATGAAAAATATACAGCAAAGCAGTTGTATGAGAGCGTAGCTAAAACTAGGTCGGAATCGGCGACTGCGCCTTACTTAACAGCTCTCGAGACCCTTCTCCAAACAAGGTTCACTGGATCCCCAAACGACTATTGCGATAGTTTTCTTGCAAATTTACAGAGTGTGAATAGCGCAGCCGATGCTCTGGTCTCTACCACCTCCACTTCAGAGCCAGACCAATCCGAATATTCAGTTCTTCCTGGTCAAGCTGCAGTACTATTTTCCCTAGGAACCAAAGGCGTGTGATGGTTGGATAACTGGAGGGACACAAAAACACTCGAAAGCGACAACAAATTCTCGAGTCTTGAGTCTATGATGTCGTCACTCAGAACCGTTGCCGGAAACAGATCCCAAATTATCCCTAGGGTAAACGCAGCTAGCGAAGTTGAAGTTAGTGACAGAAGAGACCCAGATGAATATTGTACACTATGTATTCACAAGCATAAAAACAAACAGTGTTTCAAGCAGCATCCAGAACTGTTTAAATCTCGTCGTAGTAACCAGGGGCGAAAAGATTGGAAGGGAAAAGGAAAGGCCAGAGCCCTTAGAGGCGAACGTGATGGTAATGGCAGCGACTCAGATTCTGAGGGAACAGCAATAGCAGCTATGTGCGCATCTAGCTCTAATAAAATGCCTTCGCTATATGATACAGGTGCATCGCACCACTTTGTACCCTCCAGAAGTGATTTTGTCAGTCTACGTGAACGCTCAAGGCCATTCAAGTTCGATCAGGCAGTAGGAGCAATGTCACTATTGCATCAAGGTACCGCACGCTTAAAAATCGGATGCCTAAAGCTCAAGCTCCAGGACTGCTTATATTCTCCAAGTTCATCATGTAATATCATCTCAGCCGTAAGACTTCAAAGACTTGGAAACATTGTTCCAGATTCTGACAACACATTGCTTGTGCAAAAACGAAAGGGGCAACCAGATAAACCTGTTGCACAACTTATCCCCAAAAATGATGTTCTATATATTTATCCATTAGACCCACGTGATATTTGTTGAAATTGGTGCTATATGGTAATGAAGGGTATCATTAACATGGAACGTAGAAAGGTATAAGTTCTCTAGCCAGGTTCATGATGACTCATACATTGACCAGCCTCCCAATTATCCACAATAAGCCAGTAATCGTGTCCCTCGCTTAGTTGTAATAATTAGTTTAAGTAGCACTCTGATACTAAGTGGGTTTAATTAACAACTCTCCACTATAGTTTTCAGACTCTTCAATCTCCCAACTCGCTTCACTAGGTGATATTAAACAGAAGCCTAACAGCTTAAGCTTCTCTACACAACTTCCATTATAACAGGTTATGACCCGGTGCCCAAAGAAAAGCATTAATATCCTAGAATTTCCCTTTTCTTTATTATCCAATCAATCATCTAACAGTTCAACAGAAAAATGGCAAACTTACCTTCGAACCCAATTTCCTCCACATCTGATAAAGATAACGAAAGATTCTTTGCAAAGCGACTAAATTGCACGCTTCGAAATATGTCGTTCTCTAATGTCACCCAACTCGTCGGACACGATAACTACGAGTCATGGGCAATCACGATGGAGGCAATCTGGAGAGGTCAGAAGCTCTTTGAACTCGTTGTGAATGGAAAGAAACCAAAGGAAGATGCTTGCCTTGAAGAGCAGGAAGCATACAGCGAATTGTCTACAATTGCTGTTAATATATATATCTTGGTGGTGTCTCCAAGTATACTGAGAAAAATTCTCAAACTACAAGACCCCCATCTGATGTGGAACCACTTGAGTGCCGAATTTCATCGGACCAATAAGTTCACATTGGTTCATCAACTTGGATCTTTGATGTTGCTCTCGAGCACATACGATCCCAGTGGTACGATGACTTCTTTCATTGACATTATGAGAACGAATACTTTCGGACTACATCTTTAGCCCGAGAATCTTCTAGTCTCAGTCGTCAAAAGATTGCTGATTTTTTGGATGATGATGAGATAAAGAGGGATATGATACTGGCATGTCTGAGTCGACATCACAAGAATATCGTTGACAATTTGGTGACAAAGGATAATTTATCCTACACTGAAGTTAAGCAGCGTCTTCTAGATCTTGATCATGAATTTCCAATTCAATCCTCTTCTCACTCAGCCCATGTCACGCATCACAGGAGGCCGAAAAATGACACTTCCAAAGCATCAAGACCCTATAAAGTCATTAAATCTAAACATCCTAAAGATTCTAAACCGAAAGAATGTTCCTTCTGTAGGAGACACTTTCCGTTGGAGTATAGAGGACATGTTTGGAACGCTTGTGTCAGGCTCCGAGAAAGAAACTCATCCATAGATAAGGGCTCCAAGGATATCCAAGAACGAGCAAATGCTGCTGTCAGTGGACCTCAAGGGGTAAGTCATCATCCTTTCTATTTTGATACCTGTGCAACAGCTCATATGTGTCCTTATCCAGAACGATTCGAACGACTTTCAGTTTGCGCGGGTCATGTAATGTCAAGCTCAAATGAAAAGATATCGATTGAAGGAAAAGGAACAGTGCTATTAAATTGTATACTATCAAATGGAAATATTTCTACTTTTAAAATTGATGATGTACTATACGTGCCCAAATTATCCCTACCACTGTTTTCTTGGAAAAAGGCTAGATCCAAAGGATACATGCTCCAAGATAATGGTACTACGATGAAGATATATAAAAATAATAAAATATGGTTGGAAGCTTACTACGATGGCCCGTTACCCGTGATCAAGGAAATGGCCAATAGTTATGAAACTGCATGCTCTACCTTTGAATTTTGGCATGAGGCTCTCTGTCATTCAGCACCTTCAATGATGTCTAAGACAGATAAGCTCATCCAAAACTCTGGTATTATACCAAGTCCACCAGAAAACTTTTACTGTGATGCTTGCATGTCTTCGAAGTCGGTACACCATAAACCACCCCCATCTATTTTCCGAGCAAAACATAAAGGTGAATATATTCATTCAGATCTTGCAGGTCCATTCCCTGTTCCATCTTATGGCAACGCGCTTTATTACATAAGTTTCATAGACGATGCAACTCGATGCACTACTATCCGATCCCTAAGATATAAATCTGATGCAGCACAAGCTATCATAGATTTTATTACGGCCTTGGAAACTCAGTACGATTGCAAAATCAAGTTTCTTAGGACAGATAATGGCGGCGAATATGTCAATGAATCACTATCCAAATATCTCGCTCAGAAGGGGATAAGTCACCACTTGACTCCTCCCTATTCTCCGGAATCAAATGGTGTAGCCGAAAGACTCAACAGATCAATTGCTGAAGGAGTTCGTGCAATGTTGATCACAGTCAAAGATAAACGGTTGTGGGCTGAAGCAGCGCAAACATTTGTTTACACTAAAAATCGTACTACACATGGCTCTGTAAATGGACAGACCCCATATGAAGCTTTCCATGAGAGAAAACCATCCATTCTACACCTTCAACCCTTTGGAAGAGAATGCTACGTGCATGTCCCCATGGCGAAGCGACCATCTGGAAGCAAGCTTCTACCAAGGGCAGAGAAAGGTTTGTTCGTTGGATACACCGAAGTTGATCACCACTATCGAATATTTGTGTCTCAAAGGAAACAGATAGTTATATCAGGCGACGTGGAATTCCTACCTTACCATGTTGATAATTCCGTCTCTGAGAAAACTTTTGATTCCTATCCACATACCATAAATCAACCAGACTTATCAACATCATCCTTGATGTTGACCAGTTTGTCAAATCCTCCAAATGTTGGACAAGAACAAGATATTCGAAATATTCATCAAAATCAAGATCCATGTCTGGCTGTTCAGTCCAATTTAAGAGAGCCGTCATTGCAAGAACCGTCGTCGATTCCAACTACTGTTCAGATCGAGCCCCAACCAACAGCAGCTTTGTCAAATCCGCCCGACCCATCAAATGAAGATTCAAGAACATCCGTCAACTCCAGACCAAAGCGCACGATACGTCCTCGGACATATGAAGACACGATAACGGGGGAATGGTGGAAAGCTTCTCGTGATCTTCCTCAACCCGCATCGCAGATTTCAACTTGTGGCAATGGAAATGAGTTAGCCTTGTTAAATATTCATGATGAATCTGAGCCCAGCTCCTACAGTGTTGCCAAGTCATCACCTAACTGGGCTTACTGGGAAAAGGCATTTGATGAGGAGATAGCATCCCTTAAAGATAACGACGTTTGGGATGTTGTTCCTCGGCCTACAGGACGAAAAGTTGTCAATGGTAAATGGGTGTGCAAAATAAAAAGAGACGCACATGGGGAAGTTGAACGATACAAAGCACGTTACGTGGCCAAGGGATTCTCACAGATCCAAGGGCTTGACTATGACGAAACCTTTGCTCCAGTTGTACGACTTGATTCATTACGGTTAATCTTGGCGATTGCAGCATCTAAGAAATGGAAAACGAGACAGCTCGACATTAAAACTGCATTTCTTTATGGAGTCTTGAATGAGGATATTTACATGGAACTTCCTGAAGGGTACAGGCAAGGAGATCATGTTGCTAAACTTAAAAGGTGTATATACGGACTCAAGCAATCACCTCGGGAATGGTTCTTCAGGTTGGCTGAATATATCATTCCTTATGGTCTTGCTCCTTCCCTATTTGATCCCTGTGTATTCATCCACAACACAGGTAAAATGATCATTGCAGTTTACGTGGACGACATAGTACTGATTGGAGAACAAGATGAGGTCATCGAAGATTTAGTGAACCACTTCAAGACCGAATTTAAGGTCAAGGATATGGGAACTCTTCACTGGCTACTTGGAATTCAGATCGAGTACTCAAATGTAGGTATCACTCTATCGCAGTCTGCATACATAAATAGAGTCCTGGATAGATTTTCGATGCAAGATTGTAATACGGTCTCCACGCCTATAGAGTGTAACCAACCGCTAAAGGCTGCGCAAAATGGAGAGCCTAGGGCCAATACTACTCTGTATCAGCAAATAATCGGATCTATAATGTATATCATATCTGCCACTAGACCTGATCTTGCATATGCAATCTCTCACCTCTCTCAATTTAACTCAGATCCATCTGTCACTCATCTAGGTGCTGCCAAGCGAGTTCTACGATATATCAAGGGGACAAAAGATGTCGGTTTGTTATACAAATTTGAATCTCCCCTGGTTCTCAATGGATACTGTGACGCATCATACGGAAATTGTCTCGATACACGCAGAAGTTTCTCTGGTTATTTATTCCAACTTGGTCAATCCACAATCTGCTGGAAGTCTCGCAAACAACGTACTGTTGCTCACTCCACTTGTGAAGCTGAGTATATGGCACTGTCGTACGCAACTAAGCAATTCCTCTGGATTGTACGAGGACTTCACCAAATATTGGATAGAAATATACCTGCTTCTCTGTCAACTGATAATAATTCCGCGATTGATCTAGCACATAATCCAAAGCTCAATGATGCAACAAAGCATATTGACATCGCTTATCATTTCACTAGAGAGCGAGTTGAAGATGGAACGCTCACCTTACTACATATTCCGTCAGCTGATAATCTTGCGGACATCTGTACAAAAGGTCTACCAAAACCAAGACTGATGCACTTGTGCACCAATATCTTTGGTACAAAGTGAGAAGGGGTGTTGAAATTGGTGCTATATGGTAATGAAGGGTATCATTAACATGGAACGTAGAAAGGTATAAGTTCTCTAGCCAGGTTCATGATGACTCATACATTGACCAGCCTCCCAATTATCCACAATAAGCTAGTAATCGTGTCCCTCGCTTAGTTGTAATAATTAGTTTAAGTAGCACTCTGATACTAAGTGGGTTTAATTAACAACTCTCCACTATAGTTTTCAGACTCTTCAATCTCCCAACTCGCTTCACTAGGTGATATTAAACAGAAGCCTAACAGCTTAAGCTTCTCTACACAACTTCCATTATAACAATATTGTGGTGGAATCTAATGGTATTGCGGCGCCAGGGTTGGCCCGAATCCCGAAAACTACGAGCGCGCAACGCTGGCACCAACGTCTTGGGCACACAGGCCAGAAAATTTTGAAGAAGACCGCAGACTGTTCGATCGGAATGGAAGGTATAGATATGAGCGACCTTAGTACCTGTGAAACCTGCCATCTTAGCAAGGCTCAGCGTTTTGTCTCCAGGGAGCCAAGACTAACTCCAAACGATCCACTAGATGAAGTCTTTATTGATACAGTTGGAAAATTGACAGAATCATACAACAATCATCAATACACCATCATCATAACTGATGCTAAAACACGAATGCGGTGGTCTTTAGCTATGCAAACTAAAGACCAGATAGCATTATAACTGGTCAGGTGGATAGAAACACAAGAACACCAATACGGGAAGCGAGTTCGTGTCATTTTCAGAGATGGAGGCTCAGAGTTCACCCGAACTAAGAACTACTGTGAAGAGCATGGTATACGAACAGATGTTTCAGCACCATACACACCCGAGCAAAACGGGGCATCAGAGGCTGCAAATAAGGTCATCCTGAGAAAAGCTCGATCACTGCTCATTGATGCAGGAATGCCGGCTATGTACTGGCCATGGGCTGTTCAGCATGCATGTTTCATAACAAATAGGTTGTACTGCCTTCGGACAAGTAAAGTGCCACTTATCGACTTTCTGGAACGACTGAAACAACCACACAAGGAAAAAATTGACTTCACCAATTTGCCCCGATTTGGGTGTAGAGCGTACAAGTTAATCGACCCAAAACCAGGGAAATTTGATCCGCGAGCCGAGATGGGCTGGTTTGTTGGATTTCAAGTGAATACGAATAAAAACTTTCTCATCTATCACCCTCATTGGACGCCAACTCATGGTTGGAAATGGATCAAAAGTTGTACTCCTCATGTTACTTTCAATGAAGATGTCGTATTTGGTGATAAATTAGATTCAATTCGCCAAAACAAAACGACCAGTTATTGGACTAGGGCGGATTCAATTTTCTCCGAATTTCCTTCAGTAGAATTACCCAAATCATGTTCTCAAGCAGCTTCATCGAATAAATATCACAAACCACAGGAGTTTGAGGGGGAGAGTCATTCATATTTACCAACAGAATCTATGGAGGATCAATCTATGGGACCAAACTCTCAGCAACAAACAGTTCCTCCTAAGTCTCCAAGTGAAGAATTACAGCTCGATACCTCTCAGACGACAGTTCCTAATTCCTATGCGAGTCCAACTGAATCTGGTGACGTCAACTCAAGTATTCCTAGCTCACCGACAATATCAAGCCAAAGTCAACAGGAAAGTGAGTATTCAAGGCGTCAAAGCTCTGTCGAATATCCGGAGGTCCCAGATGAATCGGCCGAAGTACCTTCATCTCATGATCCAACTCAACAACTAGAGCGCCATAAAGAGAATCATTACGATTATATTATGACAGGATGGGATCCTCTGCAACCTGTTGCTGGCCATAAACGCGCACACTCCCCAGAACCAGATATGATAAAGACTAAGCGCGGTAGAGAAGTAAAGAAAACTGATTACTATCGCCTCCACCATGGTATGGCAGCATGTCAATCAACAGATCCAAATACCTGGGAAGAAGCTATGACATGCTCGGAAGCAAGACAATGGAGGCAGGCAGCAAATGAAGAATTCAACTCCCTAAAGGAGAAAGGAGCCATCAAGGTCATAAGACGGAAAGATTTACCTAGAGGTCGCAATCCCATGAAGTGTAAATGGGTATTTAAGAAGAAATATCTAGCAGATGGAAGCGTTGAGAAGTGGAAAGCCCGTTGTACCGCTAAAGGTTTCACTCAGAAATTTGGGATCGATTATCAAGAGACATTTGCGCCAACACCGAGACCGGAAACTGGAAGGACTATGCTAGTTCTCGCACATCATCTAGGCTGGCATCGAAGGCAAGGAGATGTGCCTACAGCTTTCTTGAATCCAGATCTAGATATCGATCTCTACATGGAGATGCCAAAGGGATTTGAAAAAGATGGATGTGTTCTTCAGCTTCGTAAAGGTTTGTATGGGCTTAAACAAGCTGCGGCCCTATGGTATGATGACGCGAAAGCTACTTTAGCTCGGCAAGGGCTGTTCCCAACGATCTCAGATGCATGCCTTTACACCAATAAAAAAAAGGATCTGTTCGTGTTGATGCATGTTGACGATTTTCAGGTAATGGGACCCGATCTTAAGAAGATTAATCGACTTATGTTTGCCCTATATAAAAAGTATCAGTTAAAAATCGTAAATACAAATCTGTTCTTAGGAATTCACATTGAATATCCTGACAAGAGTACACTCAAACTCTCCCAAGGGCAGTATGCCCGTATATTAGTCGAGAGACATGGACTGAAGGATTGCAAACCTGCCTCGACGCCGATGGAGCGTCTAATGGAACCTAATGATTCACAGTCCACATCTAAACTAAAAATCGAGTACAATTCAATTATCGGAGGACTTCAATATCTTGCAAACAACACAAGGCCTGACATTGCCTTTGCTGTCAATCATTTAGCTCGATTCCTGGTCAACCCTTCAGAAGATCACTTCCAAGCAGCTCGTCGTATACTTCGATATATTGCTAAATCACCTGATCAAGGGCTCATCTTCAAAAGAGAAAAAGGTAAACCAATACTTCAGGCTTACTCTGATGCCGATTTTGCGGCCGATTCAATCACAAGTAGATCAACCTCTGGTATGCTAATCAGACTTGCTTCCGGGCCCATATGCTGGAAGTCTCACCTACAGCGTGAAGTTGTTCTATCCACCACTGAAGCAGAATATCTTGCGGCAACAGAGACTTGTCGCCAGCTCCAATGGGTAAAATCTTTATTTGAAGAATTAGAATTAATCGACCATATTGAAGGAGCCAGCCGAACTAGACTCTTCGTCGATAACCAGTCAGCAATATCCCTTATGAAGAACCATGATAACCATCGGCGTTCTAAGCATATTTCTCTGCGAAATTTTTATTGTCGGGAGCAGCACCAAAAAGGCAAAATCGAAGTCGTCTATGTTCCATCTGGAGATCAATTAGCTGACAGCCTAACAAAAGTCAAGTCACCCATAGCAATTCACTAACATTGCCTAGAGACAAACCTAGTAACATTCACAACTCATGCCACATTTATTCTATCTAAGTGGGCACCCTCTAGACAATATTTTCAGATCAAACAATAGTTGTTACCAACAGGGGGAGTGTTATGATGTGACTGTCACAGCTGGCATGAGTGCACCCATGTCTAAAATATTAGTGCTAGTATATAAGACAAGGATTAAGTAGCGCCAGCATGACTGCTATTACGATCAGCACTAATATCTGAGTGTTACTGATACAACCAAGCGCAGAATATGTTGCTCTGGTTACGTAACTGTGGACTTTGTTATGGGTGTAAATTATGTACATATATATCAGTCCTATCTACGGAACTGTGTCATCAATCAATCAATCATCTTTGAACTTGTCTCACATTCTCAGTGTCCCATTATCTCTTCCTGCTAATTCGCCATTATCCCCAGCCTACACATCATTCTATATCTGCTCATAACCTAGTCACAACAATGGGTTCTTGCCTTGGGGAATTGCGGCATTGGCGTTACCTATCGCGAACGCTGTCACAACAGGTGAAGTATTCTCAATGAAAGGCGCAACTAGGGCCGCGCCTTCGGTTTCTGCTTTAGATTTCGCCCAGGCGTCGATATTTTGCGGAAAATCCTGAGCTAGGCTCATTTGCTACTTTCTTTGGCGTTCCGATTGCTCCAAGGCGGCAGCAATCCCAAGAAGGCTCGGGTGTAAATGGTCGCCTGGGTCGATTGACATCTAGAACGACGGCTGGTTTAATGTAGCCATGTAGCTGCTTGGTTTTGCAGATATACTAAGAGCGAAAGGTGCTATAATGGAAGTTGTGTAGAGAAGCTTAAGCTGTTAGGCTTGTGTTTAATATCACCTAGTGAAGCGAGTTGGGAGATTGAAGAGTCTGAAAACTATAGTGGAGAGTTGTTGATTAAACCCACTGAATATCAGAGCGCTATTTAAACTAATTACTACAGCTAAGTGAAGGACACGATTCACTAGTTTATGCTAGATAATTGTGAGGCTGGTCAATGTATGAGTAGGCATGAATGTGGCTAGAAATACTCGAACCTAATTACGTTCCATGTTGATGCGACTCTCCACTGCCAAGTAGCGCCAATTTCAACAAAAGGTGAATGGAGAATTGTGGAAAATGGTAGAAATTGTTTTATCTGCTGATGATAATAATCCAACGGATGCTCCTTGATATTTGTTTTGTTTTGTTCATTTGCGTGCTAGGTACAATGGTTCCCGTCGCACTCCTACTGGAGCTTAAGCACGAGTGGGGCCGGGCTGGATCAGGTTAACTACCATTAAGTACATCTACCTCGTCCCACCTAAATGACCGGACCACCTCAGACTTCACCCATGTGTTGAATCATGTCAAGCCCAAACGTCCAGAGAACCATATTTTGACACGCCGAAGCGCAAATTCCTCCTCAGCCTCGGCCACCACGCGCCCGAGCCCTTGACATCCTCATTGACTCCAGAATATAATTGCCGTCCAATATCTCATCGTTGCTCTAGCCTTGCACTTTCATATCGTACCGTTGGGTTGTTGTCGTCATTGGAGATTCTTGTAATCCCCTCGGCGTATCTTCCCTTTTCTTCCTCCTTTATACACGTCCCTTTTCCATCATGACTTTCCTCATTAGGGCGTGTGTAGGTAGGTGATCTGACGAGTATGGAGGTGGGTCGCAGGTATAGGACCGACTGAGAAATGCTTCGTTGCAAATATATGGGGAGCTTGAGAAATGCCGGATGTTTGAATACGACCCCCAGATAGACATTGGTCCGTCCGTGAATCGTATGTTGGTAGTGATGAGTTTTTGTTCGACTTTCTTGCGGTTGTGAAATCTCTATCGACTGATTTTTCGACCAAAATACCGAGTACAACTCCTTCAAGCCGAAAATCCATCAAATAAAATTCATCCCACCCTTGTTCGTGACTGAATCTCGGCTCTGGGAGAATATTTAACTCCCAGTTTCGTAGAAGGCACCGCGTACAGGTAATACATGAGTTACCCGACGATCCCACGTCCATAACGACTTTTGGATGCTAGGTTAGGCTCCTTCACGACAGTCACTCTCGACCAAGACTTTTCTGACATCCTTTCACGATCTTCGGTTTGTCCTGCGGCATGAATCAGGAAATGAGGAAAGAGGAGGCTAGGAAGGTTGAGAGACGCTCTTAGGTATACACAGGTCTGCTGCTCCCGGCTGGCCGGACTCTTCGTCATAGTAGAGCCCCGCACCCAGTGGTTTTTGAGACTTTTCCCTGCAGCTACACACCCGTAAATGGCCATCGCTTCGTTGGCTGGAGAGGGGAGATAATGACGGGATAACGGCTCCTTTTAGTGTGTACTCGAATGAAGACCTGTGAGGGTATTACTGCTGGAAAGAAGTCGTGAAGGAGGCATAGGAGTGAGTACACTACCCAAGGCATAGATACTCCCGGCCTGTAGGCAGAAAAGACCTACCTGTCCTTACATAGTCATAGACTTTATAGGACAATAAGCACAAACAAACCGCGTACAGGTGTTCAGTTATTCCCTCCAATGATGGCCCTAATACAGGTTAAAAAACTGGAACCACGCTTACTAACTGTTCGGTGACTAAATCTATTAAATTCTAAATATCGAATAGTGCCTATTTGTTATGATCCATGTAAATGAATGTACTAATCTACCAATCGACGCTGTCGCTATGCCTGTGCGATGGTTAGACATTGGTAGTTGGTCATGAGATTGTATCGAACCAACCAGGAAGGCTGATCTCTGGGAGTTGTAATCAGCCGCGAGATGAATTGTGAACGGATAATGGCAGTCCTCGATAAAGGCCAACATGAAGATAGATAAGTGGTCGAGTACCGCCCATAGTGACACATACATAATCACTTCTATTCATATTCATACTGTAGAAAATCAATTCCGTCCTTGAGTCATATCAAATAGGTTACCTGTGACTTCAACTATTATACTGTCTCTAAGTCAACTCCCAACCACTTTACAGTGCTCACAATTCATGACACTATTCGGCGAAGTTGCAGGATTTGTGAAGAATTTAAGGACACTTGTTAGTTTCCATAAAAATGCGAATATTACCTAAAGTATCACTGCTATGTTATTAAATAGTGACCACATTGGACTCTTTTTGTAACTGTGTTGTATGAAAACGCCTGAAGTAGATAATCTATGATCCTAACGTCGAAATTGGCATTAAATTGGCATGTACATGATCATGACGCGCTTCAGATGTGTGTGTTGGGGAATGGGCCACACGCAAAGATATACAAATGACTAACTAAGGTCATTACAAAACAATGGTTTCTTTGAAGATTGACATGGTGGATCCAACATGAAGCACAATTTGAATGGTATCGGCTCGCCGTTAAAGTTGAGGCTGCAATGCGGTATTGTGTGAGATAAGTTATAAGATGATCTCCTACGATTAACGAGGAAATAATACTGAATCTACACTTGGCAGTGTAGTTAATGCATCACCTGTGGCCAAAAAAGTGAAGGCCGTACTTTGTTATTAATTTGGGTCAGTTCTATCACGTTAATCATCTCCCGTAAATTTTAATTCCGTAGAGACTAGTGTACGCTGGTATGGAGGCAATCAGGGCTGGATGAGGCTATCAAATAAACACCTGTCCAATGTCCAGAGGATGGTAGTGTAAACAGTCTTAGTTGAAACAAAATTGTTTGAGTTGCACAGTCAGTTTAGATTACTAGACCTAGAAGCTTGATCACAGTGGCCCCTCTCTTAATAAAATAGAAAATTTACTGGGTTGTAGGTTGTCTCAGCCCGGTTCAGTGTAAGTTGAAGTAAATTAAAGTATGGTTATTGAAAAGCGCCCTGGTATTTACACCTAGAGACTTATTCACAGGATATAGTGATTTCCAATTATAAGTTATCGTAGAGTAGAAATTTTGAGTACCTTAATCGCCTATTGATACTTAATATTAAATAATTAGTTGCAGGGGATCTGTGTGGTGATTCTTTTTGCAGTCATTGCATCAGTCACTTATCTTAATCCTAGCAAAAATTTTCCTCCATCTTTGCCTGGCTCATTACTGCCCGGGAGGTAAGTAACGTTGGGATTTCCAGCAAGAGTCTGTGCAATTTCCCTGCTGGCCTCAATCCTTCTGATCATTATCAATCCATCACCTGCTTTTGCTACAGCTTTTGAAATTGTTTCAGCTGATTCAGCCTCTCCTTCAGCACGGATAATATTTGCTTGACGCTCTTGTTCTGCCTTCTCGACTATAAATCGTGCTCTTTCGGCATCCTGTTGAGCGATTTGTTTTTGCTCAACAGCTTTTGTGAATTCTTTTCCAAAAGTCATGTGTGTGATCGAAACATCTTCGAGGGCTATATTGAATTCTTGGGCTCTCTTGAGCAAGTCGGATCTAATCCTATTACTAACTGCTTCTCGTTGGGTTATAAGTTCGGCTGCATCGAATTGGGCGACAATAGCTTTCAAAACCTCGTTTCCAATTGAAGGTAGGACTCGCTCGTCGTAATCCTGTCCAAGGTTCTGTATCCAATGCGTGAATTAATGTTCCTAACTTTAGGCTAGAGCGCTAACCTGGTAGATTTTGGGCAGCTTTTGTATTTCAGGTCTGTGTAGAACTCTGAGAGTCAAACTGACCATTTGTAAATCCTTACTCCCTGTTGTAGTCGAAATATTGCGAGGTTTTGTGCGTACATCATAAATTATGCTCTTCTGTAACCATGGAATTAAGAAGTGCGTCCCTTCACTTATAACAGTATCTTTGACACCTGAAATTCGATCAAAAATAACTGCACGAGAGCCTCCTTTGACATCATAGATTGAGGCCTGGGCGAATGAAGCGGCGATTCCGACCGGTACAGCGTATTTAGAGATTGATTGTAGGAGATTTGCCATGTTGAATATTTTAGTACTGGGTTTGTGATTATGTTCAGTTAACCAGTTGCTAGCCTTGCTATTCGCGGAGCAGAATTTGGCAATTTGGCGCTAGGCTGTCATTAGTAACATGGGCCGTCAATGATAACAACAAATATACTAGATAACAAACACCGCATGAGACCAAGAGGCATTTGATTGATTTATCATCTTTCACAATGAAAATATCTTCGATCATGCGAGCAGGCGGCGATGCGGAGGTCGGGAAACATGGAAAGTAAGTACTGCAAGTCGATCTATGCCGGCGCAGAGCGCTCTTGAATACTCATTCTCCTGAACTTTATTTGAGAATTCTAAATAGGGCCTAATGCAAACACGACTAACCATTGATCATCGCAGATACATTGGAAACTGGGGAAATTTTGGTACGTCTGTCGAGGATTCCCTTATGGTCATGCAGGCCTTCTATCTTCCAGTCTCAAAAACCCTTTCACGCTTAATTACGAAAAATCGATATGTAAAGATTATAGGAATACTAAGAGAGAGAAGAAATTTCAACTCTATCAATCTACTGATATATTTAATTATAAGATGATTAAGTAAAAAGCTAACGTGACCCTCTCAGGTCTTCAGAAACAAAAGGGGGTAGCCTCATACGCCCTTAGTGCCAATAGACAGCGGCCATTTGCTGGTGCTCTCAATGCCGCAATTTTTAACACCTGGAGACGGTTTAGTGGGCAAGTTTTATACGTTGCGCCTCCTCTAATTGCAGCATATTGTACTATGCAATGGGCTATCGAGAGGTTTGACCAACACGCCCTCTGATTCATCTGGAAACTGCTAACATCTCTGATAAGAAATGAATATCTAAATTCCAAGGAAGGACGTAAAGAGTTTGCCCAAGAAGAATGAAGGAAGAATCAGTCTTTATTCAGATTATTCGTGCTTTATGAGAACCTTCAAATCTACTTGACGGATTCAGCTAAATCTTTACTTTATGTGAATAATCTTCGTTGTACAACAGCCAATAGAGCGCACAGAGCGCGTAGAAACCTTCAAATTCCATCACAATTATCATCTACAGATATTTTCATCTTTTCTCTTTGATGCAACTGTTTTGATCTTCTATGTAGTTTATCAATTACCGGACTCTTCTCAAAATAACTATACTTCTGATATCTTCATTTTTAACAATAGAAAGGGCCAAAATGACTAAGTATCTAAACGGAATCCTCACAGACATACTGTGATTATAAACTACTGTGTTTGAAACCAAAAAAACCTAAAGCTACTGATAACTTACGTTAGGGGATATATTTCAACAATTTTGATATGGAGAGAAGCTCGCAAAACTCAGTTAATACCGGAGTTTAGCTATTTTAATTTTCATGTAATTTTTGTTGGAAATTTAAGTTTTTAAAATGTCCTGTAACTGTCCGATCCAAAAATTTCGCTAATAAGTAAAGATAAATCCCTGTACAAAAATAAACTAAGGCAGTACTTCAATCAACGGTTAAGTCACAGACCTTAAGTTTAAAAATACCTGTGGAGTAGTCACTCAGCCTTAAAGAAGGACAAAAGAAATGATATGAAAAATTATGCTTGAACAGCCAGCATTCCTGGTACTCCTTTATCTGATGAAGCATAACTTGTTCACAAAAAATTACAAAGCAGTGATCCATCTTCGATTTTCACTTATCACTTACTGTCACTCGATCAAAGTAGGATAACCACAATGACAATTTTGTAAAAATAAGAAAAAAGAGCTAGGACATGTTCATCAACGTCATCCAAGTTTAGAAACAGACCTAGATATTCAAAGACGACAGCAACCCAACAGCGCATAGATGATATTTCCAAGTTGTAACAATTAGTAGCGCTAAATTGGGAGGTTTAGAAGTTATCAACATGTCACGAAATCGGTTGTATAGAAGCTCATTCTCAGAAGCTTTCCATATGCCATTTCTTAGCGTAAAACTGGACCAATTTTGTCTCAAAGTGTCTTTTGACTTAAACCTTTGTCGATCTTACAGAGCTTGAGAGTATTTGGTAAGCTATGTACCCCTATATATTGTGTATATCTGAGCGTCTAAACAAGCTTAACTCTCACAACTTCCTAATTCCTATCAGATAGTCTACAGTTGCTCCATATGCATAACCATAAAACAATAAATTTGTACAGGACCTGCAAAATTATATGAGAGTTTCCCACAGGCATCTCTTGGATCGTTAAAGAGCACGGCTGAATACAAGTAAGAGCATTGGACTAGTTTTGCGACAATTCCATGAAAGTAACACCATGCTTACTTATCCCTTATTACTTACACTCGAGCATCATTAACAATCCGGAATTTGAGCACTTAAACTATAGTTCAGTTTTTTAACTCAGTATTAACGAATTCAAGCATAAACTTGCCTATTTAAATCTTTTAAACACTTAGATATTAGACTATCTCAGTCTGATGTTATGGGATATGATTGGACTTCAATAACTGTAGTTATCGAGTTAAATCTCTAGACCTAATGGGATATCAAACTACCAGAAGATTTCCATATTTAAAGCGAAAATTAGCCTTAAATTCCTTGGCCGAGCGCTCTACACTTTGCTAATTCTCTTATGACGGCTGATATCAAGAAATATTTCGCAAGGAAGCCTTACTTCATTGGGCTCGCCTTACCTCTGCAGGGACCAATATGGTTAAGATACTGGCGACACTTTAAATAACGACATCTTTAGTCACTGCAGTAGTACATTGTCAGGACACGACTTTCCGGTAGAGTCTTGATACATTAAATACTTCTCCCACTTGAGGCAAGAGTTGGAGATTTCGAATCCAGCAAATTCCGATCATATTTCTCGCGGAACCGGTGTACATGGACAAGCATAGTTTTTGAGACTTAACTTTGCTGGATACTTACGGAGAAAAGTCGGCTGTTCTATGTAAACGAATAGACTTCATAACGGTATTTGCAAATAGAAACCAGATAATTGATTTCTCTAGAGCTAAAAGGTTCATCCAACATCAATAAAAATACTGGTCGCGCTTTATAACTAGATAGCTACAAAAGCTTGAATATAATAAAAGGATTGGAGTTGTACGCAGGAAGTACAAGTATAGGCGATACAGAGCCTAAGCTACAATATAACTGATTTAAGTGTCTCTGGGGCTATAAGAGTCATCCAAAATGTATGAATGACATTAACTATGTCTTGTAGGTCCAGAAATATATCACACTTAGGCGTTATTAATTATTCTATGTACTTTGCGGTGTGCAGGATGTCTTTGGGGCTCTAACAGGGACCTCTCTTAACTCCATTAATTTTAAGGTTATGAGTTAAATGGAAACATAGTTACTTGTCACTATGTTTCCATTTATCTCATAACCTCAACCCTAATATTTTTTTATCCCAGTGGCTTCCATGTGGGTAGAAAGGAAATGAGATAACATCGAGGTCGAGTTATATCACCACATCACCACATCACCACATCATCAGCTATGTCTACCAATCCAGCACAGTAATTTTAATCCCAAGCATCAGTCTCCCTATGTGGATAAGTGACCTCCGTATGACACTTATGGCAAAATGATACCTGGAATACTTATTCCACAATCTCGATGTGGTAAAGGCCGATCATAAGCCAACTAGACCAAGCATAGATAAATTAGATGAAGATGACGCTTCTGAACTGTCAGATGCCCATGAATGGAAAATGTCGTAATGGATGGACGAGGAGATAAATGCTGTAAATATTCTAATATTGAGAATATTGGTTTAAATCCAACCCTAGGATTTCTTAAATATGACTCCAATAGAAATCTTCGACCACGTCTTAGAAGTGAGAGAGCTGAAGCCACCAGTCCATGGGAATCGGCATCGCGGAATAATCTCCCCACCAAAATGATGACATCAATGGAGACCCACTGTAACGAATTTTTACAAAATCTCCTGAGTTTTGATAGCGCCATAGAGTCGGTGGCAATATCAAGCACTGGCGAACAAAAAGGAGAAGGGTGTGCGGAATACAAAACAACTTCTGAAATAGCATCGCACATGTTCGTCACAGATATGATGGGTATTAACTGGCTATACACATGGTTTCAGACAAGAGTTTTCGTAATTAAATCGAGATACGCATCATTGGAAGTTTTAATATCATCAATTCGCCAAGCTAATAGAAGTAGGGAAGAAGAATCAAGAGGACAAGCTACCATGGGGCAAGTAAGAGATCGCGGTAATCCAAGGAGAGCCACTGGCAAAGATTACCGGAATGAGCACAGGGCTGTTGGCCCAGAGAAAACAAGCAGAATTATTAAGCATGAGCATAGGAACAGAAATTGTAATACTCAGCATTCGGATATACGGCAACAGTATAGACAAGAGAATTCTGGATGGATAGTCGAAGGGAGCTATGAGTCAGGATAATGGTAGCAGTGACGGGGGAGTATGATTAGAGATAGTGCATAAGGCCACTTTCACCCAAATGAGAGATCGTCTACTATACGACACAGGTGCTTCGCACCATTTCGTGAAGGATGAAAACGCAATCTTGAGCCTATCAAAACTTACAAAGCCCTTCTGGTTTGATCAAGCTGTCGATGCATCTACCCTGACACACTTAGGTACATGCAAAATATTAATTGGGAATGTCGTGTAAAAATCTAGGGACGCCCAGCTCTCACCAAACCTATCGTGCAGCATAGTTTCCACTGTCGGACTAAGAAATGACCATACCATTGTCTTACATTCAGGGTCTTTGTCAAAAAATCAAGCTGGACTTCAAACTGGCTGCAAGGCGATGTGAATGAAAAACGGTCGGCCGATAATCCCAAGCAAGGAGATGACCATGCTTCATCTAACACCAAAAATTATGGAATACACGTTACCGCAACTAACCTAACAGCATTTGTAAATAACATTTTTCACCATCTACGTAACAAAATACTTCTAGATAATTGGGCAGATGGTCATGTGTGTATCAACCTCGGACTAGCCGCTTGTCGAGCTAATCGAGACTAACATATAAGGCTGAGTATGGGTGATACGAAAGCACACGCAAACAACCTTGTGTTATACATTGTATCTATTTGAATTTGAATTTGATTTCATTTGACCTGATTTGGCGCCCTATGGGCCCATGCAGGTGGCTACAAACCTAAACTATTTATTTATATGAGGGGGAAACCATTACGATAAAAACCCCCTCCCCCTATTAAAATTTTTATATCTGTAGTCCTTCGTTACCTACGGTAAGTGCAAATGGCCATTAGTCCGAAACAGAACTAGCTAAAGTATACCTCGCCATCCTTTCCCTGCCCTCGCGTGCCGAAAAGTGAAGGCTGTGGTCTTGATTTCGACCCCGATGGCGCAAATAGATGTTGTGTTGGGGCTGGGACCTGAACTTGTTTGCGCGGGCGTCCCGGCCCTCTCTTGAAGCCTTCTGGCTTTTGGTTGGACACTAGCGTAAACCCCTGGTCGTCTGGTATGTTAACAGTATTTAATTGAGGTAAATCCGTTAGTATTTCGCTCTCCCTTCTTAGTTCGGGCGTTCTCTCCATGAGTCCATACCGTGCCCGCTGAACATTGGCCTTGTATACCGCGAAGCTTGGACACGCCCCCTTCTGCCACGATAAGTGGGCCTTGCCACAGTTGCAGCAAAGTACCGACTTCTTCGGACAGTCCCTGGTCTGATGGGTGCCCGCGCACCCTCCACATTTCCTTGCCTTATTGCAGGAAGCTTGGGTATGCCCCCATTGGCTGCAGTTGAAGCACTGCTTGACTTGTGCCCGGGGTGACCAGAGCTGGGCCGTGTAGAGCATTGAGTCCATTACAATGCCATTTCATATCACTTCACGTTGTAGAGCCTCGGTCGGTAAGCTTGCAATAACTGACCCTCGAGTATGGCCATTTTCCTTCGTCCAGGTGTGTTCCTTCCCGTCATAGAGCCACGTCACCCTGTTGATTTGTATCCCTGGAATCCGTGCTTTTGTCTCCGTCGTCATTTTAAATATTGCCACGATATTGTTGGCATTCTTTCCTCCGTGAATTATTGTCCCCAGTGGGACTCCCAAGATTTCAACAGGGTAATCCTACTTTAGGACGCAGAACTCCTTGGGCTGCGCCATCCTCAAGGCAGCGTCTCTCTGGGAGACCGACTGCACGAACACCTCAGTATTATTGCTCCTTAGTTGCCTAACGGCGTATGCCCCATTTATATGTAGTTTTGCCTTGTTAAGCAGCTCTGCCGGCTGCATCTTGTTCGCTCCTTCTACTCGAATACGTACTTCCGCTTTGGTTGCTGGCGGCGCGACGATCGAGGCGTACGTGGGTCGTCCTCCCATTGTTTGCGCTGGTTGTGGTGCAGTCTTGCAGACCGGCTTTTCGAGACTCTCCTTTACGACCTTCTCTAAGGCCAACATTCGATCTTCCATAGGGTTAGCCGTCAGCTTCGATCGTAACATCTTAGCGTGGGCTACGAGGGCGTCAAGTACCTCATCTATCTCGACCATTGGTGTCGCAGATTTATCAGTTCCTGCAATCGCCAGTCTATCTCTGACCCTGTTTAAGTAATAAGCAACTGTTTTTAGTTTTTCCAATTTCATGCCAGTAGATTTCGCGAGAGATTCTACAAGCATTATTGCGGCTGTTCCGCTATCCGTTGGTGGTGGTGGTGGTGCCGTGAAAATTTTTCCAGCCGTGAATTCCACCTTTCCTGTCCCCCAACTCGCCATGCCGAAGCGCAACGAAAAAAATTCGAGGAATCAGGTAAGAGGGATTGATTGAGATGAATGCAATAATTAAAACGATAAAATAACGTTCGTGGAACGTTGTGCCGCTTTTGACCAAATGATGATGTTTTTCCATTGTATCTATTATTATCTTAAGAACAATAGAAGTTAACAAAGGAAAATGAACAGTGGAATTGCTGAGCTTCCTCAGGAGGAAGAATAGCACAACATGTTGAAAATATGGAGTATAGAGATGAGTCAGGTGATGCTTAATGGAAGTAATTGATGAAGGGTTTGGTTGTTGTTTTCTAATATTTCTGTGTTGGGATACACTTTGTCGATCCTACTAGGCTCGATAATAAGTAGTCTCGACAGACTGGTGTTTGGGAAAAGGGGATTGCGTTTACCCGGTGTTAGGGGTTTTTTTTTTTTTAAATCATTTAATGTGTTTTCAGCTATCTAGCTATGACACATGACCGGTACTATGTATACATATAGGATGACTCTTTTGACGTTAGAGACACTCATACTCTGGATTTCATTCGCAAATACCACTATGAGGTATGTTTGCTTACACAAACAGTCGACCCTCCTCCGTAAGTACCCACCAAAGGGAATTTAAAACCTTTGATTATCCAAGCATGCCTTCATCATCCATGCATACCAGCGCCGCGAGAAATGTAGTTAGGTTTTGCCGGATTCGAACCAGCGGTCTCCTGTCTCGGGTGGGATATGTGTCCTTGCTATCCAGACCTTACTTGAGAAACCGGCCAAGATGATGTACCACCGCACCATCCAACCACGGCGGTGTTTATAGTGTCGCCCGCACTCTCGCAAGGGAAGTCTTGGCGCACGCACATAGCTCAATTCGAAAACTCGTTGTCAAAATTCTAAAATTCACGCCTGTCGAGATCGTTTCCATCCTCTGCATCGTCTTGTGAACTTGTCCTAATCTCTCTCACGCCCATCCCAAAGAACTGTCTCCCAGGTTTGTGCGCCACGCTTTGCTTCCTCCGTCGGGTACAAATATCGGCGTGGGCGTGTAAGTGGTGGCGAATTGAGGCCAGAGAAAGTCGACGAGAGGTGTGATCATTGAAATAAGGATGTACTAAGTCGTACTTGCAAACTTGATGAGGTTTTGGTGGTGATTGATCTCGTCAGGTGTGAAAATTTGATTAGGTGGAGAGTCTTGAATCATTGCCTCATGGGCCAACTTGTTCGGTATTGCGAAATTTGACTGAACTTGGCTCTGGGAGAATATTTCACTCCCAGGTTCGTAGAGGGCACCGCGTACAGGTGTCAGTCTTGCCCTCCGGTGTTAGGGTTATTTACTGCTGTTAATAGGGTTTCCTGCACGGGCCATCTATTGGGATCAAAAAGAGTCTGTTACCTGTGATTAGAAGAGTAGTCGAATTGACATCCTTTTACCCTTCATTATTGCATAAGCTTCCCTCTACCAACATGTCCACGAACTAAGTAGTGGGCTATACATTTTAATATAACATAAAAATATCAGACCTTACTTTACAGGAGTGAGGGATAATCACAGGAATGTGGGTTCGCAGGATGGATCACCACCCGTCTTGGAAGTGGAGGGCGTGATAAGCGCTCAATGAAAATATTAGTGCGGTCAAGACCCTAATGAAATACAAATCGATCGAGGAAAATCTACTGGCCTTGGAAAAGGTCGTATAAATGACTCTCAATAAGCCAGTCCATAAGGCGGCTTCAATATCATCGCCTGTCCTAGTGAGCTGGCCATCATACGCCTCCATTGTGGCACCGACAATATCAAAGGCAGCGGTTAGAACAAGGGAGGTTGGTGCAGATAAGTTGCTACCAGAGCAGCTGCTAAGAAAGGCCCAAGATCATTTACCAGAAGCATACGCCTCAAGGTAAATGAGCAGTAACGATACCGAGGTTTTCATACAATCAGCGGCTCAAAGAATATCGCTTTTATTACAGATATAAGTTACATGAAAAATGGGAATTTATGTGCGCATATCTTAGAAGTGAAGTGGGTATGCAAACAACATTTATTACAGTAAAAAATTTTCAGCACAGCTAACCGGAAAACAATTGTGTGGGGAATAAGACAGTACTGACTCCGCACTTTTAACACCATCCCATTTTTCGCAAAGTAAACATGACCTTATCTCTCACTGCATCTGCGCCTATTATCAAACTACCTCGCACACACAAATGCACAATAAAATCTCTCAAGCGAAAAGAAATTAAAATATCGAATGTATTGTTCAGTCTGCAGGAAAGTCGTTCATATTTAAAAGGAATACTAATTATCGTGAGATATGTGGCAAATTTCAACAGTATGCAGCTTCGAACATGGTTCAGCCATCGGGTCAATAGCTACTGGCATTTTAATGCACTCGTCAGATATATACAACGTTATTTTACTTATTATTTTGAACAAAGCCACTGCTTTTTTGTATCCTTTAAGTGTGTAACCATTTAGCCGTTGTTCGAGCTTCGGAGGAGACTTGAGCGCTCGTTTGAGGATAATTATCGCAGTGCTGAAGGGGGAGAGATAGTCAAGGATGCATGAAATGTGAGGAGAACAAAGAGCCTCATTTGAAGTAGTTCGCCGACTCCTCCATCTCTTAGATGCTGGACAGGTGGAGCCGGGCGACATCAAGCCTGCCCTGCTAGTTCACCCATTTTAGAACTAATAGATCTTGAGCTCATGGTACAAGTAATGCAGTAAACAAAGAAATGGAATTTTTGTCGGCCTTGAGCTAACATTCCTCGCTTTGAGCTCTTATCCGCCAGCATACCAGTCGTGGCCTTATCGAAACACTGTCCTTGCATCCAGCAGAGATATATTCGCATCCAGCCTGCCAATTCAGCCTTTGACCTGTACATAGTTTCGAAATATCTCCACCCCTTGATGTCCGAAGGGTTTCCGAGTAAAAGCACCTAAGCTTATGTCTTCTATGTGCTTGCGCATTAGAGCATTGTGCTTCCGACCGCATATAAAGTGGGAGGGCGTTTTTTATGACGAAACGGTAAAACTGTTCTTCTGTGACGGGCTTTTCCCGGTTTGGGACTGGTCACTAGGACCACTCCGTCTTCGAAGTTAGGCTGTGGCAGAGCAACGCTTCATGATGTGCGAATGGGGCGCATAAGGAGGTAGCAAGGGGGATACTTGCCAGATGGTGAGTATGGTCAAGGTGAGGTGTTAATACTAGTCTACGCAGAGGACCTAAAGGACAGGATACGATGCAGCAGATTGGATTCCTACGGAAAAATATTCATTCCCATCGAGTGATCGACTTGAAGTACATCTGAATTCATTAAACCTTTTATACCTTTCAGCTATTGATGGTGACATGAAGATGAGCGAAATTAAGATGGATTCCTAAATATTCTATTTTACATGATTCACTCGGGTTTATTTTACCCGGGAGATAAGCAGTCAGGTTTCATTCCTCCAGTCTAGACTATTAGAATTGTTACTTAGTCAAATTCTCCTGGTCTCAGTTTTTTGTTTGGATCTTTACAATGTTATTAGTAACTAGTCAATGAAACATAGAGTGTTTATAAATTTGGTTTCCAATTGGTGAACAAGGCTAGATGGCCGAGCGGTTATGGCGTGTGACTCAAGATTCGTCTTTTCCGTGACATACACGGTTTCTCATGGGGCAACCCGCGGGGGTTCGAATCCCCCTCTAGTCATAAATGTTTTTGATTACGGCAATACATCAACATTATCTTTTCGCTAATTTCCTGTTGTCATTTCAGAGTTTGCAGAGCCGAATTTGGTTAATACTATCGTCCTCACTTCGATGAGGACTTCCCATCTCTTTCTTAGCCGCTATCATCTTCATCTCCAAGCAGGCCTTCCTTTTGCCATTATGATGAAGTGAAATAAAGCAGAGGTCTTTCAGAAAACAAAAGAGCATAGGAAGACTTATTAGGGTAACGGCTGTGTAAGAGAGTCTATGACAAGTAGCACCAAATGCACAACAAAGTATCTATTTATTTTAGAAAAATCATTTGATGAGTATTCAGCTATCTAACTATGACACATAATCGGTGCTATGTTTACACGATGGGTGACCCTTTTAAATTTAGAGACACTCATACTTTGGATTTCATCCGCAAATACCACTATATGTTACGATGTGAACTCTCTCAGTCAATAAGATAAGCTATATTAGATGAAATAGAGACCTATACAAGATATGGTTGGTGTAGTGACATCATCGACAGTTGCAGGTGGGTGATATGGACAAGAATGTAGACTATTCTTCGGCATATGGTAGAATATCCTATATCGCAAGATGGAACATTCTACTTGCAAATAGATAGATGAGCTCTTGGTATAAATAGGGGTATTCTAATTTACGTAGACAGCAATCATCGGGAATCGAGTCTAACAAAGCACACACATATCATCGTTCTCTCCATAATAGTGTCAAGCACATCATTCTGATAAATCTACTATTCGTTTGCAATTCCTCTTCTCATTATAGTAATACTATGCAGTGTGTTTTTATTAAATCATTTTATTGTCCTGTCTGAGTCTATGACTACGTAGGACATGCAGGTCCTCTCTGCCTACAGGCCAAGGATACTTATGCCAGTAATATATCCCCTCATTTGCCTCCCACACAGCTCTCCTCAAACAGTACCACCCCTCACAAGTTCTCATTCGATCATACACTTAGAGGAGCCTTTTGCCCTTCATTATCTCCCCTCTCCAGCCAACGAAGCGATGGCCATTTGCGGGTGTATGGCAGCCGGGAAAATCGCAAAAGCCACTGGTTACGGGGCTCTTTTAATACCGACATTAGGACTAGATCCGAAGGCATAGTGCCCCTTCTGAAGCGTTCAAAAAGGCTGGCCAGCTGGGCGCTGCAGACTTGTGTGTACCTCGGGAAATTCACCCTCTGCCTTTCTAGCCTCCTTCCAACTCCTTCCCGAAGGTCGTGCTGGAATGTCAGAAAAGTCTTGACAGAGCGTGATTGCTGTATGGTAGCTTAGCCCAACTTCTTTTGTGCCGTCCAGGGCGCTGGGGAGTGCCGTTGACTCGTCGACAAAAGAAGCCCTCCTGGCTAATTAGCCGAAATCTCAGTCTTGGCGCCTATAAACTTTCAAAAGTTGAAAACCCCTCGAAAATGTCTCTCCAGGCATGGGCTTCAGAGACCTGTTCTCGCTCTCGCACCACATCTCAGCCGCCTATCCTTCCTCAAGATGTAGAGCCCCATTAGAGCATCAGTCCCCCATAAACCATGACCCAGCTTTGTATATTATGACTTAATTTCCTCCTTGCGGGTAAACGTAGCGTCGTAAATTTGTAGTGAGTGATGGCCGGTGTTCAATGGGGCAAGCTCCTGTTTGCAATTGGAGTAACTTCTTTATTGGTTGTTGAGGCGAGATGATGCGTGGTTGGAAAGAGTTGGAGGATTCAGATGAGAATGGTGAGAAAGGTATTGTCGAGAAATTGTCAAATGGAGATAAGCTCGAGGTTGCTTTCGACTTCGATTCGAATGCGATTCTTCTTGGCTATCCCAGATATGCAGAGCATACTGAGCGATTACACCGGCACCACTGGAAGGTGAAGAATTCGTCTTTGCCGGCTATGCAGTGTGTTAACTTACACAAACAGTCGACCACCTTTCGTAAGTGCCCACTAGAGGGAAATTCAATACCTTTGATTATCTAAGCATGCCTTCGTGATCCACGTAAACTGGCACCGCGAGAAATGTTGTTGCGCTTCGCCGGATTCGAACCAGCGATCTCCCGTCTCGAGTGGAATATGTGTCCGAGCTAACCAGACTCTACTTGGGAGAGCGGCCCGAATAGTGTACCACTAGACCATCCAACCTCATTTTGGGGAGTAGACGAGCGTACTTTGCCAACTCCTTTATTGGCCTGTCTTCAGTCTATGATTGCAGGATGCGCATTACTTCTATGCCGAGATCAATAATACAGAGTCACAGGCTGAGGTGTGGGAGAATTAGGGATGTAAATTTATTCAGGGATATGGCGCATGGTGTGTCAAAGGTGGGAAGGAGTTAAGGTATGTACTTCATAGTAAAGGTCTCTTTGGATAGAATAAGTTATGCATTTTGTCTCAAGCTCTACTGCACCCAAGGTTGGAGTCTGGAACCATTAAGTACCATGTACCTGTTGAAATTTAGACTTACCAGACCGAACTGCACTCAATGCGGAGTAGACGAAGACTAGTAATCTTTGATCACTACCAGCTTTGGTGAGGTCTCGACTGGTGGTGATCTTAGTGGTGGAAATGTTGTTTCATTACGTAATCAGAACACAATGTTTCCACCTAAGCGAGATAGAACATAAATAGATTATGATTTGATTTGATTTGATTTGATTTCATTTAGCCCGATCACGTACCCTATGGGCCCATGCAGGAACATCTAGCTACAATAAACACAGGAGGAGGGCAAGACTGACACCTGTACGCGGTGCCCTCTACGAACCTGGGAGTGAAATATTCTCCCAGAGCCAAGTTCAGTCAAATTTCGCAATACCGATTAAGTTGGCCCACGAGGCAATAATTCAAAATTCTCCGCCAGGTCAAATTTTCGCTCCCAACGAGTTCGACTCCTACCCAAGTCTCATCAAGTCTACAAGTACGACTAAGTACATCCTCGTTCCAATGACCACTCTTCTCATCAACTATTCTCTGGCCTCATCTAGCCGCCAAATACACGCCCACGCCGATATTTACACCCGACGGAGGAAGCAAAGCGTGGCGCACAAATCTGGGAGACAGTTCTTTGGGATGGACGTGAGAGGGATAGGGACAAGTTTACAAGATGACACAGAGGATGGATACAATCTCGACGGGTGTGTAATTTTGAATTTTGGCAAGGAGTTTTACGAATTGAGCTTTGTGCGCGCCAAATCTTCGCTTGCGAGAGTGCAGCGGACACTATAACAACACGCAAACGATGGAAGGTGCCGTGGTCCGCCTACTGGTGGTGTTCTCCGGTATAGTTTGAGTAGCCTAGGCACCTACTCCACTTGGGAAGGAGACACCTTAGACTACATCTCGCGCGGAGGAAATTCAGAGGATGATGAAGGCATGTCTGGATAACTCAGGGTTTTTGAGACGTTCCCCTGGGTGGGTATTCACGGATGAGGGTTGACTTGGGGTGAAGAAAAAGCTACCATAACTTCGCAGTGGTACTTGCAAATGAAATCCGAGGCATGAGTGCTCTTACTGTAAATTGAGTCATCTTTTCTGTATATTTTCTCTGATATTGTGTCATAGCTAGATAGCTGCATACGCAATTAAAATCTGATGCAAAAAAATAAAATAAAATAAAATAAACACAGGAGGAAACCAAATTCGGTAAAAACCCCCCACAACTGTCTGTCTCGTGTCTATTTGTTTTCTGAGGTTTCTTACAGGACGTGCATTTACACTGTTTATACAGTGTGAAATCCGTCTTATCCTTGTCCACATCGTCTCATCTTTTCGTCCAATGCTATTTCTACTTCTCCTGCAAGCCGGAATTGTTCAAACCAGCCTTTTGTCAGGATCCATTTTGTAGTTCTTTCTATGTCATCAGGGCTGTTCATCATTGCCGCAAATGATCTGTCTTTTGCCTTTTGTAGCACCTCTCCTCTTCCCATTGCCCACTGAGGACACGCCAAGACCATATGTTTGACATTTTGAGACGGATATCCACACTGACATTTTGGATTAATCACTCCAGGGACTTTCTGTTACGGTTTTACCGTTATTTGAGCTTAGGCGGATGCCTAAGCCTAATATTGAGAATTCTTATGATGAGGCTGTATGGGGGGAGATGAAGCTGAACGAAACGGCACTACTAGTCAGGAGGCGGAAACGTTATTACAACTTAGTGACACCTGAAAATACGTGGCTGGGTAATAAGTATTATGCCTAAGGACAAGTCACTAGTCTGTAGATTCACGAGGAGGATTAACGCCTATAAATACCTGTTAGTAGTAGCTAGAGTTATCTTTTCTCCTTATATAGTTTATTAAATCGATTTATTCATTACCAACTCGGTTTCCGTCACAATATAAACTATATCATTCAAATCTTTTGCCCGTCATTAAGTACATCGCAGTCGTAGATAACTGTGACTTAGGGCATCTTTAATTATTGGTTTTAAGGCATAGGGATTCTAAGAATCAACAATGGGTTCAGAAATGAATAATCTTACTATCGGAATGGACTTCGTGGCAACTGGTTTATCGAATCAGAAATCTATGCCACATGGAGTAATACAATCGGAAGTGGAGCGACTGGTCGAAGAAATGAGATTAAGGGGAATAGAACACAGAAGATACCTTGGGATTTTACAATCTCAGATGAACGAAATGATGAAAACGATGCAGGAACGATCGGAGAATGAGAAAAAAACTCACCTGCAACCGTCAAGAACTAATGTGGGCGGCCAATCAGAACGCAGAGAATGCTTCATTGAAGAGGAACCACTTAAATGGCCAGAAGCATACGACCACAAGGATAGAACTAAGTGGGCAATTACACATGGAATACTTCGGTACATATACAGGCGTGATGTGGAGGAGCGATGTATTCTTCAACCATCTGATTTTTTGATGCAACTATTTAGTCATGCAGTAACTGGAACTGCGAAAGATATGATCACAGGTCAGTTCCAAAATATGCTTGCAAATGGCATGGAATGGGATGCGCTAGGGCTGTTACGGGCTATGGATGATACCTACCGCGACAGAAACGAGGAACAATTGGCGGCCGCACTATTTCATGCATGTCGACAATTTCGGGACGAGAAACTATCGTCATATCTACCGCGCTTCCAACAGTTACTCTCGCGAAGTCCCAGTTCGAAAGGGAATGAGAAATGCAAGATTTACAAGTTACGAAACTCGCTGAATAAAACGACTAGAAATTACATGATTGGTAGTTTGCGACCTAGAACACTCCGAGAATTAATTGATTACCTGTCGATCCTGGGTTCTGAAATTGACGAGGTTGGTGTGGAAATTACAAGGGAGTACTTGCTAGGTCAGACAGGGCACTTCGACGATGGAACACAAGGCATTGCTGGGGGCAAATTACTGGGGGAAATCTCACAAGAAATTATGCACAACCCTTCAGCCAAAGCCAGCTCATACAGTAAGACAAGGAAGATTAGTCTGAATAAAGTCCGTGCGAAGTGGGTATCACTGGTTGAGTTGAACGAGCGAAAAATAGACGGATCATGCTTGCGATGTGGGAAGAAAGGACACATTATAGCTGATTGTCGACTGCTTCCAGCCAAGCGTCCTGATACACCTGTCCAAGCAGCAACTTTTGTCAGAAAAATTTCAGATACAGTTAAGGCCAAAGATGCGAAGAGCGTGGTAGAAAAAAGATTAGATCTAGAATCAAATCGTCCTCAGTTGCAAGCAAATGGAGCGATGGAATTGATTATCAGCTCAAAATCAATTGGAGATAAAGAAGCTGAGGCGCTTGGACGGATCTTCTTTCATTATAGACACCGTGATCAACGGAATTTATTCAGTACCCACTTTGATCGACAATGGATGCGAATGTCTAGCCGCTGTTAGTAATTCATTAGTACAAAGGGCTAACCTGCCTCGGATAAAAATAAATCCACGCAAGCTCACAGAGGCAACAAAAAATCAGCACCATAAAGATTTTATCACGGAGATGGTTAGAATGGAGTTAGACATTGACGGATACCAACGAAGATTGTATGCGTATGTTATACCAATGTTGTCTCATGATCTCATATTGGGAAAACCATGGATGGAGCGTGAAGACGTTATCTATAATGCAAGGGAACGTTTCATGGACATTAGAGAAGCTATTGTAAACGATCAACCAATGAGAGTATGGGAAAAGGGCCAACAGGCAATGATGGATTCATCTTATCGAACGACAAATATTAAAAGTTTGTCGGCAGGGGTATTCCTTGCAACTGTTAGGAAGGCCAGGAAGTCAAGCGCTGGCAAAACCCAGCTATTCTCTGTAACACTGGCAGACATTCAGAAAGCGCTTGCGCCAACAAAGAAGTCACCAACAAATTTGGACAGACTCCCAAACTATTGTAAACAATTTGCAGACCTATTTCGGAAAGAACTAACGGACAAACTGCCACCTCATCGGCAAGGATGCGATCACGAGATTAGGCTCGAGTCTGACAAAAGCATACCATGGGGACCCCTGTATGGAATGTCAAGGGATGAGTTACTGGTGCTAAGGAAGACACTGACGGACCTTCTTGACAAAAACTACATTCGTGCAAGTAGTTCACCAGCAGGGGCACCAGTATTATTCGTTCGGAAACCAGGCGGAGGTCTACGATTTTGTGTAGATTATCGCGCCTTAAATGCTATTTCGAAGGCTGATCGATATCCTCTGCCTCTGATTAAAGAGACAATGTCTAAACTAAGTAGAGCCAAGTGGTTTACCAAGTTGGATGTACGATCCGCGTTTCATAAATTGCGCATCAAGGAAGGTGATGAATGGAAAACTGCGTTTAGAACACGATTTGGGTTATTTGAGTGGCTTGTTATGCCATTTGGGTTGAATGGGGCACCAGCTAGTTTTCAGAGATACATTAACGAAGCCTTACGTGAATACCTCGATGATTTCTGTTCGGCTTATGTGGATGACGTTCTCATCTTCACCAACGGAGACGAAGAGCAACATCAAAGACACGTAAAGCTGGTACTTGAAAAGCTTCAGAAAGCCGGTCTGGGATTAGATATTGATAAGTGTGAGTTTAGTGTCAAAGAGACAAAATACTTGGGTTTTATAATATCTTCAGAAAGTGGGAACTCCTCGGTCAAGATGGATCCAGCAAAGGTTCGGGCAATATCAGAATGGCAAGCACCCACAACAACAAAGGGACTGAGAGGTTTTTTGGGGTTTGCAAACTTCTACCGTGGCTTTATCAAAGGATTTTCAAAAATTTGCGCACCTTTAACATCTCTAACAGGCAAGGGTACACCTTGGAAGTGGGGCTCTGAACAAAATGATGCTTTTGAATTGCTAAAAGAAAAGTTTGTAGCTGAGCCCGCTCTAGCCCAATGGGATCCCGATCGAGAAACAATGTTGGAGGCAGATTGCTCTGGTTTTGCGCTTGGTGGTTGTTTGCTGCAGAAACAGGAAAACACCACATGGAAACCAGTAGCATACTACTCTAGGAAGTTAACTGGAGCCGAAATGAATTATGAAATTCATGACAAAGAACTTCTAGCTATTGTAGCGAGTATGAAGGAATGGGACGCAGAATTGAGAGGTTTAGCACAGGCTTTCACTATCCTAAGTGACCACATGAATTTGAAATATTTTTTAACTACAAGACAGTTGACAGAACGGCAAACTCGATGGGCTGAATTCTTATCCAGATTTAGATATACTCTGGTGTATAGGAAAGGTGCAGAGAATGAACGTCCAGATGCACTTTCAAGGAGGGATCAAGATAGACCTAAGGAAGGTGATCCTCGACTCTTGAGTCGCGAGCGCCAGGTCTTAACGCCTATCCATGCGTCAAAGTTGTGTGTCGGCAATATTAATCTAGCGGAAGGTCATGAAATATTTGTCAACGAAGATTTACAGGAGCTTTGGGACCAAGCAATAAAAAACGATGAAAGATATATCCAAGTCGCTAAGGCGGTACAAAGCGGAGAGCGTGTATGGCCTAAGGATATCAAGTTGCAAATAGAAGGTTCAAATGAGCCTACTCCGATTAAAGCAACAATTGCCGCTTGCGAATTTGACAATGATATTGGGGTAGTTCGTTACCAAGGTCGGATATGGGTGCCTCTTTATGAGCCTCTTACAACGGCGATTATACAGAACGTTCATGACTCAGCCGTCGCTGGCCATCCTGGAAGAGATGCGACGCTTGCCCAAGTCGCTAGAGAATACTTTTGGCCAGGAATAAGCAAGTCAGTCAAACGGTTTTGTAAAAATTGTCACGTGTGCGGAAGGTCATCAATCTGGCGACACCAGAAACAGGGACTTCTAAAACCGTTACCGGTACCTGATAGATTCCATCAAGAGCTTTCCATTGACTTTATGGTAGAACTCCCTAAATCAAATGGTGCAACAAATATCATGGTGATCACTGATAGACTGTTGAAATCAGTGACACTGGAGGCTATGGATAAAATGGATGCAGAAACTTGTGCTAAACGATTTATAGAATGTCATTGGCGTTATCATGGATTCCCAAAAGCATTAACTAGCGATAGAGGGTCAAATTGGACGAGTAAATTCTGGAAACGACTGTGCGAGTTAGTTGGAATTGAACAGAGACTGAGCACAGCCTACCACCCTCAAACCGATGGAGCAACGGAAAGAATGAACCAGGAAGTTCAAACATACCTGCGAGCATATATTTCCTACACCCAACACGATTGGTCTGATTCACTTGCTGCTGCTCAAATTGCGATAAATAATCGAGATGTTGTTTCCTTAGGCGGCATAAGTCCATTTTTTGCGACACACGGATATCACGTGAACCCTATTCAATTTGTTACTGATCAGTCAATCATTCCAGCATCTACAGGAAAAGAAAGGGCTGAACAATTTGTCGAAAGGTTAGAAAAGGTCACCATTTTTATGCAATCTGCCATGGCAGCCATTCAGGAACGATATAAAGATTTGACAGATAAAAAGAGACAGCCAGCACCAAGGTACGAAGTCGGTGATAAGGTTTGGCTGCTATTACGGAATATTAGATTGGAAGATCAACCTTCAAAAAAGTTAGGCTGGCAGCATGCAAAATATACTGTCACAAAAATAATTTCGCCTGAGGTTGTGCAACTGAATACACCGGGGAAAGTTCATAATAAATTTCATGTGGATTTGCTCATACCGGCGGAAGAAAATCCGTTGCCATCACAAATACTAGAAGATGAAAACCCAGGTCCAATAATTGATGTTGATGGCGAAGAAGAATATCAGATTGACGAAGTCCTTAGATGTAGAACAAAAAATGGTGAGCGACAAGCTTTAGTAAAGTGGACTGGAATGGCACAGCCAGAGTGGACATCGCTCATAAATTTGCAAGATGCCACAGCTCTCGACGATTGGGAGAAAAAGTGGGGTTCTGCAGAGAAAAATAATGGGCCAGCATTGAGGAAAGAAAAGAGGAGAGGGTAAATGGGGGGGTAATGTTACGGTTTTACCGTTATTTGAGCTTAGGCGGATGCCTAAGCCTAATATTGAGAATTCTTATGATGAGGCTGTATGGGGGGAGATGAAGCTGAACGAAACGGCACTACTAGTCAGGAGGCGGAAACGTTATTACAACTTAGTGACACCTGAAAATACGTGGCTGGGTAATAAGTATTATGCCTAAGGACAAGTCACTAGTCTGTAGATTCACGAGGAGGATTAACGCCTATAAATACCTGTTAGTAGTAGCTAGAGTTATCTTTTCTCCTTATATAGTTTATTAAATCGATTTATTCATTACCAACTCGGTTTCCGTCACACTTTCGATTATGATTATTAGTGGATGAATATCTAAAGTACTTTTTTGAATACTTTAATCAAATAAGTCCTTTAAACATGAACCACACTGATCCTAGCCTTTTATCTCTGATCCTGAAATCTTCAATATCCTACAACTCCTATAGTGTTGACTTGACAGTTGACGCTCACTTCTAACAATCCAAATACCTCCAGAACTGTAATAGTAACCATTAGACTATCCGACATATTTGTGACGACCACAAATCATATCTTTGCCAATCCCCAAGCGAACAACAACCTAACACATAAAGTATGCAGTATACTGAAATGTATAACCCACTACTTAGTTCGTGGACTTGTTGGTAGAGGGAAGCTTATGCAATAATGAAGGATAAAAGGATGTCAATTTGACTACTCTTCTAAACACAGATACCAGACTCCTTTTAATCCCAATAGATAGCCCGTGCGGGATCTCCTATTAACAGCAGTAAACAACGCTAACACAGGGTATACGCAATCTCCGTTCGCCAAACACCAGTCTGTCGGGACTACTAATTATCGAGCCTAGTAGGATCGACAATGTGTATCCCAACATAGAAATAATAGAAAGCTCAACACCCAAACCCCTCATCAATAACTGCCATTAATCATCATCTGACTTATCTCTGTACTCCATAATTTTAACACAGTAGACGAGAGCTTAGATATCTGCGCAATAGTACTGTCTCTTACATTAGCGCTACTAACCAGCAAACCGAACTAAGGCTACCATGTGGTGACTCCTGATAACACTCTACTTGGTGGCAAGCATAAGCTCTGCAGGAAAACTATCAGCTTGCACATTCACGAAGTTGATCACTCGTTCAAAATGCCTTTCAGTAGTGGCGAGAGTTCTCTTTTCTCTTTATTCAAGTCATTAAACTGACTTGTGCCCGACCAAATCGGTTCGTGTCATAAGCGTGTGCAGCTACTTGGCTCTAACACGCGTTGAGTGCTATGAGTACACGTCGCATGACTCTCTTGACATTGGTCACTGTCAGACACTGAGGATAGGGTAGCACCTCTGTGTTCCTTCCCGACAGTTTACGAATATTTACTCATCTAAGAATGGTTGCCATGGGTTACGAATTGAGTATTTGAGTAGTAGAAGGTGTACCCTGTGAGGCCTAGGCTGCTCTGGTCACTATGATGTTTACACAGATTGGATAGAGCTGCCATAGTGATTCATGTCTGGGCTTCCGTTTTCCCCGTCCCTCGTCCATAGTTATAGTTAGAGTTCCGAATTCCTACCTGTGACTCTCGCCGAACTCGCCAGATCCTCAAGTCACTCAGTATATCACCCAACGCTACCTTTGGCACCCTCGAGTTTGACAGTCACTCATATTCTGTATTCTGTTGGAAAGGACTCTTAAAAGGTATATTTGTAAACAGAAAATAGCCGACCCTTCGGTGAGTACCCGTCAAGGGAAAGGTTCAAGACCTTTGCTTTTCCATGTACACCGGCGCCTTGAGCGATATGGTCAGCATTTGCTGGATCTGAACAGATCTATCCTGTCTTAAATAGAAGTGATTAATTTATTCGGACTCTGCTTGGAAGACATGTCCCGATAATGCACCACCACGCCATCCAACCGTCGAAGATTTTTAGTGTTGCCTGCACTCTAGAAAATCTAAATCCCACAGCTTCTGAAAGAGAGTTGTGTTTATGGGCTACTTGAGTCATAGATTACTGTTGTAATTGTGGATCACGTACACGTGTGTTGGTGTACAGGCATTCTTTCATTGCTCTGTCCAGTCTCAATGCAACATAGACAACTATAACTCAAAGTAATTCACGACATTATATACGTTCCTTTTTCTCACGATCCATCCATTTATAATACAATCCAACACATTAGACCGCTTTCGAGATATTATCCGGTCAGCATCATTCTGCTTATCTATCTTGTGTCCATCCCAAAAAACGACCTCCAAGATCGTTGTGATGCGACTTTTGTCTCGCCACCACAAATAAATGTCGTGGAGCCAGGGCAAGAACCCCAAAGTTAGTTGGAGGATATCGAAGAGAGTATATGGAGAAACCACCAGGAAATTATAAAGTTCTCCCGTAGCTTTCGGCAGCTTTTTGTGGCCCTATCATCACAAAGGACCTTGATGTAATCCAACTATCGTGGGCGCATATGTGGGGCCAGCCAAGAAGAGGGACTGAGTTGTCGCGAGGCGTGTTTAATGAAAGAAGTATTTCCACAGTCGTAGTCGTAGACTTGAGGCGGCTTTGATCGGAAATGATCTTAAATCATTACTTCGCGGTCCAGTCTCCTCGCTACTTTAAAATTTATACACATTTAATCGAGACGCACAGCCCCCTTTTTGGCTGTTCATTGAGCCTAGAGATTCCTTGCCACCTCATTACTCCCTCATCCGAAATATTGCATCTAATAAAATTGCGAGAGATCAAACGAGATGCTTGAATATTAGACTGAGAAGCCAGTATAATTTTCTTGCTCTCCTTCCCTCCGTGATATGTATTGCATCATCCCGATTTTTCATCTCTTACACGTTAATTCTCTCAACAACATGTATGAGATCACTTGAATCCTACTGAAGAAATGCGATGATTTTGGGCTCAGATGCACTGAAAGTAAAATCACTTGATAATTTTGGCTTATTGTCTGGTTGAATAGCGCAATGGGCTATGCTGTTGGCCAAAAAATAATAATCTGGCTACTCCTGACGACAAAAAGACGATATCCGATACGACATGCAAGAAGAGAAGCAGCGATAAATCTATTCGCGATATTCCAGCGTGAAGCCCGTTATCATTTCGAATCTCAAAACCTACACTCTTGCAATTATTTCCTACAGATAACCAATAGAAACCCACGTCTGAATACCCTTGATTGGATTGAACTATTGGAAATGAGTTGTGTAATCTCTATTCTTATTGCTGCCATAGGACGAATGGCTGTAACAGGCTTGGACTATGGAAAATCGAGCTATGGAGTCTATCAAGTTTTCGAGGACTAGAAGTTTTTCTTACCGGAACCATCGCATGGGATACACGTTTCAGGAAGCCAGATTACCGGTCCTGGTACACACGTTTTTGCTTACTGCTCTTTCCTGCAAGACGTTAATCAAATCGTTGGAATAATCGCCAAGTCTTTACCGGAAATAACTCACCTTCCAGAACGTAATAGTCAAGAACATGAGATTAGAATGTTGAAATGCTCGAAATGCATTGTGGCGAAATATGTTGTTGATACACCACTTCAAATGTCTAAGCTTATAAGGGAGAAAGGTTGCACGGCAAATAACATCATAGACATGGCCTATCAGGGAAAAATTAAAGCCATAGGGAAATATTCTTGTTTCGCACCATCGGTGAATATTTCGCCTTTGATTATTGATGCTGACATTCCCATTATCACGGAGACTTTTCTCAACGGGAGAAAACTCGTAAAGGGAAAAGTAGACCTCGCCACAGTATCGGAAAATGCAAGCTGTATAAAAGACATTCCAGTCAGCCTAATGAGTGACTCCATTCGAAAAAGAAAGTTGATTTTATTCATCGATAGCATTGGAGACCCAAACGATCAGACAGTCCTAGCTTGGTATCAGGGTAACCTCAACTTCTATCGTCGGACTCCTACACTCCCAACCGCAAATTGGTGGCATCTACACACTTTTATTGGACTCGAGATATGTAATGCGCCATTGATTGCAAGATTTTTGGTCAAGAACTTTCCAGAAATTGAAGGCTTTACCAGAAAAATGAAATAGTACAGAAATTCATTTAAAAGATTGGTAATGTCCAGATATTAAGATGTAAATGAGATCGAGACAACAAACCACGAACCCTATTCCCTCCTACATCGCGTTTTTGAGAGAAATCCCGGAGACTTTTATGATTCTGATTTCGAAACAAGGATAATCCGCTATAGTTTAAGAACTCCCAATTTGTCACTGTCAATTGAAGACTGTCCTAACTGTCCACCCCGATACTACAAGTATGCCAAATATATACCCAGCTTGCATAATTTTATACGTCGCGAATATATGGTTGTGACACGTCAGTTATACGTAAATTAACCTGGCACAACGCTTACAGAGATATCTGTCTTCGGAAATTTGTGCCGTCCATCAGGCCGAGCAGAGCATTGGGTAAACAGGTCATCACAATATCTTTCATTTCAGCTTTACAAAAGATACTGGCTCTCTATTCGAAGATTGACGTCTCTATGTTTTTATCTGTTGCAGTTTGACCATGATTCAAGCTTGGGAGGATAGCTGTCAAACCAGAATCAGAGCCCGATGGTATCTGTTTTCCTGACTTATTGTATGGTGATTCATGTAAATTCCATTCTTCTGACATGATCGTAACATCATTGTCAGAATAACATGCCGAGCTGGTACTTATTGTGATTATGAGGAGAGGGATTGCATACAAACAGTGGCTTTTATCCATATGTGCTTGACACTATTATGAAGTGGACGATGATACGTGTTCGCTTTATTAGACTTGTTTTCTGTCATGTAGAGACATGATTCATTCATGAGTTGATATTATTCAGACGATCATGACTATATCACAACGTCATGTATAGACACGATTCATCGTTTGTACCTGTTGTATCAACCATGACTATGTCTTAGTGATAGGAGAAACATCATTGACTAGTTACTAGAAACCTAGTCAAGATCCTAAACATACAACTGAGACTAGGAGAATTTTACTGAGTAAGTAATTATTCTGATGAATCTAGATCTGGAGGAAGATAATCTGGTTGCTTGGCTCGAGGTATATGAACCTGAGAATATCATGTATTATAAACTATATAGAAATCTATCTCAATCACAATCATCATCTTTATTCATGTCACCATCAATAGCTGCAAAGGACAGTTTAACAATTTCCTTATATTTTCCGATGGTTACTATCTATGAAGGAGAATAATCCTATATATACCTAAAGCTCATCTATCTTATTGCTGGTAGAATATTCCATCTTGTGGTGTAAGATATTCTATCATATGCTGTAGAATATTTTACATTCTTATTCTTATCATACACATGCAATTGTCTATGAAGTCAATACACCAACTACATCTTGTATAGATCTCTATATCATCTAATACAGTTTGTCTAATTGGCTGAGTGATTTCACATCATAACAGGTGGAACGTTGTCTTGGCTGATCTCCTCAGTAGGTTCTGGATAGCTTGGACATATCCCACTTAAGACAAGAGATCACTGGTTCGAATCCGGCAAAACACGACCACATCTCTCGCGGCGTTGGTTTGATTGGATGACGAAGGAGTGCTTGGATCATTAAAGGTTTTGAAACGTCCCATTGGTAAATCCTCACGGAAGAGGTTCGACTGTTTGTGTCGGCCAACATATCTCACAGTGGTATTTACAAATAAAATCCAGAATATGAGTGTCTATTGTGTCAAAAGAGTCATCCAATATGCGTACATAGCACCGGTCTTGTGATATAGCGAAATAGCTAAATACATCTTAATGATGTAAAAAAATCAAATCCATATACGGAAGCAAGGATGGTTGGGGAACCGGCCTTCTCCTTTCGGTAGCTTGCATGATTAGTTGAGAAGATACTTTTAAAGTTCTGGTGGTGGAAGAAAAAGGCTGCAGATGACCAGGTATATACGGGAATGATTTGTAGATCGTGCCCAGTATTCTTTCATGACGTTGTCTCTTTTTTTTCAGCACGTTTGTTAGTGTAGTTGAGGGTACTGAGAAAAGTTTGACGATATCCTCACCAACTAGGTTCTCTGGAGTTTTGATTTGCCTCTGTGTTTCCCTGAATCCAAGAAAGGCTGAGAATGCAGTAGATTCCAACTTGTCTTGCAGTAATGTGTGGCAATCGGGTGCGGCATGGCAAGGTAGAATATAATTCAAGTCCGTACTGAGTCTTGGACATAAAGGACAAAGCATGGCCCGGAAGATGTCTGTCTTGATAACTCGGTGAATGTTCTCTGGCGTTAACAAACTGGATCTGTAAGACGGAGCCGGGCGACTCTATGCGTTTCCAAGAGAAGCTAAAGGTCATTTGCAAAAAGGGTTAAGGGTAGAAGCTTGACTTTTTCCAACGTCGCTAACACCGTAGGTGCCTTTGCATCGAACTCAAGCACTGGAATTAGATTACCATTCAACTTACAAGATTACTACTCCGATAGATGTACCGATATGAGGATAGCTGGGGGACTAATATCTACACCTGCCAGTGGTGTTCCCTACAAACATTCAGCTCTCACTGTAAAGTCTTCTTTTGCACCAGAATTTAATTGCGTATGCAGCTACCTAGCTTTGACACAATATGAGAGGAAATGTACAGAACAGATAGCTCCATTTCATAGAAGATCATTCATGCGTCGAATTTCATCTGCAAATATCACTCCGATATTATGGAGACTTTTTCTTCGCCCCAAGTCAACCCTAGTTCGTGAATACCCACCCGGGGGAGCCTCTCAGAAGCCCAGAGTTATTCAGACATGCCTCCATCATCCATTTACTTTTCTTCGCGCGAAATGTAGTCTCAGGCGTCTCTTTCCAAAGTGGAGTAGGTGCCCAGGCTACTCAAACCATACCGGAGAACACCACCAGGAGGCAGACCACGGCACCTTCCATCGTTGACTTGTGTTAAAATTTCGGCTGTACTCTCGCAATTTAAGGGTTGGCGTGGACAATGCTCTTTCATATAAAATTCCTGGCCATAATTCGAAACCTCTCATCCGCTGAGGTTGTATCCATCTCTTGCATCACCTTCAAAATTTACCCGAATTTCTCTCATGTCAACCCCATAGAACTGTCTCCCAGACTTATCCGCCACGCTTTGCTTCCTCCGTTGGGTGTAAATATCGGCGTGAGCGTGTATTTGGAGTCCAGCTGAGGCCGGAGAAAATCGACAAAAAGTTTGATAATTTGAATAAGGATGTAATAGGTCGTGGTTGTAGACTTGATAAGGCTTAGATAGGATTTGATCTCTTTGGGAGTGAAAAATTGATGTGATGGAGTATTTTGAATTATTACCTCGTGGGCCAATAGAATCGATGTCGCAAATTTAAGCTGAACTAAGCTGAACTTAGCTCTTGGAGAATTTTTCACCCTCAGGTTCGTAGATAACACCGTGTGCAGTTGTTCAGTCTTGCCCTCTCCCGGCTATGGTTGTATGTGTGCAGCATAACGGCTGACGATTTGATCGACGCGTGACTCAATCGGCTAATATTTACCCCTAGTCGTAAATTTATCCAAATCACGATTTTTACCGCATAATATTTAATCCGTGTTCAGATGTTGAAGATAATCATCCCATAGCCTGACCAAACATTACAAAATAGTGCTACTTCAATTACACCATGGGGAAAGATAAGTCAGAAAAGCGCGATAAGAAGGAAAAAAAATCCAAACGCAGCGAGACAGATGGAGTGAAAAAAGCGAAGAAAGACAAAAAGCCAAAACTCACCGAGGAAAATATTAATGTAGCATTTCAAGAGGCCGTGAAAGACACCTTGCCTGCTGCTCAGTCTCCAAAGCCCGAAAATGCCGATATACCAGAAGTGATCTCAGATTTGAAGCCAGTTGGAAGTTTAGTTCCGTTTGCGAATCCATTGGCAGATGAAAAAGTCACCAAGAAAGTTCTCAAGAGTGTCAAAAAAGGTATGTCATACAACTTCAATTGGAACTGCTCAAAGGCTAAAACAGCCACCTTTACAGCTGCCAAAAACAAGACACTCAAGCGCGGTGTCAAAGAGGTTGTTAAAGCGTTAAGAAAATCTCCACAAGGTGTTGAAGCCACTTCTGCAACTGGTGTTGTTGTACTTGCAGCGGATATCTCGCCAATGGATGTTATATCTCACATCCCAATACTTTGCGAAGATCACAAAGTTCCATATATATTTGTTACTAGCCGTGCTGAGCTTGGGTCAGCAGGTAATACGAAAAGACCAACCAGTGTAGTAATGGTTTCTGAATCACGAGTTGGCACAAAGAAGAGCGAGAAAATTGAGGGTGATGAAGAGTTTAAGGATGTGTACAAACAATTAGTGACGCTCGTAGAAAAGGAGTCTAGAAATGTTAGGGTGTAGGCCGCTGGCCCTCTGCCCAAGTACTTATTTGTCAGTTACAGGAACTTGCGCGGCTCAATGTACGTTGCATATTCAAGGCGTTGTGGCTGTAAGGAGGACTGAAAGGAATTCTATTAAGCCTTTTCATCATGTCGACGAGTTAATTTTATGATCAAACGCAGTTATCAATAGGCTTAATTCATAATTTTTAGTCGAACAATTTTTGTCTACAAGGCGTCACCTTTCACAAATTCTTTGATATCGGAGCTTACAATTATTGTGATTGGAGAGTTTTGTATTTCGTAACTACACCTTGGTATTGTCGGTTAGCCCTAAATCAATAATCAATGTAACCGGTCATAGATTCGCATTACATGTTCATGACTATCAACAATTGTTTTGCTAATTTTCCCCCATCAGTGTGTACGTTTCTTTACAAATTACATTTAATAATATTGACATTTTTTTGAATCTATTGTGGCACAATTCCAAGTTAACTGTCAGTTCAACAATTACAGGTTAGAGATAATCATCGTCTTCCTTTCAACACCTAAATCAAGCCATCCTGAAAAAATCTGGATAGCCTATGCCGATAAACTTGCTAAATCAGATGTGTAAAAATTTTCAGCTTTCCACAATAAGACCCGTATTTCGATATCCAAAAAAAATCAAAAATTTACTTTTACAGCTCTGAATCGATACGTTGGAAAACTTGCTGAGGGGACGGTTTAATCTTAGTGCCAATGGAATAGACTCAGCTAGTACAAATATCTGGGCTTTATGACGAACCAAGAGCTTCGGCTAGTGCTGTTTCTTCCCGAAATGGTTTTGCAGAATATTCAAACTTCCTCCATTTGGTATTATTATCTAGAAACAGTTTCCATACAGTGCTCCATTTGTTCCTCTACTCATCATGGAGCCACCTGGAAAGTTCTTCCTTCACCCTCAGTGATCATTACCCTTGTGCAGCGTAATCCTAGCCATCACCAGCACAACAATTTACAAGAAGAGCACTCATGCCTCGGATTTCATTTGCAAGTACTACTGCGAATTTATGGCGGCTTTTTCTTCACCCCAAGCCAACCCTCATCCGTGAATACCCACCAAGGGAAGCGTCTCAAAATCCCTGGCTTATCCAGACATGCTTTCACCAACCACTGAATTTTCCCTGTGCGAAATACAGTCTGAGCTGTCTCCTTCCCAAGTGGAGTAGAGTCTCTGGTCTGAAATGGCTTCCAAACACACGCCTACAATAATATGATTACACGTTGGAGGTCACAAATTGTGGTAAATAAATGTGGGGGTCAGGTTTTTTGGATGGACGTGAGACGTAAATGGAGAAGTAGACGGGATGATACTAATGCTATACTGTGAAATCTTTCAGTCAATCAAATCAGCTGTGGTACACGATATGGAGACCTATTAACACAAGCTGTAGATTTGTTCGTGGATCCATTCTATCCGGCTCCGGCTATAAGCAAAAGCGCGCTAGTGTCACGTGAAAACGCGTTCGATTGGAACAAAGCATCGTGCGCGCGCACTGCATATATTCGCCTCTGTAGACGAAATATAAATTCATTTTGGGACCCAAAATTGTGAAGAACAAATGTGAAGTCCCTTCACACCTACACAAGATGTGTTTGATGTAGTGACATTATAGACAGTTGCATGTGGATGATGTGGACACGAATTTTGACTAGTCTTTAGCATACAACAGAATATCCTATCTCTCAAGATGAAATATTCTACTAACAAATAGTTAGATGAGCTACAGGTAAAAATAGGAGCATTCTCCCCTATGTAGATAGGGATCAACCGGAAACGAGTCTTGCAAAGCAAACAAATATCATCGTCCAGTCCATAATAGCGTTGAGCAAATCATTGTGATAAAGCTACTGCTTGTATGCAATTCCTCTCCTCATAATCACAATAACTAACGCTGGATACGATCTCGAAAGGAGTGATATCTTTAAATTTGGCAAGGAGTTTTTAAAATTGAGCTTTGCGCGCGCACAAGACTTCCATTACCAGAGTACAGGCGACATTATAAAAACCACCGCAGTTGGATATTGCGCTGATAATCATCACGGCCCATCTCCTCAGTCGATTCTGGATGACTTGGACACATCCTACTTGAGACAAGAGATCGCTGGTTCGAATCCGGCAAAATACAATCACTTTTCTCGCGGCGCTGGTATACATCTATGACGAAGGCATGCTTGGATAATCAAAGGTTTTAAATTTCCTTTGGTGGGTACTTACGGAGGAGGGTCGACTGTTTGTGTAAGTGAACATACCTCATTGTGGTATTTGCAAATGAAATCCAGAGTGTGAGTGTTTCTAATGTCAAAAAAACTATCCAATATGAATATGTAGCACTAGTCATGCGTCACAGCTAGATAGCTGAATACACATCAAGTGATAGAAAACCACCATCCATCTCTAATAACCTGTAATCCTGAGTTTCAACATGAGTTTATATTATACGGTTTGTTTGTGGGGATCGAAAAAAAGAAAGAAATACTGACGACTAATAATTTTAATTTCCAATAACTGCATCCGAAATAGGTGTGGATTATAACATATAGGCAGCCATGTATGAAAGGGGAGGATGAAGGCTGAGAGCCAATCAGTGGTATCCTTTACGAACCTGAAAGTGAAATTTACTCTCAGAGCCGAGATTTAGGCACAACAAAGGGTACATTCGAGAGCTTCGTCGAGATGGCAATCGGGAGGAGTGGAGTTGGTAAGTTATTAGTCGAAAGTCCAACCTGCAGAGATTATACTACCGCACAGCCCAACGAATCCAATCATTTGCACCCCAGAAGTGAACCGTAGACAGGATAGAAACTGTCTAATGTTCGTATTAAAACGACTGCCGCCCTTAACTATTTCTAATTTCCCTGGGAAATCTTCACCAGCTAAATTTATCTCGCGATCCTCTACAAAAACCATCTCACCACTTACCGAAGTACTCCAAAAGTCATATTTTCTTTCCAAGATACAATTGGAAATTCTTTCCCTCGCGTCTATCGTGCGCCGTGAAGGCACAGTCGAAGTACCGGCCTTATTTTTGTCTAGACCTCGGCCAAGGGCACCAACAACTAGTCCTGTGACGAAATACCTACGAAAATTTGCCGGCATAACATTTCGAGCATTTGGTAAAGGTTGAAGCATGGGTGCCTCGGAATTGAGCTCTTTGACCAATATTAGGCATCCACGGTTAGGGGTACAGCAGCGATGTGAAAAAGCCTGTGAGATGGAAAGTCTACAAAGTTTTCCAGGGTGTGATGGTGACTGAAAGATTAAGTAGAAACTACAATGGAGAATAGAAAACTGAGGAGGCCCCAGTGGGTGACTGGATATGGTCTCCAATGAGGAAAACGACCCCTAGATGAGATGACGAGATGCTTAAACGAGGCATGACTAGGACTGAACGGAAGGTAAAAGCTGAAATCTGTCAAGGTCTCAAGGGCTCGGATGCGCGGTAGCTAAGTCTGAAGAGGAAATTACGCTTCGGCGCGTTAATTAAAATTCCTTATATAAATGGCAAGACGTAGGAGACCTTCCGTCCCTAGATGTCTATAATTAACTGATTTTATTCTGGACTTGCTCTGATGTATACCAACACCAATTGATCCGGCAACAGCTAACCGCATTTAGTGGTCTATGTTACATTTCGTAGCCTACTACGTTTAGGATCCACATGAAGGCCGTCAGATAAATCTATGTTTAGAGAGCTTGTTGGTGTATTTCCTTGGAATTGTTGTTTACAGCAATTGGCCAAATAGTTGTTCCAACACTTAATCCTCGGACAACTAAATACGAAATATTTTAATTAGAGAAGACTTCACGCAGAAATTTGGAACACCAGGTTACTTAAACAATGAATACTTGCTCTGAAAGTGGAAATCTACTGAAAAATTAATTCTATTGATATATTAGATACCCCTAGCTATTTAACCAAACGCCATGCTGTAATTTCGAACATACATATATTGAATAGAATTTAATCGTTAACAGTTACGGCCTCGCCTCAACCTGGCCTTAGGTAAGATGACGTACGTACATGTGGTACGTGCACGTCAGCATATAGTCTCTACCTGTTCCTAGACACTCCCTCCTCATGGCCAATCTACTTCTTCTACCTCGACCTTAGAGCTGCCTTCCTGCCACTTCCTCTTCTCGTGATTTTAACAGATGAATCTATATGTATTTATGTTCATCTTTTTGAATAGAGAATGAGCAGTATTTGTCTCTGATTGCCACTACCTCATATGTTCCCTCCTGAGATGATCGTATTATTTTGCTGTACTCGTCAGAAACTTCATGCCTAGTCTCTAAAACCTGTGACTTGTGCCCTTTGCGAGCGTTTGTGCTTCTCGTGTATGTAAATTCAAAGGGTGGAGTTCCCCAAAATTCAAACTGGATGTCAGCTTCTGCGCCCTCATGAATATCAACCTCTATTTGTCGACCTTTACTTATTTTGACACTAGGCATAGCGTGTATTATTTTTCGGACCCTTGTGTGTGCTTTGCATTCACTGGCCTTATCCGTCACACCAGTAATTGTAAAAATACCAGGCTTTTCAGCGAAACGCTTAAAAGTAGTTCCTGTAGCTTTAGCTCTTCTTTGTATTCCCTCAAACTCGTAAAATACTTCAAAGGGTGCAACACCCGAGAGAGTGTAAGAAATCCGCTCGCCAACACAAAAATCTTCACGAGAGTCCAGAGGATGAATAGTAGGAGTATCATATACTTGTACCTGAACATGAGGTGCACCATGGTCTGTCTTTTGCTGACAGCCGCGCGAGTCTCGTACTTTCCTGATATTAACGTGATGAATTCCGATAGAGAGAACACGGTGAGGAATCTTGAACTCATAATCATTTGTCTCTATGTTTGCAACCTTCACAGTTTCTGGACGTGAACTTCTCTGGTGTTTGATATCTACCTCAATGCTGAAAGGAGGAATCCCTTCAAGTTTAATGGGTATGATTTCATCGCCGTCAAGCTCTTCCTCACAGTATTTGTAAGACTGTCCTGGTTGGGTGAAGTGCGCTGCGGGTTTACGATTCACTTTTTGTTCGAGAATAATTGGACTAAACCGCCGCTCATCATGGTCGTATAACGCATCAGATAGCTCTAAGAATCTGTACTCGTATGTTCCGGCTTTACTAGTATCAAGTGAAATGATTACCGATCCGAGGGCAGCCTCAAATTCTTTATTTATTATGATATCTGAGCCTGGTAAGGATGCTTGACGAACTTGGTACTTAACATTGAAAGGAGGAGATCCTTTTGAGATTTTAGCGTAAATAATTTAGTAAAGCATATGAACTTACCGATAAGGTTAGCTTTAATTGTGTCAACATCTCCCTCACAAACTTCACGCTTAGTATATTTGTTTCCATCTAAAACAACAGAATTAGAGTCTGAGAGAGCTAATCGAGGTCTTGGAAACCAATCTACTTCAAATGTAGATGCTGCAGAATCTACATTTCCAGGACACTGATCATCTGAGACTCCTATAATTTCAATTTTACCTCCCTGGTTAATTCTGATCACATCATTAGTTGAGGTTGCGATTTTTTCCATTGTTTTGTTGGTAGATCCCCCACTTAGTCGATATTTAAGAGTCCAAGGTGCTTGTCCAGTTAGGCGAAGGGGAATTTCGACATCTTTTCCTTCAACTGAAATAATTTTAAAGCCCCCATCTACTCTGCCGAAAGCAGCTTTTGGTCGTTGACGACGAACAGTAAATCTTGCTTCACTGTTTACAAAAATTTTGCAGCCGGTAAGGTCTTGAACACTCGTAATGGCTAAAGTATATTCTCCCCCTTTAAGTAATGGCTCTGTCTTAATTGTATAGACGGATGATTCAATATCCAAAACTCTTGATTTCTTTCTTTTCCCATCATGTATCATCTCATATTCTAATACAAATGGGCTCTCGCCTGAGAGTCTCACTTTCATTTCAATAGGCTCTTCAACGCAAGCATCTATAGTAGATTTTGGTATAATTAACTCAGCAGATGCAGGTGGTTTGACATCCTGTTCCAGAACTAATCCTTTATTTCGTAAACTACGTTTTTTGTACACCTGATCGTCTATTGATACAAATTGGTATTTAAAATGACCAGCGTTTGTTGGTTTTAATTCTAGTTGGTGCCGAAGGCCATTTACTTCAACGTGATTCGTAGTGGTGCCGGTGTGACTTGTAACTTCATAACTTACGATAAATGGTGGTGATCCAATGAGATCTAAATCAACAAGTAAACCAATCGAATTTCCGGCGCAATTATCGCTGATTCCTTCAGCTTGTATTGACAGTTCAGGCTCAGGGGGGTTGAGAAGTAAACAAGAAGATGGCTCTTTTACAGTGCCCTCACAGTATTTGCTTCTGACTCCAACTAGAGTATAAAGTCCAGTTTCATGTATTGTTGGATGTTGGTGAGATGATTTAGCAAAGTATTCCTGAATGATAAGATCGTCTCCATGATCACCAGTTTTTGTCAAAGTATGTAGTGGAGAGAATTTCCAAGTAATTACATGGGATGTGTCGGTGATTTGTTTCTCGAAGTTTTTGAGGGGGGCTGTCTCATATTCGATTGGCATCTCCTTTGACTTTCCGGTAGCGACCATCAAAGGTTTCCTGGAGTCACATTGCTGAAGGTAGGCCACCGGCCTTTCACGAACAGTGAATTCTTGTTGCAATTGTATTCCTTTAGAATAAACGAGCTCTACATCATCGCCTAATACGTTGGAAAAATTGGCAATGTTTCCGACAGCATCGTGGATCTGATCAATTGAATAAATCCACATTCCAGCAGTCATCATGGTTTCGTTAAGAGGAACAGTGATGTGATGAGATTTTCCCCAAGAGATATTAGTCCTAGCTTGAAATCCCAAGTTATTATCCTGAACATTGATGAGGGGTGAGTCAAAGTTTTCAGGTTGTATACTTTGAAAATGATGTATACTCTTATCGCCATTTGCCGTGCGGCTATACATAACCCTCAAAGGCGGTGTACCCTCTATTTCAATATTGATGTCGGAGAGATCACCAAGGCATTTATCACTGGAGGTAGATTTTATGATCGCTCGTGGACACCGGACCACTAATGTGTCCGACATTCTCCGCTGAACTTCTAGCTTAGATTTATCAGTGATTTTATACAACCGATATAATCCAGGTTTTTTAGCGATGTAGTGTATGGAAAGTACATTCTCATCATACTGTTTTATTGAGTTTTTTACTTCTCTCTGTGAGAGTTTTATTGTCTCATTCAAATTTGTTTCGAAGTCTATCCTGAGTAATTCAATGTTTTTAGGTATTGTCTGATTAAAATAAATTGGTATACTTGCGGTTGGATGGTTGGCGTCTATGCAAAATGGTGATTGGTCAGGGTTCATCACGGCGGACCTGAAAGATTGTTAGATTTGTAGATTCAGTAGACACGTCGCTTCATACCCTTCTGGAAGTATATTTATGATTTGTTTTCCCATAATGAGTGATGTGTTGTGCAATATGTTTGATGGCCTAATGCTACTTTCTGAAATCGAAATCTCACGATCGAAGACTGATTTTACAAGAATAACTAACCACCCTTCAATAGGAAGCTTAATTTTTTTTAGCTTTTATAGATTCTTCATGGGCTGAAAACTCACTTGAATACGGAACATTAATATCCCATTGATGAAAATGTGAGCCAGACAAGCCAGAACAGATGTAGTGTCTGACCATTCTAGCCAAGGTATCCGAAGGAATGGTATACCAAACAGAAATATTAGATCTATGAAGCACCATTTGACAAAAAGAGCAATTGAAGTCGTATCTTCTTCTATTATGGACCACCAATCAGAAAGACGGTACGCCAGCAAAGCTATGTAAACCACAGATGTGTACATGCGCTGACTTGGAGCATCAATAAGATGCACTGGTATCACTGGCGAGCTTGTGGATATAAGTTTCGATGCATCTGGTAGTTCTGGGAGCGAAGGTTTAACCTTGCCGCTATCGGCAAGCTCATTTCTAGTTTTTGCATTGCTTCCTGGACTTGGAGGATAAGAGGACCGTAGACGAGGTGTTTCGCTCATGGGACGCTCTGTAACTTTCTTCTGCGTGACTTTGTATGAATTTTTGAAACTTCGAAATTTTGAATTTATCGGCGGTATGTTGACACGCGTTTTGATGTTTGAGTCATACAAAATAAGTTGGGGGTCCTGGTGAAGTAAATAAATGCTGTGCCAAGCATTCTGCGGCTGCAATGTGAGCTATCAGCATTATTATGTACTAACGCGTTAAATAATCATGCGGGTCTCCGGAAACACCACAATTATCAAGCAATTAATTACCACTGTTGAAAATATACAGGCTTAGTTAAGCTCGGATGGCAAAACTAAACACCTGTACGTGGTGTCCTCTACGAACCTGAGAGTGAAATATTCTCCCAGAGCCAAGTTCAGCCAAATTTCGTAATACCGAACAAGTTGGCCTACAAGGCAATAATTCAAAATACTCTACCACGTCAATTTTTCACTCTCAACGAGTTCGACTCCTGCCTATACCCCATCAAATTTACAAGTACGACTTAGCACATCCTCGTTTAAATGACCACACCTCTCATCAACTACTCTCTGGCCTCAACTAGCCGCCAAATACACGCCTACGCCGATATTCACACTCGACGGAGGAAGCAAAGCCTGGTGCACAATTCTGGGAGACAGTTCCTCGGGATGGATGTGAGAGTTATCAGGACAAGCTCACAAGATGATGCAAAGGAAGGATATAACTTCGATAGGCGTGAATATTGGAATTTTGGCAAAGTTTCACGATTTGAGCTTTGTGCGCGCCAAGACTTCGGTTGCGAGAGTGTAGCGGACACTTTAAAAAACGCAAACAATGGAAGGTGCCGTGGTCCACCTCCTGGTGGTGTTCTCTGGTGTAGTTTGAGTAGCCTCGGCACCTACTCCACTTGGGAAGGAGACGCCGAAGACTACATTTCGCGCGGAGAAAGTTCAGTGGATGATGAAGGCATGTCTGGATAACTCAGGGTTTTTGAGACGTTTCCCTTGGTAGGTATTCACGGATGAAGGTTGGCTTTGGGTGAAAAAAAACCCACCATAATTTGGCAGTGGTACTTGCAAATGAAATCCGAGGAATGAGTGCCCTTCTTGTAAATTGATTCATCTTTTCTGTACAATTTCTCCGATATTGTGTCATAGCTAGATAGCTGCATACGCAATTCAAATCTGATACATTTTTTTTATTAAAAAACAGTTAAGCTTTTCTAAAAGGGTAATGCCGAATTTGTGAAGTTTGGACTGTATTGTAAAGGTTAGGCCCAAGCCTTTTAGTGACACCGGTATATTTATTATATACAGGTTTTACACGCTCACTCTATAACTATGATAGGGAATGCTAAACCTTTATGAGTACAGTTGAGGAAGTTTTTGAGCTGGATGGTCGAATTTGATTTCATTATCCTAATTCGGCGCCTCATCGGCTCATGCAGGTAACTACAAACTGCAACATCTACATAGGGGGAGACCTTTTATAATTACCGCAGATCTAACTGTTTATTGTCTTTGGTTTTCAAATTTTTTTTTATAAAAAACTCATTTAATGTGTATTGAGCTATTTAGCTATGACACATGACCAGTACTATGTATACATGTAGGATGACTCTTTTGACATTGGAGACACTCATACTCTGGATTTCATTTGCCAATACCACTATGAGGTATGTTCGCTAACACAAACAGTCGACCCGCCTGCGTAAGAACCCACCAAAGGGAATTTCAAAATCTTTGATTATCCAAGCATGCCTTCATCATCCATGCGTACCAGCGCCGGAAGAATTGTAATTTAGTTTTGCCGGATTCGAACCAGCGATCTCCTGTCTCGGGTGGGATATGTGTCCTAGCTACCCAGACCTTACTTGAGAAACCGGCCAAGATGATGTACCACTGCATCATCCGACCATGGTGGTGTTTGTAGTGTTGGATGCACTATCGCGATCGAAGTCTTAGCGCACGCACAAAGCTCAATTCGAAAACTCGTTGTCAAAATTCTAAAATTAATTCCCGTCGAGATTGTAGCCATCCGCTACATCATCTTGTAAACTTGTCCTCATCCCTCTCACGCCCATCCCAAAGAACTGTCTCCCAGGTTTGTGCGCCACGCTTTGCTTCCTCCGTCGGGTATAAATATCGGCGCGGACGTGTATTTGGTGGTCAAATGAGGCCTGAGATTAATCGATGAAAGGTGTGGTCATTGGAATGAGGATGTACCAAGTCGTACCTGCAAACTTGATGAGGTTTTGGTGGTGATTGATCTCGTCAGGTGTGAAAATTTGATTGCGTGGAGAGTCTTGAATCATTGCCTCATGGGCCAACTTTTTCGGTTTTGAGAAATTTGGCTGAACTTGGCTCTGGGAGAATATTTCACTCCCAGGTTCGTAGTGGGCACCGCGTACAGGTGTTCAGTCTTGCCCTCCATGCTGTGGCTCAGTCTCTGTGTCGCTTACACTTGTACTCGCGGCGCATACTTTACACACATTTAGCAGTGATCCGAACATGACACTCTCTCAGTCAACTTCTACTTTCGTTCCATATTATTTGTGCCAATTTCATTGCGCGATATTTCCAACAATCCCTGAATCCACTCCCACCCTTGAGAAACCAGCGCGGCCCAAAGTGGTTTAGTAATGCAAATTGAAAGTAAACAAATGAGGCTCAATAAATTTATACGGAAGAGCTGTACAAGTAGCCTTTAGTCTAAGCTTTCCGTGTAGTTACCAATTGCAGAGACCAACTACATGATTATGTGCTGCTCTCAATGGTCAGATGTTAGAGGAGAGATGTTGAGGTAAGCCAAGGACCTGTCCTACAAAGCCATGAAAAACAATCCTGGCGATATTAAAAGAATTATACCGAGGATCCTAAATCATGTTCGGATAAAACTATTCCAGATGGCAAAGGAGGTCGAAATGCTGCTGAGGGAAAGAGAGAGAACAAGAAACTTGGGGGCCCGAAAGAGAGGATTGTCAAGGTACAAGACAGTAATCACATGATATATTTAAGCAATTACGTTTTACACAATGTATATAATTTTCAGGATATAAAAGAGAGACGCAATACCATACTCCCCCCCTGGAGGGACCATCGGGCCCGATATTCCATCCAGCAGAGAAGGCGCAGCTCTTCCAGGAAGCACTTCTTAGCCGTCATCTTAATCAAGCAGATCTTGATGATGCAATTCCTACAGTGGCAAAAAGATCTATTGCCTGGCCTCCGCTGACAGACGTAGAGATCTGCAACTCGTGCTGCACTGTCCCGACATCCGCTCCTGGACCTGACAATATTACCGCAATAGTACTTCGGTGCGCCTGGCCAATAATCGTTCCAAGAATAATCTCCTTATTCCGCCAATGTGATGAGTGGGGGATACACCCTAGCGCATTTAAGAAGGCTAATGTTGTTATAATACCAAAGTCTGGAAACCACAATCGAGCTCTCCCAACATCATACCGCCCGATCGCTCTTCTATCGTGCCTTGGTAAGGGATTGGAGAGACTTGTGGCGCGTCGACTTTCATTCCTAGCCCTGAGATATCAGATTCTTTCCCGGGATCAGTGTAGCGCAGTCCCTCGGAGATCAGCTACAGATCTCACCACTGCATTGTCTTGCGATATTTAGGACGCCTGGGCCAAGAAACATGTAGCCGGTATGGTTACTGTAGATGTTAAAGGCGCATTTGATGGAATTCAAAAAGGCCGCCTGTGTCACTGCCTACAGAGTCAAGGATGGCCCTTCAATGTAGTACAATGGGTGTCTTCTTTTATGTCCGAGCGAGAAGCCTCAATCACGCTGGATGGAACTATATCTCCGGTGTTCAAGATACACTGCGGACTCACTCAAGGGTCCCCAGCTTCACCTATCTTATTTTTACTGGCAATTGAAGGTATGCTCCATCTCTCCTCAAAGCGTTTCGGCTATGCAGACGACGTTGCATTTATAGCTTCCGCACCGACTCTCATCCTCTGTGGAGAGCTACTTCAGACGCAGTTAGACATGACCCTCGCCTGGGGACTTGAGAACGGCATCGCTCTCGAAGTCTCAAAAACGGAGCTACAATATTTTCACCGAAAACATGGATCTCCACTAGAGCCCAGCGTATATGCAGATGGGGTAGAGATCACACCAAATACCCACACGCGCTGGCTTGGAGTCATCTTCGATCGGAGCCTCGGGTTTAGAGAACATGTCCGACAAGCTTGTGGAAGATCCTTGGATATTACAAGCCATATTAAAAGTCTTTCGAGAGTTACTCGAGGAATGAGCCCTCTTCTTTTGAGACAAGCGCCCCAAGGAGCAGCTTTTGCGACCTTGCTCTACGGGGCTGAGACATGGTATTCCAAAGGAACTCCGAAAGGACTGGTCCGTCGGATCCAACAACGAATGAATGATGCTGCCCGCGCAGCACTTCCTGTATACCGTACCACACCAGTGGCTGTTCTTCTGCGCGAAACAGGTTGGGGGCCCGCAAAGGCCTGGCTTGAGCGCATACACGATCGCCTCGCCCACCGCACTGCGGCAGCAGATCCCAGACACCCTCTTCTTAGATGGTGGAATTCCTCGAGAATGTGCGGGGTCCGACAAAGGATCTCCCCGGAGCTATCAGAAGATAATATCCCCCCTCCTTGGGAAGCTGGACGTGATGAATGTTTGGAAAAGATAGGCGCTGTTGGCCGAACAGCGGGAGTCGATTCCTTCACTCAATGGTACGCCAGACAACCCATGATGGATCTTTTTGTTTTCTCTAACGGTGCTTTGATTGAGAATCAAGCAGGAGCCGGATACTCAATTAGACGCGGCACGAACCATGAAATTGCCCGCGGAAATATACCTCTAGGTGCCTCTGCAGAAGTGTACGATGCGGAAATCACTAGAGCAACAGAAGGTCTAGCAGCTGCCCTCCTTAATCCCATGGCCTTTTATGCAACAAACTTAACCATATGCCTAAATAACCAAGAAGCAGCTCTTCGTCTCCTCTTGTTAACACCTACTGCAACAAGCTCCCGCCGGATTGCAAAATTTCGGCAGCTAGCAGCTAGCTGGACGAAAAGAAAACGAGCATCCTGTACTAAAGCAGGAGCAGTCAATGTTAGATGGTGCCCCGGACACTCTGGAATCCCTGGAAATGAAGCAGCAGATGCTCTAGCGAAGTTGGCTTGTCTAATGAGTGCGCCATCACTACCTCCATCCATAGCAAGAGCAAAAAGAGAAATTTCTCTGTTATACAACGCCTCTACTACCGCTTACTGGGCTCAGGAAGGCTCAATTAGATATAAAGAACTAGGGATTGGCCCTAGTCTAGGAATATCCCCAGAACTGAAAGGACTAAGCCGGCGTGCACTTGGGGCGCTAATTGCAGCTCGCTCCGGACACGGAGATTTCGCACAGTATCATCGGCGTTTCACACACGAAGATGCCTTAATGACTTGCTCCTGTGGCGAAGAAAAAAGTCCGGAATATTGAAAGGCTGAGGGCGATGGATAGGGAGACGTCACCTTGTGAGTGGAATACTGATAGGTATGGGAGAATTCAATAGATCACTTGGACAGAGTAAGATGATTGAATGGTAGTGAATTGTAGATGTGGATGTGGATACTAAGAGTAAAAAGGTCCTATCTATATACAGGAGTTCCAACCCTTGTTCCTCCATATGTTATTGTCTATGATAGCTAGAGTAACTACAATGGTGTCCTTATTATAGTGAACACGTTGATGTTAGTGTGTAGCAACCAGGAGGCAATAGTGATCAGATTCTAAGGGGTTAACTTAATTGGTGTACGGTTATCCCCTGATGGTGTGTGCAGTTATGAACTCAGATTTTTACAACACTTCCCCTCAGAACTGCATCTCACGAGATCTGATAGTCGCTGATGGTCTGTCTTGGGCAGCTGTTTGGTGAGTAGATCTGCAAGGTTATCTCTAGACGAAACATATTCAAGCTTGAAGGTTGTATCAATATGAGAGCGAATGAAATGATATCTGATATCGATATGCTTAGAGCGTTGAGATACTTTATTATTTCGTGAGAGATCTATACTTCCGTTTGAATCAGCATGCATGATCGGTTTGTAAGGCTGTTTGAGTTCCGATAGAGCATTTATTGTCCAAATAAAATGACGGGCAGTATCAGACATAGCCATATACTCGGCTTCTGTTGTTGATAAGGCGATTGTCTCTTGTTTCTTGGAGCTCCAGCTAATGCTTGCTTCCCCTAGGCGAAATATGTATCCAGCACAAGATTTCCTGTTGTCAATGAAGTTTCCATATGAGGAGTCAGTAAATCCGTGAAGGGTAAGATCATTTCTGCGAGGGTAGTGTAGTTTCCAATTAGCTGTTCCTTTAAGGTATCGGAGTACTCGTTTAGCTGCTGCGAGGTGCGTGCTGTTTGGACATGAAGAGAATTGAGAGAGTAGCGTCACGGTATGCGCTAAGTCTGGTCGGGTGGCAATGCAAGCGTACATCAAAGATCCAACGATGGATTGATAGGTGGTAGGATCGTCAATTTCTTCTTCGGGAGTACCGTTTCGAAGCTGTGTTCCAGGGTCGAGAGGGGTGCCTACCGGATGACAATCGACCATTCCGAATCGTTCGAGAACCTTTAGTATGTATGACTGTTGGTATAGCGATAGGTATTTTTCTGTGATTTCGACTTGGATCCCAAGAATAAAGTGAACCGTACCGAGGTCAGTACATTCAAATCTCGAATGTAGTGTCTTCTCGAGGTTGTCTAAAATCTTTTTGTCAGAGTCGAACATCAGTATATCGTCGACGTAGATGGCAATATATGTTTTCCTATTGAGATCAATGAAGACGCACGGGTCGAAATTGGTTGAAGTGAATCCATCTGTTTGTAGTACGGCAGATAGAGTGCTATACCAGACAAGAGGGGACTGTTTCAAACCATAAATACTTTTACGCAAGAGATAGCATTTTCCAGATGTGCTGTACCCATCGGGGATCTGCATGTATATCTCTCGGTCTAATTTTCCGTATAGGAATGCTGATTTAACGTCGAGCTGACGTGGAGTCCATCCGTTGTGGGTGGCCAAGGCGAGCAGGAGGCGGAGGGAGTCAAAGCGTGCTACAGGTGCGTAAGTGTCATCATAATCGGTACCAGGTTGTTGGGAAAACCCTTTTGCGACAAGTCGAGCCTTGTATCGCTCAATTGATCCGTCAGCCTTGTGCTTAATTTTAAATACCCATTTACTCCCCACCACATTTCAACCAAACTTTTGCACCAACACTTTTTTTTCATATCACATCACATCACCAAAAACCCTTTGTACAAAAGCTACCAACCGGTGCAATGGCCCCTGCTGTCGCATCGTCATCGTCAACACCCTCCAATCCTGGAGGGCAACTTCACCCAAGCCTGCTTGGCATTGTGAATGCAATGCAAAAAGCAGAACAACAACGGAAAGAAAGACTGGGTATAGCCCAGGAATTTCTAGAACTAATCGACTCCTGGGCTAAGAGCAAAGGAGAGAAACAAGCAGCAGCAGTCGTCGCGACGCTGATGGAAAAGATCACGCCTGTAATAACTGCCTTTGCAGTAGATCAGGCAGAAGAAGCCAACCTACTAAGTAAGAAACCTCCCACTATGGCAAGCACTCCCAAACCAGTCGCCCCTAGAAATATCACTGCTGTTGAGGATCATAGCCACGCCCTTCCCTCAAAGCCCCAAGACACCAGCTCGCCCTGGGTGACAGTAGCCCGCAAAGCGGCCAAACTACCGACGCCGCCTAGCGTGCAAGTTCCGCGAAGGCCTGCTCCAGCAAGCAGCCCGAAACCTCAGACAATCCCAAAGGAGGACAAGCGCTTGTTCTTACGACTGAGGAAAGATCACTACTGGCACAAGTTATCGCCAGTCACGATCAAGAAAATTATCACCTAAAAAGCTGGGATAGCAACTTCTGCTATCACGTCCATGTACCCAGTCAGGTCGGGGATCGCTCTCGAATGCGCATCAGATGCATTGAGAGATACAGTCATGGGAATTGCACCTCTCCTTCAGGAAGAGAATACTGTGATCGAGGCAACGTCCAAATGGACTTCTTTGATAATCCTGCATGTACCATTGTACATTAGGACGCTTGAAGGCAGCATCCCAGTCACCAACGAAATGGTGAAGAACGAGTGCCAAGCAGTATGCGGCCCCACACCAATCCAGGTAAGGCCCACAGAAACAAAGCTGGGGCAATATTCATCGAACTGGATTGTTCATTTCCAACAAAAACCAGAAAACACAAAATTTCGGCTATTTGATGAGAGCGGACCAGCCATTCCCATCTCGCACCAAAGACCAATCGAGCAATGCCAGCGTTGCTAGGATTCCACACAACGCGTTCCTGTACCAGGAGCCAGCGATGTGGACGATGCGGAGGAACCCACGAGACATCAGAGTGCCAGGCCAAGGTGCTTAAGTGCTCGAATTGCGCGGGACCTCACCACTCGAATGAGGGTAGCTGTATGGCCAGGCCAAGACGACAAAACGGGATAGTTCTGCCCCGCATCCCCGCAGAATTACATATCATAAGAGAACGCGGACATCGTGATTATCACGCTGCTCTAGCGTACTCGGAAAGGAAGGGCAAAGCGGTTGAAACCGTCATTGCCCAGGACTCAACAATGTCGTGTTAATGTTAGGAAACCCCTCAACAAAAGCACCAAAAGACAAGTACAACACCGTCCACTTTCACCAAGTGAATGTCGGAAGGGGTGGGGAAAATACGGATATAGCATTGCAGCAGGCATGGGATGCCGGTGCACATGTAGTCATGGTATAGGAATCATGGACAAGAAAGAAAGAGGGGGGTTTTATAACAAAAAGTCACCCTGGCTACAATAGCCATATACCATTTGGAGGAACATACATCCGGCCCTGCCCGATTACTTTCACGCGCAAAGGTAGTCATGCAACTCAACTATTTCTACCGTTGTCAGGCCCGACATCTGATTACTGCTTTGTGAAGATGGGCGGACTGACCTTTGTCAACGTATACCTTGCCCCAGGCACTAGTGGAACCTTGAAGTCCCTACTCCGGTGGGAAATTAGAGGTCTAGTGATTGTTGGAGGCGATTTCAATTCTGTGTCACAGCATTGGCAACCGCTAGCAACAAATCAGTACGGCAATGGTAACCAAGTTATGGAATGGGCAACAGCCCACGACATGGACCTAGTCAGTATTGTTGGAGAGCCAACGCATAGGGATGGGAACGTCCTAGATCTAACGTGGAGCAACACGGCCGCTATAGCATCAGTGTCCAAATGTTACCACTGTACCTCAGATCACTCGACCATCGAAGGTACCGTGCTTAACGCTACAGTGTCAGATCTCTCTGGAATTGTAAAGAACATCCGTGTTAGTGACGCCAACTTGAAGGAATTTAGCCGATGCGTTAGCCAATGGACCAAATCTGGCCCTCTTGACAGTGTCATCAACATCGAAAACTTCACAAATGATCTCCTACAAGCACTTGGAGATGCGCTCAAGATTGCAGGGAAAGTCCCAGCCATCGAAAGCGGAAGAACTGGGCCATGGTGGACCGATGAATGTCGCACAGAATGGCAAGAGTACAAGGCAGCGAGAGAAAACCCTGACCTCGCAAAAGGGGCCCGCAAAAGCTTTAGAGCCGTGGTGCGAAAAACTAAGCGAGAGTACTGGAAGAGGCAAGTAAAGGCAGTGACTACTGACGCACAGGTATTCAAGCTCATGAGATGGGCTAAGCCTCGACCAGCTGCTGAGCCCCCTCCTCTGCAGATTGACGAAAACCAGTGGCTATCTGACCCGCGAGAGCGAGCTAGTGCGCTACGAGACACTCTCTTGGCTAGGTTTAGCGGCGAGAACGACATTTCTATCTGGGAGAACGAACAGGAGGAGCGTATCCCATGGGATACGGAATTATCACTGGACAATGTGACAAGCGCCACTGTCTCCGTCAACGATACGGCACCGGGAGCGGACAAGATAACGGTACGGTTACTTTAAGCATGCTGGTCCCATCTAGGACCTCTTGTGAAAGATCTTTACCAGGCTTGTCTAAAAATCGGCTACTTTCCTGCGGCTTTCAGGGTGGCAGAAGTTGTGCTTCTTTCAAAGCCAGGTAGAAATCTGTCATCTGCTGATGGTTGGCAACCAATATCTCTGTTGTTGAGATGAGGTAAAGGACTTGAGCGTCTAGTTGGTAAGAGAATGGCATGGCTGACAATAAGTCACCAAGTCGTTCACCCACAACTAATTGGCTCTATTGTAAGGTTAAAGATCGAGAGGGATTTCGGGCTGTTGGAGAGGAAGAAAAGGGTGGTATTCGAGCACAGGAACAGGTGAACGGGGCTTTAGATGTAAAGCTGTGGAGTTGACGAGAGGAGTGATGAATATAGCCTTCAGAGATATTCAGTTAATACAATAAACTATAATATTGGAGAGACTACTGTAATAGGACTTACCTTCAGAGATATTCAGTTAATACAATAAACTGAGGATCTCTGGAGGTAGGAGAGACTACATCTATATACAGGAATCAAACTTGGTATGACTAAAGTTGGGGAATTGTTGAGGTACGTGCCAATGTCTCAACTTGGCAGCATTATCCAAATGACGTTTTAGCCTTGTGTTTTAGTGAACCCCCGAGACTAAAACAAGAAACAGATGTGACTACATTGAACATGGAATCTGGTAACAAGTGAATTAAGAGTTACATGTAGTAGTGCACAGATAGAGATCCTGCACCGATACAGTTAGATTATGACAAATGGTAACGCATTTAGTCGATATTATCAATTTAGTCAGAATAAAGGCGGAACTGTATTTCAGGTAATTACAGATTGATATCTTGTTGCTACATGGAGAAAACTACTCAGCACTACATACATTAAGATTATATCACGTGCTCAGTTTTTTCCTTCACTATTTGCCCAGAACATGATGATGCCTGACGCACGCTTAGTGCAGTTGTACAACACCTACATAACTTTTATCAAGTCACCTCCTTGTTGCACAACCACTTCAAGGCCTTCAACAAAAAAAATCTTAGTACTGTAAGTAGCATGGGTAATGTCTTAAGAAAGCTGCGTTCATCTAATCTCCATCAGTTTCTATTATGGCGTCAGTGCAATCGACAAGTCCAATAAGTTTGCAGAATCGTTCATGAGCTACTTTGAGCAGTGGCTTAGTGAGTCCATCGGCTGATTGGTCCTTAGTGGGTACCCAAACAAATTTGATGGCAGCATTTTCCACTTCTTGGCGAAGGTAATGGTACTTAACATTAATGTGTTTAGTGCGTCCATCTACTATAGGCTTATGTGCTAAACTGATAGATGCTTCGTTATCTCCAAATATGACAATAGGTCTCACATCTTTTAAGAACATGAATTCATCGGCGAGTGACGCGATATAAGCAGCTTCCTTGGCCGCCAGCGCCGCAGAAATATATTCGGCTTCAGCCGTAGATTGCGAGACAGTTGGGTGCCGACCAGACTTCCATGATATTAAGCCTCCAGCACATGTAAAGAGATAACCACCGGTAGATCTAGCTGTATCCCTGTCATCAGCATATGAGGAATCTGTGTAGCCTTCTATATATGGAATATCGCTTTCTGTGCCAATCATTAAAATTCCATGGTTGGGGGTCCCTTTCAGGTACCGCAAAACTCTTCTAGCGGCGTCTAAATGCTCTTGTGTTGGATTATTCATATATTTAGCCAACTGACTTGTTGCATAAGCAATATCAGCTCTGGTTTGCATAGCAGGCCACATAAGTCCACCAATAAGAGACTGATATTCTTGAACCAGATTAGACTTAGCTAGATATCCGTCAACTGCTTGCTGCAGCTTGTTGTTTACTTCCATCGGAGTTACAGCTGATTTAGCGTCTTGCATATGATGCTTATCAAGTAGTTGCTGGACATAGGCGTCTTGGACCAAGTATAGCTTTCGTTGCTCACGATTTCTAATTATACGACAACCAAGATAGAACGAAATATCGCCAAGTGAACGCATCTTAAAACGATCACTAATCCGGGCAACCGCATTTTCTATAGTTTTGATTGACTTAGAAGCTGTGATTAAATCATCAACGTACACAGCAACAATAAGCTTATGAATATGATGCTGAAATATACAGGGATCTTGCTTAAGGGGCGTGTATCCCTCTCTGACCAAGAATGTAGTAAGTTCCTGAAACCAGAGTAGTGGAGATTGCTTGAGTCCGTACAAAGCTTTGAGCAATAGGCAAACATGATCACCATCTTCTTCAAATCCATGGGGCTGCTCGACAAATATTTCATGATCTCTAATTGCTGCATACAGAAACGCTGTAGTGATGTCGTATTGCCTAGCTTCAAGATCATAATGGGCGATCATTGCCATGAATAGTTTAAGAGTAGTGGCTTTAGTAACAGCAGCATATGTTTCATCATAATCAATACCTTTCTGTTGTGTATAGCCTTTCACAACCCAACGGGCCTTAAACCTCACCGGCATTCCGTTTGCACCAAGCTTCAATTTAAACACCCAACGCCCTTTGATGATAGATTTTTTATCTATTGCATACCTTGGTACCATCTTCCAGACTTTATTCTCTTTGAGACTTGCTATTTCTTCTCTCATTGCTTGAATCCATTGCTCTTTTTGAGGGCACTGTATTGCCTCTCTGTAGTGATTAGGGGTCTTGACTTCAGTAGCATCAATAGAGTTAGTGAGTGCAATAAATGCTCGATGGGGCAGTGATTTTGGTTGAGCAAATCTTGATTGGTTCCCAACATGAGAAAACAGTAATCTTTTTGACGAACGATTCTGATATTCAGTATGCTCAGCTCCAGAACAGCTCTTTTTCTTTATCCGTGAAGAGCGGCGTAGTTCTAATGGATTGTCGATGATGGGAGTGCCGGCGGTGCCGAGTGACGGGAGATTTGTTTGATAATCCTCATTTCTATTTATAAAGTTACCGGATCCTAACGCATTATCAGTTTGCGCTTCATCTATATCCTCTAGTTCACCTCCTGAATCGCCAACTGAGGGATCCTGTTGTTGGAAAATGTCTACTTGTACACCTCCTTGTTGGGCATCATCTTTGGGTTTGGGCTGTTCCACATCATCTTCTGGTAATACGAGCTGAATCTCATCTGGATTTTCTTTCGTGTTTTCAAAATCTACACATTCCTCATCAAAGCGAACGTTGGTAGACCGGATGACTTTGTGCTCCTTTGGTAACCACACCCGATAGATATTATGGGCTTCAAAGCCAACAAGCTTCCCAACAAGTGCTCTACTAGCAAACTTGTCACTTCGTTTGATGTTATGATCAAGAACAAAAGCTTTACACCCGTAAACTTTAAGATTGCCAACATAGGGTATCTTTGGATCCCAATCAAAATGTTCAGCGAGAGCTTGATAGGGTGTAATTCCACCCAAAGTAGCCGATGGTGTTAAATTGATTATATATACAGCTGCTTCTATGGCCTCTGACCATAATCCCTTTGATACTTTGCCGTGAAGCATTAATTTACGGGCGACTGAGCAAACATAATGATTACTGACCTCTGCACGACCATTCTGCTCAGAATTGTGAGGTGTTGTAACATGAAGGTCTATTCCATTACTTGCACAGAGTTCGGTGAGTTTTATACCACCATATTCCCTACCACCGTCGATATGAATAACCTTTACTGCTGTACCAGTATTAGTTTTAACATAGTCGACGAGATTTTGGATATGTACGTAAGCGCCATTTTTATTTGCATGAAAACCAACACGGTGTGTTAAGGTCGCAGCGTCAGTCATCAGTGTAAAATATCTTGCTCTACCATTGACTCAGGAGTTACTGTGACGACGTCTATGTTCCAATGCGTCAAGGGCTCCTTTGATCGTGGTGATGTCACTCGGCTAATAATTCTTTTCGACTTAGCTTCCTCACAGCTATGACAATTTTTTTGCTTGACTTCACCAATAATCTTTATGCCTTTTGTTACTTTCATCGCTTGCTTTAATCTGGCTTCTGGTAAATGACCTAAACGTGCATGCCAAATACTTGTGTTTGCTGGTGAGTCCGTCAAGATGTGCTGTTCATGGCCAAAAAATTTCCATAGTTGATCTGACTACTAGCAAGCAGAATATGCGGGACTTTCTGATGTGAGTAAACTTTCGCAATTATAGCATTTTCAGTGAAGAGGATTTGTTTGTCGTTGCGGTAGAATAAGCCTTTATTACGAAGCTTCTCTGTTGACAAAAGGTTTGCGCGCATATCAGGAACATAGTAAACCTCACTGAATGTTACTGTACGCTTTTTATCACCCAAAACTTCTAATCGCACAGAACCATAAGCTAATGCCTTAGCAGAGCCTTTTCCAAATTCCACACGCACATCGCAAGTCTCGTAATCAAACATATTTTCTAAATCATGAGTAAAATGTGTCGACGCTCCAGAGTCAAGTATCCAGCTATGTATTGATTCGGATGACTTTAAGGCTTTAATGGCATCCTCTGAAACAGCCGGCAAGGAGATCGATGATAAGTTTTTTGTTAATTGCAATGGTTGCTGTGAATTATCAGTGAATACTTGAGCCATGAAATTACAGTCGCTTGGGATGTCAGAAAAGAAGTTTCGATTGGGTTTAGTAGGATTAGTCTTTATTTTACCATCTTTAAACTCATCATCAGAATATCGCTGAGAAAGTTTACATCCAATTTCATCGCACCGCTTTGGCTTAAATCTTTTTGGGGCTTTTTCTGGATGAAGATGCCAACAATCCTTTTCCCTGTGCTCAAAACCGCAATGACTGCATGTAGAGTCAATTTCGTTTCTCGGTAACTCTACTTTTTGAATATGGCCTTCCCTTGAGTTGGATTGGCTAGATCTGTCTTTTCGAGCAAAGTTGACTGCTTGATTGTATTTCTGAGCTTTGTCTTCATCTAACAAATTTGATATAATTTCATCAAGCAGTGGCAAGTCTTTATCTTCCTTACAGCTTCTGAGCTTATCGCGAATGCCAGCGCTAAAATTATCAAACCATGGCGAAATTATAGTAATGAATTGATAAAGTTTAATAGTATTGCTGACATCAACTTTTGATTCCTTTAATCTGCTACAGGCTTGGGTATACTTGTGAATAAAGTCCTCGAGATCCTTGCCGTCATACTGAACAGATTGCCATTCCTGATAAATTGCAAACTGATGGGCCAATCCATTTGGTTCGTATTTAGTTTTTAAATAACTCCATACCTCGTATGGTTCATCAATGAACTCTACGTCAAGAATTATATCTTTAGAGAGTGACTGCTGGAGGATCCCTGTAGCTTTGGCTTTATCAATTGTGTACTCCTTCAGACGCTCGTTAAAATCTCTTTTTGATTCGCCTTCTTCGGGAAATTGAGGCTCGGAATATTTGCCTAGCACATATGGCCATAAGCCCTTTGTTTGAAGAACACTTCTAATCTGGACACTCCAAATTCGATAGGAACTTTGTCCCTTAAGTTGCTCTATATGATTGGGTAAACCGTCAGCCATTGTATTTAATGTATAGATTGAGTTGATTGTAAGATTGTTTATTTACAACAATTAATTTGTGTAATCTTTAACAAGTGCTACCTTCTCAATAGTGCCTGTGGTTAAATGACTTAATGATTCGACTTATGATACGCAGCCGGGCTCATAACCAGTTAGATTATGACAAATGGTAACGCATTTAGTCGATATTATCAATTTAGTCAGAATAAAGGCGGAACTGTATTTCAGGTAATTACAGATTGATATCTTGTTGCTACATGGAGAAAACTACTCAGCACTACATACATTAAGATTATATCACGTGCTCAGTTTTTTCCTTCACTATTTGCCCAGAACATGATGATGCCTGACGCACGCTTAGTGCAGTTGTACAACACCTACATAACTTTTATCAAGTGATACTGATGCAGAACTGTTTTATTACAACACTTCCCCTCAGATCTGCATCAAAATTCACTCTGTAAGAATTCTGTGAGAAGCTTTGGGTAGAGCTTTGGTAAATAAGTCGGCCAAATTATCGAAAGAAGGAACGTATTCGAGTTCAAAATCTTTGTGGATATGATCCCTAACAAAGTGATATTGAATATCCATGTGTTTCGAGCGTTGAGTGACCTTATTATTTCCAGAGAGATCTATTGCTCCATTTGAGTCGGCGTGAAGTATAGCACTGTAGCTTTGCTGAAGTTCTTTAATAGCTCGAGCGAGCCAGATTAAGTGTCGCGATGAAAGACAGATAGCCATATATTCAGCTTCAACTGTAGAGAGTGCGACAGCTTTCTGTTTCTGGGAACACCAGGATATAGAGGCTTCCCCTAGCCTGAAAACATATCCAGAATAGGACTTACGGTCATCAAGGTTATTACCCCATGATGCATCAGCGTAGCCGTGAATTGTAGAGTCATGTTTGTTAGGAAAGAAAAGCGTATGGTCGATGGTGCCTTTAAGATATCGAAGAACCCGTTTAGCTGCTGCAAGGTGCGATGAGCCAGGACAAGAAGAGAATTGTGAAAGGTGTTTAATTGTAAATGCGAGGTCAGGTCGGGTACCAATTTGCGCATACATCAGTGAGCCTATAAGAGATTGGTATGTGCTGATATGGTCAATTTGATCCGCTGGTTCGACTCGTTGGAGGTGAGCATTCGGTTCGATTGGAGTGGCAACAGGATGACATTCTAGCATGCCGAATCTTTGTAGGACTTTGAGGAAGTATGATTTTTGGCTAAGCGATATGCCTTGCGGTGTGATTTCTACTTCGATTCCAAGAATATAATGAGCTTGTCCTAGATCTGTGCATTCGAATTCGGAATGAAGGAATAGGCGAGTTTCATTAATAATCTTGGGATCAGAACCAGAGATCAGAATGTCATCAACGTAGACAGCAACATAAACGGTGGTCTTGTTGTGGACGAAGATGCATGGGTCAAATGTAGCTGGAACGAATCCGTACTTGGTCAGGGCAGTTTTTAAGGTGAGATGCCAGACAAGGGGGAATTGTTTCAGTCCGTAGATACATTTTCGCAACTTATATACCATATTGGATTCCTTAAACCCATCGGGAATTTCCATATAGATGTCGCGGTCTAATTTTCCATATAAAAATGCTGATTTAACGTCCATTTGTATAACTTCCCAATTGTTATGGGCAGCTAATGCAAGAAGCAGGCGTAGGGAGTCAAAGCGTACAACTGGTGCATAGATTTCTTCGAAATCGGTGCCAGGAATTTGAGAGAATCCTTTAGCAACAACTCGAGCCTTGTATCTTTCGATAGAACCGTCTGCATTATGTTTCACTTTGAAAACCCAGCGAGATCCTACGACTGAGCGATCAACGGGTCTAGACACAACTGTCCATGTGTCGTTGCGCCGAAGTGCATCCATCTCTTCGTTGATTGCTTCTTTCCATCTTTCAGAATCACCAGCTGCCATTGCCTGCTTGTGTGTAGTGGGCTCCTCAATGACTGCGTGCGCTTTACAGTTTGCAAATCTATCTGGTTGTCTCTTATTTCTATTGCTCCGGCGAGGGGCAGAAGGAATAATTTCTTGTAGATTTGGATCAGATAAATTGATAGCAGCAGGCAAAGTCGAGTTTATGGGAGAATCAAAATACCCACCAGGCATATTAGTAACTTCTGGCGGCGTTGCTGAGTGATTTATCGGAGACGAAGGAGAAGAATCAGCTTTTGATGAAGAGCTTGGTGTCGTCTTCTCGGGGATATTAATATCAAGGGAGACTTTCCCTTGCATGGCAGGGGGGAAGATTACTTGCCTTGATACTATTACGGAGCGTTTTGATGGGACATATATTCGAAAAATTTTAGTAGAGTCTGTGTATCCTACGAGTATACCGTCCATGGCTCTGGGCATCAATTTTGAACCGGATGGTCTGGCTTCTTCAGGGATGTGAACAAGCGCATTTGAGCCGAAAGGGTGGAGGTGAGTGGTCGAATTGAAGGGATGGCTAGTCAGAGCCTCAATCGGAGATTGACCATTAATGCTTCGATGAGGGAGTCTGTTATATAGGTAGACTGCCATAGAGAAATTTTCCATGGTCCATGAGCATTATGCGAGCCTTGGTAACAACTGTTTGATTGAATCTTTCCGCAATACTGTTAGACTCGTGTGAGTATGCAGGGAACTTTCGAAATATGATACCAGTTGCTGCAAGAAAAGTCTCGACATCTGAATTGATGTGTTCACCACCGTTATCAGTTTGTAAGAGTTCAAATTTCTTGGAGGCGCGCTTATGCGTAGACTTAGGGGTTTTGCGTATTGATTTACAACGAAGAAAGCGACGATTCTTTGGAGATCAGTGGATACTCCAGCGAGAATGGCAGCAAGTGCAACGTTGTTCCTTTTGTCGTGTTCTTTCTGTTCTGTTGATCGAATATTCTTTACTTTTTCCGTGAAGCCTGAGTGGAATTTCTTTGTCATCAAGGTCCGTGATGACACCCCAGTAGTCGGATCCCATCAACACAACTTGCCAAGTCTGTGCCCATGTCCGATACTGGGACTGAGAGGACAACAGTGGAAGGTTGGCCTTGAGGGATCCAACAGAGATGGAGGCTGTATCAGTGGACATTGTTGAGGGAAGAGCTAAATCCGGGCTCATAACCTATTGTAAGGTTAAAGATCGAGAGGGATTTCGGGCTGTTGGAGAGGAAGAAAAGGGTGGTATTCGAGCACAGGAACAGGTGAACGGGGCTTTAGATGTAAAGCTGTGGAGTTGACGAGAGGAGTGATGAATATAGCCTTCAGAGATATTCAGTTAATACAATAAACTATAATATTGGAGAGACTACTGTAATGGGACTTACCTTCAGAGATATTCAGTTAATACAATAAACTGAGGATCTCTGGAGGTAGGAGAGACTACATCTATATACAGAAATCAAACTTGGTATGACTAAAGTTGGGGAATTGTTGAGGTACGTGCCAATGTCTCAACTTGGCAGCATTATCCAAATGACGTTTTAGCCTTGTGTTTTAGTGAACCCCCGAGACTAAAACAAGAAACAGATGTGACTACATTAAACATGGAATCTGGTAACAAGTGAATTAAGAGTTACATGTAGTAGTGCACAGATAGAGATCCTGCACCGATACTGATGCAGAACTGTTTTATTACAACAGGCTCCGTACCAGGACGATCTGCAGTCGACCTTGCATCCTGTGTAATCCATGATGCTGAGGCAGCCATGAGAAGTGGTAAGTGTGCGGCTATGGTCACACTCGACATTCAAGGTGCATTTGACGCAGTCCTTCTTAACCGAATGCTTAAACGCCTTCGAGAACAAGGCTGGCCACGATCCTTGTGCCGGCTCATTCAGAAATTTCTTTGCCAACGAAAGGTTCAGGTCAAATACCGTGGTGGAATCACAGAATAGAAGATACTGGAATGTGGAGTACCTCAGGGCTCGCCACTATCGCCACTTCTTTTCATGCTCTACATCGCTGTGCTTTTTGATGATCATGGTCTAACAAGTAAGTTTGGTTATGCTGATGGTGTAGCTATGGTCAGAATTGGAAATACCGCGGAAGATGCTATCTTCGCAGCTCGAGACGACCTCGACAGCTTAATTCCTCTCGCAAGAGAACACAGGAAAGATTTTGACCCAGCAAAGTCAGAACTTCTAGTGACCGAAGGAGGGCCTAGAAAGAAAATCAACGCGGCTGATCTCTCCATCTTGATGAAAGATCGCCGAATCGAACCGTCACCTCATATCCGGTGGCTAGGAGTCTGGCTTGATACCCAGCTAGACTTCAAGCAGCATGTACAGAAATGGACTGGAAAAGCTAATTGTCTAGTATATTTCTTACGACATATAAACGGAGTTCAACGCGGTGCAGCACCCGTTCCTCTGATTCGTGCGGTACACGCATGTGTTCTGAGCATAGCTTTTTACGGGGCAGAAGCGTGGTAGCCAGGTCTCACACGAATAACCACACTGCGAGATAAAGAAGTCGGCACTGGAGTAGGCTGGCATATATCTCTACTGGACAAAACGATAATGAAAGCTATCAGAGTAGCACTCCCAGCGTGGCGTACCACTCCCAATGGCGCTCTTCATCGTGAAGCGGGAATACCCCCGGCATCGATAATTCTTCAGCAAAAGATGCTGCGATCTGCAGCTCGTATGCGAAGAATGGATATCTGGCACCCTCTAGCCCTTAGGGCGGCTGAGGATCCGAAAGAGACAATAAGACGCTTAGGTCTTAGATCGGGACAAAGAGATCGTTTGTTCAGACAACCAGAACGGTACATGACACGCCTACAAATGAGTGTGCATCGAGTTCCGATAGCCGAAGGCCCGGGAAAACTATACTTCCCACGTGGCACCCCAGCATCGATTCCATGAAGTCGAGAAAATGAAGCTAGGTCTGGAAGCATAAAGAGGTGGTTAGCTTCCCGTCCAGCTAACACAGTCTTTGTTACGGGGCGAGAGAGTATTCAAGATAGAAGTCACGGGTCAAGATATGAACAAGATACGTAAGATGGAACGTAGACAAGATAGGATGCAAACAAGATACGGAAATCTAACAAAACGTCGCACGCCCTCTAAAGACGTGAACGAGGACTACTTAAGGGTCTCCACGGACTAGCTCGACGCTAGTGTCAATAACAACACCAGTCCTTTCCATTCCTGTATAATTGGGTTACTATGACAACTAGACCCCCCACCGCTGCTTAGGCACATTTTCACCCTTTTATGGAGAGTCATGATAAGAACCATGACAGTCTTCGCTTTCTCTGATGGATCAACATCGGGTCCCGGAAAATCAGCCTGGGGGTATGTAGTATATCAAGGAGGCAAATCTAGAACCACCAAATGATCTAGTTTCCCTCCGGATCGCAACGGTTCCAGTCGCCGTGTTCGGCTTAGAAGGACGAGTCGAAATCACTGCCGAAATGGTGGCCGCCGAAATCCTTAGAGTAACCAACTGCACTCCAGACCGAGTAAGGATACACGGAAAAAGTAAGCTCGGGGCCCCCTACAGATCCTGGGCGGCCTTGTATCCCAGGAACTCTAGCCCAATGCCTGGATTCCGACTCTTCGACGACTCAGGAATAGCAACCATCCAACGAAACCGCCCTCCCATACAGCAATGTAGGCGATGTCTTGGTTTCCACGCCACCCGCGGATGCTCTCGTGCACCCGCCTGCTGGAACTGTGGATCCACCATGCACTCGGCCTTCGAGTGTAAAGCTCCAACCAAGTGCCGAAACTGCGGAGGGCCCTACCAATCTGGCAGTCGAGACTGCCTGGCGCGTCCCAACAGGTCTGGCCCAGCCACTAAGGACCAACTTGTGACGATCCGACAAGCTGGCCAACGGGAATATCAGGCAGTTGCCAGGGCCAAAGCTGCAACTAAGGCCGCAGAGGCTGCTACAGCTGCCGCAAGAGCGACCCGACCAGCTTCTCCAGCTGTTGGTAAGGACACATCTTCGACAGACACAGCAATGGCTGAGGGTTGGGGCTTTGGTGCCTTGAACCCTGAAGAAGCTTTGTGAATGGCGCCCTACAGGCCCTTTCTCGCCCCCCTCCTACACTAAGTTTTATGTCAATAAACGTAGGCAGGGGTGGCACAACCAACAAAATTGCGCTCTCTCGAGCTTATGAGCTAGGCGTAGATGTTGTGCTAATTCAAGAACCGCGATGGAATTTGAGATCAAAAGAAACCATATCACACCCAGGGTATATCTGTCATATACCGTACGGAGGTGTAGATGTCAGACCGAGGGCTGTGACATACACTCGAAAAACCAAAAATATAATATTAGCGGAACAGTTATTTCCTTGTTCCACACCCACTGGTGATTACTGCTGGGTAAAGGTCAATGGAATCACATTTCTCAAGGTGTATAAGGCCCCTAAAGACTCGACTGCTGTTCGCCCACTTTTCGACTGGAAACCTTCTGCGAAGTCCATTGCAGCCGGGGACTTCAACTCAGTGCATGCTGCCTGGCAGCCAGGAGTAACTGGGCTGTATGGACAGGATGATGAGATAGAGAGGTGGGCAGAAAGCCACAATCTCTCTTGCCTTATAATTGGAGAGCTGACCCATAAAGCTGGCAATACTCTGGATCTCGCCTGGACTAACATATCTGGAGCCCGCGCTTGGGTCGATCGGGAGGAGTGTTTGACCAGCGACCATCTTCCGATCCGCGGAATCGTACCTGCAGCAACTGTTACAAGTGACACGGCTCCAGCAAAGATTAAGGTACCCAAGGGAAATCTGCCAAAGTTTGCGCGAGCCATTGCAAAATGGGTACATCCGCCCTCAGATTTGAGTACAATAGAGAAAGTGGATGCATACGCTCAGGAGATATGCTTCCATCTCACGGAGGCCACTAAAGCAACTGGAACCCGGGTCAGAAAGGAAAGCGGAAAATCTGCACCATGGTGGACTCCTAGGTGCAAATCCGCACACGCCGAATACCGAGCCTCAACATCACTCTCACAGCGGGCTATCTGTGCGAAGAAGCTACGTGAGACTATCACAGCCGCCAAGAAAGAGCACCAGACATGCCAAGTCGAAGCGATGACATCTCCGGCAGACATATTCAAGCTGATGCGCTCGGCCAACCATAGACAAGTCAGACCTTCTCCGCCGCTCAACTATAACGGTTCCGTTATCACCGACCAGTCTGAGCGAGCCACAGCTCTCCGTGATGCTCTTCTTACACGTCACCAAGCATCGGACGATCTTCCTACGTGCACTGCTCCCAGTAATAACCGGATACCCTGGGAAGATGACATATCGGACAACGAGGTGCGAACTTGTACCATTGGCTGTACTAAGGCAGCCCCAGGAGCAGATGGAGTCACAGTTGAACTTCTTGAGGCCTGCTGGAAGACAATCGGAGCGTATGTTACGCAGCTCTTTAAAGCTTGCATACGGCTCGGCACGCATCCATCTTGCTTCAAACTTGCAGAAGTGGTACTATTGGAAAAGCCAAATCGGGATCCAACTTCAATCAAAGGTTGGAGACCAATCGCTCTACTCTCGTGCCTAGGCAAAGGATTAGAAAGACTCCTGGCCAAGCGAATGGCGCACCTCGCAATCATTTATGATGTGGTGGGCCATCAACAATTCGGTGCGCTCCCAAAGCGATCTGCAACGGACCTGGTCTCCTGCGTAGTCCATGACGTCGAAGAAGCACGCTCCCAGGGATGGGCCTCGACATTCGTGACCTTAGACGTCCAAGGAGCGTTCGATGCAGTGCTCCACAATCGCTTGGTTAGACGCATGCAAGCCCAGGGATGGCCAGAATCGATCCTCCGATGGACGACTTCATTCCTCACACATCGGAAGGTACAAGTGCGTTTCTCCGGTGGAGTCACCACACAGAATGAGCTGGTCTGCGGAGTCCCCCAGGGATCACCAATTTCGCCATTACTATTCCTTCTGTACATGGCGGAGCCGATGCAAAATGGCAACCCAGGATCGAGGTTTAGCTATGCCGACGATATTGGAATTCTGGGGTTTGGACGCACAGTAGCTGAATCTGCCGGCGCTGCAAAAGAGAGGTAGACATCTTCTCGAGTGGGCAGGGAAAAATGCTGTTGCCTTCGAAACGCAAAAGTCTGAAGTCATCCAATTCCCAGGACGACCCGAGAAGAAGCAGTTGGGGTTCACGTAAATGGAAACTCATCGAGCCCGCTGATCACATTCGCTGGCTTGGCGTACATTTGGATCCGCGACTCAATTTCAAACACCACGTAACCACCTGGTGCGGCAAAGCGATGAAAGCTGCACAGCAAATGCGCCGCTTCAACTCTACCTCTCGGGGAGCAGCCCCCGGGCCGTTAGTCGGCGCAGTAGACATGTGCATTGTCTCTCTAGCAACTTTTGGATCTGATGTCTGGTGGCCAGGGTCCAAACGCCCAACCACACGAGGAATGGTCACGTCACCTACCTCAAACCTCTGCAGCATGATTGACAAAGCTAACCTAATAGGATTGCGGGCTGCACTGCCAGTGATGAGGACAACGCCAAACGTAGCCGTTCACAGAGAAGGAGGAATCCCGCTGGCAAAGGTCATACTTGAGGGAAACCGACTCCGACTTTCGGCAAGGCTTAAGACCCTTGATGATAGACACCCGTTGAGGATCCGCGCTTCCGTGTGCCCGAATGTTGGCACTCGAAAGTACAAAAAGACCGCCAAACTCTCTGCCAGACCAGATATTCAAATGTCACGGTTACAGCGTGCTTATCGAGAGCTTCCGGAAGCAGAGGCCCCCGAGGCCCTGGCACCGGTAGTCTACCCTAAAAAGTCAGGCTCAAGGCTGACGGAACGCAATGACTGCGTTGGATGGATCAATAACGTGACAGGAACGGACATCTGCGCATACTCAGATGGTTCATTAGAAGGACACGGACGCTCTGCCTGGGGTTTCGTTCTCAAAAAAGATGGGAAAGACATCGGCAAAGGAAGTGGCATCAAGCACGGGGGAGAGGTGCTGGATGCAGAGATAATAGGAGTAAGGAAGGCTCTGGAAGCCGCACTGGAGTTCTTGGATAACGGAAAGTCTAGGAAAGTAGGAGGGTCGCAGCAAATCCACGTGTTTCTAGACAGACAGCAGGCTGTAAGTCGCACTAACGACGGGCTCATCCTCAACTAGCCTTGAAGATGTACACAAATTCCGTGCGTCATCCAATAAGGCAAAAATATCAGTGAAATGGGTGCCAGGGCACGCAGGGATACAAGGGAACGAAGAGGCAGACACCATTGCCCGTGCCACCCTTCGAGAGCTACCTAGCCAGGATACTCCACCAGCATCATGGACTATGGCATATCTTCGTGGTCTCATGAATCACCGGCGGCAAAAATTGCTGGAAGACTGGTGGATAGAGGCTTGTCCGCCTAAATACCGCCAACTTAACCTACAGGTTCGGCGACGCAAACCACCCGAACTGTCTCTCTCTAGGCACCTGCTCCGAGAATTAATTGCAGCCCGAACGGGTCACGGCAATTTTGCGGCATACCATCGCCGTTTTAACAACCTATGCGCTCCTATGGAGTGCTCTTGCGGGAAGGAAACTACTCCAACCCACTTCATCTACTGTAGCCGCCACGCACAACACACGCGTAGGCTCAGAAAGTCAATGTCCCACGTTGAATTTATCAAAAAGCTTCTCGGGCCCAAATGCCACGAAAGCTTCAAAACATTTGCGCAGGAAACCGGCTGTTTTGATAGACGACCTGCTCACTCATCCACTGCTCTCAGCGGGGAGCAGATTAACTAGTCATTGCCACAACGCATGACACGAAAGGGAACGAGGCGAGAAGTGTCGTTTCTCTGAGGAAAGATTGTAGCTATTTGGATTTAGGGAAAAGGATTGATTTTTGATCTAGGAGTTGGAGTAGGTGGTGTCCGCGTCGTAATTTACTTCCTACTATTTCTGTAGCAAGTCCAGCGGTTGGAATGAGTTGGGCCTGTAAGCAGTGATCCCCGCCGGCTCCACCAGTCTTGTACCTATAGTGGACCTAGAGCTTTAGCTTAGGACTTTAATATTGTCGATAAAGGATTATATTTGGGCGTTATGAATTGTTCTATGTAATTGCGGTGTTCAGGTTGTCATTGGGACGCTGACAGGGATATGATTTAGCTCATTAGCGAGGCGCTTGGAGTAGAGGAAGAAAGGGCAGAGGGAGAAGGGAAGAGGAGAGACAACGTTTTATGTATTTCGAGATACCAGTCAATTGACATTATTCACCAACTTTGTGACGGCACCCAATTTGTATTACTTCGTATTTTACCAACAAATATAATAAAAAAAAAAAACCCCTTCATCAATAACTGCCATTAATCATCACCTGACTTATCTCTGTACTCCATAATTTCAACATCTTCGAAATTTCCATCTTCAAAATCCAGAAAAACCAGGGCCCCTTAATGAAATAAATATGCGACTTAATTTTAAAGCAGAAGCGGACTCTAGATTATGTCGTTCCATAGATTACGACGTCCTAAATTAGAGGTCAAGAGATAAAAAGTAGTTGCTTTACATATTCCTGATAAAAATTCATAAGCGTTTGGGGACCAAACTATGTGGAGGGGGAAGTACTGTCACGGTAGTGAGATGGTAGTTGGCGTCTTTTAAGGTTAAGCGATAACTGAGCCTCTACAGGCCTTCTTGTAGCTAGATAGTCTTTCCTCTTCTCATCGCACAACTCAAATATAATACTTTGCCACGCACTTAGTAAACCTGCCCTGTGACACTTTGTCCGAAATGATGTTAACGCATTTTGTGAAATTCGACAAGATCTGGAAGCTGGCTCAGACCACAGAACTCTTCTCTGCCAAGTAAATAATTGAGAGGTCGAAATTCCTGCACCAGTTAAGCTTCAATCAGCCTCCTATAACTCGTCTATATTCGAAGGCCTTCTTGAGAACCATTTAGCCGTTGCTCCCTCCCAAACAATTGAAGAGAAGGTGTCAGGAATCGTGAGTGCCATCTCAGGGGCCCTTCTTGCTGCCTACTCTAGATCCCGTTAAGAGGTAGCGAAAGCTGTCTGGTGGACCAAGGAGTGTACCGAAGCTCATTTAAACTTCTGCCGAGCTCGCCGCACAGGTCTTCCGGCGGTTTCTGAACGTCGAGCTGTCGGGATAGTTGTCAAAAAATCTAAGCAGGCATATTGGCACAACCGTATAGAACAAGTCTCTAGCCTCAAAGAAGCCTACCAGGTAGTACGCTGGCATAAGAAAGTGGCTCACTACCACACCCCACCTTTAGAGAGCCCGACTGGCCTAGTGTTACGGTTTGACCGTGTTTTAGCTTAGGTGGAGACCTAAGCGGAGTTTGGGGGCGTATTAGGGAGAGTGTTACATATTATCTTGTATCAAGCGACTAAGTTACACTTGGCCACATTACATTGGAGCTAGGAAGGAATGTGAGACGGCGAAGTACAATTGCCAAGTGAGAGAGTCAGCTAGATGGCAAAGATGACGACGGGCAGTGGCGGAGCAATATGTCATTCTCACCAACAGACTACGTACTGGATGAGCTAGGAGGATGTACAAATAGTCATTACCCGTAGTTGTGGTACTTCTCTCTTCATATAGTTTAATCTTTCTAAAAGTACACTACAACCAGCTTGGTTTTGTCACACTTATTTTTCTGTCCAGAAGATAAGGCGCGGCTATTTAAAGAGACCTTTTTCAGCCGACATCTAAATCAAGTAGATATCGACAATACAGCCCCAGTAGTGGCAAAGAGATCAATTTCCTGGCCTCCGATAACAGAATAAGAGGTCTATAACTCATGCTGTGTCGTCTCAATATCTGCACCTGGATTGAACAGTATCACCACGACGGTACTTAGACGCGCCTGGCCACTCATCGGGGCTCGGATAATAGCTTTATTCCGCTGGTGTGATCAGCAAGGACTACACCCGAGTGTTTTCAAGAAGGCTAATGTTATTATAATTCCAAAGTCTGGAAACCGCAATCGGGCTCTACCAAAGTCATACCGACCAATTACTCTTCTGTCATGCCTTGGTAAGGGACTCGAAAGACTAATGGCCCGCCGCCTCTCATTCTTAGCGCTGAAACTACAGATTCTCTCTCGGGATCAATGTAGCGCAGTTCCGCGAAGATCTGCCACAGACCTCACCACAGCATTGTGTTATAATAACGAGGTCATGAGGGGACAGATGAATACCTGAAATGGATGCAGATGATTATGGATGCGCGGATATAATTGATGTGGCTGTAGTGAGAAGATGTGTTGGAATGGACAGTAGTGAGATGGTTGATTCTCTATCTAACTGCGGAAGTATTGCTTCCTTATATATACATTCAGTACCCCAGTCCTGATCACGCACTCACCACAGGTGCTTCCTACTTCTGTCACAGTAACCACTTCCATAGCCCCTGACAATATCTCCTGTCATAACATACTATTGACACTGGTTGCTAGTGTGGAACTTCCGGGATTGCAGAGCTACACACCGTCGTCACATTGTATGCTGTTGCCACTCGGTAGCCATCAGAGTGATGAGCACCTCAGTCTAAATGCATTGGTCCACCAGGCAACACTCGGACGTAAGGATGTTGCCAGAGTGATTAGGTACTTAGCTGTGCTATCAGTGCCCTAATCTCACCTAGCTTACTGCGGCCGAGTGTCCGAGTGCCGCGATGGTGGAAGCCCGATGAGGCTCGATTGGAGCTGACCCGAGGTATTCACAACACATTGTCGTGCGATATTCAGGATGCGTGGTCCAAAAAAGAAGTGGCTGGCATGGTCACAGTAGATGTGAAAGAAGCATTTGAAGGTATCCAAACAGGCCGCCCTTGTTACTGCTTGCGGGGTCAAGGCTGACCCAATAACGTGGTACAGTGGGTGTCTTCTTTTATGTCTGAGCGAAAAGCCTCAATCACACTTGGTGGAAATACATCTCCAACATTTGAAATCCACTGTGGGCTTCGACAAGGGTCGCCCGCCTCTCCAATCCTGTTCCTGCCGGCAATTGAAGGCCTCCTCAATCTCCCCCCAAAACGCTTTGGTTACGCAGATGATGTGGCACTTATAGCGTCTGCGCCATCTCTACCTCGATGCTTAGAACTACTCCAGAAGCAATTAGACTCAACCCTTGCATGGGGGCGTGAAAATGGCGTCATTTTTGAAGTGCCCAAAACTGAGCTACAATACTTCCACCGAAAGCATGGATCCCCAGCAGAGCCCAGCGTATACGCTAATGAGGTAGAGGTCACTACAAACAACCACAAATGCTGGCTTGGGGTCATCTTTGACCGAGGACTTCGATTTAGAGAACATCTAAAACAAACATGCGGTAGATCCTTTGCCATCACGAGCCACATAAAAAGCCTCTTAACAATCACTCGAGGAATAAGCCCTCTTCTCTTGAGACAAGCACTTCAGGGAGCAGCTTTTACAACCTTGCTCTACGGGGCTGAGACTTGGTATTCCAAAGGAGCCCCAAAAGGACTAGTTCTTAGAATACATCAAAGGATGAACGACGCGGCCCGAGCAGCTCTTCCAGTATTCTGAACGACGCCAGTAGCTGTACTTCTTCGAGAGACAGGTTGGGGTCCGGCACGAGCCTGGCTGGAACATATCCATAATCGCCTAGCTTTACGCATAGCCTCGGCAGATCCTAGGCACCCCCTTCGTAGAAGATGGAATTCCACAAGAATGCTGTGGATCCGACAAAGAATTTCTCCAGAACTCTCAGACGATACTATCCCCCCACCCTGGAAAGTTTATCTGGATACATCTTTGGAAAATATCGGTGCAGTCGATTGCAATGCTGAAGTTGATGCCTTATCCAGTTGGTTCTTTCTGCAACCATTGTTGGACCTCACTGTTTTCTCCGATGGTGCTTTAATCGAGAACCGAGCAGGTGCAGGATATTCGATACAACGCGACGCGTCACATGAGATAGCCTGTGGAACTATACCTCTAGGTACCTCAGCAGAAGTTTATGATGCGGAAATTGCCGGAGCGACTGAGAGGCTAGCGGCCGCCATCCGCAATCCCATGGCATTTTATGCGACTAACGTAACTGTCTGCCTAGACAACCAAGAAGAGGCTCTACGGCTGCTCCTGTTACCCCTCACTGCAACAAGTTCCTGTCAAATTACGAAATTTTGGAAACTCGCCTCCAGCTGGTCTGAAAGGAAACGCGCATCCTGCACTATGGTTGGAACAGTTAGTGTCCGATGGTGCCCCGGACATTCTGGAATCCCCGGAAACGAAGCAGCAGAGTCTCTAGCCAAGTCAGCATGTCTTATTCCCACATCGTCTCTCCCTCTGTCCATAGCAAGGGCAAACAGGAAGGTGGCTAAACTCTACAAGGCCTCCAGCAACGCCTTCTGGGAACGAGAGGCTCCGGCTAGATATAAAGAACTCGGAATTGGTCCCAGCTCAGGAATAACCCAAGAACTGAAAAGCTTAAATCGTGTTACGGTTTGTTCTACTATATGTTTCTTTAAGGCGTTGATGGTACTGCAGGGAATAGACCTGGGATGTGCGGCGTTAGTGTTTTGGCATGTAGATATTTTACTTTAGGAGCTACACGTAGAAGAGAGGAACAGAACAGACAATCAGACGATTATTACCGCGAACCATTAATGCTATTAAGTCCATTACAAGTTATCTAATAGTTATGAGCCCGGCTGCTCTACAATAATCTCTCGATAATCCTTTTCTCACTGCTTCGAACGCAATCCCTGAGTTCCACCTGTCTGCGAATCTACGCGACAAAACCTAAGCCTCAACCAAGAACCGAGAGTTGTCTGCAAATCTACGCGACAAACCTAAGCCTCAACCAAGAATCCGAACAGGCTGTGAATCTGCGCTTGTCAAATCTATTTGCAGCAACAATAAATCACTCGAAAATGTATTCTGAATCTGACCCAACAGTTACTCGAGTCACAGTTGTCCTCGATAAGCCTGGTGACTGGTTTGATTGGTTATTTATAAGAAAAGACTCATGTTTTCGACATGATCTCTGGAAATACGTGAACCCTGAGACACCAAGACATTCTTTACCAGTTCTCACAGAACCTCCTGAGCCAGAATTAAGTTCCTACAAAGCCGACGCCATTTCACTAGCTAATCTTGACAAAGAAGATAGAGATACCTACCGTTGGGATTACGATCGATACGAACGTAAACTAATGGAATATCGAAAATTGGTCCAAGCTCTCGCCAATTTCAACCTAGAAATCAGCAAGACAATTTCAAAAAAGCATATTTATCTTATCCAAGATTGTAGTACACCATATGATAGGTTAGTTAGGCTCAAGAAGCATTTGGCACCTGATGCATCCACGCGTTGTCATGAAATAACGTCGAAGTACTTTGGCCTTAAAGTAGCTCCAACAGCTGTGAGTAAACTGGATGATTGGTTCTGTAGGAATACTCTTGCATACAGTACCTTGATCTGCTTGGAGTAAACTTAACCCTGAGACTGATCAGGAAGGAGCTTTGGATTAGTCATGAATTAGTCATAGAAGGAAAGGTGGTCAGAGCTGAGATGGAAAACTATTCTGGTGTGGAGTTCCTTTGGAAGAGGAGTCAGTGGATAGAAGTGGTTGCGAGATATATACTTAATATAATATATTTGTTAATTCGCCCCAAAGAAAACCTACAGTAGCCGTCGCTCTAAGATTTTCAAACAACGGGTTATGAGACCGGAACAGAGCAACGCTGCCTAGAATTAATAAATGCGAACGAAAAACGGCTTTGAGTAGGAAATTGTCGGGAAGAAAATTAAACAAAGCAACATACACCAAAAATATACTCCAGTAAATGCCAGGATCGCCAAGTGAAGAAACACCAGAGCAGTTTGAGACGTCCAAGAAAACTAAATCCCTTCACTTTGACTCAAAGGCAGGTAGATTCAGATATAAAGGGAGATTTATAACTACCTCTGAAGCCGAACGCCTTGCGAAGGAAGAATTTTGTGAACTAACTCAAAGATCCGAAAAAGTATCAACAACGTCTCTGGAAACCAACATGAACGAAAAAATGAATAAAAGGACTTTAGAGCTGGACACGATCTTGGATGGAGCAGAGGCATGGGCAGGATGGACGACTGCACTTTTTAATGCGTTATATGTCCATGATATTCCAGGAACAGACTATACACAATGGGAAATTGTCACTGGAGAATACACCATGCCATACTTGTTGCCGAAAGATGAGAACAAAGCTAGTACTATAGTTGAGAGCACACCCGCACAATTAAAATTATGGAAACAGGCTAATGCAGTCGCATTATCTACCATTAGGAAAAATTGCTCAGTACTAGTTAAAGCTCGGATAGGTACTTGTGTAACGGCATATGAAGCATTCAAGGAACTAGAAAAGGCATTTCAAAGTCAGACGTCTATAGAATTCTACAGCCTGTTAAATAGCCTGATGATCAATGCTTTTGACGACCGGAAAAACGATGTTGTGTCACATATTGCTCAATACGAGCAGGTATGGAACAATTTTGTCGGGATTATATCCAGGGCAAAACTTGACAATGATGATGGCATGGGGAGAGGACTTTTGGAGTTCAGCAAAAGCGACAAAGCTAAGGCTGAGTTTCTACTTAGATCCTTTGGAACACATCATGCCAATACAATTGAAAATATCAGGGCCAAAGAATACAGCTACCATGATGTCGTACTAAAATTAACACAATTTATTTCGTCAAAGAAACAGAAAAATGATGGCACAAAGGAAGAGCCTGTAGTGCTCAAGACTAAAACTACAAAATATTTGACCAAGGAGTGCAACTATTGCCAGTCTATAGGACGCAAAGGTATAGGGCACATTGATGATGAGTGTTGGACCAAGAAAAAGGTTGAGAAGAAAGCAAGAAAGTTTGAAGTAGAGGAAGAAGAGAGCTTCCATATAGACAACTTCAGAATAGGCAGGACGCAAACCTGCAACAATAACTTTGAATGGGATACAGGGGCAAGCCATCACACTACAAATCGACTCGATCTCTTGTTTAATGTGCAAAACTGTAATCTAACAGTAAGAGGCCATGATGGAAATATATCCCAATGCCGTAAGACTGGAACAGTAAGATTCAATCACAAGGGGAAGAAGATCGAACTGAAGAATGTGCTATACGACCCAACATATAGCAATCTCATCAGCGGGCAAAGAATCCCTGAATATTTGACAAAGGCTTCAAAAAGAAGTATTATTCTAAAGATAGGACCGAAAAAAGTCTGTGAGATAGAAAGAGATGGGAACGGGAATGGATTTATCAGTATAGATCGAGTTCATACCGCAGATTGCCAAGAGACCTTACATCAAACCAAAGAAGCTCTTAAATTACATCAAAGGTATGGACATATTTCATTTGATACCCTCACATCTCTCCCTGAATGCCCCAAATTCTCCTCAAATCCTCGGTGTGAAGCATGCGAAAAAGGTAAAACTACAAAGCCAGCAGCTAAAGAACAATCAACCAAAATCCGGACATCAAGGACCTTGCAACGAATTCACGTGGATCTAGTAGGACCTATAACGCCACAAGCAGGATCACATAAATATCTGTTAGTAGTAACAGATGACTTTAGCAGATATACAGCATGCACACCTTTATCAAAGAAGTCTGATGCCCCGAAAAAATTATATCAGATAATTGTAGCCTTGGAAAATGCGACTGAACGAAAAGTTAGTGAAATCCAAGCGGATTGGGGCACAGAGTTTCGGAACAGCAAGCTGGAACATATGTGCAAAAGTAAGGGAATTAGAATGAAAGAGACAGTTCCAGGGCACAGTGAGACAAACGCCATAGCGGAAAGAGCGAACCGGACATAAATGACAATGGCAAGAACCGCGATAAAAGGAACAGATGGGAAAATAGCTGCGAACAAATGGAATCAAGCAGCATCCTGGGCAACATATACGAAGAATCGAGTCCCGCACAGGACACTATCAGGTAGATGTCCAGTTGAGATAATGCTGGGGAAAGACGGAAAGGAAGAAAGAAAATTCCTCAAGTCGTTTGGACAAAAAGTAGTATGCTACGAGTACAACCAAACTCATGGACAAAAAATAAACAACCGATCTTTCGAGGCTATGATTATAGGATATTCTGGAACGCACGGAATTTATCAAGTCCTCAAAAAGGATGGATCAACCAAGTTGGTGAAAAATCCGAAAGAAGTTCACCATGTGCAAGAAGAACCCAAGAATGAAGAAAATCCCCCAATATTTTCACAGAAAGATCAGACCCTGGAACCACCATCACAAGCCATAGAACAGGAACCAAATAGGTTACAAAAATCTCGAAAAACCCCTGAACAATTTGAACAGTTATACGGGAAACGAAAGTCGCAGAGAACTCCCGCGCCCAGCTTGAAGAAACGAGAAGGGAACATATATGAAAACCCCAATGATTCAGGCCTCAAAAAGGCAATCTCGAAATTATCAGATCTATGTGGAAACTTTGAAACCTGTGAAAAGGTCCCAGATGAGGCCAATAGGGCTATAGAATATTACGCTCACAAGGCCCAGATAGGAGCAACAGGAGTAGATGAAGATCATCCCACTGAGCAACAAGTCAAAGAAGGTCCACATGCTAAACAATGGGTAGAGGCTCGAGAGAAAGAGCGAGCACAACTTAGACGTTACGGTGTCTACCGTAACATCGAAAAGGCAGATATACCTGAAGGAACACGAATAGTGGATACCAAATGGGTGTACGTCATTAAAAGAAGCATAGATGGACAAATAGAAAAGTTCAAGGCAAGAATGGTAGGAAGGGGTTTCTCTCAAATCATGGGCGTCAATTATGATGAGATATATGCACAGATGATGCGGCCAGAAACATGGAGACTTTTAATTGTAATAGCTCTATACAAAGGATGGGATATCCGACAATGGGATGTTGTGGCAGCATATCTTCGAGCCAAACTTAACCATGATGTGTATGTCAAAGATATCAATGAAGAAGGCAAAACAGAGTACTGGAAACTAGAAATGGCCTTATATGGTCTGAAACAAGCCGGTCATGAATGGTTTAACAAGCTGAAGGGAATACTACAAAGTTCCGATTGCCAAATGAAACAATGTGTGAAGGACGAAGGTTGTTACCACAGAACAACCCAAGACGCACTATTAGGCACGCATGTTGATGATATAATTGGAGTCGGCACTCAAGACGCTCTAGAAAATATCGAAAAGGGAATCGAAAGACATGTTGAATTGGATAAGCGTGGTAAACCAAAAAAGATGCTTGGAATAGAAATGAAATGGGAAGATGGCGGTAACACAGTTGTGATGACCCAAACAATGCTCATAGAATCACTCTCCAAACAACACAATGTGATTGCCAAGGCGAGTCTACCACAGGACAGAAAATATTTCGAGGAAAATTCACAAATAGAGCCTGCAGATTCTAGAAACTACCAACAAATTGTTGGAGGATTGTTGTTCATATCATGGATGACCAGACCTGACACAGCTATACACGTGAACCTATTAGGGAGACGTGCGCAAAGTCCAAATACTTTAAATCTGACAGCAGCGAAGATGTTACTATCCTATTTGTTAAGTACCAAAAAGGTAGGTTTAAGACTTTGCAAGCCCGAAAACCTCGACGTAGAAGTCGTCACAGACGCTTCGTACGTAGGAGAAGAGGGAAAATCACAAAGTGGATGTATGACCTTTGTAGGAAAACAGCCGATAGGATGGTGGACTCGCAAGCAAGATATAGTAGCACAATCTATTACTGAAGCGGAATATATGGCAGCAGGAGAAGGAGCAAAAGATGCAGCATGGACCAGTCAGACTCTTGAAGAATTACACAAAAATCAAATCCGAGTTATACCAATGCTGATAACTGATTCTGAAGGAGGCTATAAGCTCTCTGTTATGATTACGAGGTTATGAGTGACGTCGTGGAGTCTGGACCGTGATATTATATGGGACAGAATATATATTGAGACGTGTATATAATGTCTATATGGAATCTATGTGATGAAGGAGATAGTACACTACTACTGTCTACAATTGCTGGTGAAGTACACATTATACCATGCATGTGCGCTTCGGCTAATCCTACGCTGTGCCCTACTTGTCCCACTTAACTCTGTTCACGTGACACCTCCTGGCTTATACACCCATTAATATTGTACATCACAACACTCCCCCTGTCGGTAACGACCAGTGTGACACGGGATCTTAGTGGATCTGTACTGGGGACTTGACTTTTGTTAAGCTATCGGCCAGTTGGTCTGCAGATTTGACATATGCTACGGAAATCTTTCCTGCCTGATATTGTTCTCGGCAATAACAATTCCTTAGAGCTATATGCTTAGAACGCTTATGGTTGTCGTGATTTTTGATCAGCGAGATAGCTGATTGGTTATCTACGTACAAAGCTGTACGTTCGGCTCCTTCAATCAGATTTGTAATCCTCAATTCTTCAAACAGCGACTTTACCCATTGGAGTTGACGACATGTCTCTGTGGCGGCAAGATACTCGGCCTCGGTGGTAGAGAGGACTACCTCTCGCTGCATGTGTGATTTCCAAGATATTGGTCCAGATACCAATCTAATCAGTGAGCCGGATGTTGATCTACTACTAGATGGATCAGCCGCAAAGTCCGCATCTGAGTAGGCTTCGAGGGTTGGCTTTCCACTTCCTTTGGTGAAAACTATGCCCTTGTCAGGCTTTTGTGCAATGTATCTGAGAATCCTGCGGGCTGCATGAAAATGTTCAAAAGAAGGGTTGACCAGAAACCTTGCAAGATGATTTACCGCAAATGCTATGTCAGGCCGCGTGTTGTTGGCCAGATATTGGAGACCTCCGACAATTGAGTTATACTCTGTTCTCAATTGTGCTGAGCTTTGTGTGTCATTCGGTTCCATGAGTCGTTCCATTGGTGACGTTGCCGGTTTACATTCTGCCAGTCCGTGTCTTTCAAGTAGATTGCGAGCGTATTGACCTTGAGAGAGCTCAAGCGTATTCTTTTCAACCTGTTTGATGTTTATCCCGAGGAATTTGCTTGTCTCAATAGACTTCAGCTTGTACTTCTTGTGCAAAGCCTGCATGATGCTATTTATCTTAGCGAGACTTGGTCCCATGATCTGGAAGTCATCGACATGTAGAAGTACAAATAGATCCCTTTGGTCATTTGCATAGAGACACACATCTGAGTGTGTTGGATGTAGGCCCAAAGTTGCCAAGGTGGATTTTACATCGTCATACCATAAGGCGGCTGCTTGCTTTAGCCCATACAGGCCTTTGCGGAGATGTAGGATGCATCCTTCTTTTTCAAATCCTTTAGGCATTTCCATGAACAGGTCTATGGTTAGATCAGGGTTGAGGAACGCTGTTGGTACATCTCCTTGGCGTCTATACCAGCCAAATTGATGAGCTAGTACAAGCATTATTCTTCCTGTCTCTGGTCTAGGGGTTGGTGCGAATGTCTCGTGGTAGTCAATACCAGGCCGCTGCGTGAAACCCTTTGCGGTACATCTCGCTTTCCATTTATCTAGGCTACCATCTGCTAGGAATTTCTTTTTGAAGACCCACTTGCATTTCAACGGTGTGCGGCCATCTGGTAATTTGCTTCGATGAATGATCTTAATGGCTCCAGTTTCTTTCAGAGAGCGAAATTCTTCTTCAGCTGCCTTCCTCCATTGACGAGCCTCAGAGCACTTCATGGCTTCCTCCCACGTTGTGGGATCTCTAACTGGACGGGCTGCCATTCCATGATGGAGCTTATAGTAGTCTACCTTTTTGACTAGCCTTCCACGTTTTGTGCGCACCAACTCGCCGTGATGTTTGACGCTTACTTCCTCGCTCCTTTCTGGTGAATGTAGTCGTTTCTGTCCAGCTATGGGAGCTGGATCCCAGCCAGTCATTATGAAGTCATATTTTTCTTCTGGAACCATTTCAAGAGTTGACTCCCCCTGAACTAATGCTTGATCACTTGGGCTTGCTTGGTTTAAATCTTGATGGTCTGGAATTTGATCAGATTCCCCTATATTTAACTCCCCCTGGTCCAACTCTGAGTTATTCAATTGGACTGGGCTTTTATTTCTGTTCGAAATTTGATCTGGAGGTTGAAATTCTGATCCAGACTGAGATTCTACATCATCATTGGGCAGTGACTTTGGGCTTTTATCTAAATGTGCCCATGTTTCTCTTGATATACATGGCACGTCTGGCGCTTGATTGCTTGTGGGGGTTTCTGGCTCAATTACTGTTTGATCCCCTTGCTTTGTTGACTGTGTATGGTCCTCTGGTCTTGCTGTGTGAACGTCTTGTGATTGATACAGGGGCTGGTTCACACTGATGTTATTATCGCTCTGATCCTCATTAGGGTGATAGGGGTTTGTAAATATTGAGCGCTCGTTGCCCCAGTAGCTGCTGTTTTTCTGCTGATCTGCTGATGGCAGTCTTTCTCCAAATACTACATCTTCATTGAATGTCGCATGGGGTGTGACGCTTTCGACCCACTTCCACCCTTTAACAGGAGTTTGATGAGGATGAAATATAACATAGTTTTTGCTACTGTTTGGCTGGAAGCCCATAAACCACCCCTTTTCGGCCCTCGGCTCAAACTTACCAGGTTTTGGGCTAATCAACTTGTAGGCTCGACAGCCAAATCGAGGCAGATTAGTGAAGTTAATTTTCTCTGGATGGGGTTGCTCAAGCCCTTTTAAGAAATCGATTATTGGGACCATCTTTGTCCTCAAGCAATATAATCTATTGACCAGAAAGCATGCGTGTTGAATTGCCCACGGCCAGTAACATGGTGGCATATTGGCGTCTATCAGCAAAGATCTTGCAACCCTAAGTACTACTTTATTTGCAGCCTCGGACGCGCCATTCTGTTCAGGTGTGTCTGGGGCCGAGACATCAGTCCGTATACCATGTTCCTCACAATAATCTCTAGTTTTAAGAAACTCTGTTCCTCCATCTCTGAAGATTGTGCGAATCCTTTTTCCGTACTGATGGTGCATAAATTTCACCCACTGTACCAATAGTTGAGCTATCTGATCTTTTGTTTCAGTTGTTAGCACCCATCGCATGCGAGTTTTGGCATCTGTGAGGATCACGGCGTACTGTTTGCCTGTGGTTGATGAGGTTAATTTTCCAACTGTATCAACAAATACTTCATCAAGGGGTTTGTTCGGGGTTAACCTTGGCTCTCGCGAAATGAAGCGTTGGGCTTTGCTTAGATGACAGGTTTCACATGTCCCCAATTCGGAAGCATCAATTCCTTCCAGCCCTTTCGAGCACTCGGCTGTCCGCTTTAGGATTGTTTGTCCAGTATGTCCCAATCTTTCGTGCCATCGCTGTGTGACAGACGTTCTTGGTACTCTTGCAACACCTGGTGCTGCTATTGATACTTCGTTGTCATCATAAAGCGGACGAATGTAAGTTACATCATTCTTTTGATCGAGACGGGCTACAGCTCTATGGGGTTTTCCATTATGGTATTGTATAAGCAGTCCTTTAAACGGATCGGCGTATATATTACCAAATCTCTGCAATTTACCTGCTGAAACAATATTGGATGATGATGTGGGCGAGTAGAGACAATCGCGTAATCGCATCTTCAACTTTCCTATCTTGACATTTGCAGTTCCTTGACTTGTCAGCGACATTTCCCGACTGCTTGATCAAATAAACGGGCTGGCACGTTTGCGCATTGTTTCAAAGATATTTGGGTCACGAAAGAAGTGGTGCGATGCACCAGTGTCATAGAGGTATGGGAATTGATTCTTGCTTCTTCCTGCAGCTGATAACATGGTACCATTGTTTAAACCGCTTTCGTCCTCGCTACTTTCCTCAAATTTAACCTCTGCTTTAGCGACATTTTTCAGTCTGCCTCTCCTATCCACGTTCTTCCCTCTGCCCTGTGGCCAGCCTCTCCCTCTTTCATCATTGCGAAGCTCTGGATGCTGTCTGAAACAGTCTCTGTTCTTATGCTTATGCCGACAGCGGAGGCACATTGCTTCTGGATCAACACTGTCGACAGGCTCTGATGCAGCTAGCATTCTCGGTTGATTCTGTGGTCTGTTTCCTCCAGCTGTGCGAATGGTCGACATCATTGTTTCAAGGGATGTTAGGCGATTATCGGGCCCGATAGCCTTTGTGTCCCGCCAGTTACTTAACCACTCGATGTCCTTTGTGCCAATGAGGAACATCCCAGCTGCGACCTCTTTTGGAATCTTATAATTGTTGATTTTGGGATCGGCTGGTGCTTGGCTATACTCCATCATTGCAGTCGACGAGTTGCATAGACTCTGGTACTGCGTTAAAAATCTGTTACAGTAGTCGTCTACTGTGCTGGCAAATCTGACACTCATGAAAGATTCCAATGCGGCAACGTAAGGCGCAACCGCCGTTGCTTCTCTTGACTGAGCGATATCCTTGTAGAGCTCCGAGGCTGTTAGGTGCTCGTGATTTTCGGGCCAGGTCTCTGCTGGAAGCCTTTCCATGATGATGTCCTTGGCCTCAAATTCGCCCATCCCATATCTGAACCTTTTCTCTGTACGTCTTCTCTTTTTCAGCGTACGAGCTTTCAGTGTCCATCTCCAGCCTTATCGGCCGTGCGGGCCTAGTAGCTGGAATTATATCTTCAAGGTCTTGGAACACATGTCCAATGACATTGCGCCTTGATAGTTTCGAGAGCAGGCTTGACTTCCATCTGCTAAACGAAACTCCTGACTCCAGGATCACTTTCTTGTTGCTGGTCGACATATTTTGGATATTGTCGGGATGATTAGAAGAGCCCGGGCTCATAACCTGTTATGATTACGAGGTTATGAGTGACGTCGTGGAGTCTGGACCGTGATATTATATGGGACAGAATATATATTGAGACGTGTATATAATGTCTATATGGAATCTATGTGATGAAGGAGATAGTACACTACTACTGTCTACAATTGCTGGTGAAGTACACATTATACCATGCATGTGCGCTTCGGCTAATCCTACGCTGTGCCCTACTTGTCCCACTTAACTCTGTTCACGTGACACCTCCTGGCTTATACACCCATTAATATTGTACATCACAACACTCTCAAAGACGAACAAATTTGCACGAAGAACAAGGCACATTGAAGTTCGACATCATTACCTTCGACAACAAATTCAAAATGGGAACCTGATTATCAAAACAATACCCGGAAAGGAGAATCTAGCAGACCTGTTGACAAAATTGCTACCAAAAGCCAGGATTGGGATTGGAGGATAGAAATTTCAATGAATGGATAATCAGCTAACATATTACAGTACAGTATTGCTCGAGTAGGGGAGTGTGTAGGAATACTCTTGCATACAGTACCTTGATCTGCTTGGAGTAAACTTAACCCTGAGACTGATCAGGAAGGAGCTTTGGATTAGTCATGAATTAGTCATAGAAGGAAAGGTGGTCAGAGCTGAGATGGAAAACTATTCTGGTGTGGAGTTCCTTTGGAAGAGGAGTCAGTGGATAGAAGTGGTTGCGAGATATATACTTAATATAATATATTTGTTAATTCGCCCTAAAGAAAACCTACAGTAGCCGTCGCTCTAAGATTTTCAAACAACGGGTTCTCTAATTGGACTCGGATTACTACGATTGGAAAGTCTATGAATCTTCCAGAAACTGATGGTATAAGGCCACAGAAGATTTCCTTGTCGCGTGTAAGGCACTTGATCAAGAATATGCAACGACTTGTCTTCGCGACCTCTATAGGGCGGAAAATGCTGGCACCACAGATTTACTTCCTTCTCTAGATGACTATGTTGCAGAGATCACAGCATTCCTACGACGCAACAAGCTCATTTATCAGGGTTTTCTGTTGCTGCTGCAAACCTCGAGGTAGCAAAACCATTCAACAAGAAACCAACAGGTGCAAGTAAGAATCGAAGAAATGGCAAGCCCATACCCGAATGTATCTGTGGCTCGAGACACTGGTTCGCAGACTGCTTCATTATCAACGAAGATCATCCTGAACGTCCGCCAAATTACTGTCCAAATCCCGAGGCCTTGCATAGAGTTGAACAAGCCCGAAATGATCCAAAGATAGAAGGAAAGATTTCTGCTGCTCTAAGAAAGTGGGGTAAGAGAAGTCAGAAACAAGAAACGCTCCAAATAGATGACAGTCTTCCACCAGCTAGCTTTGATACATTCGCTGTGTATGTTAGTAGTACTCTTGACGAGTCTGTAAACTCTACCAACAGTAACTGTATAAATACAAAATGTTCAAATACCTATCTGTAGACGATGATGTCGAGCCGGTTGAGAATCTTGCCACTGTAGCTCTCGAGAAAAATCAACCCAATGAATTATGACTAGATGGATAGTCAATCCAGGATCGAATACATGTAATAAATAGTGAAGCCTGGAAGGATGGAAAAGAGAGCGTGACAATACGAACGCGAACTATAAACGCAGGTAGTAGTTGTTCTCTTATCAATGCNTAGATTGCGAGCGTATTGACCTTGAGAGAGCTCAAGCGTATTCTTTTCAACCTGTTTGATGTTTATCCGAGAATTTGCTTGTCCTCAATAGACTTCAGCTTGTACTTCTTGTGCAAGCCTGCATGATGCTATTTATCTTAGCGAGACTTGGTCCCATGATCTGGAAGTCAACGATGTAGAAGTACAAATAAGATCCCTTTGGTCATTTGCATAGAGACACACATCTGAGTGTGTTGGATGTAGGCCCAAGTTGCCAAGGTGGATTTTACATCGTCATACCATAAGGCGGCCTGCTTGCTTTAGCCCATACAGGCCTTTGCGGAGATGTAGGATGCATCCTTCTTTTTCAAATCCTTTAGGCATTTCCATGAACAGGTCTATGGTTAGATCAGGGTTGAGGAACGGCTGTTGGTACATCTCCTTGGCGTCTATACCAGCCAAATTGATGAGCTAGTACAAGCATTATTCTTCCTGTCTCTGGTCTAGGGTTGGTGCGAATGTCTCGTGGTAGTCAATACCAGGCCGCTGTGAAACCCTTTGCGGTACATCTCGCTTTCCATTTATCTAGGCTACCATCTGCTAGGAATTTCTTTTTGAAGACCCACTTGCATTTTCAACGGTGTGCGGCCATCTGGTAATTTGCTTCGATGAATGATCTTAATGGCTCCAGTTTCTTTCAGAGAGCGAAATTCTTCTTCAGCTGCCTTCTCCATTGACGGCCTCAGAGCACTTCATGGCTTCCTCCCACGTTGTGGGATCTCTAACTGGACGGGCTGCCATTCCATGATGGAGCTTATAGTAGTCTACCTTTTTGACTAGCCTTCCACGTTTTGTGTGCGCACCAACTCGCCGTGATGTTTGACGCTTACTTCCTGCCTTCGCTCCTTTCTGGTGAATGTAGTCGTTTCTGTCCAGCTATGGGAGCTGGATCCCAGCCAGTCATTATGAAGTCATATTTTTCTTCTGGAACCATTTCAAGAGTTGACTCCCCCTGAACTAATGCTTGATCACTTGGGCTTGCTTGGTTTAAATCTTGATGGTCTGGAATTTGATCAGATTCCCTATATTTAACTCCCCCTGGTCCAACTCTGGTTTTCAATTGGACTGGGCTTTATTTCTGTTCGAAATTTGATCTGGAGGTTGAAATTCTGATCCAGACTGAGATTCTACATCATCATTGGGCAGTGACTTTGGGCTTGTATCTAAATGTGCCCATGTTTCTCTTGATATACATGGCACGTCTGGCGCTTGATTGCTTGTGGGGGTTTCTGGCTCAATTACTGTTTGATCCCTTGCTTTGTTGACTGTGTATGGTCTCTGGTCTTGCTGTGTGAACGTCTTGTGTTGTACAGGGGCTGGTTCACACTGATGTTATTATCGCTCTGATCCTCATTAGGGTGATAGGGGTTTGTAAATATTGAGCGCTCGTTGCCCAGTAGCTGCTGTTTTTCTGCTGATCTGCTGATGGCAGTCTTTCTCCAAATACTACATCTTCATTGAATGTCGCATGGGGTGTGACGCTTTCGACCCACTTCCACCCTTTAACAGGAGTTTGATGAGGATGAAATATAACATAGTTTTTGCTACTGTTTGGCTGGAAGCCCATAAACCACCCCTTTTCGGCCCTCGGCTCAAACTTACCAGGTTTTGGGCTAATCAACTTGTAGGCTCGACAGCCAAATCGAGGCAGATTAGTGAAGTTAATTTTCTCTGGATGGGGTTGCTCAAGCCTTTTAAGAAATCGATTATTGGGACCATCTTTGTCCTCAAGCAATATAATCTATTGACCAGAAAGCATGCGTGTTGAATTGCCCACGGCCAGTAACATGGTGGCATATTGGCGTCTATCAGCAAAGATCTTGCAACCCTAAGTACTACTTTATTTGCAGCCTCGGACGCGCCATTCTGTTCAGGTGTGTCTGGGGCCGAGACATCAGTCCGTATACCATGTTCCTCACAATAATCTCTAGTTTTAAGAAACTCTGTTCCTCCATCTCTGAAGATTGTGCGAATCCTTTTTCCGTACTGATGGTGCATAAATTTCACCCACTGTACCAATAGTTGAGCTATCTGATCTTTTGTTTCAGTTGTTAGCACCCATCGCATGCGAGTTTTGGCATCTGTGAGGATCACGGCGTACTGTTTGCCTGTGGTTGATGAGGTTAATTTTCCAACTGTATCAACAAATACTTCATCAAGGGGTTTGTTCGGGGTTAACTTGGCTCTCGCGAAATGAAGCGTTGGGCTTTGCTTAGATGATTTCACATGTCCCCAATTCGGAAGCATCAATTCCTTCCAGCCTCGGCTGTCCGCTTTAGGATTGTTTGTCCAGTATGTCCCAATCTTTCGTGCCATCGCTGTGTGACAGACGTTCTTGGTACTCTTGCAACACCTGGTGCTGCTATTGATACTTCGTTGTCATCATAAAGCGGACGAATGTAAGTTACATCATTCTTTTGATCGAGACGGGCTACAGCTCTATGGGGTTTTCCATTATGGTATTGTATAAGCAGTCCTTTAAACGGATCGGCGTATATATTACCAAATCTCTGCAATTTACCTGCTGAAACAATATTGGATGATGATGTGGGCGAGTAGAGACAATCGCGTAATCGCATCTTCAACTTTCCTATCTTGACATTTGCAGTTCCTTGACTTGTCAGCGACATTTCCCCGACTGCTTGATCAAATATAAACGGGCTGGCACGTTTGCGCATTGTTTCAAAGATATTTGGGTCACGAAAGAAGTGGTGCGATGCACCAGTGTCATAGAGGTATGGGAATTGATTCTTGCTTCTTCCTGCAGCTGATAACATGGTACCATTGTTTAAACCGCTTTCGTCCTCGCTACTTTCCTCAAATTTAACCTCTGCTTTAGCGACATTTTTCAGTCTGCCTCTCCTATCCACGTTCTTCCCTCTACCCTGTGGCCAGCCTCTCCCTCTTTCATCATTGCGAAGCTCTGGATGCTGTCTGAAACAGTCTCTGTTCTTATGCTTATGCCGACAGCGGAGGCACATTGCTTCTGGATCAACACTGTCGACAGGCTCTGATGCAGCTAGCATTCTCGGTTGATTCTGTGGTCTGTTCCCTCCAGCTGTGCGAATGGTCGACATCATTGTTTCAAGGGATGTTAGGCGATTATCGGGCGATAGCCTTTGTGTCCCGCAGTTACTTAACCACTCGATGTCCTTTGTGCCAATGAGGAACATCCCAGCTGCGACCTCTTTGGAATCTTATAATTGTTGATTTTGGGATCGGCTGGTGCTTGGCTATACTCCATCATTGCAGTCGACGAGTTGCATAGACTCTGGTACTGCGTTAAAAAATCTGTTACAGTAGTCGTCTACTGTGCTGGCAAATCTGACACTCATGAAAGATTCCAATGCGCGGCAACGTAAGGCGCAACCGCCCGTTGCTTCTCTTGACTGAGCGATATCCTTGTAGAGCTCCGAGGCTGTTAGGTGCTCGTGATTTTCGGGCCAGGTCTCTGCTGCGAAGCCTTTCCATGATGATGTCTTGGCCTCAAATTCGCCCATCTCCCATATCTGAACCTTTTCTCTGTACGTCTTCTCTTTTTCAGCGTACGAGCTTTCAGTGTCCATCTCCAGCCTTATCGGCCGTGCGGGCCTAGTAGCTGGAATTATATCTTCAAGGTCTTGGAACACATGTCCAATGACATTGCGCCTTGATAGTTTCGAGAGCAGGCTTGACTTCCATCTGCTAAACAAACTCCTGACTCCAGGATCACTTTCTTGTTGGTCGACATATTTTGGATATTGTCGGGATGATTAGAAGAGCCCGGGCTCATAACCTGTTATGATTACGAGGTTATGAGTGACGTCGTGGAGTCTGGACCGTGATATTATATGGGACAGAATATATATTGAGACGTGTATATAATGTCTATATGGAATCTATGTGATGAAGGAGATAGTACACTACTACTGTCTACAATTGCTGGTGAAGTACACATTATACCATGCATGTGCGCTTCGGCTAATCCTACGCTGTGCCCTACTTGTCCCACTTAACTCTGTTCACGTGACACCTCCTGGCTTATACACCCATTAATATTGTACATCACAACACTCTCAAAGACGAACAAATTTGCACGAAGAACAAGGCACATTGAAGTTCGACATCATTACCTTCGACAACAAATTCAAAATGGGAACCTGATTATCAAAACAATACCCGGAAAGGAGAATCTAGCAGACCTGTTGACAAAATTGCTACCAAAAGCCAGGATTGGGGATTGGAGGATAGAAATTTCAATGAATGGATAATCAGCTAACATATTACAGTACAGTATTGCTCGAGTAGGGGAGTGTGTAGGAATACTCTTGCATACAGTACCTTGATCTGCTTGGAGTAAACTTAACCCTGAGACTGATCAGGAAGGAGCTTTGGATTAGTCATGAATTAGTCATAGAAGGAAAGGTGGTCAGAGCTGAGATGGAAAACTATTCTGGTGTGGAGTTCCTTTGGAAGAGGAGTCAGTGGATAGAAGTGGTTGCGAGATATATACTTAATATAATATATTTGTTAATTCGCCCTAAAGAAAACCTACAGTAGCCGTCGCTCTAAGATTTTCAAACAACGGGTTCTCTAATTGGACTCGGATTACTACGATTGGAAAGTCTATGAATCTTCCAGAAACTGATGGTATAAGGCCACAAGAAGATTTCCTTGTCGCGTGTAAGGCACTTGATCAAGAATATGCAACGACTTGTCTTCGCGACCTCTATAGGGCGGAAAATGCTGGCACCACAGATTTACTTCCTTCTCTAGATGACTATGTTGCAGAGATCACAGCATTCCTACGACGCAACAAGCCTCATTTATCAGGGTTTTCTGTTGCTGCTGCAAACCTCGAGGTAGCAAAACCATTCAACAAGAAACCAACAGGTGCAAGTAAGAATCGAAGAAATGGCAAGCCCATACCCGAATGTATCTGTGGCTCGAGACACTGGTTCGCAGACTGCTTCATTATCAACGAAGATCATCCTGAACGTCCGCCAAATTACTGTCCAAATCCCGAGGCCTTGCATAGAGTTGAACAAGCCCGAAATGATCCAAAGATAGAAGGAAAGATTTCTGCTGCTCTAAGAAAGTGGGGTAAGAGAAGTCAGAAACAAGAAACGCTCCAAATAGATGACAGTCTTCCACCAGCTAGCTTTGATACATTCGCTGTGTATGTTAGTAGTACTCTTGACGAGTCTGTAAACTCTACCAACAGTAACTGTATAAATACAAAATGTTCAAACTACCTATCTGTAGACGATGATGTCGAGCCGGTTGAGAATCTTGCCACTGTAGCTCTCGAGAAAAATCAACCCAATGAATTACTGACTAGATGGATAGTCAATCCAGGATCGAATACTCATGTAATAAATAGTGAAGCCTGGAAGGGATGGAAAAGAGAGCGTGACAATACCGAACGGCGAACTATAAACGCAGGTAGTAGTTGTTCTCTTATCAATGCCTGGGGAAGTTTTGAACTAGTTGCACGTACGCCAGCAGGGCTCAAAACTCTGCGTTTGACCCATGTTGCATACGTCGAAGGATTTCTTACCAGTGTCATTGGTCTCGCGCGCTGCCGAAAAGAAGCTATTCATTTTGATTCTGGACAAGACGTGCTCTATAGGCAACAGCCTACTAATATTATAGCTCAGTTGCAGTACAACAGAGGACATTGGCTCATAGATGCTGATCCTTCTCGTAGACCTTTTCCAGCGGACATAAAAGAGCCCTTAAGCAGCTTTGGAGTTTCATACCGTCCATCTTACGTCCCAAAGCCAACAAATACCATTGATCGGCAGCTTGCACATCAAATTTGGGGACATCCTAGCAAAAAGGCTGTAGAAAATCTCGAAGAAAATGTCAAAGGTATTTCTATTAGCAAATTAGAGCTTCAAGATTGTATTTGCCAAGTGTGCACAGAGGCAAAGCTGACAAAAATTATTTCACGACGCCCGGCACAAGATAAAGCCACTAGGCCATTTTATCGGATTGGTATTGACCTTGTATATATTGTTCCTCTTAATGAACAATGCTGGAACGGCGATAGATACATGCTCCACGCCGTCGATGAATATACCAAATGGCATGAAGTTTCTACTATACGCAAAAAATCTAGACCAGTTCTAATGCATTGGATCAAGTCTGTTATTAGAAAAATAAGTCGTGTTTTTGATGCAGACGTATATTGTGTTAGATCTGATAACGAGCAGGGCTTCGGAAACGACTTAGTCGATCTGTGTGCTGAACTAGGAATTATCCTCGAGACTTCTTCGAACTACACACCTGAGCAGAATGGTCTTGCTGAGCGTGCTGGAGGAGTACTTACATCAAGAGCTCGCGCTATGCGACTTCAAGGAAATCTTCCAAAGACTTTGGCAAATGAGGTTTATAAAACTGGAGCTTATATTCTCAATCGCACTCCGACAGAATCATTTTGTTGGAAAACTCCATTTGAAGTGATCTAGCACAAAAAGCCTCTTGTCGCACACATGCGTCCCATTGGTTGTCTTGCCTATGCCCTCAACAAACAAATCAGTAAGGGTGATAAGACTGAATCTCGAGCACTCATTGGGCACCTTGTTGGTTACCAAGGCACAAACATATTCCGCATTTGGCTGCCTACTAGCGATGATGTGCTTGTGACACGCGACGTTGTTTTTGAACAGTCTATCTTCTACGATAATACGAGAAAATATGCGACAAGATCAACAGTTGAGCGTGTTGTCGAACTTCTTGAATACCCAGAAAATTCGGTTATTGACATTGCTATGAGTGATCTCCTTTCAAATCGTCAACGCAGGAATGGAAACCTCAGTTCAGCGCCTGAGGATAACGACACCGAGCCAGAGGTTGGGGGTGTAAGCGCTAAAAATGCTCAAAAGTATAACTGCCAGACTACTTCTGAATATGGACGACAACTACTAACCCCTGGTCCTTCAGAAATCGGCGACTCTGCTCAACCATCTACGAACATGGAAAATTCAGCAATGCAGCAAACTCATACTGTGCAAGCTCCCAGAGGACACCAATTATATGGTAATTCTGCCCCAAAGGAAATTAATCTCGATCCGTTCGATACGAGTCTTGTTATTACAGGAAAGCGCAATCGAAAGCAATTGTCAAATCCAAATGTCTTTGCTATTCAGTCACACGCGGCTACACTAGGAATGAATCAGGTATCAGATTATTTGGAAGCGTTTGTGACTGAAACCTCTAAACAAATTCACTGTAATAAAACTCTCCGAATCCACCAAAACCAACTTCCACCTCCGCCGAAGCATGTGAAAGCTCTCGAATCTCATAAGTTTGGAAAGCAATTTGGGGATGCTCTAAGTAAGGAATGGGATTCACTCTGCGCGAAAGGTTGTTTTAAGGAAACAGAAAAGTCAAGGGCCACAGCAGACGCTGAGATTTTACCATTGATGTGGGTTTTTTCCTACAAAACCGGTGAAGATGGCTTTCTCATGTCATTTAAAGCACGACTAGTTGTTCGAGGAGATTTGCAAGAGCACCTGGAAAATACCTACGCTGCCACGCTTGCAATTCGAAATTTTCGTGCTCTTATCTCTGTAGCAAATTATTTTGATCTAGAGCTAAAACAGTATGATGTCCCAACTGCATTTCTCAACGCTAAGCTCAATCGTAAGCTTTATGTCGAAATTCCTGATGGTATTTGTCATATACGTGGAGAGATTCTAGAAGTTCTACTCGCTTTATACGGACTTAAGGAATCACCGCTGCTATGGTACGAAGAGCTGAAGAGTACCTTGATCAAGCTAGATCTCAAAGCTGTCTCTGGTTTCCCATGTCTCTACAAAAATGAATGGCTCCTTCTATTTGTTTACGTTGATGACATAGTCATGGCGTATCATCGCACAAATGAAGACATTCATAGCAACTTTGACCGGAAACTCATTCAGAAGTACGATTTGAAGATCATGGGTGACTTGGCTTGGTTTCTCGGTATTCGGGTTATACGCAACCGCCCTAATCGGAAAACCTGGCTCATACAAGATGCATACATCGAAAAGGTCTGTGCTCGATTTGGTATTGACAATATTGGCAAGTATCCAGAGGTACCAATAACTGAAAACTGGCTTCCTCAATCAACTGAAGAGCCAGATAAAGGTCGCATAAAGCTCTACCAGCAGCTTGTCGGCTCTCTGGCGTACATTGCTGTATGGAGTAGACCTGATGTAGCTCGCACTCATGTTCTATTCGCGTGTCACCTCACAAATCCAGGGCAATCACATATGTCGAAGATCAAACAGACTTGGCGTTATCTACTGGGCACAAAAGGACTCGCACTTGAGGCATCTGCTGAAGAAACCCAATTGATTGAAAGTATTACTGATAATCCCATGTACAAGGATCCATTGTTCTTCGGGTCCTCAGATGCGTCCTATGCTGATGAACCAGAGACACGCAAAAGTTCTCAAGGTTACCTCTTCAAGTTCGGTGGTATGGCAATAGACTGGAAATCGACATTACAAAGAACAGTGACAAAATCAACAACCGAATCTGAGCTACTATCTTTGTCACTAACTGGCTCACAGATGCGGGAGTGGATAAGATTTTTCGATGGAATTTCTCTAAAACTTGATTGTAAGCCAACAATTTGGTGTGACAACCAACAAACTGTCGGTATTGCCATCAAATCTGAAGATAAACTTCAAACTAAAGTCAAGCATGTCGATATACACCAACTTTGGATCCGTCAAGAAGTTGAAGCATCTCGACTGAATATCATATGGGTTCCAACAGAAAAAATGCCTGCTGATGGTCTCACAAAAATCCTCCCCAAACAGAAATTTAAAGAATTTTTAAGCCAGCTCGGGTTGGTTGATATCAGCAGTCGCATTAAAAAAAATGAGAGCCATTCGCATGAATGATGTCAATGTTTCATTTCCAAACCGATGATCTAACAGCCATTACTATTTCTTGAATCTCGAAAGGCAATTATCAAAGATACTGGCTGGGGGGTGTGTTACGGTTTGTTCTACTATATGTTTCTTTAAGGCGTTGATGGTACTGCAGGGAATAGACCTGGGATGTGCGGCGTTAGTGTTTTGGCATGTAGATATTTTACTTTAGGAGCTACACGTAGAAGAGAGGAACAGAACAGACAATCAGACGATTATTACCGCGAACCATTAATGCTATTAAGTCCATTACAAGTTATCTAATAAATCGGCAGACATTTGGAGCGCTCATTGCAGCTCGTTCCGGATACGGAGATTTCGCCCTTTATCATCGACGTTTCGCACACGAATGTGCCCTTATGACTTGCTCCTGTGACGAAGAAAAAAGCCCTGATCACTTCTTCTTCTGCAGTATAGGAAGAAACCGTGCCCGTCTTCGAGGTGGACCTTGTCACCCTTGCCCCGGCATCAAATGGGTACTTGGCACGCCTAAAGGCGCCCTTGCCTTCGTAAACTGGGTCGAGCTGGCTAAATTCTTAGACAAAATCCAAAGAGCCCATTAGATATTTACAAGTGAAATTGTACAATCGGGTGTGGGGTTAATGATAGATGGAACTATGTATTCCTATTTTCGTGTTCTTCGGGTATAATCTAAAACTGTCACAGATCAGCTATAGAAAGCAGAGAGCATTTGTATGGGTGATTGTATATTAACAATTCAACTATGTAGAACTAAGCTACAGATACTTAGCCAGGTATTTATACAGATTACTACACTCCAAGCCCTTCCATCTAAGGTCAGTTCATTTCTAGATAATTCCAGTTGCAACTCTGAGAATATGGTTTCTAGTAGCTTCTCCAAGTCTCAGTTACAGTCTTGTTCATATCGAATCTTATCTAGTACCTTCGACAGTGGTTCTGGTATGTTCTGCAAGGCTATTGCGCCGGCCCACCCCCTGGTGGTTATACGCCAGTACTTGCCATTACTGGCTACAGGAAAATACCGGCTTCTTAGCCGTTACAAAAACTATTTGTAAAAAAAAAAGGAAAGTTACTGGTAGAGGGAAATTTGCTACCTTCAAATTGGAAAGCAGAGTGGCGGACAGCTGGTCGGACTCTTTTTGTAATTTCTAGGTGTTGTAATGCGCTAAGAGCGTCGGGTAGTTCTGTAGGGACTGGGCCGTCCAGCACGTGACTAAGGTCACGAGCTGTAGACAGGCACGACGTTAAATTTAAACTAAACTAAACTAAACTAAAAGCAGACTCGAGGTTATGAGCCTAATCAAAACGTGCAACACCAAAAGCAACGGCAGCTTGCTGAGCGTGGCTCAGTCGATTTCGGTTGACAAATGGGCTAGGTTCCGTTCACGGCACAATAGATCAAAAGTTTGGGTCTCTTCTATTCAGTCTTCTAACCACTTCCCGATTGAGTTTGACTGGGAGGACTTTACAACCCACCAATAACCTCCCAAAATCAAAGGTAAAAATTCCTTTCGCTTTCAACCTTACTAACATTGCGTGCAGGACTGGGCACTTGCTCGGCCTCATTTTAGACATGCACCTCGACCGCGACATCAACATTCTCAACTTTTCGACACTGTCCAAAGACGGCGCGAACTAAGACGCCTCACATAGACAACGATCAATGTACGACAAAAGCTGGGGCACCGATGCCTCGGTTTTGAGCTCTCGATATCGGAATTTCAGCCCTCTCAAATGGGGGTTGAGCGCAATGCAGCGGAGAATTTGGGAAGAATGATATGTGATTTTCAACAGGCTGTTGTCACAGTTGGTCGGTTGCTGGATGTGCTTTCTAGAAGTGGTAGGTTGGATTCCTACATGGCCTGTTTAAGGGGGGACTACGGCTGCTCGTTGTGAAAGAGTACAGGAGGAATTATTGAGGTTTTCCCACGAAGGTTTTCCCTCAATACATGGTCTTAGGATCATGGTGAATGCGTTCCTACCTATTCGACCTGATGTAACAAGCGTGAGGCACGTAGCAGGAAAAGTCAGGCACCGGATGGGATTTGCTGGAAAATGGAGGAACTTGTATTCTAGATGTCCTCAATACTTTCACGGAATAATAACAGGGGTTAGAATGACGGCTTACTAGTAGTAAACAAACCTTGCAGGACTGAGTAGGGAAAGGTAACGTAACAGTGAACTACGAGCATGTATATAATAAAGCGTAGTCTACAGTCGAGTTGCGTTCTTCACGCAACGTCTTCTCAATATTATTCTCATTCCAGATATTCCCTCTCTTCCTTGTGAAGACCACTTCGAGCCCATACTCGTATCAGATCACGACGTGCCCTCTATCTCTTCTTGTGGAAGACCTTGACTCTCAGTTCACTGACCCTCTTCCTCTCCTTGTGGAAGACCTTGACCCCCTATTTACTCACACTTGTACCCTGTGGACAAATAACATATACACTCCTCGAGAAATACTTGCATGTCCACTGGATTAAGGGCGTAAGCCTGGCACAAGAAATAATAATAATAATAATAATAATAATAAACTAATTTTCAGGATCGGGCAGCTCTCCCGGTCTATCGTACAACACCAATTGCTGCACTTCTACGAGAAGCTGGCTGGGGCCCAGTTCAGACATGGCTCTCTCGAATTCACAGTTGTCTAGTGGTGCGAATTGCTGCAGCTGACCCGTACCACCCTCTTCGAAGACGATGGAACACTTGTCGCATGCACTGAATCCGTCAAAGAATCTCGCCAGAACTTTACGAGGACATCATCCCTCCACCGTGGTCGTCATTCTGTGAAGAAAAATCCATTGAAATTGGAGCAGTAGGTAGACTCCTGGGACCTAATCCCTTCAAGCAAAGGCAGGCTACACGACCTACCCTAGACTTGTTCCTATTCTCAGACGACACTCTCATAGAAGACCGAGCAAGTGCAGGCTATGTCATCTACCGAGGTGTTGCCGCAGCTCTTCGCAACCCACTTGCCTATTATGCCTCTAACGTCACTGTCTGCCTTGACAACCAGGAGGCTGCCATCCGTCTGCTCTTGGATACGCCCCCAGCGTCCACCTCGGCGAAAATATTAATCTTTTGCAAGCTCGCAATGAACTGGAAAAGAAGATCACGCGGTCAAAATACGACACCTGGGAAAGTGGCTATCCAATGGTGCCCAGGCCACGAAGTTATTCTCGGGAACGAAGCAGCCGACGCGCTTGCTAAAGCCGCCTGTGCGGCTCCAACCCCACACTTAGAACTCTCCATTACGAGGGCAAGGAGAGAAGTCAAAGCCCAATACGAGGCTTCAGCCGCACTATATTGGGCAGAAAATGCACCTTTTAGATACAAAGAACTAGGTATTGGTCCTAACTGTCACAGGACCAAGTACCATATTAGGTTAGTGTGTAGTGTTTGGGTATTTGGTTATTTCTCGTGTACATAGACCTCTCTTACTCTTCCATTGCACAACACAGACATATCCTCGTTACCTATCCTGATTACTTATCCTTGTGACTCATTCCTGTTACATATCCAGCAAACCAGATCCACCGTTGTGACATTTTGTGCAATCTATATATTGTGTCTCGCCACATCAAATCTCAAAAAAAATAGTTTTACCAATTTTTTTTTCCAGCATGGCTTCCAATTCCTAGAACTCCTAGATTGTTACGGCATTCCGACAAAGCTGGCCGAATCTAATCACCGCAGTTGAGAGATACCAGTTCCCAGAGGATTTAAATCCTGTCCCCCTACTTAGTGCAATAGCCTCCACCACTAGCAACCCCGAGAAGGTGATGTTTTGTAGTTTACTCAGTTGTTTTGATTCCGAGTCTGGTGCTTTAAAGGCACAATTAGATGCAAGGGAGGCTAGGATTTCTGAGCTCAATGTGGAATTGACACAATTACGTCATCAAACTGCAGAACAACAAAGCTCGATTGGCCTCGCACACCAAGAGGTGCTTAACTTAAATCAGACAATCACAACAAAGAATCAGCAACTCGATTCCCGACTTACCGACATCAGCAACCTGAATACCAGAGTTGCCAAATTAAATGCACAGCGCTCAGTTGACATTGACAAGGTGTCCCAATTGAATGATCAGATCATAAAATTAAATAGTGAAAAAAATGATCTTCATACAAAAGTCAATTTGTTGGATATGAAGACCTCGACCATCAAGGACGGCGAATCCAGTATACCCCGTTGCTCTAGATCAGACCCTGAAAAGTTCAGCGGCTTACGACAAGACACCGAAAAGCGGCAGGTGATGTATGAGCGTTGGAAGACTCAAATGCAACAAGTACTGCTAATTGATGAAAAATGTTTCCCAGATTGTTTTCATCAAATATCTTACATCACGAGTCAACTCACGGGAAAAGCATGGGACGCAGTTCAAGATGGCGTACGAATAATGAATTTTTATCCAGGAGACACAAAAAAGTGGCCATGGGAAACCTCCACAATCTTATGGCAAGTACTTGATAACCGGCATATATTACTAGACAGTACTCAGTCAGCCAAAAACGCGCTGGACACCCTTTCTCAGGATAGACGTGCTTATGGTGATTTTAAGGCTGATTTTGACCACTACGCCGAAAGAGCTAAATATGATGACTGTACCAAAGTCGACATGCTCCGAAAACAGCTTAATAAAAAATTCAGTAGTGTAATTGATAATCAAGTCATTCTACCTAGAGCTGATGACTTTGCTGGCTGGAGTGAAATGGTCAATAATATTGCCCGTAATCTTCAACAACAGGACCATATAGCAATGCTTCAGACTCCCAATATGGTCCACCAGAATGAAAATAATTCCTCGATTAACCTACTGTCAGCTGATTTTGAGGACCCTATGGACTTAAGCAGGATTAAATTGTCAAGTGCCGAACGAAAACATCGTATAGAAAATGGCTTGTGTGTTGCCTGTGGTGAAAAAGGACATTATTCTAAAGATCATCATCGAAAATTCGACCCAATACCGATGCCAAAACGAGGCATCAACCAGTCGATGCCCAGGGGCCCAAATAATCGACCGTAACCCGTTGCTCCCAATCCTCGTACATTGTACAGTGATAGAAGTTTTCCGCTCTTTAATCCACAACCTGTACAGATGCCAAATATGTACTATAATTCGATGCAACCTTTCCCTCAGCAATTCTCACATAATTCTCAACCTCAGTATTTTCATACATCATTTCCTTCCCGAATTCGGGCGCTAGACAATTCTAATTTTGATACAGAATCTAAAGATTTTAAGAATAATGATAATTCAATTCCAATCTACGAGCAGGAGTTAAAAGACAAACCCTTGCCTTAAGTTGCTGTCGAGGGTTTAATTTATATGATGAAGATGAGTCTATTTGAGAAGTATTACTAGATAACTCACCGCAGGAGCTGTGCTCCATAAGCTCAAGTAATTCAATGCTTCTTGATTCTCACCTCTCCAATCCGCGCATTCGTGAACCAGTAAGATTTCATACTACTAGTTTAATTGATAGCGGCTGTACAGCTATGGCGTTTGCGGATGAAGAGTCTATTGTTAAGCGTTTTGGAATTCAAACTAAGCCTTTATTGAGTCCACGCTCAGTGCGCCGGGCTGATGGTAGCACGCAGGCTGCCATCATTCGTTATTTTACTTTTCGGTTACATATCAGCAGTCATTCAGAAATTCTCGTCTTTTTTGTTACAAACCTAAGCAAATGCAACCCAATAATTTTAGGAATTGCTTGGTTGCGATTGCACAATCCTATTTGTGATTGGAACTATATGACCCTCACTTTTGCCTCCCCTTACTGCCAACATCACTGCCTTCCATGGAGACAGTTACAACCTAGCTCAGACTTCCACTTTCAATGTTCACCTAATTCTACCGTTCAAAGCTGCCATGATAACGACAATAAAGGTGATAATTTTTCAAACCTAAAAAGTTGTAATAGGCTTGTCTGTTCAGAATTTTTACTCAGAAAAATGGACAAAACAGACATTGATAAATTCCTTGAATTAAAACCTGAATTAACGATTGATGATATAAAGAAAAAATTGCCACTAGAATTTCAACATCATGCAACGCATTTTTTGCCAAAGAATGCCAACACATTGCCGCCACACCAATTCTGGGATCATAAAATTGATATTATGCCAGGTTAGCAGGTACCTCACCGCAAAAACCGACCATTCTCTCCAGCCGAACTTCTCTGCATTAAAAAATGGATTAATGAGATGCTGGAAAAAGGATTCATTCGGGAATCCTCCTCGCCCGCCGCTGCCCCTCTCCTTCTTGTCCCCAAACCATCTGGAGGCGTAAGAATCTGTCAGGATTATCGCGGTCTCAATGATATTACCATAAAAAACCGATACCCGCTTCCTCTAATTCGAGAAACACTGGACTCAATAGCGGGCGCCCAGTTCTACACTAAACTGGATGTCATTGCTGCTTTTAATCGCATCCGTATCGCCGAAGGATATGAGTGGATGACAGCATTTACTACGCGGTTCGGATTGTATGAAATGCTGGTTACACCATTTGGCTTATGCAATGCACCCGCAACATTTCAAAACTATATTAATCATATTCTGCATGACGCGCTAGATCAGTACTGCACCGCAAATTTAGATGACGTTTTAATCTATTCAAAGACCCGAGACAAACATACTAAACACGTAGACGAAGTAATCCGCAGGCTGGGAAATGCAGGATTACAAATTGATATTGCGAAATCAGAGTTCTACACAAAACAAACCAAATACCTAGGGCTAATTATCTCCACAAATGGACTCAGCATGGACCCTGAAAAAGTTAAAGCAATCTTGAACTGGAGAAAACCATCTACTATCAAGGAATTACAACAATTTCTTGGCTTCTCAAACTTCTACAGACGGTTCATTCGAGGGTACTCAGGTCTGATTGAACAATTAACTCGTTTGCTACACAAGAATACACCCTGGATATGGTCTGCAGATCAAGACCATGCATTTATGAAGCTAAAAAGCTCCTTCACCCAAGCACCAATTCTGACTTATTTCGATTATCATAAACATACTGTGGTTGAAACCGATGCCTCTAACTGGGCTTCTGGGGCAACGCTTCTTCAAAAAGGAAATGACGGCGTACTTTATCCGGTAGCATTTTACTCGTCAAAACACACCCCTGCTGAATCAAATTATGACATCTATGATAAGGAATTACTAGCCATCATCAAGGCCTTGGAGGAGTGGCGCCCAGAGCTTGCCGGAGCCCAGTATCTGTTTGAGATTATTACAGACCATAAGAACCTACAGACTTTCTTAACTGCGAAACAACTTAACCAACGCCAAGTACGGTGGTCCGAATTCCTATCTCAGTTTAATTTCTTGATCACTTATCGCCCCGGATCAAAAGCGATACTTCCTGATACCCTAATTCGCCTACCAGGTCTTAAACCAAATAGCGCCCTAGATGAGCGCCTTCAGCAGCGTTTCCGCACAATGATACCGAATCTCAAAGTGGACCCAAATATCCTGAGAAATACATTATCAATTCACGTTAACTCAATACACAATAGCGTTGATTCCCTTGCCACAATTTCCCCTCAACCCGTCCTGATAGATGCTATCCATGAAGCTTACAGAGAAAATAATATTGCTAAGAGCATGGTTGAATCTTTAGAGAACAAGTCGAATCGAAAGTGGTCAGAATCATTGGGAAGATTACTTCGGAGAGATAAAGCAGAATTCAAGCTCATAAATGGACTAGTGTACTTTCGGGATCGACTCTTTGCGCCCGACCATGAAGACTTACGTCTTAATATCGTTCACCGTAACCATTCTTCTGGACCCGCGGGCCATCCAGGACGTTTAAAAACCCTGGACCTATTGCAAAGAACTTACTGGTGGCCCAAAATGAGCAAGTTTGTCGCGGATTTTGTTAGAGGTTGTGCCCTTTGTTTTAGAACTAAAACACCACGCAATTCCCCTCCTGGTTTCCTGAAGCCTCTCGATGTTCCTATTCGTGCTTGGGTTGATATATCGATAGATCATGTTGTTGATTTACCACCCTGTAAACGCCAAGGCAAAATATTTCACCATATCCTTGTAGTAGTAGACCGACTAACAAAAATGCGTCATTTCATACCTACCACATCCCTCGAAACTACTGAATTAGTAGAATGTTTTATTGCAAATGTATACAAGCTTCACGGTGCGCCGGACTCCATAATCTCTGACTGTGGCTCTGCTTTTGTTTCCGAGTTTTGGCGCAGGCTAAATGCACGACTCTCTATTACCTTGAAACATTGTTCAGCCTTCCATCCACAGACTGACGGTCAAACAGAGATAGTTAATTCTGCCCTGAATCAATATCTCCGAGCTTTTGTCAATTTCACTCAAGACGATTGGGTTGATTGGCTTCCAATTGCGGAATTTTCAGAAAATAATCATGTGAATGAAACAACAGGCGTATCACCTTTTTTCGCAAACTATGGCTATCACCCCCGCCTAGGAGTTGAGCCACCAGATCCAAAACCTCCTAATTTATCTGAATCTTTGAAGAAGGAATACTTTAGAGCTGATTCGATCGCTAATTGTTTTGATTGCATACTGTCAAAACTCCAGGCTCCCACCCGTCAGTCACAGGAAAGATACGAGGATAATACTAACTCTCGGAGATCAGAGGCCCCAATTTATACACCGGGAGATAAAGTTATGATAAGTCTAAAAAACTTGAAGACTAATAGACCAAAAAAAAAGTGGGATGATAAATGGGATGGTCCCTACAAAGTACTTAAGGTGTGTTGGAAATATAGCGCAATGAAATGGGCGCAATATTCATGGAACGAAAGTAGAAGTTGACTAAAAGAGTGTCATATTCGGATTAAAGCTAAAACTGTGGAAAGTGTGCGCTACAAGTACAAGTGTAAGCGACACGTAGCCTAAGCCACACCATAAACGAGTGTGGCGCCATCTAGGCATAGAAAACCCCCAATAACCTCCTTGTGCCCACGCCATACAGCCGCTCGTATATCTAATAGGTAGCCTAAAGCGCTACCATATTACCCATTCCAACCTCTTAGACACACACAAGATCGTGTCGGGAACCTAGACAAAATGGAGGGCCCATACGTCCACAACACTCCGTGTCTCCATTTCCAACAAGGTGTATAATGGTGCTGTTGCTGTTGAGCTTCCGAAACATATTCATATCAATATTAGTTTCCATACCTTGTTAGTCCGACCATGGACAGATCCTGTGATTACTGGTCAGTCGAGTTTCAACAAAAGAGAATCCCGTGACGTTTCTGGGCGTGTCGCGCAAAGAGATGACGATGGTAATATTGCTGATAAATGGATATTTGAAAAGATAATTGACGTACATGACGAGGATATTGAAAAAAATGGTCTGACATATCTCATCAAGTGGAAGTACAACAACGAGCCATCTTGGCAGCCAGAATTAGACCTAGAAGGCTGCGAAAATGCACTCCAAAATTTTCATAGAAGGAATCCTCATAAACCTGGCCCGCCAGCATGGGTAAAAATGGCATCAAAACCCCCACAAAATCCAAGGCAACAGCTACATCAATCAGAAAGACAACAACGACCAGCTAAATAAACCATGTGATTTTTTAATTTGATAAACTTATTTTATTATGAAGTAGATCTTAGAGAGTTGAAGTTTGGAGACCAAACATTATTTGGAGGGGGAGTACTGTCACGGGACCAAGTACCATATTAGGTTAGTGTGTAGTGTCTGGGTATTTGGTTGTTTCTCGTGTACATAGACCTCTCTTGCTCTTCCATTGCACAACACAGTCATATCCTTGTTACCTATCCTGATTACTTATCCTTGTGACTCATTCCTGTTACGTATCCAGCAAACCAGATCCACTGTTGTGACAATTAATTCCATCATAACCAGGGTTTTTTCCTTTGATGCTTGTTGAACAAGCCTGTTCCAGCTCTTCCCTGGTTAATTGTGGCCAGTCCCAGTTATCAGCTGTGTATCCATCCCATATTAGCTCCTCAGTCATTGGAGGGGTTAGAAATAGAATCTCCCGGAATGCTCTACATTTTTCTTCAAATTGCTCTTCTACATGACCATATTTATTAGATATAGGTGGTATCTCTGATATCCTATGGTCTTTGGTGTAGCTCATTGCTTTGAATATTGTCTCAGTATTTTCTTTCTCCAGGAAGCTATTCCAGTGGGCCTGTTTTGCTTCCTTGATTTTTTTGAAGTAAATATTTCTTGCAAGACATTATTGTTTGTGACAGGTGTGATCTTCTTTACTAGCTTTAAGTTTCTTTTGCGCTTGTGTCATTTCCTTTCGAAGAGCTGTGAGTTCCCCATTCCACCACGGCTTAGGTACAAATCCTTTTTTAAACACTGGGATACTTGCAATGGCTGCTTCACTGATACAATCAGTGAGCTTTTGTGCTGCCAGGTCCAAGTATTCTACATAGTTAGATGAGCCAGTGGCAAGGTAATTTTGGCATTCTGCTTGGCTGGCTAGTGTATGTACTTGTTGATGTGTGATAAGGCTACATTGGCTTGTCAGGGTAGTTAGGATACTATAGAACTTAGTCCATTGTGCCTTCTTAATGTTGAAATGACCTTGCTGCAATGAGCTATCAATTGTGTTAGTTGTATTATCTACTGTAAACATGATTCCATAGTGGTCTGATCCAATATCTTCTAGAACCTGCCAGTCTAGTATCTGGTCCACTATATTTGAGGAAGCAAATGTAAGGTCTAGTACTGATGGCTTGGTCATATGGGGCCTATAGAATGTGCCCTGTCCAGGTGTATTTAGATGTTCCAAATTGTTATCATCCAGCCATTCTATTAATAAATCTGATTCCATTGAATGGCTTGCTACAGGCTTCCATCTTTGGTGATGTGAGTTGAAATCTCCAATGAGGATTACTCTTCTGCTTAGTGGGAAATGGTTCATTAATAGGTTGATAGTCTTTCCTCTCTGTTTTGCTTGGTCATCTTAATTGTACATATTTATGAGTGAGATAATATTGGATCCATATAATATGTCCAGGATTTGGAGGTCGGGATCCTGAGGGGAGTGACTTGATAGTGTGACCTTTGCTTTCAGTCCTTTAGAAACATAAATCATGGTTCTTGGCCGAAGCTGAGGTGGTGAATAAGGAAATATTTGGTTAAATGATTTGTGATTTATTGATCTAGTATCTGTGTAATCTAGCTCATCTTGCAGCTTTGGTATCAGCCAGGGCTCTTGTACTGCAATAATTGATATGTTAAGCTCCACTGCAATTTGGAAGGCACTTTGAGTAGCAATTCGGCTTTTATTAAAGTTTATTTGGAGAATCTTGATATCTTGTTTGTCCAACATTAAAGTTCAACTTCTTCAGCCTTTTTTCGGATGCTAAGATAAACTTTGCATGTCTTTGAATTGGCCTGGTGATCTTCATCACAGTTGGCACACTTTGGTGCAAGATGGCTGCACTGTACTCCTTTTGCTTTGCATACACTGCAGTAGTGCTGCTGAGTGCTATGGTCTTTTGCACTACAAAGTCTGCAGACTGGCTCTCTTCTGAAAAAATTTTCCAAATGTACAAAAGCTTGGCATTTTGTACACTGAGTTGTTTGAGCAACATTATAAATTTTTTTTACTTTAACACTTATGCCTGCAATATAAAGTCGGTTCCTAATAGCTCTTTCAGCTTCTTGTGCAGTTGCAAATGCTATGGCAACTGATCCTGCCCTCTTTACTCCTCTATTCTCTCTTGTTGAGATCCAGTGGGGTATTCTAATTGGATCTAAGCCCTTGTTGAATATCTTAACCTCTTGCTTGATCGTCTCCATGCCGTTCTCAGTATCAAAGTCAACCAGAGGGATCCCATGAGCAAATACTTTGAACCATGATTTGTCTTTCTGAGCTGATATAAATGGAATTACTTTCTCCCAGATGCTCATCTTTTCAAGGAAAAAATCAGCAGAATAATCCTCTGTAGTATTTATTGCTATATTCCCGTTTTTGGTCTTGGACACAGAATTCACAACTGGTCCTTTAATACCATGAGCTGCAAATATTTGATTGATCTGGTTTCTTGCATGTAGTGGGTTGAAATTTGATTCTTCTTCCAGATCTTGAACTAGAATAACCCTTTTGATCACTTTTGGCTTTGGTTGGGAAGACTGCTGTTGTCGCGCTTTTTTGCTGGGTGATAGTTTACCAACTACTGTCCATTCCATGGGCTCTGTTGTTGGTTGTACACCATTTCCAGCTACAGAAGCCATTGTTGCATTAGGCTGTTGATGTTGAGTTTGAGCCTTTGACTGGGATTTTGGAACTGCTGGTGCAATGATCTTCTTTAAATCTCTGGCTTTGGTCTCAATCTGCCTTGTGGCAGTTTAAAGGTTGGCTACCTGAGATGCAATAATGTTAGATACTTTATAAATATTACCCTTTTCTGTGTATTCCCTAAAGATTTCTAGAAGATCTAGTAGTTGGGACTGCTCATCTTGATCCTGGGTCAGGTGATATGCTTTTACTATGAGATTTCTAGCATCAAGGAGAACTGTCTTTGTAGTTTCTTTGTCTTGATCTATAATATCATTTGAATTTGCATAAATGGAGGAGCTTAATTCCCCCTTTCCTTTTTCTTGCTTTACTGGTTTTGTTATGAATTTTTTGGATAATTTATGATATGAGGATCTATAAGGTGTAAAGGGACCAGCAATGGGGTCACTACTCGGTTCCATAACTGTATCAATTGTATTTGGATTTTGATTGTATTCAATGGAGGGAAGGTTTTTTAGATCTTCTTGTATGTTGTAGTCTGATGATTGAATATTGGGTGAGCCTGATTGTTGTCAAGGGATAGAGTGAGTTTAGGTAAGTTATTTTCACGTGATATAACGCAACTGATACGCGATTCCCGATGTATATATTTTTACAGGACTCAATAGGAGTTACCTTTCTTTGTAGACAATCTCAATCACCAGATTAGACCTTGTCAATCTACTTCATGACCTTACCCTGATAGTTGTGAGGAATCAGATATTTCCATGTCCAGGTTAGGTGAGGCTGGGTCATATGTAGTCTTATTATTGCTTCCTGGTGACTCAGGATCATAGAAATTCATGTTATTAATATCTGGTGAAGCTGGATCATAGGAAGAACTTTGATCAATTTTGATACAACTGGAGGAAGCTATTCAATGATTTTTATTCTAATTAAATTTAGTTTAATTAGATTATATTTTTAATGTTTATATTTTTAGATATTTAAACTTTTTCTTCTTTTTTGGCTGATAAGACCAGATAGAGAGTCAAAAGTCACGTGATATTGAATAAAGTCAGCCGAACAAAATCACGTGACTTCTCTTGGCAATTCTTTGATGAATTTGATCTTTTACCTCTGCTGGATGATACAGATTGATGTAGGTATAGAAAATTATATCAAAGTGTAGCTCTGGATTGACTGAATGTGAAGATGATGTCGAATTGATATATTGATGTAGCTGTGAGATGTTATAGATGAAATAATTTGGCTGGGGAAGCAGACTTCCCTGCCAAAATGCTGTAAGATTGGTTTTTCCGCTCTTTTTGTCTTATCCACTGGGATGCAATGATATAAGCTTATATCTAAATGTAGCTCTCTTTTTTTTTTTTTTTTAAATCATTTATTGTGCTTTCAGCTATCTAGCTGTGACACATGACCGGTGCTATGTATACATGTAGGATGACTCTTTTGACATTAGAGACACTCATACTCTGGATTTCATTTGCAAGTACCACTATGAGGTATGTTTGCTTACACAAACAGTTGCCCCTCCTCTGTAAGTACCCACCAAAAGGAAATTTGCAACCTTTGATTATCCAAGCATGCCTACATCATCCATGCATACCAGTGCTGCGAGAAATGTAGTTAAGTTTTGCCGGATTTGAACCAGCGATCTCCTGTCCCGGGTGGGATATGTGTCTTAGCTATCCAGACCTTGCTTGAGAAACCGGCCAAGATGTTATGATTACGAGGTTATGAGTGACGTCGTGGAGTCTGGACCGTGATATTATATGGGACAGAATATATATTGAGACGTGTATATAATGTCTATATGGAATCTATGTGATGAAGGAGATGGTACACTACTACTGTCTACAATTGCTGGTGAAGTACACATTATACCATGCATGTGCGCTTCGGCTAATCCTACGCTGTGCCCTACTTGTCCCACTTAACTCTGTTCACGTGACACCTCCTGGCTTATACACCCATTAATATTGTACATCACAACACAAGATGATGTACCACTGCATCATCCGACCATGGTGGTGTTTGTAGTGTTGGATGCACTGTTGCGATCGAAGTCATGGCGCACGCACAAAGCTTGATTCATAAACTCATTGTCAAAATTCTAAAATTCACGTCTGTCGAGATCATTTCCACCATCTGCATCATCTTGTGAGCTTGTCCTAATCTCTCTCACGCCCATCCAAAAGAACTGTCTCCCAGGTTTGTGCGCCATGCTTTGCTTCCTCTGTCGGGTATAAATATCGGCGTGAGCCTGTACGTGGTGGTGAATTGAGGCCAGAGAAAGTCGACGCGAGGTGTGACCATTGAAATAAGTATGTACTAAGTTGTGCCTGCAAACTTGATGAGGTTTTGGTGGTGATTGATCTTGTCAGGTGTGAAAATTTGATTAGGTGGAGAGTCTTGAATCATTGCCTCATGGGCCAACTTGTTCGGTATTGCAAAATTTGTGTAAAAGGTTTAAGGAATTCAGAAGTACTTGAAGTCGATAACGCAATGGAAATGAATAATTTTTCCTTGGGGAAAGCTAAACTAACGTATCGTATCCTGTCCTTTATGTCTTCCGCGTACGCTAGTATTAATTCCCCCCTTTAGCCATATAAGAATTAATCCTTCCTTCCGGCTCTCTTCCTTGGCCCCTGAGAATAGTCCTTTCTCCCGGCTATATTCCTTGCCCCCCGAGAATCATCCTTTCTCCCTGGCTATATTCCTTGGCCCCTGAGAATCATCCTTTCTCCCTGGCTCTCTTCCTCGGCCCCTGAGAATCATCCTTTCTCCCTGGCTCTCTTCCTCGGCCCCTGAGAATCATCCTTTCTCCCTGGCTCTCTTCCTCGTATCGTACTCCCTTTAATACCCCCTTAGAGTCCCCTTTCGTCTATCCAGGAGCGTTGCTCTGCCCCTACCCTACCTTGTAGACGGAGTGGTCCTAGTGACCAGTCCCAATCCGGGCAAAGCCCGTCACATTACCCCCCTTCCTCTTATGAGAGACCGATTTCTTTTTTCTTCCCTGCCTGGCACCTTCGCTCTCTCCGACGTTGTCTCCTTTACCGTACAAGGCTTCGAAATGGTCCATGGCCTCCACGTCCTCGAGATCAGTTCGATCTTCCCATGCCGGTTCGGCAAAGCCCTGCCATTTGACCAGTACACGACGTACCCATCCTCTCCCGTGTCGGACCTTTTCTGCCCTTAAAATCCGTTCGACCACCTGTTCCGGAGTCGTGTTATCTCCATTTTTTATCATTAAAGGTGAAGGTTGCGCGTCATCTTGGATCTGGGAGGGTAGAGGGTCATCGTTGGCCTTTCGTAACAGTTCCACGTGAAATCTTGGCCATATCCTAGACGGAACATCCAGCTCTACCACATGTGGTGATATTACCTTCACTACCGTGTATTTTGCGTTGACCCACGCTAACTTCTTCTTTGGTTGAGGCGTGGAAATGTTTTTAAGACTGAGCCACACCTTATCGCCCATCCTAAACTGCGGCGGAGGATCCCTCTTCCTGTTTGCCTGCTCCTCCATTATTTGCTGAGCGGCTGCCATCGCTGCTGCCGCGAATTCCTGTGCCTCTCGTATCCTATCCACGAACTTCTCAGCTCGTTTGGCTCGTGTTGATAGAGGCTCCCCTGGCTCGGACGACTTGAGCTGAACCGGTTCTGCGTGGTAACCATGTTCCAGGAAAAACGGGCTTAGAGTTGTGGATGCACTATCCCTATTATTAATCGCCAGTTGCGCGGTAGGTAGCATTGATGCCCATTCGACTTGTGAGAATGATATGAACGCCCGAAGGTACGCCAAAACCTCCTGGTTCATCCTCTCTGTCGCCCCATCGGTTTCCGGGTGGAACGCTGTAGACAAGCGTTGTTCGATCCTTGTCATCTTGCATAAGTGCCTCCAGAAATCTCCGACCCAGTTTGACCCTCTATCCGACGTTAAAGCATGTGGGAATCCATGGAATCTGTAATGACACGATACGAAACGCTCCGCACATTCCTCAGCATTCATAGTATGCATGGCTTCCAACGTGACGCTCTTCAGTAAGCGATCCGTGATTACCATGAGGTACTGAGGATCCCCCTTGCTCTTCACTGGAAGGTCCGTCATGAAATCAATTGACAACTCGCTGTGGAAACGTTCCGGCACTGGTAAGGGCAACAGCAATCCCTGCCTTCTGGATTGCCACACTCTTGTTCTGCCACAAACGTCACAATTCTTGCAAAACCTTCTCACCATTTGGCTCATCCCCGGCCAGAAAAATGATCGCGATAGGATAGCGATCGTGTTGTTTCGTCCTGGATGTCCAGTTGCATGCGAGTCGTGCGTTTTCTGGATAAGGGCTGTGTGCAAAGGTTCCCAGTTTGGTACCCACAGCCTTTTTCTAAAGCACAATGCTCCCCGCATGTCCAGCTCGCATTCCGCTCGAGCAACCTTTAACTGTAGGTGGGATGCAAACTGTGGTTCGTTATTCCATATAGCTTTATATAGCTCCTCCCTCATAGCCTTATCCTTTGCCATCCCCACATCCCATAACGCCTGAAGTTCTTCTTCCTCGAACAACTGGTCACCATGTGGGATTTTGGTTTTATCCATACTATCTGCAACCTGTATGTGCTGTACTTGTACTACCCTTTGTCCAGCAGGTCTTCACTTAGTAATGTGAATTCTCTCTCCTTTATTCTCGGGTTATCTTCTGATTTAGGCACATCCTGTGCCCTTCGTGATAGGGCGTCCGGCCTGCCACTTAGCTTACCTGCCCTAAAGTCTAGCCTAAAATTGAACTGAGATAACAGTTGGGACCATCTCACCTGCCGTTCCGACAACTTTTTTGAGGACATGAAGTATTTTAGGTTTTTATGATCCGTCAATATGACAAACGGCTCTTTTAGTCCTAGCAGTTCACTTCTCCACTCATTCAGGCATCTGATAATTGCTAGGAGCTCCTTATCATGAATGTCATAATTGCACTCTGCCGGTGCCAGCTTCTTCGAGTAGTAGGCTACCGGTTTGAATTGTCCATCTGGTTGGTGTTGTAGCAAGCACCCCCCCGTTGCCCAGCCGGATGCATCTGTCTCCACTATGGTTTTTCGTTCCCCATCCCACAACGCTAACACAGGGGCCGTGATGAAAAGAGCCTTTAGCTTCTCGAATGCTTCTTGTTGATCCCTTGTCCACTGGAAAGGCGTCCCCTATTTAGTGAGGTCTTGTAGTGGAGCTGAAATTTGCGCGAAGTTCTCTATGAATCCCCGGTAGAAGTTAGCAAATCCCAAAAAGCTGCGCACACCTTTCACATTTGTTGGAGCTTCCCATGCTGCAATGGCCCGTATTTTCTCTGGATCTACCTTGACGCCTTCTGCTACGCTGATTATAAAGCCCAAGTACTTGATCTCTTTTCTGGCAAATTCACATTTTTGGGGGTCAAGCTTGAGCCCCGCCTTATTTAGTCGATCCAGCACTTGGTTCACTTTCTTCCAATGGTCTTCCAGATCCCCGGTAGAGAAAATGACGACATCATCGACATACGCCGAGCACGTGTCACCTAATAACTCCCCTAGCACTTGATTTATCCACCTTTGGAATGCCGATGGTGCTCCTGCTAAACCAAACGGAGTAACCAGCCACTCAAACAATCCGAACCTTGTTCTGAAAGCCGTTTTCCACTCGTCTCCCTCGGCGACTCTCAATCTATGGAAAGCTGACCTGACGTCTACCTTTGTTAGCCATTTTGCTCCAGATAGCATTTGCATAGTCTCTCGAATGAGGGGTAGAGGGTAGCGGTCGCGTTCCGACACGGCATTCAGGGCCCTATAATCGACGCAGAACCTTAGGCCTCCTCCTGGCTTCTTAATGAACAGAACTGGTGCCCCTCCAGGCGAGCTACTTGCCCTTATCCAATTCTTATCCAATAACTCGGTTAGTGTCTTTCGCAGGACCAGTAATTCATCCCTCGACATCCCGTACAGTGGTCCCCAGGGCACTCCCATTTCATGGCCCTGCTGATCCTTGAGCATTCGTACCCTTGTGTCTACCCCTGGTCGCAATGGCGGTAGTGAGCTCCTGCCGTCAACACCATCTTCCACAAACAGGTCCGTGAAATGCCTGACTTCCTTAGGCAAACCATCCCTGACTGTATTCCTCGACGTCTCCCTTTTTGGCTCCAAGGCCTTCGTAATATCGTGCATTGAAATAGCTCCGACTAGTTTACATATGGTGTCTGGCGCTTCCTTCGACTTTTGATCGCAAAATCTCGCTAACTCCAGGTACGATATCTCCGCTTTGTTGCTTAACCTTGCATTCCTTAGCCCATCCCGTACCTCCCGCGTTGCAGACTCGTCGACCCAGCCACTTGACTTTACCATAATCCGATTGTCTCCGTGGCCTACATGTAGGTATTGCTTTCCTGCCACGTAGGTTACCTTATTGCGTTCCATCCAGGGCTTGCCTAGAATAATTGGGTACGCCAAGTTGGGCATCACATATCCCCACAGTTGTTCTTGACGTCCGTCGATATCCAATTTATATCGAGCTATTTTACTGATCTTTAACTTAGATCCGTCGGCTAACCGCAAGCTCGTTGAGACCTGCTCAACGAAAATGTTTTCTCTGCGCACGAGGGCTTCATCAATCACTGATAGACACAAACATCCAGTATCAATCATGGCTTTAATGAAAAAGGAAGAATTTATTAAACTGTCAACTAATAACGGCTGAGAGACAGATTCTTGTAAATACCCCTGCTCCTTTGGTGAAGCCCCGTTCCCCCCCCTGAGAGCGACTCTTCTCAGGGGTAATCGTTTTCCGGATCTCTTTCTTCCGACTGTTCCTCCACTTCCGTCACAGCGTTCACCCCCGACCTTGGTGCCTGTGCTCTTCGAAATTTTGGGCAGTTCGTCGCCCTATGTCCCCCCTGGGCACAACGAAGGCAGACCCCTTCCCTCATCAATCGGCGCATTTCGTCCTGCGATCGCCACGGTGCCCTCGGTAAGAGCCTCTCATCCTGGCTTTCTCGCGGTCCGCGCCCAAACCTGAAATTAGGCTCGTTTCTCGACTTAACTGTCGCTCTCTCTGGATTTCGGGCAGAACCTCCCACGGCCGCTATGATTGCGTTTGTACCGCTCATTCTAATATCCCCTTCCGCATCCACTGTCTGTCGGCTTGGAAACATGTGCCCAACTCCGCTCTTTGGCGCACCTAACCTCGTCGTTGTCTGGGTTGCTCCTTTTGGCCTGTAATTTGCCAGCCCTTCCAGTTCCAACGCCACTTCCTTTACCCCCTCCACCCAGTCGTCATACCGTTCTGGCGGAGGAAGCTTTACTCCCACCAAAGCCGTCCGCAGCTTGTTGTTAAGAGCTGCCTTTAAGTTCATCGTTCTGCCCAGTTGAGTAAAGGCTTCGTCCCCTCCACTCTGAGCCACTCGGTACTCAAAATCCAGCAAAAAGTCCGCGAGGATCTGATTTTCCCCCTGCTCCATTCTGTTGACGTGCTCCAAGGCTACTTGCCGTGCCTGTCTGTCTGAGAACGTGTCTTTTAAGTGCTGGACAAGCTCCCTCCAGCTGAATTGTCCATCAGCTCTCCTTCTCTCGAACCATGCTGACACCCTTGGTTTAGCTGTCTCCGGCAGGGTCTCGATCACGTCCAGGCAAATCGTTCTGTCGTCTAGGAAAGGGGCAAAATCCGCCTCAATTCTCGTTTCCAGTCTCCCCACAAAAAACCCGAAGTCTACTTGCACCCCGTTCCACTTTGGCAAGACTGCATCCCTTCTCATTGACCTTGTCGGCTCCGTCGACCTAGGCACGTTTCCTGTGCTCTCCTTTCGTCGAGTAGTGATAACAGCCCCTCTATATCCTGCGAGGACAGTTCTGCCAGCCGATTGCTGTTGTCCGCTTCGTTTCCCATCCTGAAACTTGATGAGCCGAGGTTTGTTCGATCCATCTCAAATATTCCCAGCGATGAGTCCAATCGAGTTGAGAAACTATAAAAAGATGAAGTTGACGTTCGTGGCTCTGACTCTTCGTCTGGGACTCTGAATGTCATACACTTTTGGCGGGTGCGTGGGAGAAGTGGGGTTAGACAATGAAGGAAAAATTATATGTAAAAGGTTTAAGGAATTCAGAAGTACTTGAAGTCGATAACGCAATGGAAATGAATAATTTTTCCTTGGGGAAAGCTAAACTAACGTATCGTATCCTGTCCTTTATGTCTTCCGCGTACGCTAGTATTAATTCCCCCCTTTAGCCATATAAGAATTAATCCTTCCTTCCGGCTCTCTTCCTTGGCCCCTGAGAATAGTCCTTTCTCCCGGCTATATTCCTTGCCCCCCGAGAATCATCCTTTCTCCCTGGCTATATTCCTTGGCCCCTGAGAATCATCCTTTCTCCCTGGCTCTCTTCCTCGGCCCCTGAGAATCATCCTTTCTCCCTGGCTCTCTTCCTCGTATCGTACTCCCTTTAATACCCCCTTAGAGTCCCCTTTCGTCTATCCAGGAGCGTTGCTCTGCCCCTACCCTACCTTGTAGACGGAGTGGTCCTAGTGACCAGTCCCAATCCGGGCAAAGCCCGTCACAATTTGACAGAACTTGGCTCTGGGATAATATTTCACTCCCAGGTTTGTAGAGGGCACTGCGTACAGGAGTCAGTCTTGCCCTCCTAAATGTAGCACTCAAAGAGACGAAACTGAATCAAATGAGAAATGAAAATTTTAAGGTGGTTGTGAAAAGTTATGGATGATATAGTTTCCAGATAAAGTTTTTTACAGCTTGTTTGTCTTGATTGTTAAGCCTCCACTGTCTATTGGAAAAGATTGGAAATAATTCACATATAAAAATAAGTAAATTTTGAGGGTGCATTGTTGGGTATTAGCAGTCCTTCATAGTCATAGACTCAGTAGGGACTTAAATTCAATTCTATTCTATTCTGCTACAAGACTTTGTGGAGCAGAACAGGCTTAAACACAGAATAGTATCAACAGTTCTCCTTGATATCATGGGGGCATTTGATAGACTACAGCCAGAAGCTCTATTATCAGTCATGAGGACACTCCAGCTGCCTGTCTCACTAATCTCATGGGTCAGTGTAAGGATTCCTCTTCTGATCCTCCCATTCCTTCTGATTCTTCCTTTGCCATATAATTTTACCCTTCTTCCCGTGTTGTTATGACAACAGTATAATACTTTACATATGGAATCATGTTGATATTAGGTCAATGTCTATGTTATGATGAGCTAGTGGAAGGAAAGCAGGTATAAATGATGGATTGGTCTGAAGACACAGAGTTCTCTACACTTAGTTTTCTGTCATACCCAACACCTTCGGATTACCTCTTGTACCTTTAGTTACCACTAGTACCCACTCAAACCTTTAGTTCCTCCTAGTTATCTCCAGTAGACCTTCAGTCATCTCTTGCGAACCATTCAACCTCTTCTCACCCTTCAAATCCGCTTTAGGTCAAACGCCTACGCTCCAATCTGACAGTCAGGGTCACCAAACTTCTGCAAGTCGCCTTTTTGTCCACAACTTCCGTCCATCGCCAGATACGACTATATAAATTGCATAATCGGTTTCGTTACATCAGCAGCTTTTAAATGATAGTATTATCAACACTGGTTCCCCAATATTTTAGGATTTCTCGACTAAAACACGAATTTTTGCCAACCAAACCTCAATTTCTCACCATTTCATCAACAACTTCCCACCACCATATGCTACAGCAATATTATTTTGATATTCCTTTTCGCCAAATCAGCCGCTTTTCTATGATATCATTTTTAAGCTCTTTACACCAGTAATACAAGGTCTTTTGATGAAAACCCCATTTTTCCAGCTCGAAGAAAAGTTTTCGCACTAGTGCTGCTAAGCCTTGGCAAGCCCTGGCACAAAATCAGGTGACCCAGGTGCAAGCATCACGTGATAAAACATAATTTTCATAAACATTTAAAGATTTATAACTTTCATAACTTTCATAAAAAGCCATCAAAAAATTAAAAAAAAGGGAAAGATAATAATAAATAATGAAGATAATTCATAAATAAATAATATATACATCTTGTGTTTCAAACTATGGAATCTGTCTCTTTATCCTCAAATGAGGGCCCTCCATCTTCACCACCAACCCAAAAGTCTTTCAGTATGAAAAATGTCCCAAGGCTTCCTGACTCAAGGTGGAATACTAAAAAGCAGAAAAGCTCAAATGTGCCAAAGAACATAAACCATCCAAATCCAAACTTACCATTTTTTCACCCACAATTTCAAATAGCCTGTTCAGCAGTGACCCAATCACTTCTCAGGATTTTGAACACAAGTCAAATACAAATAAATTTCAACAATCCATTCCCAAAAAAAGGAAATCAACAAAGGAAACTTCAGCTCCTCTTTCACACAGAAAAGTAATCCTGACTTCAGAACCAGGGATCACAAAACAATATTCATACTCAGCTGCCATCCAAGAAGCTAGAGATCTTCTTGTCAAAGCATACTATCTCACTGAAGATAAAGGAAAGCAGGATGCAGTCCTAGATCTTGTTGAAGTGTTCCGGAATTTCACTGAGGAAGGAAGAACTAATATGAATGGCATGATAAATACCACTAAGAAGCCATCTGAGTCTGTTAACCTCAGAAATGCAGCCCTAGAAATCAAAGCAACAGTTCCATCTTATGCTCAAATTGTGAAGAGCAGCACCCAGTCTGAGATGACTCCCATCTTACCATTGAAGTCAAATGGAATGAAGGTTTTAGGCAAAGGAACGAGCCAAAAATCTGGGAATAATATAGCAGCAGCAGAAACAACATCAATTACACCAACAGTAGAAACAGCAACAGCAACAACAACCTCTCCACCACCACCATTTCATCATGCAAATCTGATCACCATAGTCACAGAGTCTCAAGGCACTGTATTATTGGTATTCCGTAGGGTACGAGTTGGGTACAAGTAGGTTATAGATGTGGAGGATAGTGGTGATTCCTAAGAGTAGGAGGTATAAATCAGCGTGAGGTATAGGGTTCACGGAAGAGGAAAAGGTAAAGTAATGGGTAAGGATGGTACAATAACGGCGGTCTTCTTTAGAGAAGAGATAATTAGGTGAACAATAGGTATGGGTATAAACAGAAGACGTTGCGTGAAGAAGTATTCTTCTTCACGCTGAGTATATATGTACATCAGATAATAGGACAGCCCTAAGCACTGTCTCGAACAGTGATACTACGTAATTCCTATGAAACGACCCTATGTTCCTGAATATGTCCTAATTGTTTAGGAACTCAGTCTAACACTGCGTTTTGTTTTGGCATGGAACTCCCCATGAAACAACATCCTAGCTTCTACTGCGCTTATCCATGAAACAGAGTCAGGTGTTGTCCTCCCTTTATACCAACCTTTCTCTGTTAGAGAGAGAATCAACAGAATCTTGGGAAAGAGGGCTTTATCCAGGGTTCACACACCTGTAAAAGGAAATGTGGTCCTAACCTGTATGGATTCCTCTCCATCAGAGCTTCTGTTGGATCAGCAAAAATGGGAACCTGTATTTGAAGGATGGCCCATTCACAAAGCCCAAAAAGTGAGCCACTGGCCTAAATTAGCGGTGCATGGAGTTCCTAAATGCATTCCAATTGAGGCATTGGATGAAGAGTTAGAAGTGTTCAATGAGGGAAATACAACCCAAGGTCAGCCAAGATGGATTGGCAAGACTTACAGTCAGTCCCTTAGAGGTTCAGTTACATTCTCAGTCACCACAGAGGAGGAGAAAAATCAATTATTAGGCTCAGGGGTACTATTTGGAGGTCTATAGTTTAACGTAGTTCCATTCCTACAGTCAACCCAAAAGACACAATGCTGAAGGTGTCTCACTTATGGTCATCATCAATCTACCTGCATGAAGGTTCCGGTCTGTGCTTTTTGCCTAGGAGAACATGAGACATCACATCATAAATGCAACACATGTCAATCCACCCAATCTTGCATCCACCATGCAGTGCAATGCGCTAAATGCAAATAAAGCACTTATTTAGCTTTTAAAAAACAAGACTGCAACTACTATAAAGCATTGTCATGTTAGGCACACTCAAAATAGGCCAACACATTGCTGCAATGGATTGTGAGATCTTGCAGTCCCATTTTGAGGTTGCCCTCTTTTTTTTTTTTTTCAATCATATTGTATTCAGCTTGCTAGCTATGACAATTTATTTAACATGCATTTACAACAAAAATTAATCTCAACTTAAACTCCTTTCTTCCATTCTACTTTTCACTTTTCCAATATGTTGTGTCATAATTATTCTCCTTTGGGTAAAGAAATACATCTTGAAGTTTTTAAAAATTTTAGCAATGATTGTTGTCCTCTTTTTGTTATGAATAGAATTGGTAATGTGAAAGGTGCAATGTTCTTGAATGATTCTTTTCTTTCCATTTTAAACATCTGACAATGAAGTATCAAGTGTTGCATGGTTTGCTTTTGGTTGTGGCAGAAATTGCAGCTAGCATCTTTTGTTTTTTCAATTTTGTTCAAATATGCCCTCACATTTCCTATGCCAGTGCTTGCCTGGAAATATGAGGATTCTGTCAGTCTGCTAAATAGCTCAAAATTAATTGGTTTTGTAGTAAATACTGGGGTTGACAATTGAGCTTGGATCCTGTAGAACTTGCCTAGTCCAGAGCTTTTTCTTTCCCCTTCCTCATGGGAAAGCTGCAAGGTCCAATCTTTAGCCCAGGCTTCTAAAACCAGCTTCTTTACCTTTTGCTTTAGGGATGCATGAGATGTTAATAGATTCCTTCTTAGCACCTTCTTTTTGCTGGCTCCTTTGGCCAAATTGTCAGCAAACTCATTACCTTCTATCCCAACATGTCCAGGGCACCAAGAGAAGTGTATTGAGCAATTCCATGCCTTTTGTCTGATTTGATGTGAAAAATTTTTTATTTATTTTTAATTCTCAGGAGACTAGCCTGACTGTCACTGAAGATATGATAGTTGCCTTTTGGTGATATCTTTTTGAGGTATTTGATGGCTTTGAGGATACGGAAGGTTTTTGTATCTGTGATACCCATAGTTTGACCAAGGTTGAAAGACAAGCATTTCATTTGTCTTGTCTCTGGGAGATAGACAACAAATCCTATACTGCTTCCTTTTCCTTGAGTGAGTGAGTCATCAGTATAGACAGTGGCTGTATTTGAAGAAATTTTCCTAATAAACTCTTGGTGTTCCAAAGCAGCATTTTCCCTTGATGATTTTGAGAATGTAATTGATACTTTTTCTGGAAGCCATGGGAGTACCCAGCTGGAATTTTGTTGTTCTAGGTTAGTACATTACATGAATGGCTGCAATAATTTGCCAATTCTTGTTAGTTGTGTCAATTCTTTGCATTAATACTCAAAGACTCCAAGATCCACCTCAGTTGATAATGACAGCTCATCCCGAAGTAGATTAAGCAGTTTCTCCTGTAATGGATGTGATTGTTGTAGTCTGATAAGTTGAAGAGCAGAGTTGTAAGTCTGCTTTTGTTGTCTAACTTTGGTTGGGATAATTGCTGCCTCTACCTCCAGGGCTTTGATTGGACTATTATGGTAAGCTCCTGTAATCATTGTCAAAGCCTGGTTCTGAAGCTTTTGGCACTTGGCAATCAATGCACCAGAGCCTCTTTTATTGTACCAATGCATTGAGCCATAATCCAGGACAGAAAGGACACAACTAAGGTAAAGCTGTTATAAAGCATGGAAGGGAAATCCTCTTGAATTAGAAGCAAGCTGCTTTACTCTCTTTAGTGCTCCATGTGCTAATTGCAGGCGTTTCTCTACGTGGGTCTTAAATGTGATTTTCCTATCAAGCCAGATCCTTAACCATCTCACTACCTCCTGAGGTGATATAGTAGTTTGATTGCAAAGAATAAGCTGGTTTGTAAGTGGTATCTTATGATGTGAGAAGTGTATCATCTCAGTTTTTTCCATCTCAAATGTGACTGATAGTGTCCTTGCCCTTTGCATTATTCCCTTCAGAATCTGGTCAAGCTGATCAATGTTTTTCTTGATTGAGGTGGAGGCAACTGAGATGCAGATGTCATCCATGTAAGAAAGTTGAAGGTAGTTTGCTTCTTAATGTGGCAGAAAAAGTGACTTGATGGATATTAAAAATAGAATGGGTGAAATTGGACTTCCTTGTGGTGTGCCACCAACTGGAAACACCTCACTAAGCTGGCCATTAAGTTGAAGCCTCATTCTTCTTCCATTCAAGAAATATTGCACCCATGATATTAATGAGATAGGCAGCTGTAGGTTTTTCATGACTGAGATTAAGACATCTGGTTGCAGTCTGTCAAAAGCCCCCAAGATATCAAGGAAATTTGTGGACACTATTTTATGCTTGAGTCTGTTCTGCTCTACAAAATCTTGCAGAAGAGGTGTTGCATCTATGGCAGATCTCTGCTTGTGTCCACCTATTTGATTCTCATGTAGCAGGTGGTTGGTGGTTTTGGCCAGAAAAGCAAGCCTGTTAGCAAATATTCTCTCCAACAGCTTGGAGAGGCAAGGTAGAATAGAAATAGGTCAATAAGCTTTGGGATTGCTATAATCCTTTTTGTTTCTCTTTGGAATGATTATTCCCACTGCCTGTTTCCATTTTCCTGGATGATAGCCACTGTTGAAAAGGGTAGTATATGCCTGGAAGAAAAATTTAGGGATGGCTGTGATTGCTGCCTTAGCAATAGACCAATCTATCTGGTCTAGACCTGGAGCTGGTGATTTATTTGGTACTGCATCAATCATCTCCTCCATAGTCAAGTCAGGCTATTCCCATCTATTTGGGTCAGGTATATCACTGTGGTGAAAGATTCCATGTGATGAAGATGTTGATCTGTGTGTTGGTGTTGAAGGTACTGGAAAGAGGGTGTGGATCATTGCCCTGCATTTTTCTTCGAAGCTACTGGCTATTCTCTCCTGGCTACTATTCTCATTGCTGTATTTCAAGGTGGATATTAAGTTTGGTCGAGTTCTCCCTGGCCTGGAGTAGTGGAATGCAGTGAAAACTGACTTGTCCTTGGCATTTTCCAGGAATTTGATCCAGTGTTCCTTCTTATTGTATTGAATCTGGTGAAAGTATTGATTCCAAGCAGCTTTGGTATCATTTGCTAACTGAGAATCTGGATATTTCTTGAAGAAGCGCCTAAACCTGTGGAATCTCATCCTTAACTGGGTCAATTCTGCTGTCCACCATGGTTTTGATCTTGCTGTTATTTTCATTGCTGGGATTGATGCCTTAGCAGCAATTACGACAATTTCTTGTAGCAAATTAGCGACCTGGTCATAGTCATTTATGTGGATGGCATCATTAAGAAGTTTCTGGAAGGATTCCTATCTTGCTTGTAGGTCCAGTTGAAAGTGCTTCCAATCAGCTTTTTTAGTATTTAATCTAGATGGTAATAATGTGGTATGGTTGTTGGTGATATCAATAATTTAAGGAAGCAATGCCTCGAAGGTGATTAGCTCATGATCTGACCAAGTTGATTGTCCATAGTTCCATTCCTGCCATTTTATTTATCTAAATCCTGCAACAAATGTTAGATCAATAATGGATGTTGTTATATTCTTGGCATGTTCACCTTGCATGACACACCTTACATTAAGTGTGTTATGCTAGCACTACATGATGAAGTATTTGATGGGTTTAATTCTGTAATTCATGCGGTGCTATAGTATAAATAGGGGTCGGAACTCCCCGTGTTGTAGTATAGATCAATCAACATCTTTCCACACTTTATTCCCAATAAAGCTCTCCTAACAGTCAAAGGTCAGCATCATGGTGATACATCCTAACCCATAACTGTAACAGGTTATGAGCCCGGGCGCACTTACGTTAGCTATAAGAAACCTCTTGCTAACGCACCAGTATCCAGAAACCATGCACGACTCTGACAAGGTAATACTCGGCCCAGGGGTATCCTTCACAACCTGGAGGATGTCCATCCAGGCAAAACTCGGTCGCAAAAATGTCCTCGGCCATATTTTCCATTTGATGAACGGTATATGCCCAGTGAAGATGCCTATTGACCCAGAAATATCTGATCCAGGCAACCCTGATATCGCAGAGCTAGCATCTGCATACCTCGTCGACCTTGAACGATGGATACTCGGTGAAATCGAGGCAAAGAACATCATTACTCAGCTGCTTTCACCCACCATGTGCCCCCCCAACTACAACAACATGACAGCTAAACAGTTGTACGATACTGTGGCAGATAGCCGACAAGAAACAGCTACAGCTCCATACGCGATTGCTTTGGAGAAATTCATGGCTATCAAGTTTGTCTCCACCGCAGATGATTACATTGACCGCTTTCTTGCAGCATACCAAGGTGTCAACAATGCTGCTGATGCAATGTTAACCCAGACATCGCCAAATGAGTATTGCATTGGATGCGGGCAAGCCTCTGCTGCCTTTGTTATGGGCACAAAAAGGGTGGAATGGCTGAGCACATGGCGTGACACGAGGGCATACGAGTCTATGTTGTAATTGTGCATCACGTGCAAGTGTCTTAGCGTGCAGGCGTTCTTTCATTACTGCGTCAATAATCAATGTAACATAGTTAATAATAACTCCTTGTAATTCACGACATTAGATACGTTCCTCTTCCTCACGATCCATCTCTTTATAATAGGTTATAGCCCGGATTTAGCGCAGCGCTTATCATCAGTTCATTATCGAACATCGGATCCCTAGGAAAACAAACAGATAACTTCTAAACAGGAACTAAATCAATAACAATGTCAAGCACCAAGGAAGATAAGAGAGCTGTCATACTCAAATCTGGTGTTCCATTCACCACATGGTCTTCCGATCTCCGGAGTGCTCTTGCGCAGGATGGATTAGTTGGTTACGTCTTTCACAACGTCCCTGAAATCCGACCTAGGACCGCTCCAGTCGCACCGATCACACTAGGAGACGAAAAGGATACTGAAAAATACGACAGGTATCTGGACGAACTCGAAGCATGGAAAATGAAGGACTTGCATGCTTATGGAATAGTCTTACAAAGGCTTGACCACAGCCTTAGACCAGATTCGGTGAATAACCTCACAGCTCTTTAACTCTACACAATGGTTGCCAATACACACAAGCCTTCAGCAGCAATTCCATATAGAACTTGTTACAGGAAACTAATAGATACCAAGTTTACTACAAACGCTACCAATTATTGTAATGAATTCCAGAAGAATCTTACAAATTTTCGCAATGCTGCAGTAAACTTGGAGTCAACAGTTGATAAATCTGTAGAATACGGTATCTCTGATGGATTTGCCGCAGTAATGTTCTTTGAAGGAACATCTCACATTCAGTGGCTTGAAACTTGGAGAGCAACAGGGGCAATTAATCGAGACCACAATTCTTACGCTTCTCTAGAGCAGATGATGGCTACACTCAGATCTACTGCAGGCAATCGGACTACTGAATACGATAACTCTATCGTAGTAGCGGCAGCACGCAACGAAGGTCTAAATGAATTTTGCCAAATACATCCCAAATCAAAACACACCAACAGGAATTGTCGAGTCCAGCACCCCGAACTACGTGACAGTAAAGCTAGAAGCACAAAGGATATAAATCGCAAAGGTCGTGCAAATACTGCAACTTTAGATGAAAATTCTGACAGTGACGAGCCATCAATAGCTATGACGGCTATCTCTGAAAATTTGGCCCTGATAGCTAGCAGTTCTGGCCACACCATTACAAAAGATACGTTGATCTGGGATTCTGGCGCCTCCAACCACTTCATAAACAATCGTTCGGCGTTTATCAGTTTAGCTAAGCTTAGCAAACCCTTCCGATTCGACCAAGCCGTCAGCAAATCAACTCTCAGTCATGGAGGTACAGCACGAGTAAAAGTCGGCAGTCTCAATCTCAAACTTGCAGACGCTCTATACTCTCCGCAGTCTTCTATAAATCTAATCTCAGCCGGCCGAGCCTACCGTCTTGCCAACATTTTAGAAGACCGCGAAGCCAGTCTACTTGTCCAATTGGTAAACGGCCATCGAGTTCCAGTAGCTCAGCTAGTCTCCATCAACGATGTTTCAATCATTGTAGCACTTGATAAGACAAAGCATTCAGAGAAGCCTCATTTATCACCCTCAGGTCTAATAAAACCCGCTGTGGCCAAACTTCAGAAATGCACCACTGCCGATAGATGGCATCAGCGGCTTGGTCATGTCGGACCGTTAATTTTATCCAAAACAAAGACTTTTGCCCAAGGTTTGGGAGGACTTGAAACCAGTGAGCTTTCTCTTTGCGAAGCGTGTCATCTCAGTAAAGCTCAGCGCACTATCACGCGGACACCAAGGCCTATTCCATTTGCGCCTCTAGATGAAGTTTTTGTTGACATGGTTGGTCCGTGGAGCCCAATATCTTTGGACAGCGATTCCTAGTCATTATTACAGATGCAACAACTCGCATGAGATGGTGGTTTGGTGCCGTGAAGAAAGATGAAATTCCTACTAAACTAATCGATTGGGTTAACACCATGAGCAATCAGTTCGGTAAAACACTTCGTGTCTGCTTCTCTGACGGAGGCACTGAAATTCAGCGAAACTCACAATGGCAAGAGATGGCTCGCCTTAAAGGTATTCGACAAGATATCACAGCTCCATACACTCCAGAACAAAATGGCCAGCTGAGGCAGCTAATAAGGTCATCATTACACGTGCACGATGCCTACTAATTGATGCTGGAATGCCTGTAATTTTTGGTACTGGGCTGTAAGTCATGCAGTTTTCCTCACCAACCACCTTTACAATCTGACCACTAGAAAAGTGCCTACTCTACAATTTCATCAAGAGCTCCGAGTTGCCCATCGTGAATACTTGGACTTCACTTGTCTCCCTCGCTTTGGCTGTAAAGCTTATCGAACGCTTAATAAGCAAGAAAAAGGTGGCAAATTTGATCCACGCGCGGAAGTAGGATGGTTTGTTGGTTTCCAGGCAAATACTACCAAGAATTTTCTTATAGTGCCCCTCACAAAACTCCCCAGAAAAAATGGACTCATAAAGTCTTTACCACCCCTCATGCCTCTTTCTGTGAAGATTCTATGTATGGGCCAACCATGGCGAGACTTCAATGTTTAACACCTCAACAATATCGCAGTGGTGGTGGTCTAGGCCTCAACTTTCCTCCTACAACAAGTGTAGACTTCGTGCCTCCAGTAAGCTTCCAGAATTTACACCCTCAAACCGTGCCAGATGATTCAACCTCTGTAAACCGAAAATCTTCATGTGTCAGTAATGTCGAAAGAATTACATTACAAAACCAATCAATTAATGGAGAAATGTTTGACAACCTTGAGGATTCCCAATTATTTCAACCTCAATGCGAGGATAATTTGAGAAATCAAGAGAAATTATCGCAGTCTGTATCACATACTACAGATGATGACCATGAAAATGAGGGATCAAACTGTAGTGAGTCTGAAGATCAGGTCATACAAAGCGAGGAAGAAATTATTCAATATGATACTCCTATGCAGCCATTTCAGCCCCCGATCCTTGCAGGTCAAAAGAGGGCTCATTCGCCCGCTCCACAGCCATCTTCTACCCCGAAGGAAGTTATACATCCCGGCTATAGCTCTCTAATTGACCCTTTAACAACATCTCGAGGTGAAAATCTAACTGAGCAGGATGGAGACGAAACTCAAATCGAGTATAACACTCTGATGACGCCATTTAATCCACCACCTCTTGCGGGTCAGAAAAGGGATTACTCGCCTACTCCTCCTTCGCCACCCTTGCCTCCAACTTTCATCACTCGTCGAGGACGTACCACACAGCGGCATGACTATAAAAGACTCAACACTGGCAAGGCAGTAGCTCCCATATCTACTGAAACAGACCCAAAATCCTGGATAGAGGCAATGACAGGATCTGAAGCTAGAAATTGGAAGCAAGCTGCTGAAGCTGAGTTCCAGTCTCTTATATCAACCGGTACCGCAGTCATAGTTGACCGCAAACTCGTCCCGAAAAACCGGACTATTCTAACCGGAAAATGGGTTTTTAAACGTAAGACTCATGCTGATGGCTCGTTGGATAAGTACAAGGCACGATGGACAGCAAGGGGCTTTGCTCAACAAAAAGGACGTGATTACTTCGACACCTTTGCTCCTACACCTCGCGCAGACACTATAAGGCTTCTTCTAGTGCTTGGACGCCGTCTCGGATGGCACAGACTACAAGGCGATGTTCCAACTGCCTTTCTCAATCCCACACTTGACGTCGTTCTTTATATACAGATGCCTCAGGGATTTGAAAGAAAAGGAAAAGTGGTAAAACTGGAAAAGGGACTTTACGGCCTCAAGCAAGCTGCCGCACACTGGCATGAAAGTGTTAAAGTTGAGCTTGACAAACTTGGACTCAGGCCTACTGAATCTGATGTTTGTCTATTTACCAACAGCAAAAGAGACGTATTTGTGCTACTTCATGTTGATGACTTTCAAATTCTTGGACCTAATATCCATCAAATCAGAAAACTTGCAAAAGCTCTCAGATCGAAATTTAAATTTAAAGCTGTTTCTCGCGACCAATTCCTCGGTATCAATGTGAGTCACGAAGGTGAAATTCTAAAGCTTTCTCAAGGTCGCTATGCGCGCGAACTTCTCTCCAGACATGGTCTTGCAGACTTTAAACCCGTTTCAAAGCCAATTAAGCGTCGCATGGAGATCTCATCACAGCCAGTTTGTGCTGAGCGGATCGCAAAGTTCAACCAAATTGTTGGAGGTCTCCAATATCTCGCCAACCAAACACGCCCTGATATCACGTTTGCTACTAACCATCTCGCTCGTTTCCTTCAAAATCCGTCTGATGAGCATCTCCTAGCTGCAAAGCATGTTCTCAAATATATTAGTAAGGACCCAGATGCTGGTCTCACTTACTCAAAAGACAAAAACCTCATGCTTGAAGCTTATTCAGATTCGGACTTTGCGGGGGATCCATCTACATCTCGTTCAACTTCGGGCTCCCTCATTTTGCTTGGAGGCCCAATTACTTGGAGATCGCATCTTCAACGAGACGTCGTGCTTTCAAGTACAGAAGCTGAGTATCTTGCACTCACAGAGACGTGCCGACAAGTGACTTGGTTCAGTGAGATTCTCGACGAGATTGGGCTTAGAGATCAGATATAAGGAAGTAACTGTACTACAATATTTGTGGATAATCAGTCGACAATTGCATTGGTAAGAAACCACGATAACCATAAGCGTTCGCGTCATGTAAAGCTGCGCAACCATTATTGTCGACAACAGTTTAGACGAGGACTTATTGACATTCAATAGATCCCAACCAACAGAGAACGAGCTGATGCTCTGACGAAGCCTTTGTCTAACGTTGAGATGCTGTGAAGTGTTTCCTAACACTGTGCACGATGAGGGGGAATGTTGTAATTGTGCATCACGTGCAAGTGTCTTAGCGTGCAGGCGTTCTTTCATTACTGCGTCAATAATCAATGTAACATAGTTAATAATAACTCCTTGTAATTCACGACATTAGATACGTTCCTCTTCCTCACGATCCATCTCTTTATAATAGTCTAACAATCAATATGCCAGCCTACAATCTCTCATGTCATCACTCCGATCCGTAGCAGGCAACCGCACGCATCAGCCGAATACGGCTTTTGTTGCAACGCTGCCCACCGGTGAGGAGTTGGATCCAAACGCCTACTGCACCAAATGTCGGCACAGACACAAGAACAAATACTGTCACAAATTACATCCATTATTGGCACCCATTAAGGGCAAACGTAGTTGTGGCAGCAAGTTCAAAGGCAAAACCGCAGCAGGACTTGATTCTGATAATGATTCAGACACAGACATGGATAGAGTTATCATAGCATCATCTCGTATCAATGAATGCCCTACCATCTATGATACTGGTGCTTCGCACCATTTTGTCTCTCATGAACAATCTTTCAGTGACCTTCAAAACCGAGCAAAACCCTTTCGCTTCGACCAAGCTGTAGGCAACACGTGCTTAAACAGTCAAGGAACTGCAAATTTAAAAATCGGGAACCTCCAACTGACCCTTCAAGAAGCCTTGTTTTCTCCAAATTCCTCGTGCAATATAGTGTCTGCTGGCAGGTTACAAAGACTATGCAATATAGTCGCTGACCATGATAAATCTCTTCTAGTCCTCCAAGACGCATCAAGACCAGATGTTCCAGTTGCCAGATTGATTCGAAAAAATGACGTTTATTACATCCATTCTTTAACACAAGGTCGGTCCCCTCACACTTCCAGTTGTGTCGTAGCGCCCGGAGTAGCAAGGGTTCCCACCACCACAAGTGCGCAGCGCTGGCACGAAAGACTCGGCCACACCCGCCAAAGCATAATAAAGAAAACTGCACAACTTGTGAAAGGACTAGAAGGAATAGACCTCAGTCAACTAACTACCTGCGAAACGTGTCATCTAAGTAAAGCTCAGAGGTTTGTCTCCAGGGAATCAAGACCCACACCATATGCACCTCTAGATGAAATTTTTATAGACACTGTGGGAAAATTAATTTCTGGTATAAACGGTCATCAATATGCTGTAATCATCACAGATTCAAAAACACGGATGCGATGGGTACTTACTACTCAGTCCAAAGACACGATCGCAACATCACTGATTCAGTGGATTGTATTCCAAAATCTTCAATATGGTAAAAGGGTCCGCGTGATTTTTAGAGATGGTGGAACTGAATTCATCCGTATGAAGTCCCACTGTGAACAACAAGACATATGCACGGACGTATCCTCACCAGATACCCCAGAACAAAATGGGGTGTCCGAATCTTCTAATAAGGTAGTCCTGCCATTGGCACGTTCAATGCTAATCGATGCACGCATTTCATGGATCGTTGTGGCATAGCGTAATATGAAACGTCATGTGGACGGCTAGGCTAAAACATAAACATTAGTTCAATGCACGTTTAAAACCAGCAAGGAAGACTGATAAGAGTAGTTTAGTTTCATTAGGGGATGTGTAGCAGATTGTTTGGCATAGAGGCTGTGTGTTACGTGCTATTTGGTAATTTTATGTATATAAATACTCGGTGTGAAGAAGCATTATTCTTCACGCAACGTCTTCTTGAATTACCTTAACAATACATTTGTTTACCCATCTCTTCTTCGGGAAGACCATTTATCTCTTTCCAGCTCTTCATCAGCAAGACCCACGTGTAGCCTCTATCGCTACTATCTACCAATTCGTCTCTTCCTAGAGAAGACCAGTCATCCCTTCGACCCACTCATCACCTTCATCTACCACCTAGATCTCCGTTAGACCACATACGCACCCTGTGGAACACTGTCCTAACCTCGCCCTTGAGATTACGTTGCGTCGTTATCCACACCGTGCAGAATGTCTACAGACTACTCTCGTGGTTGGGCTCCTCCTACCACAATCGAAAACTTCAAACAGCAATTTGCCACTGATGCGGACGCGCTATACACATACATGAACGGACACCTCAATCGATACCGCACTGAACGAGATACTGCTCAGGGTCAGCTCATGGCTGCTCGCCAGGTTATTGAAAGCCTCGAGGAACAGAACAACAAGTTGAACCTCGACTTAAACATCGCTAAAGCCGGTCATTCTTCTAATAAACCTAGCCCGGCTATAGCCGCCCGGGACTCGGCTTCGGCATTTCGCTCCGAGAAATTCCCGGACCCCGAAAAATTCAACGGCACAAGGAGTAAACTGCCCGGTTTCATCACACAATTACGAATGAAGCTCGAGGTAAATAATGACAGATTCCGAGATGAGTCTGCCAAAGTTATTTATTCCATTAGTCGGTTGGAGGGACAAGCTCTCGATCAAATTGTTCCTCTAGTAAACACAAACCCTGAGAAACCATTTTCATCAGTCACAGCGTTTTTGTCGTATTTAGATGCCTCATTTGGAGACCCAGACCCTCGAGGAACTGCCCGTCGTGAACTGAAAACTCTGAAACAGGGTGCTGGTGATTTTGCAACCTACTACTCAAAATTTCTTCGAGTCATTGGCTATCTTGAATACAATGAAGCTGCAAAAATTGATGCTCTTGCCGAAGGTCTTTCCGAGGATATGAAAGATGCAATGATGCATCAGACAGAAATACCAGTAATCCTCGAGGACTATGCAACTTTGCTCATGAAAATCGACAATCAGATCCGGGGTTGCAAGGCTGAACAAAAAAACCCCCGCAAATTTTCTCGGCAAACAGTTGACAGAAATTTCGCGCACCCATCACATGTTGCAGGTGGTCTAGCTCCCATGGATTTGTTAACAATGAAACTTTCTAACACCACCAGACCAGCACCTGAAAACAGATACAATTTTGTAAATGGGTTCCGTAAACTTTCGGCTGGGGAAAAACAATGGCGTCGGGAAAACTCCCTTTGTATGTATTGTGAGGGGGCGGGGCACGGCCCTGACAGGTGCCCTTCAGCGAAACGCCCAAATCATCAGGCACCAATTACTGGTGCAGTTTTAATGTCATTGCCGTGCACACACCATCCAGCAAGTCCAGGGGACACCAAATCCGAGCCGGATTTTCATTAGTCCCGGATTTGAAAGATAGCCCTGATCCGGGGCCCTCAAAACTCTCCTTGATGTCTGCATTTTCTATATCAAGCTTTTTGGTGTCGCAAGCGGAGGACAAGTTGGATGGTGATCATTTGGTTGCTGCCTGTATATTAGTAACAGCTAAAAAATCCATTCAAACTTACTCACTTATTGATACTGGATGCTCTGGGTATGCATTTATTGACGAAACATTTGCGCGCTAACACAACTTTCCCCTCTACATTTTAAAAACCCCGCGCACTCTAAAAGTAATAGACGGAAGGCCCATATCTTCTGATAGGGTCACCCACGCTTGCCGTCTACAATTATCAATTGACTCTCATCACGAAACCTGTTATGAAAGGTCTATGATTCGGGTGTACATACAATTTGTGGGAGCTCGCTGCTAGTGATCACAGATGTGCTGCTGGGCCGGACAGGTCAAGAAGAGGAGTGGAGAATGATCTCTGTAGAATGAGGAAAGACTGTATTGCTTACTCTATCTACTGTGGAGGAAAGCTCTCTACTTATAGTCCCTAGACTATTGCTTACTAATTATACTAACTCAACGAAGCAGGAGCAAACAGAGCAAATGCATGCAGTCGCGTGACCATCATAACTGAAGCTGTGCACTGTAGCCATGTGGGTCTAGGCACAACAAAACCGCCACATTCTTTGTTACCAAACTTGGTTTGTACCCTATAGTACTTGGAATCCCATGGCTTCAAAGGCATGACCCAGAACTACGGTTTAAGAATAACACAATTCTCTTCAATTCCAATCATTGCAAACAAATATGTAATAGCTCTGTAGTCCCCCCTTCAATCAAGGGAATTGCACCAAGAAATCTCTCAAAATTTGTAAACTCCAAGGCCACCTCTGAGTGCGAACCCAAAAATAAGCTTCGAGTACACAGCGTAGAGGTTGAAGACAACCGTAAAACAAAAATACTAACTGCTTCTGGAAATTCAAAAGTCAGTTTACCAGTACAGTATCATAAATTTTACGTGATGATGGACAAAAGACTCGCTAACTCACTTCCACCACGCCGTATCTATGACCATAAAATCCCTATTAAGGATGGGAAGGAGCCTCCATTTGGGCCTCTTTATGGTATGTCCCGGGAGGAATTGACGGAATTAAAGTCCTATATTCAGGAAAATCTCAAAAAAGGATTTATTAGAACAAGTTCTTCACCAGCTGGAGCTCCTGTGCTTTTTGTGAAGAAAAATGACGGAACACTTCGTCTTTGCGTTGACTACCGAGGGCTAAACAAACTTACCGTCAAAAATCGGTACCCACTACCATTGATCCGAGAAACACTCGACCGGCTTTCTAAAGCAAAATGGTACACCAAGTTGGATCTTAGGCAAGGTTATAATCAGATCAGAATGGCCGAGGGAGAGGAATGGAAAACTGCTTTCCGCACTAGATATGGCCATTTTGAGTATACTGTTATGCCTTTTGGGTTAACTAACGCTCCTGCCACGTTCCAGCACTTCATTAACGATTGTCTTCGCGATTATTTCAGACATATTTTGCACAGCCTATCTTGATGATATCCTCATTTACAGCGAGACTCTAGAGGTCATGTAACCCACGTTCACAGAGTGCTGGAGCCTTACAGAAAAAAGGAGTCCTCCTGAAGCCAGAAAAGTGTAAATTTCATACACAAAGCACGACGTATCTAGGACTTATTATCGAGCCAGGTGGTATCAGAATGGATCCGGGTAAAGTAGATGCTGTAAAAAACTGGACTGCTCCTAAAACAGTAAAAGACGTTCAGGCATTCCTAGGTTTTGCCAACTTCTATCGACGTTTTGTCCGCGGATTCTCATCACTAGCATTTCCACTTACCCAGCTAACACGTAAAAACGCTCCCTTTATCTGGAATTCGGAATCAGAAGGCGCATTCGAAGCCTTAAAAAATGCTTTTATCACAGCACCTATCTTGGCCCACTTTGATCCTGAGAGAGAAATCACAGTTGAGACAGATGCTTCAGACTATGTCTCTGCTGGGATTCTTTCCCAACGCAATGACAAGGGTATCCTTCGCCCGATTGCTTACTTATCGAAAAAACATTTGCCAGCTGAATGTAATTATGAAATTTACGACAAAGAACTTCTGGCAATCATACGTGCTTTTGAAGAATGGCGACCAGAACTGGAAGGTGCTGCACATGAAATTGCGGTGATATCAGATCATAAAAATTTAGAGTATTTTATGAGCACCAAGCACCTTAATCGTAGACAAGCACGTTGGGCCGAGTACCTTTCACGCTTCAATTTTGTTATTAAGTATCGACCAGGAAAGCAAGGAGGAAAGCCAGATGCACTTACAAGAAGATCACAGGATTTCCCTGGTGAAAATGACAATAGAAGATTACATCAAAGTCAGATTGTTCTGAAGAGGGAAAACCTAGAAAGACATCTAGATCTGTCTGCAATCTTGTTGCTTCGCACTGAAAAAACAAATACCCCAGAGTGGGAAGAATTGTTTGTTCAGGGGTATCAAAATGACCCGTTCCCTGGTAAGATACTGGGCCTGATAAAGGCTAACGTGAAGCAATCAAAAGATATATCGCTGGCGGAATGTGCGGAGTTCGAAAATAAACTAGTCTACAGAGAAAATTGGTACGTGCCACAATACGACCCAATCAAACTCCATATCCTCAAGCAATGCCACGACAATCCCTCGGCTGGACACCCTGGTCGCGAAAAAACATTTGAACTTGTAAGCCGAGACTATTATTGGCCATCTATGCGAAAATACATAGCGCGTTATGTGCGCAACTGCCACACTTGTCGTCGAAGTAAGCCCAGTAACCACGCCAAGTTTGGAGTCTTGCGACCACTACCCATTGCTCAACAACCATGGCAAGAAGTTTCTATGGACTTTGTAAGTGGATTACCTGTAAGTGATGGATTTGACACAGTTATGGTGGTAGTAGATAGACTGACAAAAATGCGTCATCTAATACCTTGCAATACCACAACAACTTCCAAAGATGTCGCTCAATTATACTTATGTAATGTTTGGAAGCTTCATGGTCTGCCAACCCATATTACTTCGGATCGCGGTACACAGTTTACGGCCAAATTCTGGAAGGAATTATGCAACAATTTACGCATCAAGGCAAGAATTTCCACTGCTTTTCATCCAGAAACAGATGGACAGACCGAAAGGTTTAATGCTGTAATGGAACAGTACTTACGAAGCTATGTATCATATCAACAGGATGACTGCGCCAAGTGGCTCCCTATGGCAGAGTTTGCTGCAAATAACCAAGTGGCGGCTTCAACCCAAGCAACACCATTTATGAGCAACTATGGTTTTCATCCTCGCTTCACAATTGCTGTTAAGCCCTACACTAAAACAACTCCAAGCCATAACGCTAGGGATTTTGCCCTCAAAATGAGACAAATACATGACGTCTTGCTAGCTCATATAAGATCAGCGCAAGACGAACAGGAACAAGCAGTCAACGTAAATAGAAAACCTGCACCCAATTACCACGTCGGCGACCTCGTTTTTCTCTCTGCAAAAAATATAAGAACCACGCGGAACTCTCGGAAGCTCGACTGGAAAAAACTTGGCCCCTTTTCAATTACGAAGATAATATCCCCATACGCCTATCGCCTTGATCTCCCAAAGACAATTAAAATACACCCGGTTTTTCATGTATCTCTATTAGAGCCTGCTCCAGTTGATCCTGTACCAGGTCAGATCCAGTCACCAGCGCCGCCAATTATTGTCAATGAAGAAGAGGAATTCGAAGTCGAAGAAATCTACGACTCAAAAATGTCAAAACATAATGGACTACGATATTTAGTCAAGTGGGTGGGAGACAACGAGCCAACTTGGGAGCCAGATATTAACCTTGATGATACCGCAGCCATTGAAAGCTTCCACCAACAGTATCCAAATAAACCAGGCCCACTACATTAAGAGGAAAAGAAAGCTCAAATAGTTAGACTCGCAGGAGCTCGCAATTTAGGAGGGGTGCTACTTTCATAGATCGTTGTGGCATAGCGTAATATGAAACGTCATGTGGACCGCTAGGCTAAAACACAAACATTAGTTCAATGTACGTTTAAAACTAGCAAGGAAGACTGATAAGAGTAGGCTAGTCTCATTAGGTGGTGTGTAGCAGATTGTTTGGCATAGAGGCGGTGTGGTATATGCTATTCGGTTATTTTATGTATATAAATACTCGGTGTGAAGAAGCATTATTCTTCACGCAACGTCTTCTTCAATTACCTTAACAATACATTTGTTTACCCATCTCTTCTTCGGGAAGACCATTTATCTCTTTCCAGCTCTTCATCAGCAAGACCCACGTGTAGCCTCTATCGCTACTATCTACCAATTCGTCTCTTCCTAGAGAAGACCAGTCATCCCTTCGACCCACTCATCACCTTCATCTACCACCTAGATCTCCGTTAGACCACATACGCACCCTGTGGAACACTGTCCTAACCTCGCCCTTGAGAACGCATGCCTGCAATATACTAGCCATGGGCCATTTCACATGAATGCTTCATAGTTAACAGATTATACTGTCTTTGCACTAAGAAAATCCCACTTCTTGACTTCTTGCGAGATTAAGCCAACCGCACCACGATCACGTGGATCTCACAAACCTTCCAAGATTTGGATGCAGAGCAGACAAACTTATAAACCCCAAACCAGGTAAATTCGAACCCAAGGCATCAAAAGGATGGTTCATTGGTTTTCAAAAGAATACAAGTAAAAACTTCATCATTTACCACCCTCAACAAACTCCCGTGCAAGGATGGAAATGGGTTGAAAGCGTCACCCCTCATGCGACTTTCAATGAAGATGTAATGTTTGGTGATGAACTACCTGCAACAATTCAACAAGATGCCACCAGCTATTGGGCTAACAACGATTCCATATTTATTGAATCAATGACCCACAGCCAGCATCACGATCCAGACCTAGCCTCAGAATGTCAAACTCAACAATTGTTTGAGGGGGAACAAATATCACCTACGTCAAATCTGGATCAGACTGCACAAAACACTGTGAACAGCCCCAGAACAGATGTAGAGAGCAACAATCTCCCCGTACCAAGACTGGAAAATGAAGCAACATCACTCCTACCACCTGAGGAGCAAGCTTCTCATCATGTAAGTCCCCAAAGCAGTGCGCAAAATTCACCTGCTGAATCACACCACTCCACTCTAAACATAGACATTTTGTCTGAGCCAAATTCCCTCTACAGCCACTCACAAGAATTGAACTTGCAGCCGCAAAATCAGGAGGTGTCAAGCTCAGGCGAAGAAAGCAATGTCCAACGATATGACCAAGTTATGACTGGTTGGGACCCAGTTTGCTCTGTTGCTGGACATAAACAGGCGCACTCGCGAGAGAACGAATACGCGTCAGAATCAGAAGAGTCCTCCAACAAAGACACCATGATAACTAAACGAGGTAGGGAAGTTAGAAGGCACGACTATAAACGTCTTCACCACGGAAGGACAGCACAAGTCTTCTCTGACCCAAAAACGTGGGAAGAGGCAATGACATGCGAAGAAGCTGCTCAATGGAAGATAGCAGAAAATGAAGAATTCCAGTCCCTAAAGTAAAAAGGCGCCATCAGAATAATCAGTCGCAACCAACTCCCTAGATGACGTAAACCTATGAAAAGCAAATGGGTCTTCAAGAAAAAGTTTCGAGCTGATGGCAGCATAGAAAGATGGAAAGTGCAATGCACCGCAAAGGGTTTCACTCAGCGACAGGGCATAGATCACCATGAGACATTTGCACCAACCCCACGCCCAGAAACAGGCAGAATAATGCTTGTGTTCGCTCACCAACTTAGATGGCACCGAAGACAGGGAGATGTTCCGACAGCTTTTCTCAACCCCCGATCTCGATATTGACCTCTACATGGAAATGCCGCAAGGTTTTGAGAAGGACGGTTGCATAATACACCTCCAAAAAGGGCTTTATGGCCTAAAACAAGCTGCTGCCTTATGGTACGACGATGCAAAGGCCACACTTGCAGAACATGGTCTACGCCCCACTACCTCAGATGTATGTCTATACACCAACTTCCACAAAGATCTGTTTGTGGTAATGCATGTGGACGATTTCCAGGTCATGGGGCCAGACTTAGGCAAGATAGAAAATTTAATGCAAGCCCTGCACAAAAAGTACAAACTTAAAACATTGAACACAGATCTTTTTCTGGACATTCATATCAGTTACCCCAGAGAAGGCAACTCTCAAATTGTCCCAGGGCCAATATGCGCGCACACTAATTGCCAGGCATGGGTTAAATGACTGCAAGCCTGCAACATCTCCCATGGAGCGTCTCATGCTCCCAAACGAACAGGAATGCAAGCCAGAGCAAGTAACTGAATACAATTCGATTATTGGAGGTCTGCAGTTTCTCGCGAATAACACACGACCCGATATCGCATTTGCAGTGAATCATCTAGCGCGTTTCCTAATTAATCCTTCCAACGAGCACATCCAGGCAGCATTCCGTGTACTGAGATACATCGCAAAGGAGCCAGACCGAGGAATCATATTCAACAGAACTGTAGAAAAAACTACCACAGAAGCGGAATACCTGGCCGCCACCGAGACATGCCGCCAGCTCCAATGGACAAAGTCATTACTCCAGGAACTAAATGTAGGCAACCGCATTTTAGGAACAGATTGCACCAAACTTTACATCGACAACCAATCCGCAATCTCCCTTATCAAAAATCACGATAATCATAGACGGTCAAAGCACATCTCTCTTAGAAATTTCTTCTGCCGTGAGCAATATCAAAAGGGTCTAATTCAGGCAGTTTACGTTGATACTTCTAAACAGCTAGCAGACTGCTTAACAAAGGTAAAGTCACCAGTCATGATTCAGTAGAACTATGACTCGTTACCGACAGGGGGAGTGTTGTATTCTTGGCATAATCACCTTGCATGACACACCTTACATTAGGTGTGTTGCTGTGTCCTTGGCATGTTCACCTTGCATAACACACCTTACATTAAGTGTGTTATGCTAGCACTACATGATGAAGTGTTTGATGGGTTTAATTCTGTAATTCATGCGGTGCTATAGTATAAATAGGAGTCGGAATTCCCCGTGTTGTAGTACAGATCAATCAACATCTTTCCACACTTTATTCCCAATAAAGTTCTCCTAACAGTCAAAGGTCAGCATCATGGTGATACATCCTAACCCATAACTGTAACAGATACCTATGGACACGACACACACCATTCCAATGTCGCATGTATGGGGATGAGTTAGATCTGGCTAGTTGAGGAGTCGCAAAACAGATATCTGGTCGAGTACCATTAGAAGCGTATCCTAACCCCCCTACTGCACTCGGATAGGCAGAATCATCTGCTTTTTGTTCTTCATCTTCAGCTGGTCTGATGGAGTCGTACCCCTCAAGAGGAGAATTTACGCCTTTAGCGTCTTGTAGCCCAAGTGATTCAATCTTACTTGTGATGTAGTCTGTTTAGGAGATAGTTGGAGATCTGCAAGATCTATGTCGGGTTATTTTCCACCCAATGACAGTACCAATTTCAGAAAGGTCCTTGATTGGAAAAATCGAGGAAAGTTGCTATTACTATTACACTCTTATTGTGAATGTAAATACAAGGGTCGCTGGTTGATCTCCTGAAATTGAGAGTTTTAAGTTGGAGATCAAGTTTATCATACCATACTTTACCAGACTGCTTGAGGCCATACAGAGATTTATTTAGTTTCACGTATTTACCACCTTTAATTCCCTCTGGTGTTCTCATGTATACATCTTCAGAGAGATCTCCCTTCAGATACGCAGTTTTCACATCAACCTGGTGAATCTCCCAGTCGCGGAACGTAGCGACTGCTAAAATTACCCGAAGAGAATCCATATGAATTGTTGGGGAATATGTATCAAAATAATCGACCCCTTGCAGTTGACTAAAGCCCTGGGAAACCAATCTGGCTTTGAACCTTCCATCGCTCTTTACTGAGAGTACCCACCTTGAACCAATAGGTCGTCTTTCATGGGGGACATGTGTTATAGGGGTGAAAACGTTTTTGATTGCCAACAAATTAAGTTCTTCGTTTATTGCTTCTCGCCATTTTTCTTTGTCATTCCCGATTAGTGCTTCTTTAAAAGTCCTAGGTATGAAAGTTTTCTCTTCCGCAATTTGAGCTCGTGGTTGCCACGCCGAACGGGGCAATATAGGCTTTCGGATTTGACTACTCCTCCTAAGGGTGATAGGGTTAGAGATAGGCACCGAGCCCGATGATTCTGGTATATCAGTTAGATTGGCAGGGGGAGGTTGATGACGTTCAGACGGCCGGAGAAAAGGGGAAGGGAGTGATTCTTCAGAATCTTCTGAAGGATCATGAGGTAAATTAGTTTCAATTCTTGAATCAGTGGAGTGCATTTCTGCGTCAGAATCAACTTCGGAATCAGAGTCGGAGTCATGTGAGAAGCTAGTTTCTCTTTCTTGGGGGACTTCTTCCTCAGTAGCTATTTCAGGAATTCTATCAAAGTGAATGTCTTGTTGCTCTGATGTTTTACCCCAATCCCAGAAAGTATCTTCGAGAAACCTAACATTAGCTGAGACTATGATTTTATTACGACCCTCTTTGGAAGGAATGTAAATTTGATACTGTGTTGTAGACTCACAATATCCTACAAATATTCCTTTCAGTGAAGTCGGAGAAAGTTTATTTCTATGTGGGTCCGAAGTTTGAATTAGAACATAGCAGAGACATCCCCATACTCTTAAATGTAAAACTACAGGAATCGAGCCAGTCATTAGTTCGTGAGAGGTTCTGACTTCAGGTTGCATAGGCAGACGATTTCGAATATAACATGCAGAGCTGATAGCAAGATCCCAGAACCGTAGAGGTAAGTTTGCATGGTGTAGCATACATCTAGCCATAGTCACAAGTGTTTTATTCAACCTTTCAGAAACACCGTTTTAGCGCTGTGTGTATGGGGCGCTCATTTGTTGCAAAATACCGTTAAATTCTACTTTCTTGTATTCACTACCTCCATCGAAGCGCACCGCTTTAATCTTTCGCCTAGTCTGAAGCTCTTTTTCTTCCTTGTAGAATTGAAACTTTTCGGGGACTTCTACCAAATTTTTTAAAGTATAAACCTTACTTTCGCGAGTTGCATCATCAGTGAAAGACACAAAATAAAGACTTCCAAGTTAGCCATTTGTCCTACATTTCCCCCACGTGTCAGAATGAACCAATTCAAGAGGGTTAAGTTTCTTCCGTACCTGATCTCTGTTGATTTTTTCCACTAGTTTGCATGAGTTACAAGAATGACAGTCATTGAAGGACGTAGATTTGAGCTTAAGGTCTGTTGGCTTCTTGTTTTTAGGGTCGAGATCTAGGTCTGAATTGGAAATGTTTTTCAAGACGTGGGCACTTACATGTGCAAACCGGTGATGCAATAAATTTTTTATTGTGCATTTGTTGCCTTCTGACACGAGAGCATTAGGATTTTTGCTAAGGAATTGAGAGTGTGCTGAACCTTCCATATTGAAACAAAAAAGTCCATTTTTAGGACGTGCATTCATAACAATTGTGCCGTTAGATGAATAGACTCCTGGTCCATACTCGTTAGTCTTAATTTGATAGCCTCTGGAATTTAACTGAGAGCCTGAGACAAGATTCTTTGCACAAGATGGTAGGTACCAGACATCAGTAAGTTTGATAGTTCTAGTTTGATGTCAATTATTTGCATAATTTACCTCAAAACTTACTGAGCCAGACCAAGAAACTGGTTCCACACATCCAGATGCTGTTTCAATGGACTTCCTCACAGGTATCATCGACGTGAATAGTGATGAGTCACAGAAAATATGATGAGTTGCGCCGGTGTCAAGAATGACATTGTTAGGAGATAAAGTTGAACATGACAGAACGTACTCATGATCCTGCCGATCTTTATTATTCGACCGGCTACCTCCAAATCTTCTCTTGAGTGACATAACTGTCTCTGCCTTCTGTGGATTCTTAGATGCCCATTTCGATCCCTCTGGAGTGTCTATCCATTTAAAACATGTTTCACAGATGTGGTTATTCCTCCCACAGAAAGAACAGATCTTCATTGTCATGCCTTTTCCGGAATTAGCTAAATTAGCAACAGCTTTCTCGTTATACTCCAGATATTTTCTCTGGCTGTCCCTTAACAAATTCACCGCCTCGAGGAATGTCAAATGAGAATTTAATTTCATAAATGATACTGCTCCATTATGGAAGCTGTTGCATTCAGTTTCAAAATGATCTAGGAGGCGATTCCTTTTCAATAGATCAGAATGGCGCTTGGATGGGTCTAATGATGCAATCTTAGATTACAGTTTTGTCAACTCGGTTGCGCACTTGTCGACGTCAGCGCCTGAATTGAAGTTAAGTCTCCAAAAATCTTTTATTAGCCCATCTATGTAAACTTCGCTGTTAAGCTGGTAGTAGGCTGCAATTGCGTTCCACATTTGAAATGCCGTAGGTAAGGCTTCAATGATGTAGTAAACATCCTCTGGAACTAGCTGGAGGAGCGCTAACTTTATGTTGTTGTCGACAAGTTGCTGAGGGGACATTTCAGAAGTAGACTTTTCATCAACAGGAATTAGATCGGGCACTTTCCTCAGAAAATATTCTTGGGCATTATGAGTGTTTAAACTCAATTGAAATATTCGACACCATCTTAGATACGTCTCCTTACTGAGCTCCGGAGCATTCTTACAATGCTTGAGAATCTTGGCAGTAGACATGACAAAAAGTTCCAGTAATAGAATCTGCAATGATGAGCATTAAGGTGTGAGATTAAAGGTTGAGCAGAAAACAGTCCTGTCTCGAAAAGGAGTAAAAAATAGAATGAGCAGAAATAGTTCTTTCTTGTGTAAAAGAGCTGATGTAGTTATAGCACAGTTGGTTAGAGCTTTGGTCTCACAATCTGTTGAAAGAGATAGAGTATCACTTAAAGCAGAGCGAAGAAGAGTGAATTAACTATTTGTTTATATATAAAAAGATGCCAATCAAGACCATAAAAAACAACATAATAATATATTTTAGTAAAAATCAGTAAGTTATAGTAGGCGATCATTTACGCTGTATTCCCTTGTCATAGAAGTAGAGCCACACTAGTACCTGTTCGTGCAAATCTTACAGGGGAGATGGGACTAGAGTGTAAATAGTGGATGTAGGGATTGTGTTGGGAACCCTCACGTAATGAAGGTAATTGTTACTAATAGGATTATACTTCATTTTCCAACAATTTTCCATTCGGATGCCCAAAACTTGTGAGCATCTTATCAAGGTACTGCTCTTGGTCTAAATAGATGGTTCGATTTTGTTGATCTCTTGTTATTCTGACGCCTAGAAGCTTTGAAATCTCCCCTAAGTTCTTGGCATTAAATCTCAGTAACAGAATTTTGTAGAACCAATCAATCTGTTTCATCTCTTTGCTAGCAGCAGCAATATTGTCGACATAAACCAATAAGTAAATCTTTCTCTTTTCGTGAACAAATAAGCATGGGTCAGCGAGCCTCTGCTTAAAACCACAGTTGTGCACAATGAAGTCACGCAGTAACAAATTACAGTTGCATCCAGCTTGTTCTAACCCATAAAGGCTTCTAAGTGCTTTCAGAACTTTCCCATTTGTAACTAATACACCTTCTGGAGGGGAAAGGAATATGTCTTCTTTTAATTGATACTCAGTGAAAGCATTTTTAATATCAAATTAGTAGCATTCAAAATCTCTTTTGGCTACTGTAGTGAGGAATATGCAAAATGTATCCATTTGGACAGTTGGCGCAAATGTCTCCATGTAGTCAATTCCCTGCGATTGGCTAAAACCTCTTGCTACCAGTCTTGCTTTAAATCTTTCAATATTTCTGTTAACAGTCTCTTTTATGGTAAAAACCCATTTTGTTGAAACCAGATTTGCTCCTTTCGGTAACACCATTTCTTCCCAAGTATCATTCATGATTAGCTGGTCTATTTCCGTCTTAACAGCTTCTTCCCACTCTTTTGCTTGGGGGCTTCTCATGGCTTCCTTATATGTCCTTGGGATTGTTATACCTTGAATTATCTTAACTTGCAGTGCGTAGTCTTCATCATTGTCCGGAATTCGGCAAAATAGAGCGTACAATCCTTTGAAAATGCCTTTTCGAACCTTTTTCCCATATATTTGAGGCTGTGCCATTGCTGCAATCGCATGCTCAAGCTGGTCTGCTTTTACGAGCTTAATCCTCTGGTTTTTGAAGAAGGATATCATTGCTCTAATACGCTTTGCCAGACGCTCATCTTCATCACCATTTCCAGATCTTTTCCTTGATCTAAAGAAATACCTAGAAGCGGGTATCACGACCTTCTTGTCGTTATTTTCCCTTTCAATTCCTGTATGATCCTCCAATTTTTTCGTTGTCCAACAGTCATCTTCCGATTCTGAATCAAGGTCCATGGCTATTTGACTTTCTACCTGCTTCAATAGATGTTGTGCAGTCACCTCTGCCTCATTGATTTTAGATGATTCTAAAGAAAGTAATTTGTTATTAGTAGATGGCTGAGAGTCAATTTCTTTGCAGGCTATGTCTAATTCTTGAGTTTCCTTTGATATCTTTGTTGTTTCCAGTTCATCAACTTTTCGGCTTCGTTTTTCTTTTCCATGAGCCTTGTCCTTAATTTTCTTTTTTCTTTGTCCGGAGAATATCTTTTCTTTTCGACGTTTTTCACCTTTAGAAGTAGTAACTTGTGTTGAACTAGTCGCCTTCTCAGAGGCAACAGTTACTTTACTTTTCCCATCGAGTGCTTTGTCATTTCTGATAATTTCCGATGGTTCCGCTATTTTTGGGAGTCCAAACGTGATTTTATCCCCTGAAATTTTAATAGTATTGTCTACTGGTTCTTGTTGGATAGCTGGAAGTTTTGGTGATGGCGCTATATCTGGTGCATCAACCAGTTCTATATCCTGTGTAGAAGGTTGCTCGACATTGAGTTTTTGGCTTTCAATTTACTCATTTGGAGACAAATGATTTGTCAATTGTTGTTGATTGTCATCAGAAAATTTCCTTGGTCTACCGTGTGGCTTTCGATCAATTAAGCCTGTGTGTGTCCCCTGCCCAGTAACCTGGCTAGGTAAATTTCTGAGTCTTAAGTCCAATCTGCCACCTTTAGAATTTTCATCAGCCTCAATTGAACTTGATCTTTGAACGTAACCTAAGTCTGCCGAGTAATACCAATACTGCTTTTTGGTTTCATGACTATACCCCAAAAAGACTGCTTGTCTTCCTCTGTTAGCTTGTTTATTATGAAGTTGCTTCACTGGAATTGTTTTTGGGTCTACATGTATGTAGCAAATACACCCCCAGACTTTTAGATGGTCTTATTTTTGCTTTATCCCAGTGTATGCTTCCTCTGGAGATGTCCTTTTTCCATTAATTTTGGGGCCACGTGCTAGTCTATTTCGTACGTGTGCATCAGTTTCTGCAGCAAAACACCAAAATTCTGCAGAAAGGCTAGGAGCGTGAGTCATTGTTCTTATCGCATTTTCCGTTGTTTGAATAGCTCGTTCAGCCGCACCGTTTTGGTGTGAAGAAGCAATTGTGGTGTACTGTGCACTTACACCGTCCTTTTTCTGCCACTCGTCCATGATCTTCTTCAATTCTGGTACATTGTCTGACCTAATCTCAAGGTGCGAGGTTAGGACAGTGTTCCACAGGGTGCGTATGTGGTCTAACGGAGATCTAGGTGGTAGATGAAGGTGATGAGTGGGTCGAAGGGATGACTGGTCTTCTCTAGGAAGAGACGAATTGGTAGATAGTAGCGATAGAGGCTACACGTGGGTCTTGCTGATGAAGAGCTGGAAAGAGATAAATGGTCTTCCCGAAGAAGAGATGGGTAAACAAATGTATTGTTAAGGTAATTCAAGAAGACGTTGCGTGAAGAATAATGCTTCTTCACACCGAGTATTTATATACATAAAATTACCAAATAGCACGTAACACACAGCCTCTATGCCAAACAATCTGCTACACATCCCCTAATGAAACTAAACTACTCTTATCAGTCTTCCTTGCTGGTTTTAAACGTGCATTGAACTAATGTTTATGTTTTAGCCTAGCCGTCCACATGACGTTTCATATTACGCTATGCCACAACGATCCATGAAACCTACATGCAATTAGTCTTTTGTCTGTTTTTCTTTCCTCTAAAAGTTTCCATTCGCGCAGCGCCAAGATTACCTGATCCTTTGTTTTCAGAGGAATGGTCCAGATCTTCCGTGAGTAGCTATCAACTAACTGTAAGAAGTACTCAAACCCACAAATAGACATCACAAACAGACCCGCAATGTCAATGGAGATTTGGGCAAGAACTTTGTCTGTATGTACCTCAAGTTCTTTGCTTATCTTTCTCTTCATCTTACCTTTTCTACAAGATTTGCAGATCCGTTTCTCTTTCTCAGGGATGGAAGTCTTTTTGATTCCGCTTGCTACTTCATGAAGGTGACGTAAAGCCTCGGGTCCGTAATGGCCAAATCTTCTATATATTAGTCGAAATCTCTTCCTTTTAGACTTAGAAACCTCATCATGTTCTGATATATCTGGATCTTCATCTGTACTTTCCCCCTGAGTATTAGTATCTACTGGAGATTTGACAGATTTACTTTCATTTGAAACAAAAGCTAGCTCGGGAGTTTCTGAGAAGATGGACTTTAGCATGTATAAGCCATTCTTTTGCTTTGCGTGTAGAAAGGTTTCATGGTCATTTCTGAATTGAAGTAACTCATCAAGTTTCTTAAAATACATGTTCTTGGAGTCATGTATCCCAACAATACCATCTCGGCACAAACATCGAGCTGAAATTAAATTTATCCCAAGCCCAGGGACAAACAAACTATCCTTCAGATAGCAGAAAGATCCATCATTTGCCTCGACTCTAACAGTCCAACGAGCTTCTGACCATAGTATGCCTCCTCCTACCTGGATTTGGCGTTTCTTTTTGAGCTTTTCTAGTGGACCTCTAAAAAGTTTGAGTTGGTCAGTCATGTATGATGATGCGCCCGTGTCAATGGGCCATTCTGAAGGTCGCTTACATGATTTTCTTTTTTGCTCTTTTGTAAGGGCAGCTGTCTCCACAACAGATTCATCTGATGAGCTAGAAGAGCATGTCTCCGAGGTTGACAAGGATTCATTGACATTTGTTTCTAAAAACCCACGAGATTTTTTGGATCTTTTCTTCTTTGAGTCAACGTGAGTCTTTCTAGAACTAGACAGCTTCTTTTTCTCTCTTTTTTCCCTTCTCACCTGGTTTTATGCCCACCCAAGGTATTCACAATTGATGATGAGATGATTTCCAAAGCAGAGATAGCACTCTATGGCATTAATCATCTCAACGTCAGAATCTTGGCTATGTTGCTGTTTTGGGTGACGACTCTTTGTCATATAAGTCCGTGCAGCATGAGCGTGATCATTTTCGGGAGCAAATCTTAGCCTTTCTTCCTTGTTCTCGAGGTGTTTCAGTTGTTCATTGACAGAAAGCTCATTGTTGATGCTCAGAGAATCGACCGTCGACTGGTGGACTTTTGGAAGAGCAGAGATGAGGATGAGTGGTAAAGCCTTGTCATTGTACTGGCCTTTTGCCAATGGCTTGGCGGAGACAATTTTTCTTCTGATCTCTTTCAGTTTGTTGTAGGCATCCATTATTGTAAGCCCAGATGTGAACTCGAAATTGTTCAGCTCTTTGGTGTACTGCGCGGCTGCAAGCTTACTAGGCTTGGAGTACTTTGACTTTAGATACTTCCAAAGTTCCGCCGGAGTCTCATACTCATCCAGAAGCGCTTGGTCGTCGTTGTGCAACCCCTTGAGAAGCAACACCTTTTTTGTTCCGGCGTCATTTAAGTATTTTGTCTTCTTCTCTATGTTCAAGAAGATGGTTTTGCTCTGACATTTTTGTGCCACTTTTCGACATCTGCCTCTCTTGATGTTGACGGGTCCGGCGCAGCAATTTGGGCGTATTTGGTCAGATTTTGTTCCAGAACGTGAGTGACTCCTTTGCATTCAAAGTATGCTTTCATTTGCCTGAACCAATTTTCATGATTAAGCTTGGAGAGTTTTTCTCCCCCCCAATGGCCGACGTCTTCCATTGTGATGTGAGCGTTTGACAATTTGGGTCAGATTGTCTATGTTAAATGGTGAATTTGAGTCGTATTTGCTGAAGTCTGGACATTGTCAAGTGATGAATTATAACATAAAATTGGCCCCTGGCCAATGTTGAACGCTCAGAAATCCCGCTTACGGTCCTATTGTAAGACGGATTTCTAGCACGATTACTTTCGTGCAGCTTTTCGGCTTTCAGTACAGTCCTGTCGTACTTCACGGTCCTATTGTGCGCCGATAGTGAGTGAGTTGAAAAACCTATGACTTACTGCATAAACCGGACTTCATAACCTGTTGAAAAGAAGCAACCTACAATGTAATTATCACCAACAGAGTACTATTGTGCAAGGGAAGCAAGAAGGTAGGTTCAATAGGGGTTTGATTAACTAGCCTAAGAATCTAACGGGAGTAAATATTCCATAAGTACCACACCCAATCTCGCTTCCACGCGATCAATATGGCTAGCCTGATACAGCATCAAGAGTGTATTATCCCTGCTTTGCACTGACACATTTACAATATTGGTTAATTTTATCTCTCACTTGAATAGATGAGAAGAGGTGTCTATTTGTCTCATCTTTAAGTAGAATAACCCTGATTGATTTCTTCTGCTTTGCAGTTGCTTTCTTATGTTTCAAGATGTCACAGATCAACTATAGAAAGCAGGGAGCATTTGTATGGATGATGGTATATTAACAATTCAACTATGTAGAACTAAGTTACAGACACTTAGCCAGGTATTTATACAGATTACTACGTCCCAAGCCCTTCCATCTGTCAATGGTGCTAGAGGTGTTCGCATTCCCAGGGTCAAGAGTTCGATAATTCAAGGGTTCGACAGTTCAAAAGTTCGACATTAGATAATATTCATTAATTCTAAAGAGTTCCTAAAAATACAAGACCATAATCTACCGAACTAGAGTTATCCCAAATACCCATTATATACTCCTCTCTATTGTTCTCGAAATTTCCAGTATACTCTGATACAGAATAGAATGGAGTAGTATAGAAAAGCACGGACAAGTACAGATCGGAACAGAACGAAGTAGAATAGAACAGAAAATAATAGAACAGAATAAGATAGAATAGAACAGAATAGCACACATATCATCTTACATAATTCCAATTGATTTAGAATAGGCCCTTGGTCCGTGACACCATCTAAGGTCAGTTCATTTCTAGATAATTCCAGTTGCAACTCTGAGAATATTGTTTCTAGTAGCTTTGTCAATGGTTCTGGTATGTTCTGCAAGGCTATTGCGCCGGCCCAGCCCCCCGGTGGTTGTACGCCAGTACTTGCCAGTACTGGCTACAGGAAATTACCAACTTTGCAGCCGTTACACAAGACAGTCCATCCCTTGTCTTGTCCCACAGCTGCCTCTGCTATTTTACTCCATGTTTTTGGGCCAGTGCATGATGGGCCAGCAATATTCTGGCCTGTTGGTTGGCTTTGTGAAGGCCCTGTATCTGCTGTGGTATTTCCAGATTTTTGCCCCTGTATACCTTGGCTGAGTTGTGTTTGTCTAGCTGCTGTCTGCAAAATTTGTGTGCTCTGTTCAAGTCTCTGAAGCTGGGAAGTCAAAACTGAGACATCCCTTGGAAGATTGCCATTTTATCGACTTATAAACGTTTGGACAAAAGGCATAAAATAGTTATGGATTGTGGTATGTTGATATGTGTAAATATACGTTGAGTATTGCAAAGAAAATATAATAAGTGTAGATGTAGATGTATATGAAAGATGATTTATTATATTAAATGATATACTTTATGCGTAGAGCCTGCCCGTCCTCACTTCCCGTCCAGGTCACTTATAAACTATCTATCCAAGGTATCCATACGTCATCCATCCACTTAGCAACACATCAAGACTTAATTGTCAAGTTAGATCTAGTTACAGTCCTGTTTACAGAATGTTAAGTTGATGTTCTCGATGGTAGTGTTTTCCTATGCCAAACATGTTCCATGCATCTACACCCCTGAGATATGTAACTGCTAAGCATGCATTGATGTAATAGTTTGACACACATGTATAAAACTCAACCTCTCACACTTTGAATCATAGACATTTGGATTACACCCCAAGTAGAAACAGTAGCCTGGAATATATCCGAGAATCTCTGCATATTTCTAACCCTGGTCTAATCCAAACACCATTCTTTTCCATAAATTCTCGAAATATATTAAGCAAATCAAGAATTTTAGTTTGCTGGACCCTTGACTCAGCTTGGTGGGCTGCTGAATCATCAAGTCTCTAGCTGTTGCAATGCATTCATCGGATCCATTTATGAGGTCTATAACTGAAACCATACCTGGTCCAGCACTTTTCTTTTGGGAGGTCTGATGGTAGTTCAGTTTTTTTTTTTGACCAGTAGCATTGTTATGATTATCATCTTCATCACAGCTTTCAGCAGTCACATGCCTTTTGGTTCCTGATCCTGATGCAACTCTAGAATAGTCAAAGGTGCTGTTTTATGATGCTTTACTATTCATGGCTGTATGGTTTAGTGGTAATGACTGTGGTTCAAATTGATCACCTGCACTAACTGACATTTCATCCATTTCATAGTCATACGGTGGTTGCCTAATAAGTATTAATTCATTTAATGGATCTGGTTGTCACGAGTCCAGCGGGCTTACCGACAACTCCCGGACGCGGAAAATTCCGAGCCTTTACCGCCGCCTCGCTATCTTTCGGGTTTCGGCTCAAGGTTAGTGTTGTATAATACACGTAGATTGCCAGGGCAGACGCTTGGGGCCACGTCGCGGGTAGTGCACGTGACGGTGGAGCTAAACAGTATAGGTTTAGTGTGTGATGCGTGCATTGGCAATATGGAGCCAACCAGATCTCGATGAAACAGGGTTAATGGGACTAGCCAGAGACCGATGGAATCGGGGAGAGCGAGAGATACATTTCTCCTAGGAGAGAAATGATGTAACAAAGGGAATGTTCTAGAACGGGGCTGTGGACAACACAGTAAGTCTGGAACGACATACAAGGAGGACTTGACCTCCGTTCATTCACTTGTAACTAAGTTTCCTTAATATACAATTCAAGTCTTACATACAAAGAGAACACATGTCAAGGACTGACTGATGTGGAGATGATTCATGGTGTTGAGTTACTTCGATGGCATTCTAAGCTATTCTAGCAATTAGTTTCTAGATGTTTCCGGATAGTATTTTGTACTCTTACCAGTTCACTGGGCTTCGATCAGATTCCAGGTCACTCTCAGGAGTTCGACAGGAATTGGGCTGGAACTAGATTACTGTAGTCTGTAGTAGATAGTGTCGAAGTATAAGTAGCTGAGGTATCTACATGTCGAAAGCTCTCCAGCTTTCAGTCTTGTACTATTACCTAGATATCCAAGAATCAAGAACCTAGTCTTCTGTTAATATATTGTCTTTATTATCAAGTATCCAAGATTTCCCACCAACCATTTCCAAGTTAAGTAACCAAGTCCCAAGAGAGCCCTGACAACACACGCGACAGTGATAATAGAGACCTACTGCAAGTACGAGTTCCCCAGTAGCACCCATCATCCCGCTCCTATATAGCCTCGTTATTATAACAGTTAGAGAAGGAAGAGAAGGCAACTCGGTTCATTAATAGTGTACCAGCATCAGATATTTGCGCCTACCCGGATGGATCGTCGGAGGGGCATGGTCGCTCAGCATGGGGGTTCGTCTTGAAGAGGGATGGAAAAACTCTGTTGAAGGGATGTGGCATCAAGCATGGTGGTGAAGTGCTTGATGCGGAAATTATAGGGGCGAGGAAGGCCCTGGAAGCTGCGCTGGGATTGTTAGAGATGGAGAGCGGAGGAAGGGACGGCAGGCAGCAAATCAATGTATTCACGGATAGTCAGTCTGCAGTGAAGACACTGTTGACGGGAATTGCCTCAACAAGCCTAGACGATGTACGCCAATTTAGGGCGCTATCAACAAAGGCTCTAGTCTCGGTGAAGTGGATACCAGCCCACTCCGGGATACAGGGAAACGAAGATGCAGACAGAGCTGCACGCTCCGGCCTCCGAGAACTGCCAAGCAAAGACAGCCAGCCTCGCTCCGTCACAATGGCGTACGTTCGTCGGCTCATGAACCGGAAACATCAAGCGCTTCTCGACGACTGGTGGGAAGAAGTGTGTCCACCTAGGTATCGAAATCTGGGTCTTCTCATGCGACGACGCAAGCCACGCGAGCAGGCACTTTCCCGGCGGCTACTCCGTGAACTGATCTCAGCCCGTACGGGCCACGGAAACTTCGCGGCATGTCACCGCCGCTTTAACAACTTCGCAGCTTCAATGGAGTGTGCGTGTGGGGAGGAAACATCACCTCTCCATTTCATTCACTGTCGACTGCACGCACGCCAGACGCGTCGACTGCGAGGGACAATGTCACATCACGACTTTGTGCACAAGCTTCTCGGGCCTAAGTGCCTCGAGAACTTTTCAAAATTTGCGCAGGAAACCGGCTGCTTCGGGGGCCCACCTACGGATCCGTCTCCAGCTCTCAGCGGAGAGGACATAAATTAGGTCATAGCACGAAGCATGGCAGGTAGAAAAATGAGACGAGAAGTGTCGTTTTTCTAACCACAAACTGGATTACTGGGCTTGGAACTTTAGTTATAGGAGTTTACGGGAGTTTCTATTTTTCTTTCTTTTAACTAGCTACTGGTTGTGTAGTGGTTCACGCGGTGAAACCGAGGTGGGCATGCGGAAAGCATGATCTCGGCAGTGTACACCGGTCTTTGACTCCTAGGAGATATAGAGCATAGCTTAGGACCCTAAAACAATTCAATTCAATGGATCTGGTGATTGATCTCGCTCTTTCCCCTTTCCTTTCTCCATTTTAATTTTTTATATTAAACCCTTTTTTTTGGGTTTATTTTATTTTATTTTTTTTTTTTTTTACAACTGAAGGGAAATCAATCATAATTCACGTGATTACGTAACTCGGAATTTTATTATACCTAATTCGACTTTTAAACCCCTGGAAAAACACGAAAATCGACGCGTGACGCGTCCTGGACCAATGAAAAATTTTCACTAAGGGCAACTGCTTCTGACCAAAAGTGCAATTCGTGTCAAATATCTAATCCTCTGTATATTGGCCTGGGTTTCTCGCCGAAAAATCGTTCAAATATTCTTTAATTTGTTTGAAGATAGAGATATGGCTATAGTTGCTGCTGTTGAATTTTGAAATAAATTCGACGTTGTGGGATCGAGTTATTGATAGAAAAGGCACGGCCCTCACCGTATTTTGCTTTATTCTTCAATAACTCCACAAATATTTGTCGGATCAAAATATCAAAGGTATTTCTAGAATGCGCTTGATCTGCTGAATCAAATGAGATATGTTTGGAGTTTTTATCACGATTTTTCGAAGTTCGGCTTTTTTTGTGTTGTCATGTCCACCTTGATTGAGAAAGTCTTTGAACATTGTCAATGTTGAAGGTATTTTTGGTTGGGGGTGATGACCCAGGAGCCTCAGGCAAAGGTGACTTTGAAGAAGGCATCATGCATTGAACTTTAATTTTTATTTCATTTTGACAAATATTCTAATATTTTTTTGAATTTGATTTCATTTAGCCCGATTTGGCGCCCTATGGGCCCATGCAGGTGTTTATCAAACTATCTAATTTATAGAGGAGGAAACCTTGCAGTAAAAACCCCCTTAGCTATCTGATGGGATTCTGTACCATTATAGTCTTACCTTTAAGAGGTGCACTTACACTGTTGTTGCAAGTGTGGATTCCGTCCTTGTCCTGTGTTCTCTTTTTCCCGTCTTTGCTTGATTAACGCCTCGATTTCTCCAGTCATCTGAAATTGCTCTATCCATCCTTCCTTCTGAATCCACTGCGCTATTCTAGTCATATCTTTGACGTTATTTACCATTGCTTCGAAGGATCGGGTCGTCGATTTACGAAGCAACTTGCCTCATTTTTTAGCCCATCTTGGACAAGACATCACCATGTGCTTTACATTTTGGGACGGATATCCACATTGGCAACGTGATTTTCCTACTCCTGGTACATTTCTTCGGTATAAGTAAGCATTGAGCCCAATGTGCTCGCTTCTTACTTGTATGGCAATACTGCTCTGGGCCCTGCTAAGATTTTTGTGGATTTGGATGGGTGACTCTCTGTAGTTCATCATAAGCCTACCTGTTTTTTGTCATTGTACAAATTTGCCGCTTTCCACTTATCCGGATCTGCTTGTACTCGGTGACGCAAGCGCCGCTTCTTCTTTTGGCTCGTCCAGGATTCTGACCATTCCTTAAATGCAGCGTTCTTCCCGGCTACTTTCTGTCCTGTTTTAGAATCAATGTTGCTGCAGCTAAAGGCCCATTCCACGAGATTATCTCACCTGTTCTGATCACTCTTATTTAATTTTCTTTCATCAAATAATTTGATTTTTCTGTATGCAGTTAAAATGTTTGTTGGACAAGTAGATTGTGAGATAGCCCGATATATTGAAGCCTCAATATTCTAATATTATCAAAATTTATTTGTATTTTCTTTTTTATTATTTTTATTGAATTTTATGATTTATTATTGAAAAAAAAAGAATATATATATATATATTTGCTTTTTTTAATTGCTTTTTTATAATTTCTTTTTATGTGATTGCTTTTATAATTTTCTTTTTTTTTAAAGATGATATAAAAAAAATAGATAAATAGAGTTAAAATGAAAAATCACGTGACCTTTTGTTTAATCATCTGATCGTGCGTCCAGAACGCGTCGTGCATCACGCGTCGAGCCTTGGCAAGGCAAGGGTGAAAAACTTTCGTCCAGAGGGTCGAAAATGGCGTTTCGGTCGAAAAATGTTGTAATATGAAGATGTGTGGGTCGTGAAGTATATCAATCGAGAGCTAAAGACTATGCGAAAATGAATTTCGAATTTTTAGAGCTGTATCTGCTGGTGGGTGGAAGTTGTTGATAAAATGGCGTCGTTATTTGGTCTAATGGGTCGAAAATCGGGATTTTGTCGAAAAATGTCGGAATATTTGGTCATTCAAGAGCTGTCAACGATGCGAAACCGAATATCCAGTTTAGATTGTCGTAGGTGATGGTTTGCCGTAGTTGTAGATAAAAAGGCTTCTCTTGTTGTGGCCCGGAGCTCTATCACTGCCAAACTTAATATAACCTCAATGCATTGAATAAAACCAACTTTTGACAACCCAGCCATTATCAATTTCATCATGGACTTCACCACAGCTTTCTTTGCCAAACTTTCTGGCACCAAGGACTATCAGGTATGGTCAATAAAAGTGAAATCTTATCTTATTACACAGGACCTTTAGAGTGTTATGGAAATTTCATCCTCTAAGGTCAAAGTTGAAGACATAATGTCTCAAAACTCCAAAGCAATGGCTCTCCTAATTCTGTCCTATGAAGATAACATCCTAAGTTTACTTAACCCAGATGATCTAGCAGCATCAGCATGGAAAAAGTTGGAGAAACTATATGGTAATGCTGGATTCAGTTCTCGACATCTGGCCTTTCAGTCACTTGTATCAACTCATATCTCATCTTGCTTAGATGTAGATCAATTCATAGATCAATTTCGCTCTCACATTCAAACTCTATCTCAAATGGCAACTTCACCACTTCCACAATGGCTCCTTATATCAATATCAATCAATAATGTAGGAGACCAATATCAAGCATGGTCAGAATCAGTTATGCAACAAATTCGCCTAAAAACAGTAGCAGAAGATTCAAACTTCCTTCTAGAGGATATTATTGCACGTTTAATTGATGAAGCTAGGAGAATGAGTCAGAATAGGGAAAAAGATCTAATTAAAGCAATGACAGCAAAGAGTAATCAGAAAGCTAAACCCATCTACCAAAAAAGTAAGAATATATATAAGTCAGAAAAATGTTGGCAGAAATATCCAGAAAAGAGGCCTTAAGTTAGATTCTGTTTTACTTGGTATATGAAATGGGGAACGTACACTTGCGTTTGACGGCTAAGATATGATTTGATCGAGAGTGAATTGTAAGTGACTCTATGTATGTGTGTGTTTAAGTTACAGTGGGAAAACCTCTCTTTTAATACCTTATTGACTTGTTTACCCGCCAATCATATGCCTAATAATTTAGTATGCCTTGCCTGACCAAATGGTCCAAATATGTCATGTGAATTGTCCATGCGCAAGGCACCCTAATGACATACTCACCCTCCATGCGCTACCTGCCAGGGCTATCTTAGCTGAGCACAACAGATTCCCATCAACCAGTCTGGAACATTCAAAAAGCAATGACTTCAATAAAAAATAAAAAATTAGTGCCTATCTCTCTCAAAAACCAAAAATTAAATATGACACCTGGATATTAGACAGTGGGGCAACAAAACACATGTGCAATGACACATCACAATTTTTAAATTTTGAACCTTCAGTCTCATCTATCCAAATAGCCAACAACATTTTCAACCATAACTTCCGCCAACCATTAGCTACAGTAATATTAAATCGATATTCGGTTTCGCATCGTCTTAAGCTATCAATTGAAATTCATTTCAACATCTGCATCCACCAATTACATTATTGTTCGACCAAAACGCGATTTTCGACCGTCTGGACGAAAAATTTTCGCACCAGCCTTGCCAAGACTCGCCGCGTTTTGATGCGTTATCACGTGACCGGACATAAAAGTCACGTGATTATATTCAATTAAATTCAATAAAAAATCAAATTAATTTAATTTTTATATTTTTTTCTCTGTTCCTGTTCCGGCTGCTTATGTCAGCAATAAACAACAAAAATATGGCTGAAAAGTCTCCCTCATCACCAGGGAGCCTACCAAGCCTGCCTTCATCACCAGAAATGGACATGACAGATGTTCCTAGACTTTCTTCATCAATCTGGAACACAGGTCTATCACCAAAGCCTTCAAGGCTCCTTACTTCTGTTCGACCTGTCAATTTGACATCTAAGGTTGACAATTTTAGCAGTGACCCAATCACTTCAACTGATTTGGGTACGAGCCATGGTTCAAAGTTATGATCCATGGAGTGCCAACAGATGAATTTGGAGAGGGTGCTGATCTCTCCTCAATCTCGGAAGAAATTTCTATATTTAAAAATGGATTGAAAGTAATTGGACAACCCTACTGGATAACCTCAGATGAAAACCGAAGAATACAACAAGCTGGCTCAATTGTGGTAGCATTTGAAACAGAGGCACAAGCAAAGCAAGCTACTTCTCGTAAGCTAATCATTGCTGGACGTTATCTTTCAACTGAGAAATATCTGAACTTTGCACCTACCACTCAATGTTACAGGTGCCAAAATTTCGGCCATCAAGAGAGTAGATGTAGATGGGAGGCTAAGTGTCAACTATGTGCTAGACTACACAACACCAAGAATCATGCTTGCACTCAATGTAATGCCATAGGAAGCAGGTGTGTTCACTTGGTTCCCAAGTGTAGTAATTGTGATGGAGCACACACAGCAGACAGCAATGATTGTCAGACCAAGGTTGCAGTCCTTGAAAGGAATGCAGCCAGGGAAGAGCAAGCTAGGAAGGATCACGAGGATTGTCTATGACAGGACACCAAAAAGTCCTCCAGTGCAACTTGAACAGAAACATGCAGACTACAGAAGCAATACTACAACTAGCACTAGATCTAAAGATAGGAATAATAGCTGTCCAAGAGCCGTGGATAGCAAGCAGAAGAAATAGAGAGACATATGAAGGGGCCAATCAATTAGTCATCCCTCATTCACACAAGTATTCCCCCAAACATTGAACTACACCCTAAGACCAAGGACAATGTTTTACGTATCAAAGCACTTACAGATACAACATCATATTCTTCAAGGATATCCAAGTAATCCAGATATCCTTGCAGTAAATTTTAGCAACCAAAATTTCAACAGAATCATAGTCAATATTTATAACCAGAAGCACCAGTGACCGGAAAATAACCTCACCACCATGGAAAGATATTACACAGAGTTGAATGTAACATCCAATACAGTTATAGTTGGGGATTTCAATGAGCATCATCCAGATTGGGACCCATATTATCCAAAATCAGCTTCTGCTGACAAACTACATGACTGGATAGAAGATCAAGGCCTTTTAGTACTTAACAAAATTGGCCAGGGAACATTTCATAGACCACATATCAAATGTTCATCAGTGATTGACCTCACTCTAGCAACCACTTGATCAGAAAGATTTGTTCAAGACTGGCAAACTCTCTCAACAGGATCAGATCATCAGGGCATATTGTTCACAATTCTAAACCAGAGTAGGGGACACCACCAGAACTTGCTAAAGATTGAATGGTTTAACTCCCAGAAAGCAAACTGAGATAAATTTGAAAAAACAAGCAAAAAACTCTTCAGTAACTCCAAAGTACTTGCTCTAGACAATCTCATGGCCATCTCTACATGTGATAACCAAAGTCTTTGGAAGAAAGGAGAGAGTCTAAAAGAGAATCTGGACAAAATTGGGCAAGAGTTTACAGAGATCCTTATCAGATCAGCCGAGATATCTATTTCAAAGAAGAAGGCAGGGGCCATACCTAAGGCATGGTGGACAAATGAGCTGAAGAATCTAAGGAAGTCAATGATGAGAGCACAGAGAACTCACCTCAAAGACCCTTCTAATCAATGTTGGTTTCATCGGTATACAAAGGCAAGGAACATTTATTTCCAAGAAATTTAGACTGCTAAAAAGAATCACTGGAATAAATTTCTGGAACAGGAAGATCCTGAGTCCAAATTTAAGGCTCTAGCATACACTAAAAGGAGACAAGCTTCATAGCTTCCAATGATTCAAGATGAGAGTGGTATATTCAAAAGTGATTCCACAGAAAAGTGTGGGGCAATCAGGAATAAACTTTTTATTCCACCACCACAAACCCCGGAGATGCACAAAGTTCCATTGCATCAACATCCACCTTTTCAACCACAAATTTTTAGAAAATCGTGAACTTGAGCACAAATATAGTGTAACCTTTGTATTAAGCGGAGCAGGTTCCGAATATCTAATCCATAATTTCATCTTATAACTGGTTCAAGAGTTATTAAGGCTCAAAGGTGGATCAGGAGATTTGATGTCAAATTTGGGTGAAAGCCCCAACAATTCAATCAACAACAATTGTCAACAGCAAGCAATTGAGTCAAAATTTTAACTAAAGATATTTCAGATACCTCTCCAACTGATAACAAATTTTCAGCAAAATCAAGTGATTTTTGGTCGAGAACTCTTGGTTCAAAGAACGAATTAAACGGATTTTGCGACAAATTGCGGGTTTGGTTTTAAGGGGTCACCCTACAAGAAAAATTTTCATTGGTCAGAGACGCGTTTCGCGTCACTTTACGCGTAAATCACGTGGGTTACGCGACGTTTAACTAAAAATAATTCCAACTAAATCACGTGACTTTCATCACGTGGGTTTTCAAATAATTGAAGAAAAATCATTTTTAAAAATTAAAAAAACAAACCACATATTAAAAATCCCAAAAAAATAAATCCAAATCTAAATAAACAATCCTACAGTTAGATTTATGAAAACAAAGTCAAAATTAATTTATGAACCATTATCACCAGTAATGGATATGAAAATTTACCAAGGAGAATCTTCTGGCAATTATGCTAGCCACCTTTGGTCACCAATCTGAGGAAGAATTTCCTCCACTACTACCAAGCGCCAAAAGGGCTAAACTTTCTAGTAATTATGAGGATATTGAATTCAGCAGTGATCCTATAGCTGGTCCTAACAATGCAATCCATTCTAAGACTACTTATGTGCCCTATATTGACTCTCACCCACAAATAAAAGGGAAGGAAAAATAATCCCTTTCATCATCAAAGTATGCAAACCCCCAACAATCCACTATTAATGAGGAGGAAAATACAAAGGATGTCCTCCTACAAGCCAGAGATCTTATTGTGAAAGCTTACCACCTGACCAAAAATTCGATCTAAACAGTCCAGGCTCCTAGACCTTCTTGAAGTATTCAGGGAATATACTGAAAAGGGGAATCTTTGCAAGGCATCTACAATAATTGCATCCCAAGTTGCAAATCTGGAGACAGCTACTAGAAAAATTGAGACCAAAGCCAGGGCTTTAAACCAGATAGTACCACCAGCATTGCCTTTACCAGGAAACACTCCCAATATTAAATCAAGTAGACACCAATTGGAATGAATAAGAAAAGTTGTATTTAAATAGTCTGTCTTACAAAGTTAGAATCCCAAAAGGCACGCTGAGAAAAACAGCAAGTGCCTACTACCAGCTTAAACTTGGCCATGGATACATCAAAGTTTATCTTTTCAAATTGGGACACAGCACCACAGACTTATGTACTTGTGGAAAGAAGGAAACCCCCGAACACCTGCTTCTTAGCTGTTCAGAGTATAAAAAAGAGAGGGCAGAGCTCCAGGCAAAAATGAATGGAAATAATTTGAATATGAGGCTTCTACTAAATACTGAAAAAAGCATAAAGAATACACTTCACTTTCTGCTTAAAACAGGGATCTGTACCAGGACGTGGCATTTTGGGAAGAAGGAAGGGGTGACATGAATTAATGGATGGAACAGATGAGAAAATACATAAAAGGCCAGCAAAGATTGAAAATTAAACAAAATTAAATAACTTATAATAAAGAGAGAGACAGATACTTTATAAAAGTTGCAGGGTCACACCAGGATTTTATCCTCAAAATCAATTGAAAAACATATAAAATATACCAGGGAATGTATTATAATAAAAAATAGCCTCTCATAGTTATAGACTCAGTTGTGGCTTTAAATTAAAAAATTTCGTTTATATAGTTAGAAACTGAAATAGGACATAAATGTATTAATAATAATAATTTACCAGGAAACAAACACACAGTCCAAAAAAGGGCTACTACTAATCATCAAACTGGACAACAATATGCTTCTATGGCCTCAATGGTAGCAAGAGGAGTTGGTCAATCAACAGATCCCTTGCAATGGACTGTTGTAGGGAAGAAGAATCAGGCCAGCCAAGCAAAAAATAGTCCAAATATACAGGCTAGAGACAAGGTAATTAGAAGAGTCATCCTTGTACAAGACCCTGAAGCAAGTAACAATTTTACATCCTTCCATGCCAGAAACCAAATCAACCAAATATATGCATCAAATGGAATAAAGGGACCAGTGGTAAACACAGTGATGAAGACTCAAAACGTAAATATTGCCATCACAACTACAGAAGAATATTCATCTGACTTCTTCCTTGAAATACAGCCAATTTGGGAAAGGATAATACCATTTGCATCAGTTCAAAAAGATGAGCCATGGTTCAAAGTGATAGCTCATGGGATCCCTCTAGCTGACTTTGACAATGAGGATGAGATGGAAATGATCAAATCAGAAATAACCACATTTAACAAAGGTTTGAAACCAATTGGAATGCCACAATGGATATCAAAAAGGGAAAACCGCCAAATAAAACATGCAGGTTACTGCTACCTTTTGCCAGTAAAGCCAAATTGGAAGAGCCATCCCAAACAGACTGTATATTGCTGGAATCAGCTCAAGAGTCACAAAGTTTTACAATGTAGCTCCCACCACCCAGTGCAATAAATGCCAAGCATTTGGCCATGTACAACTTTTTCCGAAACCACCTTTTCGACCACAACTTTTGTAAAAATCGCTCAAATTTAAATTAGTCAACGGATTCGTTTTCGCATCACCAAGACCTACATTTACATTTAATTTTCGACCCTTCTAGCATACTGGTAGGCGAATAAAATTGATATTGACCGTGATCCTCCATCTGGTGGCTCATTACCTTCATCACCACCACCCTTAATTGACCTACTATCTCAACCACGGCTCAATCAGTCTATCTGGAGCGGTAATCTAACTCTTCCAACCTCAACTGATCCATTAAGATCAACCTCATCTTCATACAACAATCCTACAGCCATAGAAACCAGTTCTGATCTCATATCTGCTCCTGTGTCATGTGACAAGAAAAAATTATCACCCACTAAGCAGAAATGTGGCTCAAGCTCCTCTGAACCAATGAAGTACCCAAAGCCACCTAAGCTAAACAAACCTACCATCACCTATTCATTTGCACTCTCTGCTGATGATGCAATCTATGCAGCTAGGGATAAAATTCTGGAGGCCTATAAATTGACCTTTGACAGGGATAGGCAGACAAGGATCTTAGATTTGCTGCAAATTTTTCGAGACTTTACTGAAAAAGACATTCTTCCAGGAGAAGTACTCATAGGCAATACCACTATACCAAAAGCTGTGGAAAAAAAAATTGTACCAATTATCTCCAAACCTAAGATCACACCAAAAGTAGTACAGATGGCCACCAAAAACTTCCCTAGCTCATCCAGCCAGCCTACAAAACTTGCTAGCTATTCAAGTGTTGTAGCCTCAAACATCACTCACGCCAATCACACCACTAATACCACTACACTATCAGACCAAAACTGGACCAAAGTCAACCACAAGAAGACCAAGCTGCCTCTATCCAAACCACTTCCACTACCTTCACCAAGCAACATGGATCCATCTGCCTCAAGAACACTCTCTTATACTCCTGATTCTGACACACTCCTAACTCTTGTCTTGACAAATGGTGCTTCTGTACCTGCCTACAATGCTATCAGTGTCAGGGACAACATAAACAGACTTCTTGGCAAGAAAGCTGTGGCAAGAGTCCACGCCTCTCCTTGAAACAACCTTGTCCTCACCTGCTTTGACTCTACCCCAGATGAGCTACTATCTGCACAGGACAAATGGATCATGCTCTTCGGAATATGGCCAATTGACACCATTCAATAAGTGAATAACCTTCCAAAACCTGTAGCCTATGGGGTACAAACAAGTCTACCAATAACTTCTTTTCAAGAGGAAGTTCAAGATTTTAACATAGGTGTTGAAGTGATTGGCATTCCAAGATGGCTTACAAACAATCCTAATGGCCCTACTTGTCTTGTCATCTTCAGCATCACCTCTGAAGAAGAGAAAAATAAGATTCTAAACAAGGGGATATTAGTTGGAGGATTACTTCTAAAAGTATCAAACTACAAGCTAACTACAAGCCGAACTCAGTGCAAGAAGTGCCTGAAGTATGGTCGCCTCTTCTTGACCTGCAAGAGGGATCCTGTCTGTGCAGTCTGCAAGGGCTGTCACCTCACCATTGAGCACAAGTGCAACACCTGTGTAACCTCTGAAAACTGCACAGATAACCCGGTGAAGTGTGCCAACTGCAACTCTGGGAGCCACACAGCTCTCCAGAAACACAACTGCAAAATCTACATGGCACTTTTATGATAGATGACATCAAAATTTGCCAGCACAATACTGCCAGAGGGAGAGAAATCCTTCAATCATTTTTCGAGGTGGCCCTGAAGGAAGATGCATCAATTCTTTGTATTCAGAAGCCTTACCTCTATTATAATAAAATAACAAAAAAATACTCACCTCTTTCTCACCCCTCATATTTTCAAATTGTCCCACACCACAAAAAGTTCAGATTTTAAAACTTAATCCTACGCCCTATTAAGGCACACCATTCAATTGGGAATATCAAGCGGATTCCAATTATTGCCTCAGAATTTCCGTCCGACAGCTGAGTGTGGAGTTATTCAGGTTCAAAGGTTACACAGTGATCCCAAGCCAAATTTGGATGGAAGAAGGTTCCAAAACCAGCACAACTTCTTCCAAACTCAGTGCAACACTTTGAAATTCACAATACAATTAAATCATATATTGATCTATTAGGATTCCAAATTTCAAAGCAATTGAGCGATAATGGGTTGAGATATCATTGTTTAAAGTTGAAAATTAGCCAGATTGCGACAAATTGCACTTCTAGTCTGAGGGGGTCACCCTACACGAAAATTTTTCATTGATCCAGGAATTGCCAACTCCGGAATAATATTATTCCAAATCAGTGAGTCACGTAATTTCAAGTCACATGACAATGGGTCAATCTTTATTGTAGAGGAAAAAAAAAAGACAGACTTGGTTTAAAAATTAATTTAAAGCAGAAAAAAAAAAATTCAAACTTATTGAGCCATGGAGACAGGTTCACCTGACCCACTTTCTGGACCACACTACATGGCAGCTGAAAACAGCAATTGTGCTCTCATCATGAGTGAGGATTTTGATTTTCATTCATCCCAGGATCCATTTATTAATTCTGGACATAGAAATAAAAGAAAAGTAACTTGTGAAGCAGAACCAGAAGTAAGGAACAATAATACCACTAGGCCAAAAAACCAAAATTGTAATTTTGACTCAGCAGAGGAATGCATTCATGGGGCTAGAGACCTCCTCGTCAAGGCAGCTCATCAAGAGCAAATAAGATCTAGACAATCAAAAATCCTTGACCTGCTAAATGTATTTTGTGAATTCATGGAAAATGATGGGGCTACACATAGAACAAATACAATACTTTCAGCCCAAGTGCAAAGACTCGAGCAAACCTCAGTCCAGAGAACAAATGCTGCAAATAACAATTCTGGAAACACTATGGAGAATAATGTGCCTCCACAAATACCTGAAAACACCAGACCTGGAGCTAGAAATGGAGGGAGACAGACCCAAGACCGGGCCAATCAAGCAAGACACCAAGCTCCGAGAACATAGGCTAATGTAGCATCAAACAGTACAGGGCAACAAAATCAAGCTGAAGGAGACTGGATACAAGTGCAGTCCAGAAGGAAGAAAGAGCAAGCAAAGCCTGTGGACACCAAAAGGGCCATCCTGATTCAGGATGAGACCACCAGGACAAATTTTTCAGCATTGGCCTACAGAGACACAATGAACCAGGCTTTCAAGAATAGAGTAGTGCAAGGACCAGTAGTGGCATTAGTATCAAAAACAAGCAGAAATAATATTGCAGTAGTAACCACTCAAACTTACACTGCAGAATACTTGATTCAAAACAGGGACATTCGGAGGAATGCAGTTCCTCATGTTGAAGTATTTAAGGACGAGCCTTGGTATAAGGTCATGATATATGGAATTCCAACCATTGACTTTCCAGAATCAGGTGATCTTTCTGAAATTAAAGATGAGATAGAAACCTTCAATCAAGGACTCAGGGTTATTGGACAACCATATTGGATTACATCAGAAGAAAGAAGACAAGATCAATTGGCAGGATCTATTGTTGTTGCATTTGAGACTAAAGCTGAAGCAAGGCAGGCAACTAGCAAGAGAATGATAATTGCTGGCTTGTCCTTGAAAGCAGAAAAATTCCAGAATATACTTGCAACAACCCAGTGCAACAAATGCCAGAAATTTGGACACATGGAAGCCAACATTAGATGGGAGGCAGCCTGCAGGTATTGTGCAGGGCCACACAACACAAGGCAGCACTGCTGTATGCAATGCCAAAGTATAGGAAATAAATGTGCTCATCTGGTGCCAAAGTGTAGCAACTGCTCTGGGGCCCATTCAGCTGACTTTGAAGGATGTGAAACCAAGTTTTCCATCTTATCAAGACACCAATCAATGGACAACTCCGAGGAAAGTTTATGATAGGACAACAAAAACTCCTCCAATGCAATTTGAACAAAAACATCCAGACCACAGAAGCCACCCTACAACTAGCTATTGAGCAAGGGGTAGGGATCATAGCATTCCAAGAGCCATGGCTTCCTCAGATAAAGCATACAAAAAATTATGAAGGAGTCCAGTCTATAAGTCACCCTTCATTCAGCCAAATATTTCCCAATTTAAAAGACCATTAATTAAGACTAAGGACCATGTTTTCTATATAAAAATATATCAAAATTGAACATCACAGGCTCCTAGAATGTTTAATGACCCAGATATTCTTGCAGTCAATTTTAAGAATAAAAATTTCAACATCAATATTATTAATATTTATAATCAAAAGAATCAAAAGCCAGAAAATAATCTTATAACAATCATGAGGCATAGATTAGCTCTGAAAGTCCCATAAAATATCGTTATTGTTGGAGACTTCAATGAACACCATCCAAACTGGGACACATACTATCCAAGTTCATCAGGTGCTAAAAGCCTACAGGAGTGGATGGAAGAGCAGGGACTATCTATGTCCAATACTGTAGGACAAGGAACCTTTTTTAGAACCCATATGGCACTACCATCAGTTATTGATCTAACTTTGGTTACCCCATGGTCAGAAAAATACCTTCAAGATTGGCAAACTATTTCTACAGGCTCGGACCACCAAGGAATCATTTTAACTGTCCCAAATCAGAGATGTGGAAAACAGCAATTTTGACCTAATCTAGAGCAATTCAACACAATAAAAGCAGATTGGGTAAAGTTTCACAAGGCTAGCACCCAGCTTTTTAGTAGCTCAATTTCACTAAATCCTGCCAACCTCCAAATTCTCAGTCATAAAGTAATTCAAGATATTTGGCATCAAGGGAATGAATTGAGGGATAATCTTGACAAGATAGGGCAAGAGCTAACCAATATTCTGATTCAATCTGCTGAAGAATCAATTCCTCGGAAAATTTTAGGAGTAAAGGCCAAGCCATGGTGGACAGAGGAGCTAAAAAGTGTCAGAGACCGAGGGCCTATTCTAAATCAATAGGAACTATGTACGATGATATGTGTGCTATTCTGTTCTATTCTACCTTAATCTGTTCTATTATTTTCTGTTCTATTCTACTTTGTTCTGTTTTGATCTGTACTTGTCCGTGCTTTTCTGTACTACTCCATTCTATTCTGTATCAGAGTATACTGGAAATTTCGAGAACAATAGAGAGGAGTATATAATGGGTATTTGGGATAACTCTAGTTCGGTAGATTATGGTCTTGTATTTTTAGGAACTCTTTAGAATTAATGAATATTATCTAATGTCGAACTTTTGAACTGTCGAACCCTTGAATTGTCGAACTCTTGACCCTGTGAATGCGAACACCTCTAGCACCATTGACAAAAAGTCTTCGAAAGAAAATGATGAGAGCCCTAAGGATTTATTTTAAGGATAATTCTAACCAAGATAAATTGAAAGAACACACCAATGCTCGAAACAAGTATTTCCATGAAATTAAAATTGCCAAGAAAAATCACTGGAATACTTTCCTTGAGCAAGAAGATCCATCATCTATCTTCAAAGCTTTAAGATACACCAGGGGTAATCAGAATGCTCCACTAACTAATAATCAAGACAAAGATGGAAATCTGAGATCAAACTTGGAAGAGAAATGTGTCACAGTGCGATGGTACAAAGTGCGAGGTATATGTTACACATGAGTTGTGCGATGAGGAAGGAAGAGTCTGTCTAGCTACACGAAGGTCTTTAGAGGCTCAGTTGTCGCTTAACCTTGAACCGTGCCAACTTCAACGCTACTACCGTGACAGTACTTCCCCCTCCACAAAGTTTGGTCTCCAAACAAATATATTTAATTTATTTCAAAATCCTCAATTTTAGGCGTCGTAATTGTTTGGAACGGCGTAGTGAAGGATTTGTTCTGGCTTCAAGTATCAATGGCATATCTAATTCGTGCAGGGGTCCCGGCTTGTCTGGATTCTTGACATGGAATTCTCGGAGAGCTTTTTCGCAACCCTTTAGATCAGCCTGAGGCTGCCAAGTAGCCTTGTTGTCGTACTTCCATTTTATGAGATAAGTTAGACCTGATTTCTTAATATCATCAGCATGCACATCCAATATCTTTTCAAACTCCCATTTATCCAGAATGTTTCCATCATCACCCCTCTCAGAAATCCGACCTGCAACATTTCGATTTTCTAGGCTATTAATAATCGACTGGCCAGCAAGTATAGGCTCTGTCCATGGTCTTACTAACGAGGTATGAAAACTTTTATTAACATGAATGTGGTCTGGTAACTCGACAATCACTGCGCCGTTATATACCTTGAGAACTTGATAAGGTCCGTCCCATTTATCGTCCCATTTTTTCTTTGGCCAATTAGTCTTCAAGTTCTTCAAACTAATCATCACTTTGTCTCCAGGTTGATAAATTGGGGATTCTGATCTTCGAGTATTTGCATTGTTTTCATAATGGTCTCGTGATTGTCTAGTAAGAGCATGTAACTTTCCAAGTATACGGTCGAACCGCTCCGCTATTATATCAGCACGCAAGTATTCCTTTTTGATGCTCTCAGTTAAAATTGGGGGCCGAGGATCCGGAGGCTCAATTCCAAGGCGAGAATTATATCCATAATTGGCGTAAAATGGTGAAACGCCCGTGGTATCACTGGTCTGGTTGTTAGAGGCAAATTCTGCTAGGGGAAGCCAATCGACCCAATCATCCTGCGTAAAGCTTGTAAAGGCACGGAGGTATTGATTCATAGCTGAGTTTACGATTTCAGTTTGGCCATCAGTCTGGGGGTGAAATGCCGAGCTAGGTTTGAGTGCTACAGAGAGACGTTTATTTAACCTGCGCCAAAATTCAGAAACAAAAGCGGAGCCACGATCAGAAATAATAGAGTCCGGCGTGCCATGAAGCTTATATACATTTTGGACGAAGCAGTCGACGAGCTCACTTGCATCCTGAGATGTCACAGGAATGAAATGTCGCATTTTTGAAAGTCGGTCCACAATTACTAAAATATGCAGGAATGTCCGTCCGTTTCGCTTACATGGTGGAAGATCTACTACATGGTCAATAGAAATGTCGGCCCACATACGAAGAGGGATTTCGAGAGGCTTCAAGAAACCTGGTGGCGAAGTGCGGGGAGTTTTTGTGAGGAAACACAGAGCACATCCTCTCACAAAATCAGCCACAAATTGAGTCATCCGGGGCCACCAGTAAGTGCGTTGGAGCAGATCTAGCGTTTTAACGCGACCAGGGTGGCCTGCGGGACCAGATGAATGAGTACGATACACAATCTTAAGACGTGTATCTTCATGGTCCGGGATAAAAATCCGATTACGGAAGTAAATTAGCCCATCAACTAATTTAAACTCAACCTTATCTTTTCGAAGTATGCGGGAAATTGGAGCCGGCCAAGACCTATTGGATAGAGATTTCAAAGAATTAATCATAGATAGGGCTGTCTGGTTAGTTTTATACGCTTGAATTATCAAGTCAGATAAAGTTAGTTCAGGAGCTAATGCAGCGATAAAATCTATATTATTATGTTCGGAAAATTTTATCCTCTGAGGGCGAATTATTTACCACACTTTCCTTGATTTTACTTAATGGTATTAACGGGCGAAATCGATTCTGAAGTCGTTCATCCGAGGCATCCTTTGGCTTGAGACCTGGTAGGCGGCTTAGTGTATCTGGGAGCAATGCCTTGGATCCAGGGCGATATGTAATCTTAAAGTTATACTGTGACAGAAATTCTGACCACCGAACTTGACGTTGGTTTAATTGCTTTGCTGTCAGGAATGTTTGTAGGTTTTTATGATCTGTAATTATCTCGAATGGTTCATGCGTACTGGATAATTCAGGGCGCCATTTATCAAGGGCTTTAACTATAGCAAGCAGCTCTTTATCATAGATATCGTAATTAGATTCGGCAGGGTTATGCTTAGAGGAGAAAAAAGCTACAGGATGGGATATATTATCGATTCCTTTCTGGATAAGTACAGCACCAGATGCCCAATTAGAAGCGTCCGTCTCTACTGTAGTGCGTTTTCATAATCAAAATGGCCATTGTTGGCGCCTGAGTAAACAAACTCTTGAGACTTGTGAATGCATCTAATTGATCTTTATCCCAGACCCATGGCACATTTTTTCGTAAGAGACGGGTCAGGGGCTCGACTTCACCTGAATAATTCCTGATAAAGCGTCTATAGAAGTTTGCGAACCCTAAAAATTGCTGTAACTCCTTGACTGTAGTGGGTGCGTTCCAGGTGACTATCGCTTCAATCTTCTCAGGATCCATACTAAGTCCCTCCGTGGAGATTACTAGGCCCAGGTACTTTGTCTTTTTGGTATAAAACTCTGATTTATCAATATCAATTTGTAATCCAGCTTCACCAAGCCACCGAATTATTTCACTGACATGTTTAGTATGTTCCTCTCGGGTCCTAGAGTATATTAGGACATCATCAAGGTACGCAGTACAGTAGTCATCAAGAGCATTATGAAGAACATGATTGATGTAATTCTGAAAGGTGGCAGGAGCGTTGCACAATCCAAATGGCGTGACGAGCATTTCATAAAGTCCGAAACGAGAAGTAAATGCAGTCATCCACTCGTGACCCTCTGCAATTCGAACGCGATTAAAAGCAGCAATTACATCAAGTTTAGTAAAGAATTTAGCGGCAGATATTGAGTCTAAGGTTTCACGAATCAAAGGAAGTGGGTATCTGTTTTTAATTGTGACCATATTGAGGCCACGATAATCTTGGCATATGCGCACTCCACCACTAGATTTGGGTACAAGAAGAAGGGGAGCGGCAGCAGGCGAGGATGATTCGCGTATAAATCCCTTCTCTAACATTTCGTCAATCCATTTTTTTATACACTGGAGTTCACTGGGCGAGAATGGCCTATTTTTATAGAATGGGGGTTGCTTTCCAGGTAAGAGCTCAATTTTATGGTCCCAAGGACGATGTGGTGGCAGAACCTTTGCATTCTTTGGTAAAAAATGTTCAACATATTGGTGTAATTCTGAAGGGAGACGATCTTTGATATCAGTTATTGAAGGTTCCAGCTTATCTTGAAGAAATCTATCTACATCATCTTGATCTACTTTTCTTCGTAAGAGATGCGTAGACTTTTCTGTGTCATCATCATAGATAGCTTTAGTATAATGATCGGGGCAATCTTCTACAGTGACTTGGTGTAATCTTTGTGCAATTGAAGGGGGTTCGTTCTGTATATTTATCGGGGCTTCATGGGATCCAGAGAGTTGTGGGGCGGGCATAAGGCAGATGTTGAAGTCCTCCATGGAAGACAATGACTTTGACAGAATTGTGAACCGAAATTAACGGTCATGGCATTCCAATCACAAAGGGGATTATGAAGTTGAAGCCATGGCATACCTAGGATTATTGGGTTGCTCTCACCCAGATTTGTTACATAGAGCACAATTATCTCTGAGTGCTGGCCTAGGTGCATTCGAATAGTGAAATAATCGGTAACGGTTGCTTGGGTACTACCATCAGCTAGACGAACATAACGGGGCTTGACAAGCTTCTTGGTTGAGATACTAAAGCGCTGTACAACTGCCTCGGCGTCTGCAAATGCGAAGGCTGTACAGCCACTATGTTGTGCTGGCTAGGTTGAGTTGTTACGAGACAGGGGAACGGAGGATGGGCTGCTGTATTAGGAAAGGGCGGAAAATACAGGCTGGTGCACAGACGCTGTTCATGTACTTTACAATCTCTTCACCTGCCGAATTTAGCAAATTAAATCTATCCAAAATAATATCATACTTCACATCATGCATTAGATGATATTATCAATCGTCGGGATGCTCATCTAGCATCACCTTCATAGATCACCATTGTCAGTAAGAGTTCACATTTGATACCTACTGACACCCATTTGGCCACAGTGATACGCACTCAGTGTCCATCGTGCCATCACCCAGCGTGAGCGCGCCGTCTCCGCGACTCACCATTGCACATGAGCCCGTGCCACTCCACCGAAGGACAGCAGAGTCATTGAATTGCCATATACCTCACAGCTCATAACCACAACACACTATCTACTAAGCTAGACGTATGGAACATTAAAGGGTCACCAGTGCGCGGGTCTGAGAGTTGAGTTTGAAGCAGCATTGAATTTCTAGAGCTAGTAGAGCGTAGCTCTAGAGGCGAGTCATCTAACAACACTGCTCGGATTAATTCATCCTCTCCACCATACCAATCACACCTCTGATCGCGACTTAGATCAGAGGTTTGCCTTTTAGCTGATTCAAGTTTTCAGATGTATTTCGGCCTTGATCAGGGCTTACATGGTCAGAACTGGCATCCGATACATATCCGGAATTTTCACCAACAGCACGCAAGCGCGAATGTGCTGTTTGCTGCGGCGTTATTTGTTGGTACATGGGTGGATAGTATGACATAGGAAATTGCGGAGGCTGCGTGAAGTACTGAGGACTTACAAAATGACTGCGTGAATTAATGTTCTGAGGTCAGGAGTTCGAGCAATTCTCTATATCTTGGCAATTTTGCTTATTATGAGCTGACGTGATATTGGCACATTTTGGCATCGGGATTGGGTCAAATTTCCGATGATGGTCTTGGGCAATGTGGCCGCTCTGACAACAGGCTAGACAAAGCCCCTAGATACGCCGACGCTGCCTTTCACTATCAGAAATCTGCAGCCGGCTAACTTCTATGGGGTCATCTTGAGGATGAGATCTGTAAGCAGCATTTCGTACATCTGGTGGATATTGCGCTGGCTCGTTGGATTTTTCATTCCTACTTTTGCCGCTTGACTGATTTATAGAATCATAGTGAGCCTCCTGAAGCTGATTGCGAGCGATATTATCACATCTAGAGACCCATCCGACAAAATCATCATCGCCTGGATTGTCTACCTGTGACCGGAGTATCTTTTTGATATTGATACCAATAAATCTACGCCATTTTTCGACTTTTTCTCGTGGACCTAACTTTGCGCGGTTCGAAAGCCTAATAAACTCAGCTTTCCATTCACCGTATGGTATAGTGCCGTTTCTCGGGCTATCTTGAGAATAATTATCCAGCGTATTTCTTGCAAGCGTTGCAGAATTAAACAGGATATATCGGCTATCAAGATCGGTCCAGAGCGCATTCTCATTCTGCCACTGCCATTGCGAGGGATCATTCAAATTAGCAGTAATAGACTTGTGGCCATCACAAACTGCATCCCAAGCATGGTCATCCATTAAGCCACATATATACAATATTTTTAAGGCTTCAGTGAGGAAACATGCAAAGTCAATAGAGATTATTCCTTGTACTGGGGTCTTAAATGTCTCGTATTTCTCTTGGCGCTGGACAGGATTTTTCTCATTGCTTGATGCCGTGAATTTATTTGGATCTTTCTGAGTTCGGCGGGCAGTTAGAGCTTGGGCAGCTATTCCTTCTCCTATGGCGCGGCTTTGGGCATTTTGAAGCGAGGCAAGTTGGAGCTGAGTTTCTGCTGCAAGATTCTTTCCCAGAGAATCCGATAACTCAGCACGAGTACTTGATAATGTAGCTCTTTCTGTTTCAAGTTGTGCACGAAGAACATCTTTTTCATTTTCCGCAGTTACACGGGCATTACGTGCCCTAACATTCCTCGAGCGCTCTTCATTGTATGCCACCTCATTTTCACTTGATTTCAGGCTAAGCTTCTCAAATCCGTGTTCGAATGCAAGAAGCATGGCGAAAATTGCCTTTGCATTGTCATCCAAGTTGGGATTTGGGAGTACATTCAAGATTTCTGCTAGTTTTGAGGGCGAAAATGGCCTGTTTGCAAGAGTGTGAGTAAAATTGTGTTTGGTGAGAACTCCAGATAAATTTGGGAAACAAGAAGTAAAAGATTCGCTCATTCTCTGACTAAATTTGGTATTTGTGGTAGTCATCTTGGAAATTTGCAGTGGAGAGGTTATATTTTGTTTTTAATGTAAAGCAGCAGAAGCAGAAAGTGAAAAGCAAACTTGGAGATTTTGATTGCAAGCTGGGTATCGAGTAAATTTTGTGACTTTCTACTGATTCAGATATTCTTAACAAATATATTCAACGGGTCGCAAAACGGGCAGGTCTGGGCACGAAAATTTGCTGTATTATGTTGAAAGCGAAAATCTTCAGGCTGGAATATGCGACTGGGTGTAAAAAGAGATCGCACAAAATGTCACAGGGCGGGGTAACGAAGAACGAATTAAATATTACACATGAGTTGTGCGATGAGAAGGGAAGAGACTATCTAGCTACACGAAGGTCTTTAGAGGCTCAGTTATTGCTGAATCTCAAACCACGCCAACTACCATTCTACTACCGTGACAGACACCCCTTCTCATCTATTCAAGTGAGAGATAAATTTAACCAAGCTTTTAAGGCAAGAGGAATTGAAGAACCAGTTGTGGCAATTGTCAACAGTACTAGAAGGGAAAATATTGCACTGACTACAACAGAGGCATACTCAGCTGAATTCTTGATTGAGAAAGTAGACATCTGGAAGAACCATGCACCTCATGTGGTAGCAATAGAAGACGAGCCTTGGCACAAAGTGATCATTCATGGAGTTCCAACAGCTGAATTTGGGAGTATGGAACACCTGAGCAGCATAGCTCAAGAAATTGATATCTTTAATCAAGGCCTCAAAATAATTGGTCAACCTTACTGGATTACCCCTGCAGATAAAAGCATGACTCAAACAGCAGGCTCTATAGTTGTTGCTTTCGAGACAGAAGCCGAGGCAAAACAAGCTATTAGAAGAAGACTCATAATTGTAGGACAGTCATTAATGGCTGAGCAGTATTTGAATATACCAGCCACCACTCAATGCACAAATTGCCAAGGATATGGACATATAGAAAAGAGGTGCAGATGAGAGGCTAGATGCCAGCAGTGTGCAAGCCCAAATAACACTAGACAACATACCTGCAGCATTTGCAGGGTCATAGGGCAGAAGTGTATCCATCTTGTACCCAAATGCTCCAACTGCAATGGCAATCATACATCTGACAAAGATTATTGCCCAGTTCGAAAAACCATACAAGAGAGATTTTCTAAAGAGCAACAGCAAGCTGGGGACAATGACAAGGATTGTCTATGACAGGACAACTCAAAATAATCCAATGCAACTTGAACAAAAGTATGCAGGCAACAGAAAACACTCTTCAACTGGCCATGGAGCTAGGAGTTGAGATATTGGCAGGAGAGGAACCGTGGGTTTCATATTCAAAAGAGAGCAAGAACTATCAAGGGGGACAATCAATACACCATCCAAACTTTTATCAAATTTTTCCCAACACATCAGACTACACCATGAGACCAAGAACTATGATTTTTATTTCAAAACAATTGAATGCAACAGTGAGCCATTTGACAAAGCTACCAGCTGATATAAATATTATTGGAATAAGAGGGACTGGACTAAAATCTAAATTCAGCCTAATGAATATCTACAATCAAATTAGTCAACAGCAAAGAACTAGCCTTACAACTATGGAGAGGCATCAAAGCTCCCTACTGATTCCAACAAAATGCATAGTAATGGGTGATTTTAATGAACATTATCCTGACTGGGATCTCTTTCATCCCAAATCACACAGAGCAGGTGATCTTCATGCATGGTTCAAAGAAAAAGGACTAGTCTTGACCAACAAAATAGGGGATGGGACCTTTTATAGGTCAAATATGAAGGTACCATCTGTTATTGATCTAACATTAACTACAGCAGTCATGGAAAAGAACATACATGATTGGCAAACAATTGAAACAGGATCTGACAATTAAGGAATATTATTTACAGTCACAGAACAAGATTCATTCTACATTGCAACACAGCCAGAAAAACCTAGATTTCAAACACACAAAGCAGACTGGGAAAAGTTCGAGAAAATGAGTGCTACAATGTTTCACAATTCTAAGTTATTTAATTCTGACAAATTCAAGAGACTTCCATTTCTCACAGTTCAAAATCTGATAAGCAACCAGACCAATTTGGAAACAGAACTTGATAAAATTAGGTAACAAATGACAAATATTTTATTGAAAGCAACAGAGGAATTAATACCAAAGCTGAAGCATAGTACTAATCAAAAGCCCTGGTGGACAGAAGATCTAAAGTTTTTGAGAAAGACAATGATGAGAGCTCAGAGACACCTCAAGGCAGATTCAAATGATCCACTCAAAAAGGAAAGATACTTGAAGGCACGGAAAAAGTACTTTCAGGAGATCAAAATAGCCAAAAAAGATCACTAGAATAAATTTCTGGAAAAAGAGGATCCATCAACAATATTCAAAGCTTTGGCATACACCAAAGAGAGACAGTTTATCAGTCTGCCAAATTTGCAAGGAGAAGATGGACAATTGAAAGAAAGTTTTACTGGAAAATGTCAGGCATTAAAGTCGAAATTGTTTCCTATCCCACCAAGAACAGCTCCATTTGATTGGCCTTACCATAAGGAAGATAACTGGACATGGCCAAAGCTGACTGAATCAGAAGTAGCAAATGTATGCTGTAATGCATCCAAAGGAACTGCACCTGGTCCAGATCAGATGAATTGGGCTATCATAAATCATGCAAACAATGCTAGTAAAGAAATATTTTTTGAAATATATTCTATATTTTTCTATATTGGATATCAACCAAGCTGCTGGAGAGAGGCAACTGGCATAATTCTGAAAAAGCCTGGTAAACCTGATTACTCACAACCTAAGGCATACAGAGTTATCTCCTTGCTGAATTGTCTAGGGAAGGCCTTGGAAAAAATCTTTGCACAGAGACTTGGATACCTAGCAGAAACAACTCACCTACTGCAAATATCACAGACTAGTGGGCGACTTAAAAAGTCAGCTTTGGATGCATGTCTACTGCTTCTAAATAAAATACAAACTGAAAAAGCAGCAAAGAGGAAAACATCAACTTTATTTCTTGATGTGAAAAGTGCCTTTGACCATGTTTCAAAAGATCGGCTGGTAGGCATAATGAGTGAACTAAGATTACCATCTAGTCTACTTAGCTGGGTGCTATCATTCCTTAGCAAAAGACAAATGAAACTTCAACTTGATAGACAGACAGAGAAGTTTTCTCCCATTGAAACAGGCATTCCTCAAGGAAGCCCTGTCTCTCCAATATTGTTTTTAATTTATATCAGAAACATGTTCAAATCTTCAACTGTAGAGTTTCTGTCCTATATTGATGATATAGCATTGACAGTCTCATCTCAAAGCTTCAAGAAAAATATTGAAATCATGGAAAGGGAGGTTCAGAAGCTCCAAGAAATTGGGCTTCAAAATGTAGTGAGCTTTGATTTGGAAAAGACAGAACTGATTCATTTTGAAAACACCAAAGCAGCAAGGAAGTGGAATCTCATCTTACCAAATGGTCATACAATAACACCAAAGAGCACAGTTAGATGGTTAGGAGTTTGGTTTGACCAAAAATTGAATTTCAATCACCATGTGAATACAAGAGTGGCACAAGCAAAGAATGCATTTGGAAGGATGGCAAGGTTAACCAATACTGAAAAAGGCCTTAGCCACATTGCAATGAGACAACTCTATCTGGCATGTGTGATAAGCATAGCTGATTATGCTAGTCCAGTGTGGTGGAAAGATCAAAAACAGTTCTCTGACAGATTACAGGGACTTCAAAATATAGCTTTGAGGAAGATTCTTGGATGTTTTAAAACATCTCCAATTAGGCCAATGGAAATAGAAGCATGTTTATGTCCACCAGAAGTAAGGCTCAATCATAGCAGAAGAAAATATGCTTTGAGGGTTCTGACTCTTTCACCATATCATCCAATTAAATAGGCTCTATATCAAGAGCTAGCATACCTTGACCCAGAAGCAGAAATTCAGATACGAAAATTATTACAGACAGAAAAGATAAGACTATCATTAAAATCAAATATTGATTTAGAAAATATTGAAACTATAATCCCTAATCATTTTCCTCCATGGGTGTCGGTATATCACGGTAATGAATGTGCTAGCACAATAGGTTCTGAATTTCAGAGGGCTCAGTTGTTCTTGATTCTTTTCTCTATCTCTAAGCTATCTAGTGAGAGTTACCCTATGTATTTGCCAAGGCACTAATGCGATCAATATCCGTGCACGATGGCCTACGCTTCAGAACGATCAGAGGGATCTAAACACTACTGCTACTTAGTAGGTGATGTGATTGTCTCTAAATAACCATATTTTCCAACATTCGCAACTCTCTAAAAGAGACAATCATTTCTATTTATGAAACTAAATTAAAATAGTAGAAGTCTTTCAAAGTTAGAGAGTAATTGTTTCTGAAGTTTAGTCCGGTAGCTTTCTCACGTTCTCCTATCCACCCATCCTTGTAATCTACATTCTAGTTTGTTTGTATCGAAAAGTTGTTGTAAAGCTGTTGTCGGCTTGTGTTTAGTCATAGCGTCAGCTGGATTGTCTTTCCCATGGATCCAGCGGATCTCAGCCAATTCTCTACGCTCATAGGACTCGCGGACGGCCATAATGTCAATCATGAGGCGTTTTTCTTTGGTGGTGTCGAGTTTCACGAGGCATTTGTACAGACTAAGACTATCGGTGCAGATGATGAGGGGTACTGTGGGTAGACCGAGCTGGGCAACTATCTGATTGAGGGTTGTGCAAAGTGGGATAGCAATATCTATGCCTTGTGTCATAGCATGGAGTTCCGAGGCAAGCACAGAACGTGTGACTCGCTTGCACTTCGTAGAGCTCCAATGAATTAAATTGCCCTGGAACGTGAAGGCGTCCTACCGCGCGTTTCATTTCCAAGAGCTATTACAAACCCAATTTGTGATGTTAGATCTTTATTATTAGCAAGAGATCCGTCCACCCAAGCATATAAAGCCAGACCATCATCTAGATTTAAATCCACATATTTCAATCCGGCACTGGGATTTTTCTTTTGAGTTTGAAGGGCAATGTTTAGATCCTTGATTTCTTCGTTCCCTGGTTCCTGGAATTGTGCCGCTTGAGAGAGCCTAAACGAAACGAGCGGTTGACAAAAAGAGGCAAGCCATGCTCCAAGTGCTCGCATTCTCTTGTAGGTCAAGAATCGGCCGGAATCTTTGGGGTCAATGAGATCAATTTTGTTACCTTGGCCGTTTGGTTGAATAAGTAGAGTGTCGTCCTTCAGGGAAATAATAAGGCCATTGAAATGTAGGGATTCGTTCTCCGTAAGACGACTAATATTCTTAGCTTTGAGTTTGGCTTCTTTAAGTTTGGTATCTTCAAGCTTGACAAAATCTTCTGTTCCAATAAAAAGTGTGTCATCTACTTGCATTCCAGTGACACCAAATTCGTTTCCATTGGATGTAATTAGCAAGCAAGGATCAGAGCATGAGGGTTTCATATTAAGCATTTCTTTCAGATGCTTAAAGTAGGTACCAAACCAGTGGTTACCAGCCTCTGGTATACCATATAGCGGCTTGAGAATTCGCATGATAATCCCTGGATCTAGATTTAAAGCTATGACAACTTCTGGAGCAGGCCAATAGAGAATATCTCTTGTTAAAGAAGTTTTGGATTGCGTGTAAGCTTGCGAGATATCTCGAAGAAATATGACATGATTAAACTTTCTTCTGAGGGGAATAGCAAGTGCTAGGATTAGTCGCACACTTGCTTGCTGCATAGTTGGAGATTGTGTTAATATCATGGATTTTTCTTTGTTGTTGTACGCTTGAACAACTAGCCTTGATTTTTCGAATGGGGCAATAGTTGTTTTACCCTTGATAGTATTAACCATTCTCGAGTTAAAGATTTGCTTGTCAACCATACTTTCATCAAACAGCTTAAATTCAAATACACCAGATTTCATCAGGCCTTCAATTTCCTGTTTTGTTGACGCCTCAAAAGGTTCACCAGGAGTGCGGATTAAACCTGCTGCCCTGAGATTCATCGAAAGTTGTAAGGCTTCCTGCTCTTGTGGCGACATAAAAACTTGAGATGAATCATTCTCTGTTCCTGTCCATTTACAGCACTGGTATTTAAATTGATGGCGTCCATTAAACCGTCCTTCTCTCTGACTTCGACGAAGTAACGGTGTATGGAGTTGCGCATTAGGAAGAGATCGGGGCTGATTTGATAGTTGAATACCAAGACTTTGATTGGATAAACCGCACTGTGACTTTTGATCGTCCTGTTTTGTATCTCGCTGTTGGCAGATATTGTTCGGATCATCATCCTTATCAAACCATTTACCAACAGAAGTGGAACGGAAATTACAGTGCTTGCCATTGATATTAACTGTAATTGTTCCTTTATTTTTGTCAATCAAATTCCACGGTCCGGTCCATAATCCCTTTTTGTTATTGCCTTCACGCCATACTCGCACTTGACCTCCGATTGGGACATTTTCAAGATGAGAATGGCTAGGCCCGTTACGCATGTTGGCAGCTTGTTGGACCATCTGATTAGCGCGGTATCTTCTAAGCTCAGTCATCGCTTTCCTGATACTATCTGCTCTCTGGATGGTAGTCGGTGAGGGTGCATCATCCCATGTGAGACGCGGATAGGCCCAAAAACACAAAGGGTGGGAATAAGGCCATCAGGGCCGGCAGTATCATTACATGCCTTTACAGCCATGGATAGAAGGGTGTCACGGTCGATTGCTTGTCCTGTGAATTGCTCTTTGAATATCTTGTAAGCTCGCCGTAATGGTTTGTGAGCTCTCTCAACTTTTCCCACAGAATTATGAGCCTCTACAGGGATTTTCCTTAACCTCAATTTTGCTTTCAGAGCAGTTCTTTCGAAAACTTGAGGAAGAAAAATTCTTGCCGCATCGTGTACGAGATATTCCGGCGGTCCAACGTAGACATTTATCCAGCATCTCTGGATGGCATTCCAAACTTCTTCTGCCTCTATTTCAGCACCTTTGAGCCATTCAGCTGCAGAAAATGAGGTGGCGTCATCTACAACGTGCACAGCTGGTCCGTCTTCGAGCCAGAGTATATCCATGTATATGGTATGATTGAACTCTTTATCCTGTCTGAGAGAAAATTTGAAGTGAAGAGGCTTGTTGCCGCTTAATTGACAATCCGGCAAAACTTTGTAAGACGTTCAATTAATTTAAATTCAGCTTCAGACTTCATGACCGGCACGTCGAAAGAATTTTCCACAGTGTGGTCTGTTGCATGGGTGCCCGAACCTACGGTGGATTGTGCGAAGTTGTTGCTCTGTAAAGTAGCAAGTTGGCTCATCTTCAGTGTAGATAAATAAGATTGTAATTGGCCCAAGGTCATCCAGATGTGACCATATTTCCGAATGAGATTTGCTGCAAACTTTGCCGTTTTTCACTATTGTT